>CM056499.1:39846067-41052443 GCA_029783415.1 Anisodus acutangulus | reverse complement strand
GGTCAAATTCCCCAACATGCAGAATTTCTTCGTGCTTGCGGGGAATCGAACCCACGCTGTCCCATGCCAGAGCGCCATCAACTATCAACAGGTGACATATTCTTAGTTTGGTAGTTTATTGTTTTCTTGAAACGATTATCTGAAAAGAAAAAATATAACTTTTTAATGAAAAATAACTTTTTGTTAGAATTACTATTCATACAAAGTAATCTATTAAAAGGATATGTTTTTCAAAATCATAAAACTATGATTGACAAGCATAACTATCACCAACCTTTCGTATTACTAATTCTACAACCTTTCGTGTTACTAATTCTACTGATATTACATTGACATTATAATAATATTCATAATTATAATATGAACTCCACAAAATAAAAAGTTCTTATAAAAATAAAAGTAATTTTATATTTAAAAAATAGATAATTTGATTACTACACAAATTATACTTGTGAGGCTCAATGTTAAATTATTACAATTACAATTACAATTATTAAATTGAAGAGTTAATTGTATGTTACAAACAAATTGAGTTAAAAATCCAATGCTCTTTTCCTTTATTATCTCAATTACTCACTCTCTTCCTCTTCTTTCTTTCTTAGTTTCTTTCATTCAATGTATAATGATTAATGTGGGTATGGTTTATTAATGTAATTTTTCAATCGTGATTTATATAAATTGCAGTCCTTGTGGTGTTGCTCCTTTTAGTTACTTTGCTCATTTTCAATTCTTTAATTTCTTACATAGCTACTTTTTTTTTTGCGTACTCTCTTTGTTTTTTCTTGCTATCCTGTTTCTTAGATATGTTAGTATTTTTTTAAATGATTCTAATGTGAAAGATTATCCGAGTGAACAGAAAGATATTTTTGAACGAAACTAATCCTAGAACTTCTCCAAACTCTAATTATCGGTTCTCTCCCTTTATTTAATTTTTGATATGTGTATTGAACTTATTGGAGAAACATTCAAAATAAATGGGGTATATTTTTTTAATGAATTTGCACAATATTAGTATAACTTTAACTATCTTGAGAGAAAAGTAAATGAGTAAATGATAGGGTAGGTGACAATAAGACAGAGAAAGAAGAAAAGAAAAAAAAATACACTTTTATTTTATTTTTTTTAAAAAAATAACGGTAGGAAAGTAAAAATAAAGGGAATGAGAAAACACAAAGAAAAGCATAAACGGGAAAAGGAAATAAAAAATAAAATTACAGAAGAAATATATATACTTACTTGATTTTGTGGATTTCGGGTGGATGGATTCAACTTTGCTCTTTTTAAATTTCATTCTTCTTTACTTTTAAATTTTTCATTAAATTTCGAGTTAAGAAAAAAGTTATAAAAGCTCAAAAACTAATTTATAATGAAGGTATTTGATTCTTATATACACATATCAAATGTACAAAGTAAATAGCCTATGTCTTTTAATATATACACCTATGCATATAAAGAGATTAAAATTTCTCTATTTCCTTTCTTTCTTTACATGCTTATTAAAGAAGAAAAAAAGATACGATCATCTATATTAATCTATTAGAACTTAGAAGATCCAAAATAATATTCTAGAATTTTAGTTCTAAAATATTTTGATATTTACTATTTTAAAATTCAATGACATGTTTTAGGAATTTTTATTTTAAAATATTTTAAATTTAACTATTTTAAATTTTAATGACGTGTTCTATTTTAATGACTTTTCATTTTAAAATATTTGATCAGTGACATGTTCTAGAGTTTTTTTGTAAATATTTTAAATTTAACTACTTTAGAATTTTAATAACATGTTTTATTACTGCACAAAGTGCGGGCAAGTTAACTAGTGACATATAAAGCGAGCAAGCCAGCACGCTAAGCAAACAACACCTCATTTGACTATTTCTGCTCAATCAGAATTCAGAAGCTTAGCTTTCTTGGCTCTCCGCAAGCTTAAATAAAATTGACTAGTAATCAGATTCTTGACTATTCGCTTTCTTTAGAGGTTCATCCAAGTAAAATGCATTAAGCCCTAGCAACATGAGTTTCTAGTACTGTGTATATACTTTCTGTCTCAGCATACAAAAAGGATGGAGAACAGGGGGGTAAATCTTGACAAAAATATCATCTCACAATCAGCAACAAAGTGACATAATTAGGTTCATACCGTCAAAAGACAAAATGATTTTGTCCGTGTTAAGTAGGATAAACTGGCAATGCATTCCCAAACCCGGTGGGGGAAACCTAACATTTGCACTGAACTCCACGATAGACCAAGATAACGCGGAACAACAACTATCACCCTAACATTTGCACTGAACTCCACGATAGGCCAAGATAACACGGAACAACAACTATCACACAGCCTCAAACCCAAGCTAGTTGGAGATAACGTGCAAAGTAAAGAGGAAAAGTTATCCAGCAGAAGACCAGTCCGGTTGAGATCACCAAAAGCCCTCAAAAAAAGTTCAGAGGCAACACAGCCATGAAAAATACTGATATTATTATCCTTCATTTTACTGCCATCACTCTATACAGAAACCACCAGCCAGAACTAGTTTCTCTTTCCGTAAATACATTGAACCACACAAAAGTTAAGAACTGATAGGCGAAAATACAGTAGCCAACCCTTGATCTACTTTAATATGGAGCTTGTCGTAGGCCATCAATGTCTTCTGATCACACTTGTAAGTTCCTCTACCTCTGGCAAGGACCTCACCGTCTACATCAATAATCCCTTCCTTGTTTGGATCATCTGCTCGTGGACCAGGCTCTAAAGCGAAAGCCTTTACCTGTGGTTGTTTTAGATCAATGAGAAGCCTTGGGTTAAATCCTAATTAATTCATGCAAAAGTCTTTAATTTCAAAAGTTGACTTTTCACAAAAGAACTTATTTCTAATTTTAACACATCAGATGTATTCATGCTGGGGTTAGGGTATTGGGGTATTGCACTGCTGATTGTTCACGCAAAGGGGTGCCAATGTGTAATTCAGCTGCTACAATTCCAAAACCTATTTGGTCGAGGAACTACACTAGTCTGATTGCACTGCTAGACAAGGAGGGAGACAAACATTGGATTTAGAAACTTCCAAAATAATGAACAGGAAAATTTAGGTCTTATTATAATAAGCAACAGCAAAATGCATTTCAAGATGTGTTCCAAAATAAATTTTAAGAAAAAAAGAGACAAGAACTTGCATAATGGAGTTGACTTAGAAAGCTAAGACAATAAATCTACCTTCAAGTACAGGACATGTGGTGATCTAACATGACCTCCTTTGTTTAACTCGCTCATCAGCGTTACCAAGGATAACTTTGGGCAATCCTTCATCACAACCAAGTCCAAGTAACCATCTGAAAACTGCATATGAGACAGAGAAGACGAAATAAGAATTCAAAATATGCCAAACCCAGGACGGTTACGGTTGAAGTATCCACAGCTTAGAGCTTCTAAAGAGAGAACAAATAGAAAGTAACAGCTTAGTATACGGATCTGCAAGTGTTGGGCCTTTTATAGTAATGGACTAGACGTGTTCCTTCAGCAATAGCACTATAATGAAACCATTTATTGCAGAATATCCTACACATAAATGCGCTTATGTTTAGGTGAGAGTAAAAGAAGAAAACTACTATATCAAGTTACTATCTGCAAGAGTCCTAGTCTAAGCAGATGATCTTCACCTCTAGAACATCATAAAATCATTTAATCAGAAAAGTCTAGGCCGTATTGTGGCCCATGAAACTTGCATACAGAATGAAACTTGCCTCCGGCGATCAAGTCAAAACATTTATCTTTGACTCTATATTCAAAATGTTGCAAGCTAATTGATTGATAAACTCTTTTGCTTACTTATCCGGAAAACAAAAAGCTAATAGAGTGAAGATGCCCCAATAATTCAGTGGAAGCAGGAAACCTTTAGCATGTATCATATGCATATTCCAAAGCATCAGCATCAGTTTATACGTTTTAAGAGCTCCAAAATTAATGGCTTTCTTGCACAGGTCATTGACCAAGATCCAGAAAGAATAGTTACAGTTTTTTCTACTTCCCTCATGATAAATTCAAGATTCTTCATTGATTTTCTAGAGTAAAATGTCTGCCAGATTTTGAACATGATTTTTTTACGTTTTTCTCTAGAAAATCTAAAATCTGCTAGCTAGAACTCCAAGTTTGTACGCTTTTATAAAAAGTAAAGACAGTATGTGGAAAGTTTTGAAAAGTAGGATCAGCTTGAAAATTAGCTGCTAAAAAGTAAGAACTGTAATTCTCTGAGAAGGATATCTTTCTGGCTAGCTTACCCAGGTAAAGAAATAAGGAAATCAAAACATAAGATTCTAAAAAGAAAATTCATACAAAAAATCATTTCCACGGCTTATAAAGATCCACTCCTTTTGTTAGTGACAAAAAGCATAAGAGAGCATTTTCTACTCTTATTGTCCTTCCATTTTCTATTCCACATATATTCAAGATCTAGACATAGTAAAGTGACCTTCGCAATTACTGTTCAATCTATTATTGACCAAGGATATCATCACTTTCTCCCTGGAAAAAATAGACATGAAAAGCTATGCTGCGTTGTTCAGTGAATATTTTCATGAGTATCACAAATTCAATCAAGCAGAAAAATGGTAAAAATAACTTTAGGAGCAGAAGTTCAGAACCAGGAAACCACAGGAAAAAAAATCGCATGAAAGAAGAAATACGCACAATTAAAAATCAACCAAGTACTTAGAAATAAGCCCTAGAAGTTTTATATGTTCACAACAGAAAGAAAGATCTCCAAATTCAAACTACAGATTACAGAAGCCGCTCTATTTGGTATACTTTTAAAGTAGCAAAGAGAGAAATTAGATCAAGTTTAATGAAGGTAACATTCACATTATGTCCAAAGAAACTCAAACCAACCTTGGCATCAGGTGCTGCCAGAACATCTTCACCTCCCCAAGGTACATTATGAAGCCAGATTGAGACAAAAGGCCCCTCAATCTTGCGGTTGAAACCCTTCATGTCAAAAGCGGGACCACAATAGCCATCTTGCATAACCCAATTCGAGTTAAGCTCATCACTTTCACCTCCAAGTTCATTTGATTCTCCAAAATTTTCAAATCCCGGTGCAGCCACAAATTTAATACAGCCATGATACCTTCTAAGACAAAATATCCGCTGTATTGCCTGGACCAACAATATGAGACTAGCAATTAAAAAGCAAACCATGATGCTTTAATGGCTATAAATTAGCTTTCCTCATGTGAACCATGGAAAACGGTTCAGGTACACAAAACGCTGACCAAAATTTCTGGGTCAGTGAATCTCGAATATTGTGATGAGACCAAACCCTTCAAAGAAAGAGGAGCAAGGAGCAAAAAGAGAGAGAGAGAGACCAAGGAATGAAGTTCTACAGCAAGCAGAGAGTTTGTAATTAAATCCAGTGAGAAAATCTGGAGGTATAACTTCTGATACTGAAATTTAACAAAAATATATATTAGAGGAAACAGATGTAGAACATACGTAAAAATCCATTCGAGCACTACCCATCCACCTATACTTCTCGGACTCTATATCTATATCAGCTATAAGACCTGAAAAACAAGGAGTCCTGTCAGATAGTTTAGTATCATATATCCATTTGCAAAGACCTAAGCCGCATAGCACTGCATTTTATGAAACAAAATAGTGTCAAAACCACCAGAGCCAATATCAGATATACATACCCCAGGCAAGCATCAGCACACTGAAATATCTTTTCTGCCCCTGTGAAACTGTAGCTACATCTAGTGGTCTCTTGTGTCCTGCCATAGACCAAACATGCATAGATATAAAAAGCTTGTTTTTTTTTTTGAAACTGGTAACTTTATTATATATCTTGTCAGCAAAACAGTACATGGGTTGTACTGAAACCATATTTACAAAAGTACTCCAAAACTCTACTGTCCTGTGTCTATAGTGAATCTAAAACATCAATGATAGAAACAGTGAGTATAATTGAGTACACCAAAAACAAAGCAGCAAGATACAATTTAATTTGATCTTCTGCACACTATTCTCTATGTTTTCAAAACATCTAGAATTCCTCTCCTTCCAGATTGTCCACCAAATGCTAGCAGGAACAATTCTCCATCTGCTTCTATCCTTGGCTTGTAGTCCTGCTTCCTCCCAACTCTTTAGGGCCTCTGAGACCTTTCTAGGCATGGTCCACGATATGCCTTTGAGGTTTAAGAAAATTCTCCAGAGCTGTTGTGTAAACTTGCGGTGTAGGAATAAGTGGTTGACTGCCTCTCCTGCTTCTCCACATAGAAAACATCTAGAGCATATGATTACCCCCCTTCTCATCAATTGTCCTGTGTTACGACTGCTTCTCTAGCTAGAAGCCATACAAAGCATGATACTTTATGTGGAATTTTCGATCTCCAAATGTGTTTCCAAGTTGGTTCAACAAGAATAGAAATGCAATTGAAACTTCAGTTCAGGAACACACATTTTTGTTTAAAAGGATATTTACCTCTAATTATAGCAAGAGTTGCATTAAATGCAGTACAAGATTCACCAACAGAATCTAGAAGAGACTTTGCCATCCCATTTGAGGTTCCTGCATTAGCATACACAAAAATGCAATTATAAAACAGTGGAAGAAAGTAAATAACAGGGCTTCCATTTGCAAAGTGTTTGTAAAAAGCTACAAACCAAACTAGTACATTATACTGTAAAACTTTAATCAACAGCCGATGAGCCAAAGCAGTAAGTTCCATAAACCAAAATCCTTGAGCATCAAGTGGTTCTCATGTTTTTACACGTTAAAAGCCAAATTTATTTCAAAAGAATTGCAAATGAATCTACCAATATTAGCTATTATGTTTAGCAGAAGTGATCAACATTTGTCACTGAAGAAAGATTCTGGTGAAGGGAATTCATAAGGATGTCCATATCTCTCTCTTGAAAATAAGTGCAATTTTCAGTTCCTCAACATAGTAAGACGTGGAGCTGCAAGCTGTGCCCATGAGGATAACTCTCAATAACAAGGCGGCACAACTTAAACAAAGTAGCAGCAGTAGTGATGCCATTTGACAATGAGATGTGGACATTTTCAATAAACAAAGGATGGCAATGGGCTTAAGTTACTGAGTGATTGTTATGAAGCTTATATGGTAATGGGTGAGATACGCGAAAAGGATGACTGAGAAACACACTAACTGATGATAGAAGCAAGATCTGAATGAGAAAAGGATGAAATGGAAATTGGATTGAGCAAAACTAAAGAGCAGGAAAAAAATCAGAAGGCTGAATAGCTGCCAAAGAGAGATGAATGGATTCTAGAAACAAGCTGGAGTTTTCCGGCTTGAGATTCTGGGAGAATGTAATTCGATTCTTTACTATTCTTTTCACAAAATCCACAGAACCTCACTTGACATAACCATATGTCTTTTCCCAGTTTGCAAAATAGTCCTACCTTCCCTCATTTCCATCTAGAGTGCACAAATGATTCGCTATCAGGAGGCATCTAAAATTTATCTTCCTTCGGCGAGAAACATTTCAGGATACGGGCACCAAAACAAATTTAACCTTCTCAAGTCTAAAAGAAGCCCCGGGCTGTGTTTTATGGACAATTCGGACAGAAGAAAATTATAGATGTTTTGACAGTAAAGTTGTGTCAATTCATATGTTGATATACAAATGCTTATGTAATTTAGCCTCATGGTGTAATTTAGCAGATATTTATGGCGAGGGGAAATTGCTAGAGTTTATTAGCGAATTGCAGGGTTGACGATATTTTATTCCCAGGGGATGTGCTCTCCAGCATTGTCTTAGTGCTGGACGTTTTTAGTTTAAAGTAAGGGTGGCCAGTGGGCCGGGACGGCCCGACCCCGACCCGACCCGACCCCGCCCCGGTCCCTCCCCGACTCCGCTAAAAAAAAACGTTGGCGGGCCTCGAACTCGGGACGGGACAATGTCTCGTCCTGCGAGACCCGAGCCCGCCCCAGGCCCGCCCGATCCCGTCCCGAGCCCGACCCCGCCCTTTGTCCCCCCTTTGCAATATGGTCGTTGCACCAACGGCCATTTTAGATTTTGGGCCAACTAACGCCATTTTAGGCCCCCTCCCCAACCCCTACCCCTTAATATTTATTTTTAACCCATAAGTTATTATATTTACACTTTAACCCAATTTTCCAACTATAAATAACTCATTTTCTTCATCTTTCTCACAAATCTTCCTACGATCTCTAATCTCTCAATATTTCTCTCTACAAGTCTACATTGTTTACTAAATATTCAATTTTATTTATTCATTTGGGAATTGGGAGTAAAGTTGGCAACTAGCTTGAGGATCTTCCATCGAAAGCAAAGTTTCAATTTTCAACCTCTCGACATCGCCGGCGCTTGGGTACATTCGTTCTTCATTAAATTATTATTGTTCCTGCTTATTTTATTTAGCGCACTTAATTTTATTATCTTTAATTATTTATTATCATAATTAAAATAGAAAGATTAAAAGGTATGTTTAAGGGTAAAGCGGTAAGGGTAAGGGTAAGTGCTTCTTCTAGTAAAGGCAACCAGGGCAAGGGTACTTCTTCTAGTCATCTTATTCTACACAGATGATTTTGTTGATACTCAACATTTTCCTACAATACCATTAGATTTAGACCAGGAGCTATTTCTCTGAACTCAAGAAGACTTTAATTTAGACGATGATCTAGATGATACACCCACTAATGTTGATGACAACACACCCACTAGTGCACCTTCAACTAAATACCTCATATTCCCCTAGTATGAGACGAGGTCCAAAGAAACGACCATTAAAATCGATCGCATGGACATTTTTTAATAGGGACGTAGAGAATCAAGTAGATATATGTAAAATTTGTAAAAATGTTTTAAAATTTAAAATCGAAAAGGTCACTGACTGGGGTTTAATTAGACACGAGTAAGTGCTCATCCACCTAGGTATGCCCAATACCATGCTTCAAAACCGGCAAAGAACGCCCGCTCCATCGGGACAAGTGTTCACATATCGATATCGTCCACTCAAGTACATGGTCAAATTAACCCTATGACGGGGAATTGTAGGCTCTAAATACAATAAACATAGAGATAAGGAAGCAATATCAAAATTAGTCGATGTGGAGGGTTTGCCTTTTCATTTCCTTCATCTCCTAGCTTTATTCATTACATTAGAGATAAATATAATCCTGCTTTTAACGGTTTTCCTAGATCAACTGTTAAGAGAGATGTATTTAAATTCGCGCATGAATATCAACAATATTTACGTTTTTCATTATATCATTTTAATGGCAAAGTATCTATTACGTCTGATATAGGTCATAGTACTAACGGCCATGATTATTTAACTGTAACTTGTCATTGGATAGATTATAAATGATCTATGCAAAAACGTATTTTAGCGTATAGATATATAGATGATAGGCACACTACTACTTTTATTGCAGATAATATTTATCAAGTGTTCCATTATTACGGAATAACCATAAAATTATGACTATTACATTAGATAACGCTTCTTCTAACAATTACGCAATTACAATTTAAAAAAATAGTTTAACTCCATCTTTTCCAGATCATTTTCATATAAAATGTGCGTGTCATATATATAACTTAATTGTAAAGGATGGTCTATCACTTTTTGAAGACATTCTTAGTAAAATACAATTTGCTATAAACTTTATTTTTAAAAATAATAAAGTACAACGTAGAAAAGAATATAAAAAAACTTGTCACGATTGTGGACTACCTTATAGAAAAATTCCACAAGAAGTATCCACTAGGTGGAATTCTTTATACGAGCAACTACTTGTTGCTTATGACTATAGAATACCTATAACTTTATTTTTTTAACTCTCATAATAAAAATTCAGCTGATATGATTTTAGATAGTGATTGGGTAAAAATTTCCGAACTTATTGTATTTTTAGAGAAATTTTTTCAAGCAACAAAAGAATTTTCCGGTATATATTATCCTACTATTTCAACCATGTTGTTTTATATAACTCTAATATTTTTATTACTTAGTGAATATATGAAAAACTCAGTTTATAAGGCAAAATGATTAAAAATATTTGTCAAAATAAAAATATTTTATTCCTATTCCCACTATTTATATTATTGGTTCTCAGATTAAATCCTACTATTAAAATAGACGGTACTAAATCACTAATTGAAACTATTTACGATTGTATGTATACTACCACCTTCAAGTCCCAAAAATCTAAATCACCCACCACCTATTGAACAAAGTCAAACTAAAGAAGAAGTGTTGTTCTAGCGAGAACACCAATGCAAAAATATATAGATTTTATCAACAAGAAAATGCTAGTAACTTACCGCTTCATACCATCTTCTTCATCTTCAACACAACCTCACAAAAGACAAGTCGTTACGCTAGTATTGAAAGCCTCGTAAATAAAAAATGGCGCTGCACTTCTACCACTAACCAAATTAGCGAAGTTGGATATTTTTATTTTGCAGGTTCTGCATCGTGATCAAGAAGTTATCAATGAAGATGGACATGAAGACTTGTCAAATCGAGGGAATTTAGAAGACCTTTCCGACACTTTCATTCGATGGCCCGAGATGTTTTGAACATTCAAGCGCCATCAATCAAGGCTGCCCAAAGCGCTAATAGGAGACCTACAGACACTCATTAGCCGGGAGACAATGGAAATTGCATTATTCAGAGATCGATACGAAAGGAGCGAGAAGGTGCGGCCAACATGAGATCAACGAAGTTAAGATGAAAATTACAACGAAATCTTAATCAAGGTAGTGGAAGCGACGTGGATCAATTTAACCAACAAATACCAATTCCAAATCAAGAACCACAGGAAATCATCAAGCAATTAGAACAGGTTTTTTTGAGAATGTAATTTTTTTAATTGCAATTTTATTATGTAATTTGCAACTTTTGGACAACACCACAAAGTTGCAATTTAGATTTTAGACAATTGTATTTGTAATTTTGTATTACCAAAAAATCATATCTATTAAATAATATAAGAGGCACAAAAACAACCTTGGGATGTTTTTATTACACTATCTTGTTCTGTTTATTGAGTTTTTTTTATACATATGTAATTTAAAAAAAAAAAAAAAAGGAAACCCGCCGGACCCCGCCTGAAGCCCGACCGACTCTCGCTTCGCTCGAGATATCGACGGGATCGATCGGACGGACTGGAGCAAGTCCCGCCGCATCCGACCTCACTCCCTTCTCTCCCGCCCCGCCTCGACTCCCGACCCCCGCACTGCCCGGCCCGCTGCATTCGAGAGCCCGGCCCACTGGCCAGCCCTAGTTTAAAGAAAGTGTTTACCTTATCCCAGGAAAGGTCTAAAATAAAGCACATTTGTGAAAAAACTTATGGATGTCTCCTACTACTACTAGATTTTTATATCTGAAATTCTTGATGTTCAAAGCTCCTTCTTCCTTTGGTAGCAGAGCAATACGAGACTATCCAGTTCTGGAGCTTTATACCCCTACACAACTTCCCATTGCCTCTCATACCTACTCCTCTGAAAGCTCCCTATCTAACCACGCCCTCATCCTCCCTCCTCAAATGTTGCCAAGGCTAGCTCCAGTTAAGCTTCCACTCTGGATCTTCTTTGTTTAAGTGTTTATAAATCCCTCTATAGTCTTGCCCCCAGGGCTTTAGTCTAACGGTAAGAGCGTAGCATGTGCTGTGTGGTATTTAAATGGAGAAGAGTAGAGGGGAGAACCCATTATCTACCGAGTTTTGAATTGTGCGCCACTGGCCCTCGGGGATTTCTCGATTTAAAAAAAATCCCTCTATAGCCTCTCTCTCACCTCCTCTTCCCCTCAAATTCTACTCACCCACATCAATAGCATTCAATAATGTTCCTCCTCATCTTAGCATTAGTCATTCAGTGGAAAGATTCTGTGTTGCAATCACCTCCTATAACTGTCTGGATGTTATGCAATACTATAACGTGCTTATATAACGTGCACTCTTTGATGCCTTTCCTTTTTGATTCCCTAACTTGCTTATAAAACATATTTTTGTCTCCCTTTCCAGTTACATTTTTGCTTTGAATGTATTGATCAGCACACATTTGGTGCGCTTAATATAGTATGCAAAATAGAATATAGCTCACTTTAATTTTACTATGTATCCCTTTGAATGCCATCATTTAAGTTCCTTTAAATTTATACCTATCAACTGCACTATCTCTCTACATGTAATTTCCAAGACACTGCCCCCTAATAATGGACAAAGACCCCAAAGAAGCCATGAATTATGGTCCTAAAACTAATGTAAAACAAAAAAAAACAATCTTTAGGCATGCCATAGATTTTATTATTTCTTTTGAACGCAGTTGATCCCCAGTCATGGAGGGGCGCAGTATTGTTTAGAATATTAGGGAAAAGAAGCTTCTTACCTTATCCAGCTGACCTCTACGAAATACAGTTTTATTGAAGCAACAAGCTGGGTATTAATCAGTCAAAGCAGAAAACTGCTCCAATGTTAGAATTTATTTGCAGACATTATTGTTTTATTGACAGTTAAAGCATTTTCCTTGCTGAAATAGGTTGTTCAGTGTTGTAAATGTCCATGCGTCCTTGAAGTGCATCCATTTTTTTCTGTTAATTTGTTTGTTACGGCTCCCTTCTCTTCCCCAAGTAGGCTTCTCTTACTCAGAGTCAATCTGTTGGTCTTCAAAAAATGCATCCCATAGACATACCCCTGGCAGAAGAAGATCGAAAAAGACAAGATAGGGTTTGTATTTGCGGATGTGTGTTAGTGCACGGTCATAGAAATGTGTGTGTCAGCACCTCGTGCCCTTGATCACCTTTCAGAAATTAGACTGAAGTGTTAATCTGGTAGTTTCACATACTATAGGTATTGTGAACAAAAGCTTAATGTGACAACCAAAATAATTGTATATCAAGCTCCACAATAAAAGCTAATCAACATATACAAACCAACTTAGCATTTACTAAAGGCAAGCACCAGCAAAGAGAAGAAAATATACCTGCAGGTATTACTCCAAGAGGCATCTTTATTGCAGAACTCCAATCTTCCCTTTCAAGCAGTCCATTCACTACCTACTAAAAATTGTAAAACATGAAAGTAAGAGCATGAGGATCACTGGTTGGTTATCATCCATTTACAACAATAAATAATAGCCAAACATCTTAAAGACAGAACCCTCATGGCACACGCCTCCTAGAAAGCTAATGAAGAGCAGAGATGTTGGTACCCTTGTTTTGGCTACCATCAATATGACAGTGGAGCAACTTTGAAGTTGTTCCAGGACTCACCTTTTCAAGTTTTCAACTACTTCAGTGCAATATCATGTGTCTTTGTGACTCAACATAACTCTTTTTCTCTTTTCTCTCTCTGTCTCTTTCTTTTCCTGTCTTTTTTTTTGGGGGGGGGGGGGGGATAAACATCTGTGCTTCTCTTTTTGTATGCATTTACGATGTTGAAGCACGACAACAAGATAGCTACATATAAGCCCTCGAAAGTTTAGGAATAAATATTCTCAATTTATCTTTTGATTGTTTTTCATTTAACCATGATATTTATGAATTTATTTCTTGGAATTCAGCAGTTTCATGTTCAAAGTGAAGTTGGGTAAAGTCAGGAAGAACCGCTGGTAAAGGAGTAAATTTTATATTACAGTTATCCCACTGTAAGATCATCTTTGACATCTTTAAATCAGAATAACATATAAACTGAAATATCTTGGGGCTTACATCAGGATAGCATAACGTGTCAGTCAACAAGCAACTTAGGTATTTGATAATCAAGTATATAACAAAAGTAGTCGTGCTGCATAATTGTTTGAGTTGGAATATAGGGAAGGCAAGCAAGGATAGGTCAGACAAAAACAAAAATAGACATGACCAACCTACCTCAACCAAAATTCCATCACCACTGACACAAAGAATTCCATCGTATCCCGAAAGATCCAATGAATGAGCAACTTCCTTTGCATATAACCGATATTTAGTTTCTGAGAGTGAAAGATTAAAAGGAAAGATTAACAACACAACAAGAATCATTAAACAAACACTGGCTACACATGGATAAGAATATTTAATATTGCAAACCTTGCAGTGTGTAGTGAATATTTGCATCATCAAGCAGGGGCTTTACATTGTCAAGAAATACTTTTGATGCAGATCGGTTTCCTCCATATGGATTCAGAAGCACAAAAAGTCTCTTAGGACGACCTAAAATTCCATGATGTCAAGTATTCCATATCATGTATGTACACCCAAGTAAACAACAACAACTAGACCAGAATAATGATGACAATAGCAATCCACTTAACTATTTGTGGTTAAAAACACAACATCATTTTAAGCAAGAAGAAAAATAAAGCATGCCAGAAATCAAAAGTGCTTCTTACTTCCAAGTCAATGCAACTTATCTAAAGAGAACTTTGGTTTAAGGACAAGAAAGAAAGAAGCACTCATTTGCTTTAACTTTTCTTCTCTGTTACATAATATATGCTAGTAGGACGTGTCATAGTCATGTTCTATTACACATCAGATCAAGACTTGAGACAAGATGAAAATAAAATTCTTTTGGAAGAAAGAACTTTGTAGCTGATTAACTTAGTGAATTTCTGATGCTTAACTTATTGTACTTGCATATTACCAGAAAATCTTTGCATTTTTTTCTCACATAAAGCCGAAGGTAACTTTAAAGCCGTATCATGTACTTTTCTCTCAAGATAAATGTATCACATAACAAGAAAACAATGATGAGGTTGTTGCAACAGAGATGACGACAACAACATCCTAAGAAGAACAAACCAATAAAATCTTGCTTATAGAAACTGCCTGATATTATTAGGAAGTCTAAATAAACATTACCTCAAACAAACGCACACCACCTAACAAACACACAGAGTGGTGTGATTTATAAAAGAAAATAAAAATAATTTAAATGAAGAACAAATATTATAAGAACAAGAAGCAAGCATCTGGTCATACATTCCAACATAAATAAAGTACTATATGCTTTTCATTCCATATTTATCTGTCCCCAAAAACACAGCTTCAGCAATATTGTAAAACAAGTACAAGAGTTTCGCTGCCAACAAGTTCTTATCTGAACTATTTTAACTCACTCAGACATAATTCCACCAAGACTTATTGTTATGCTGAATCAATAATCACGCATTATAATTATAAAAAGAAAGAGATAATGGAAAAAATAAAAACACACCTCAATTATCACTTTTTCACAAGTTTCACACCTCAAGTATTACTTGTTCCCTTTTCCCATCTATGTATTAAAGCACACATAGTTGAGTAGATGGTGATAGTTCAGGTAGGAAAAGGGAACAACAGTTACTTGGGGTGTGAAACTCGCAACAAATGATAGTTCGTGTGTTTTTTATCATTAACTCTAAAAAAAAGCATGAATTAATATGATCATACGATTCCTATCGTTTTAATAAAAGCAACCATATTCAACAGTTCAAAATCACTATTCATTAAAAAAAAAAAGGAAGCACAATCAAACATCTCTATAATTGTCATTCTCTATAGCACCATTTCACTGTAACGGTCTGATTTTCTCCGGAACCGATTTTTTATGTTATATTTTACTTCTCTATAACAGCATTCTACCTATCACAGTAATGACATTCACTATAGCGGTACACTCTTTATAAAATTACCTCTCTATAACAGTCATACTCAAATATTGTGTAATAATATTTGTAAGAAGTATAAAAAAGGGAAGAATGGTGCACTAAGCTCCCGCTATGCGCGGGATCCGGGGAAGGGCCGGACCACAAGGGTCTATTGTACACAGCCTTAACTCACATTTCTGCAAGAGGTTGTTTCCACGACTTGAACTCATGACCTCATGGTCACATGGCAACAACTTTACCCGTTACTCCAAGGCTCCCCTTGTTTGTAAGAAGTATATTATGTATAAAAAAATAAAATATCAAAATATTTATGGCAATCATCAAAGGAAAGATTGAATTCCTTTTTGCTGAAAATTTGAACAAAAAATTTCGACAATAGCGTTATATTATCACTAAGAGACTGGAATTTACGAAACAACCTAAAATTGTAGATACCATTCTCCATTGTTGGAGAAATACCAGAATCTCCAATATTAATAGTGAAAATTTAGAATTTGTTGAGAATGTTGGTAGTGTGTCATCACTTATAGCCCAAATCTCACCACATAACACATCAAGCAATGGATGCTATCACTTATACGGAGTTTGATGCAACTCTTCTAATCCTTGAAACTTACATTTATGAAGAGATTATTGCACAAGTGATTGGAGTGGAAGAACAAGAGACAACGGTTACAAAAGGTGACAAAAAAGTGTTGATGAAGAGTCTCAACATATTGCTACTTGGGGTGAGATAGAAGAGTCAATTGTTAACCTCTTAGATAGCATTCAAGGGAAAGCTATTGAATTCCCTTTTGCTGAAAGTTTGGACAAAATTCTACGGGCGTTATATTATCGCTAAGAGACTGGAATTTACGAAACAATCTACAATTGTAGAATTCTTACGTCAAACTTGAAATTGTATTTAAATTAATTAAATTTAAAATTTAAATGCGTATGTTCCTAAAATTTCAATTCTTTATCGGTATAGTACAGCTAGTCATGGATTTATTGAAATTTATTAGTCTTTTTAATTTTTAATTAATAAGATATGAAAATCAATTGAAATTTTAAAATTAACAAGTTATTTTCGTTTATAGCATAAAAAGTACCGAAAAATAATTCTTTGCATACTTTCGTTTATAAAGGCTAAATGAAATCCAAACATATATAACAACAACTTACTATAGCGGTCATGGAATTTTTTAGACAAATGCTAACACTATAGATAGTTTTGACTGTACATATGTAATCGATAGTTACCAAGCGAATCAATGACTGTTTGGAGTTGTTGATTCCAAAGCCGAAGAGAATCCTCAGATGACGGCTCAAAACTGAAAGTCTTCCTCAACAAAGTTCCTCCGTTACCGCTGCAGCATATCCCAGTTCTACTCTCAATAACGGCGTTTATTTTGATCTGAGAACCTTCGACAGTAAAGCCGAGGACATCTTTCTCGATTGATAAACACCGGTCAGGCCATCGGAGTTTCCCTCCGGTGGTGAGAGTCATCGGAACTATAATGCCGTTTATCTGAACCCGGTCTGATAGAACGGGAGCTCCGTAGTCCATCGGGTCCATTGTTTGAAAACCCGGTTCAGTAGCGTGAAATAAGAACCGGATGTAAATCGCGTTAGTTGGGCCTAAGGAATGTCGTCGCGTCACGTTTATCTTGTGCTTCGTGATATATTGGGTACGGCAGATATTGCTGCAACTTCAAGTCACATAGGTTATGCCAAATTGAGACTACTATTCATCTAAGTTTGGTACACTTTTAGTCTCTTTTGGCGGTGCATACGTCGTACAGCATGATTTTACGTGTATTTGTATTTTCTGTTTTATGTGTTTGCTTTTATGAAAATTTATCCACTTTTACATTAGTACCTCCTCAATAAATCATTTAGTTATAGTAAATTTGAATGATTTGGTATAAAAATTCTATGTGAGTAATTATTATTGTATTACATCTTGTGTGTCTTACTTTTCGGTTACTCTATTTCGATGGAAAAAAAATACTAATCACTTTCTAAATTTTGGTTCCAACATCTAACCTGACATTTTTTTTTATTTTCTTAGATTTCGCGTCTAATCAAATTAAAACATTTAAAGTTAAATAGATTGAGTATAGCAGCACTCATAATGTGGATATGTTAAACCTTTAAGCCTAACATTTCCTCCATGATACTGGTATATTTTCATTTTGTTAGATAACTATATGCAATATAATACCCACGTATAAAACTCTTCCATTTCATTAATCATATTTTAATTTTATATATTACAATTTTATATGTCATCATGTCATTTTCCTACAAGAAGATTTTAAAAAACTGAATATCCCAAGTATCTAAATATTATATATTTAATCATAGACCTATAGTCTAGTGGTATCACGAAAAGCCCACACATAATAGGTATAGATTTAGATTTCCACTCCCCCCATTTCCCTTTTCCTACCAAACTTCTTGTGTAATTATAAAAAGAATTGTTTGCATTTAGATATTATCGTCCTCCTGAACTAAATATTTCAACTGCTCTATTGGAACGAAATCGTTCTGAATAGAGTAGAATGCATAGTAGTCGAACCGAATTAGTTCACGGGTTTGATTTTCTTACTTGTTCTATTGATATACTACTCAGTTTGGTTCATTTTAGGTTTGGTCCCCCCACGGCCCAAACCAATAGGAGGACCCAAAGCTTGAGGCTTGAACTACATCTCGCTTTTCAGATTGCGGTCCTGGTCATCTTTCTTTTATGTGATTATGCACGTGGGCGAAATTAGATTGTTGGTTACAGGTTCAATCAAACCCAGTAATTTGGGTTCAAAATTTATATATATTTTAAAATTTTATTAAAAATGTACAGATTATTTAATTTAAAATTTTGTAACTTAAAAATATTAAAATTCAAAACTCATAAACTTTAAATTTTAGTTCTGGCTTTGATTATGCATGGCTCGAGTGATAAATATATTCGTGATATATATGGTATATACAATGCCCTGTGTATACCGTGTATATCACAGAAATACAAGCCGTGTATATTTAGGTAGTTTTGGTAATATATTGTTGTATTTAATTAGCATTGTACACTTACCATAATTATAAAATTCTTGTACAAATAGAATAGGGTTTTGGGAGTAGAATAGTAATAGGATTTTTCATATTATGAAAATTGTAAATTGTATATATACTCATTCATTAATGAAAATAATCAAGGGATTATTTCTTTCATGGTATCAGAAGTCTATGTGCTTGTATCGATTTTCCTCTCTTCCACTGCCTCGGTTTTCGTGTCCATTCTCGGCAACCGTGTAACATTAGCTCCTCTCTTCCCAAATTTTCTTCCAAATTCATCATTCACCTATTGTTCTTTCGTTATGTCTACGTCAAAGAACATGTTTCATTTTGCCATTACTATTTCCAACATCAAGAACCACATCCTTATTATTCTTGAGATGGAGAACGTCCAATATGCGACGTGGACAAAATTGTTCAAAATTTACGCAATCTCACATCAAGTCCTCCATCACATAATTCCTCTCACTATCCCTCCACACGCGGAGGATCCTCAGTTATGGATCACTCTTGATGCTACTGTCCTTCAGTGGATTTACTTCACTATTTCTACCGACCTTTTACAGACGACCATTGAACCAGACACTACGGCTATGGCTACCTGGAATAAATTGCGTGATATATTCCAAGATAACCAACATTCCCGAGTTGTCACCCTTGAGCAAGAATTTTCACAAGTCAACACGGAGGATTTCCCAAATGTTTCAGCTTATTGTAAACGGCTTAAGGAATTGGCGGACCAACTCCGTAACGTTGGAGCGCCTATTACCAATAATCGTCTTATTCTACAAATAGTTGTAGGCATATCTGAGGCCTATAATGGCGTTGGGACTCTCCTACGTCAAAGTAAATCCCCTTTCACCTTTTTATCAAGCTTGTTTGATTTTACGTTAGAAGAAGCCGACTTGGCAAAAAAGGCGGCTACAAGCGCTAGTTCCGTGGCAATGATGACTTCAACCGATAACTCTCACGAGTTTGTTATGGACGTATTTGCCCAATTGACACATCTGAAGGAATCAATGTTGGACTTATTGGATCCTTAGCAATTCATGCGAGGATTGGTCATTGGGAATCTCTAGAAAGCCCTTTTTATGAAATTTCTGAGAGGTCAATCGTGGTACGGATGCTTTATTTATCACCAGGTAAAGATGAATTCTATATGGTAGCAGCATGAAATTCTTTAGCCTCGGGACAAAACCGCAACAACGGTGGCGGCAAGAAGGGTCAAAACCGTAAAAATAATGGCAAAAATCGTGGCAGCAACAACAACGGCGGTCGAAATAGTAGCAACGTCGGCGGTAACAGTAACAACACCGGGGGTGGGCCTCGGGGTTCTGGGCCCCAGCTCACCTGGTCTCAGCCTTGGGCCTCTCGACAGTGGGCCTGGACCAGTGGCCCAGTCCCGCCTACTGCCCTCCCAATTATTTCCAGCAACCTTAGGCTTTGGTCCAGCCTCATCACAAGCTCAATCTCTTGGGTTCTTACTAGCAAAGTTCTGGGTTGGGTCAGCAGGCCGGTGTGCTTGGGCCTCGGCCCCAGCAGGCCGGTGTGCTTGGGCCTCGGCCCCAGCAGGCCTTCAATATTGCAGGCCCGAATCCGATACCGACACTCACCGATATTGAGGCTGATATGCATACACTTGGATTAAATCCTCCATACCCGAATTGGTACATGGACACCGACACCACTTCTCACATGACGTCCGACCAAGGTACTCTCTCATCTTATTTCAATTTGAGCAGTAATCGTGGCATTACTGTTGGTAATGGCAACTCAATTCCAATTTTGGTGTTTGTTCGTAAATTCACCACTGATAATTGAGTTTCTGTTAATTTTGATCCATTTGGGTTTTTTGTGAAGGTTTTCAAAATGAGGATACCTCTCATGAGATGCAATAGTAGGGGAGATCTTTATCCAATTACGCCCGCCACTAATTTCTCGAGTCTAGCCTTGCCATTGACTTTTGCAGCTCTAGCTCCTTCTTCATGGCATGCACATTTGGGTCACCCTGGGTCGTCCATTATTTCTTCTTTGCATAAAAACAATTTTATTTCTTGTAAGGGTACGCGTAGTACTCCAAGTTGTCATTCATGTCCTTTAGAAAAACATGTTAGATTACCATTTGTAATCTCTATTTTTCGTACTTTGATGCCTTTTGATATTATTCATAGCGATTTATGGACTTCTCCCGTTCTCAGTTCTGTGGGCCATCGTTATTATGTTCTATTTTTGGATAATTATTCTAATTTTTATGGACCTTTCCTTTAGCGAAAAAATCACAAGTTTTTTCCATATTCTTAAAATTTAGAGCATTCATCCATACCCAATTCGATCGAAAAATAAAAAATATTCAATGTAATAATGGCAAAGAATATGATAATGTGTTATTTCGAAACTTTTGTGATGCTAATGGCATAGTTTTTCATTTCTTTTGTCCTCGTACGTCCTCGCAAAATGGGAAAGCCGAATGAAAAAATTAAACCATTAATAATATTGTCTGAACTTTATTGGTTCATGCTTATGTACCCCCTTCCTTTTGACATCATGCTCTACAAATGACTACTTATCTCCTTAACATACTTCCTACCAAAGGGTTGTCATATATATCTCCTCTTAAAATCCTCTATAATAAGAATCCCTCGTATTCTCATCTTAGGGTCTTGGGTGTTTATGCTATCCACTATTTCCGTCAACTACAATTAACAAACTTCAAGTCCGTTCTACCACGTGTGTGTTTTTGGGTTATCCATCTAATCATCGTGGTTACAAATATTTTGATTTGTCGTCTAATAAAATCATAATTAGTCGCCATGTTATTTTTGATGAAACCCAATTTCCGTTTGCTAAAGTGAGTAGTCTCGAGTCTAGTTCGTATACTTTTTTAGATGATGAGGTCTCACTGTACTTTATGCACCACTTCATAGGCCGATCCAGTGACCCCGAAACTCCAGCAGGCCCACTGCCTGCTGGCCCGCCACCACCTACTGCTTCTGGCCCAGTTTTGACTAGTGGGCCGATTGCCCAGCCCACTACCGGGACAACTTCTGTCCTAGTTACACGTCCAGTTTTCAGTGTTGGGCCAGTAGGCCCACTGCATGTTGGCCAGTCTGTCACCCTTCTGATTTTTTTTCAAAATCCACTCAATTCTCCCCCGAGTCACAAACTTGTCGCTCGTAGTCAACAGGGTGTTTTTAAACCAAAAAAACATTTTAATCTAAATTTTAATGTTCTTAAATCCCCACTATCTCGTAATCCAGTGTCTGCATTAAATGACCCGAATTGAAAAATTGCTATGAACGACGAATATGATGCTCTTATAGAAAATAAGACGTGAGAGTTGGTGTCCCGTCCTTCTGGTGTTAATATTATTCGATCTATGTGGGTTTTTACTCATAAAGATAATTCTTATGGTTCTTTTGCGAGACATAAGACTCGCCTTGTAGGTGATGGTAAAACTCAGCAGGTTGGCATGAATTGTGGTGAGACATTTAGTCCGGTGGTCAAACCGACTACTATTCGCACTGTTCTCAGTCTGGCTCTTTCAAAGGCGTTGCCCATCCATCAGTTAGATGTGAAGAATGCTCTCTTATATGGTGATCTTAAGGAGACCGTTTACATGCATCAACCCGTGAGTTTTTGAGACCCCAAATATCCTACTAATGTATGTTTATTGAAGAAGTCATTGTATGGGCTTAAGCAGGCCCCACAGACTTGGTATAAGAGATTTGCAGACTATGTTTTGTCTATTGGGTTTTCTCACACCAAGTCTGATAATTCTTTGTTCATATATCGTCGTGGTACTTCCCTGGCATATATTCTATTATATGTGGATGATATTATCTTGAATGTCTCTTCTGATGCTTTACGCATGTCTATCATGACACTACTCAGTTCTGAGTTTGATATGAAAGACTTGGGGCCCTTGAGTTACTTCTTGTGGATTGTTGTCACTCATCATGCAGGTGGGTTATTCTTATCACAACGGAAGTATGCCGCTGAGATAATTGAGTGGGCTGTTATGTCCTCGTGTAAGTCTACTTCCACTCAAGTTGATACTAAACCCAAGATGGGTGTCGTGGATGGCTCACCTTACGAGGATCCCACCCACTATCGCAGTCTTGCCTGAGCTGTTCAGTAGCTTACTTTCACGAGACCGGATATTACATATGTCGTATAACATGTGTGTTTGTTTATGCATGATCCTAGGGTTGAGCACATGAATGCGCTTAAACACATTATACGATACATCCAGGGAACACTTGACTATGGCTTGCATCTATATCCGTCATCGACTTCTACGCTTGTCTCATATACAGATGCTGATTGGGGTTATTGTCCAGATACCAGACGCTCCACGTCTGGTTATTGTATGTTTCTTGGTAATAACTTGGTCTCATGGTCTGCAAAGCGACATTCTACATTATCATGCTCTAGTGTAGAGGCCGAGTATCGAGGGGTATCCAATGTGGTATGTGAATCATGTTGGTTACATAATCTTCTCTTAGAACTTCATTGTATCATTCAGAAAGCTACCTTGGTTTATTATGATAATACTAGTGCCATCTATCTTTCTGGTAATCCGGTTCAACATCAGCGCACTAAACACATCGAGATGGATATCCACTTTGTTCGCGAAAAGGTAGCTCGTGGACAGTACACATCTGCCATGTCCTTTCCAGGCATCAAATTGCAGACATCTTTACGAAGGGTCTTCCCTCGGTTCTATTTGACGATTTTAGGGACAGTCTCAGCGTACGAAGACCGCCCGCTATGATTGTCGGGGTGTGATAGATATACCAATGATATACACGGTATATACACTGCCCTGTGTATACCGTGTATATCACGGAAACACAAGCCGTGTATATTTAGGTAGTTTTGGTAATATATTGTTGTATTTAATTAGCATTGTACACTTACCATAATTATAGAATTCTTGTACAAATAGAATAAGGTTTTGGGAGTAGAATATGAATATGATTTTCATATTATGAAAATTGTAAATTATATATATACTCATTCATTAATGAAAATTATCAAGAGATTATTTCTTTCATGGAGGAACTGAAAATTTTGACGAGACAAGTAAAACAAGTTAGGGAAGGGTGGAAAGGGGTTAGTGACATGAATAGTTGTCTACTAAAAAATAGCCGGCAAATATACAATATGTGTATATGTATATTATGTATATTGGTTTTTAATGTGCAACTGCCCAAAAGAGAAACCTAATAGTAACAATAGCTCATTACAGGTATGATCTTACTCCAGCATTTCAGAAATTTGCTTGTTGTTGAGTGTCAAAAATGTAATGGTGGAATGCTTTATGTTGACATCAAGTCAAATGAATATTACCATGTTATCATCTCCATCACAATACTTTTTTTTATTTTTTTTAAGTCAGAATATTATTAAATAATCACCAAGTTGGTGTTCGGTATACAATTATCGATCTGGCGGTACTATATATCGTTCAATCGTTTTTAACATGTATTTTGATGTTACTCCAATAGTCTCCTATTCATAAGAAGTGAACGGCTACTATACTATACGATAAATATCGCCCACATCTACACTAGGTTAAAGAAGATGAATATTCTTTCTCTTTTGGGGTTACACTTTATAGAACCAAATAATTAGAGCATCAAATGGGCTAAGGCCCGTGGGCCGATCCAACTCAGCTCGTGATTTGATAGGGTTGGGCTTGAGTTTTTGAAGCCCATTTAAAAATGAAGATTTTTAGCCCAACCCGAGTAAGCCCGCTGATCAGTGGGCTTGAGTGTGCGTGGGTTGGGTCGCCCGTGGGCCAAAAAAAATTAATCTAAAAATTAAAAAAAAAAAAAAGTGAAGATGCTAAGACAACTTTGTCGCAAACAAGATCAGATGTGCTTAAAGAAGATGATGTGCTCGTGTCATCATAAGTGCCATAAAAGTTTCTTTGAGAAGTTCATGTTTACTTTAAATGGATGAAATATTATCATTTTTCTTTTGCGTTTTATTGAGATCTATTAAAACAAAGTTAGGTTAATATGAATTTAGCTAGTTGTATCATTATTCATTAACTGTTGAGTTTGCTATTAATATATCTATTTGGTTCGAGTGATATCAATTATTAATATGTTAAGTGTTAACAATGTCAAAAGTTATTCAGTTTCACAGAAGGTTTGGTCCTACAAGATCGATTTTTTCGTTGTACCCAAAACAACTGCATTGAATGGTAGAGATTCCATACTGAAGCCATACAATCAAATATTTACTTAAGTCAAATTTAATAAGTATTATTAGAATAATTTTATTTGTGAATTTGAGATTAGCAAGTGGTAACACCATATAATATTGTCTTGTAAATATTTATATTAGCATTTAAATTAGAGTTTAAATTAAAGAATTATGATATATATATTTTTTAAAGGTGGGATGGCTCGTCCAGGCCCGCAGCCCACGTAGGGATGGGTTGGGCTTACGGTTCAAAGGCCCATTAAAATGGCGGGCTCCTGACCTGGCCCGTCAAATTTGAAAGCTCGTATGGGCTAAGCCCGGATGAGCTGAGCCATCCCGTTTTGACAGTTCTACAAATAATAGGCTGATTGATTGTTCGCAGCTCAGAAGATTTGTTTCCATCTCTATTTTAATTTTATAACTTTACCCATTGTGAATTTATACTCAATTGAAATGGTGGTTTGTCAATCAACAGTTTAGTTTTAGAATGTACATAGATGGATATATTCCATAAACTTGCTCTATATCCTTAATTTTGAAATTTATAATACACAGTTAACTTGGCTACGTGAAGATTTAAGAAAGAAATGCAGGCAAGTAGCATCACATGATGAATTCATTAATTTCGATCCCTTCATAGTTTTCTGTATTGGTGCCAAGTGTGATGTCTTAGTTTAGTTATGTATATGGTGGACATGTGGAGCAATATGTGTATTTGGTTTACCTTAGTATTTGTTGAGAACATGTAGAACAATCTGTATTTAATTTTCTTTTTAAAGATTCGCAAAATGAAAAACTCTACTTTTATAATTTTTTTATTTTCACGGCTCGAACTCAAAATATTTACAATAAAATATATGCATCCTTCCCATTCATTCCTTCTTTGGTTTAGCCTCCAGCTGAACTTAATCAAACAAAGATTCTTCAAAGTCTAAGAGAAAATGATTGCGCGTGGGATAGTGAGAGCTGCAACTTCTGCCAGGCTGCTATAATAAGTTAATAACTGACTAATAATTGCAAACCCCCACATATATTCCACGTCACATTTCACACAATTGGATTGAAAGTGAAAAGGAATCTTTAGACACAAAATGGAATGTAATAAATAAAACAGAATTCACGTGGGTGGAATCCTATAATTATGACTAACTGTCGCTTAGTCCTTAAACCGACGACCACGATCAACCCTTACGCCGTCCACACCTTATTTTATTCTATTAGGCACTTAATTAATTGTACCCGCCAATACATTGCCACTGCTAAGCATGTGCTATACTTTCTCCCTTTTTATTTTTATTTTTCGGCAAAAAAGAAAGTAGTGAAAAATTCAATTTAATTAATTGACTATGTTTTTTCGAACAGAAACACAGAAGACCAAACTGGAGTCAAATTAGTTGTCTGATATATATACTGGTAGCACTTATATGAGACCAATGATAAAAGAGAAAATTATCAAAATATTAAAGAGATAAATACAGTCTCAATAGACTTTGAAAAAGGAAATTCAAGGTCTTGTTTGGCTCTTTTAAAAATAAATAAATTGTATTAACAATTCTTTTGTTCTTTGAAAACTAACGTATTTGAAAGAAATAATCTCTTGATTATTTTCATTAATGAATGAGTATATATATAATTTATAATTTTCATAATTTGGAAAACTCTATTCCTATTATATTTCCAAAACCCTATTCTACTTGTACAAGAATTCTATAATTATGATAAGTGTACAATGCTAATTAATTACAATAATATTACCTAAAATATAAACCCCAATCCGTGATATACACGGTTTTGTATACCGTGTATATCACAGTTTCAATTATGGAAAAACTGTTATTAATCTGTATTCCAAAAAAAAAGCCAGTAAATAATAAACACTGAAAATAAACAAAATCAGTGTTGGAAAAATAAGAATATTTTTTTTCAGAATATAATCGAGCCCACTTAGTTCAAAGTGTGTCCTTAAGGAAATTATTCCCTCACAAGATCTGAGGTTGATGGAATATCCCCTCCCAGGATAGAACGATTATCTTACCAGAATAGTAGTACTCCAAATTCATGTAGCGGCGAACCACTCAACGGCAGTATATCACACATAATTTATTTGTGCAGAAGAAGAAGAAGATTTTGTAGTTCAGAAAATTAGTAAGTAAAATTCTGAAGAATCAAATGAATTTATAGTCATGGAAGTACTGTTTCTGAAGGTTTGCAACCCTTCTGAACAGTCACTAAAACTGATGGGAAATTTAAATGTGGGAAAGAAACCGTCGCGGGTCGGGCGGATCCCGTCGCGGTCGTGGTCACTAACGGGTAGGATTGGATAAGTTAATTAATTTAATTAAATAATTAAAAATTAAAGAAAATTTGGTCCAAAAAGATTATCAATCAAATCATTTGACGCCAAAGCCGGCGAGCCGGCCGAGCGGCGGCGGACGGCGCGAGGGGTCCTTGCCCTCAACCCTTTCTGACACGAAGGAGTAATTCTACTTATAAGTAGAAGAACTTTTCTTTCCACTACCGATGTGAGACAACTCCCACTTTTCTTTCCACTACCGATGTGGGACAACTCCCACTTTTCTTTCCACTACCGATGTGGGACAACTCCCACTTTTCTTTCCAGTACCGATGTGGGACAAATGATTATTTTATAGAGCAAGAGGGAACTCCCTCCATTTCCCATTCAATCTATCATTTAATCCCAACAAAAACTTCCTTTTGAAACCGTGATATACATGGTATACAAAACCGTGTATATCACGGTATGTTATTAGTATTGGTTTGGGAACACCCCCGCCAAAAAAAAAAAAAGATCCAAAATATTGTTTTTGAAGAAGGGCCATTTTATTCTTGAACGGTATATTTCCTAAGGAAAAGCAACTTATAGGAATTAAAGTACACAAAGGAATTGATTGTGATGACTTAATCCTGCAATAATCTTGATGAAAAGTAAATAAAGCATAAATGGGAGTGTAATTCCAAAATACAATATCCTGATATACAATAGGAGGAAGCCATTTGATAAGAAACGTGTTTAGGAGAATTTTTGGGCATTGATTCATGAGACTGTAAAATTTGATGGCCTTATTATATACTCCATTCCGTTCAAAATAAGTATTCACTCGCTTATTTTGAATCAAAAATAAAAAGGCTAAGAGAACACTTATTTTAGCAATTTTATTAATTTAAAACCAGTTTTACTTTTTAACCATCTCACTTTTTCCTAAAAAAATATAGATTTTGAAGTACAAAGATAAACACATTTAATTTTCAATACAAATGCAATATATATCAAATTTAATTATTTCTTAACTGAATTTAAGTATTTGAAAATTACAAGATACTATTTATCTTACATTTTTAATTTTGTTTTGCCCCCAGGGAGTAGTAGTCGTTTTTTGGGAAGAAATAAGTAACATTATCATTATTAATAATAAAATATTATACAACTCAGATTGTGCATTTTCAATTATAAATTTAACATATAAACTTAAAATTCTGGATCTAGCTCGGATTACTTGATTCTTTCGGAAAAAAATAGAGTTCGGAGTAAAAGACACATTTATTTTTCAATGTAATACATATATCATTTATTTCAATATTCTTTACTAAAATTTAAATATTTAAAATTTATAAATATATATATATATATTATTTTTTAAAATTCTTTTAGCTCCCAAATACAAATATGCAGTAGTAGAATCGTTCTATCTGGGAAGGAATGAGTAACAATATTTTTATTGATAATAAAAAAAATATTCCATCAACAACCAATATTGTCGGCACTTCACAACCTAGCTCAAGTCATGGATTTTAATCTAATATTATAACTATTGTAGCTGTATTACGTTCTAGCTCTAACTACTTGACTATACTAGGTCAAAAACATTTGTTTAAAGTGAAAAATGATGCTGCATGAATACAATAATATCATTGATTGACAATTATTAAGTATCTCTAATGTCATCAATTTTTGTTGTATAAAGCACAGTATATGGTGGACACATGGACTACTCTTTAGTCTTTATGCATAAATATTGCTCTAATTATAAAATGACTTTTTCCCAAAAAAAAAATTACGAGTTTCCTTTCTTCTCAAATTAGAGCCAACGTACTAATTAAGAGATGAGACCGGTTCAAAGTCTTGAATTATATATTTATATATACTTCTGGTCCACATAAAAAATAGTCATGCAATAGTTACTTGAAGATATATATGTTATAAAAATAATTATTATATCTCATAAGAATATTTTGTTCTCATGCACAATTATAATACACACTCCTCAAAAAGAAAGTGTAAACGGTTGTCACAATATAATTTACTCAATTAGGAGTCGGGGTCGAATCCCACAGGAAACAATATATTTGAGCAATTAAGCTAGTTATGGAATTATCACCAATTAAGCCAAGCCAAATGATTTTCAAATATTTAATTTGTTTAAAAACTAATAAAGATAAAACTAACTAATGGAGATCACAAGTTATGGAAACTCGGGGCTTTGGAACATAGTAATTTAACTTAAACTCAATAATGATTCATTGCAAGTAATTATCTATCACTAATTAATCACGGGTCTAACAAATTAGCCTAGAAATCTCAATTACTACTAATGTCTCTCGACTATTTAACGGGTCTATCTTAGCTTATTCTCTCAAATCAAACTAAGGAGCATTAATCTATGTATACTGACATTTGATGTTTAGATCTCATTTAGCTGTTATAAAAGAAAGTACGCAAAGAATTATTTTTCTGTACTTTTTATGCTATAAACGAAAATAATATACTTGTTAATTTTAAAATCTCAATTAATTTACACATCTCATTAACTAAAAATTAAAAAGACTAATAAATTCATGACTAGTTGTATGTATCATATCGATAAAGAATTGAAATATAAGGAACATATGCATTTAAAATTAATTGAGAATTTAAATACAATTTCAAGTTTGACCAATTGTAGGTTGTTTCATAAATTCCAGTCTCTTAGAGATAATGGAACGCTTGAATTGACGAAGAATTTAATCCAAACTTTTAGCAAAATGGAATTCAATAGCTTTCCCTTGGAGAGTTTAACAATTGACTCTTCTATCTCACCCCAAGTGACAGTAGGTTTAGGCTCTTCATCAACACTTTCGTTACCTTAGGTATCAGTTGTTTCTTGTTCTTCCACTCCAATCACTTGTGCAATAATTTCTTTATCCGTGTAAGTTTAAGGGATTGGAAGAGTTGTGTCAAACTACATATAAGTGGTAACATCCATAAATATATGATTTTGAAAATTTTCAACTCTAAATCAGATCACTATGAAAAATATTTTTTTTTCCTTTTAGATATCCATACTTGAAATTTACTATGTGCATGACATTAATGATAATTATCATAAATATTTTGATATTTTATTTTTGTATACATAATATACGTCTTACAAATATTATTACACCAATTTTAAGTATGGATGTTATAGAGAAATAATTTTGTAAAGAGTGTACCGCTATAATAAATGTCATTGTTGTTATAGGTAGAGGAAAAAGGTGCAAATATATCCCTCAACTTTGCAATTTAAGAGCAGATATACCCCTCGTTAAAAAGTGGTGTATATATACACACGCCTTACAAAATGGTGCAAATATACCCCTGTCGTTACACAAATAGTGCAAATATACCCTTGTCACTGCTGGAAGTTTTCTAAAAAATCATTTAGTTTTTTTTTAATTTAAAAAGTGTCTCGTCGCTTAAAAAAACTATTTTTAGTAGACTTATTTTTTCTAAAGCCACATGGTGAATTTTTTTGGTGGATCGGTCTGATTTTTTTTTAAAATCATCTCAGTGGCTTTAAAAAAAATAAGTCTACCCATTTTTTAAACGAACCAGGGCCGATCCACCAAGAAAAAAATTTACCATGTGCCTTTAGAAAAATATGTCTACTAAAAAATGGGTAGACTTGTTTTATAGCCTCGTGACATTTTTTTAATTAAAAATAAGCTAAATGATTTTTAAAAAAATTTCGTCAGAAAAAGGGTATATTTACACCATTTTATAACGACATATGTATATATCCACCACTTTTTAACTAGGGATATATCTGTTCTAAATCGCAAAGTTGAGGATATATTTGCACCTTTGCCTTAGGTGATAATTATGTTATAGAGAAGTAAAATATAACATGAAAAATCGGTTCCTGAAAAATTCAAGCAGTTATTGTGAAATGTTGTTATAGGGAATGACAATACAAAGAGATTTTACTGAATATTATACAACTCAGATTGTGCATTTTCAATTTTAAATTTAACATATAAACTTTAAATTCCGGATCTAGCTCGAATTGATCGATTCTTTCGAAAAAAAATATAGAGTTCGGAGTAAAGGGGTAAACACATTTAGTTTTCAATGTAATGCATATATCAATTATTTCAATATGTTTTACTAAATTTTAAGTATTTGAAAATTACAATATGTGTATATAGTATAGTATGATATATATAGATATTATTTTTCAAATTCTTTTAGCTCCCAATTACAAATATGTAGTAGTAGAATCATTCTTTCTGGGAAGAAATGAGTAACAATGTTTTTATTGATAGTAAAAAAAAATATTCCATCAACAACCAATATTGTCGGCACTTCAGTACCTAGCACAAGTCCTGGATTTTAATCTAATATTATAAGTATAACTACTGTATCTGTATTACGCACTAGCTCTAACTACTTGACTATACTAGGTCAAAAAACATTTGTTTAAAGTGAAAAATGATGCTGAATACAATAATATCATAGATTGACAGTTAGTAATTATTTCTTATAATGTCATCAATTTTTGTTGTAGAAAACAGTACATGGTGGACCAATGGACTACTCTTTAGTCTTTATGCATAAATATTAAATATTGCTCTAATTATAAAATGTCTTTTTCCCAAAAAACAATATTACGAGTTTCCCTTAATTTCTTGTCAAATTAGAGCCAACGTACTAATTAAGAGATGAGAAAGGCTCAAACTCTTGAATTATATATATAATATACTTCTGGTCCACATAAAAAATAGTCATGCAGTGGTTACTTGAAGATATTCAGATATGTGTCTATTGACGAAATGCCGAAGCACTTAATCTAAGTTCTTTATTTTCTTCTTGCATCTATATGTTATTGAAATAAGATGAACAAACCTTCACAAATTCGTTTAGTGGTCCTTGGTTCATGTTCAAATATTATGTTTGCTTTCCAGTGGGAATTATACACTGATAAACACATATATTAGTTTATTTACATGTTTTGATAAACATCAAAAACAGTTGTAAACTACAATCAAAAGTCATAAATAATTACCCTCAACTTAATTATGATTTCCAGCTAATTAAATGTACTTCTAGATTAACCAAATCTTTTAAGTACGACTTTTATCTCTAAATGATATCACCATTGTCGGCACTTCCCAACCTAGCTCAAGTTCTGTCCTTTAATAATAAATTACCTAACTATACTATTACTTGCTCAACATCTCGCATCTATTCAAGGTAAATCAATAAGACTGAATTTAATATTCATTGATTCACAATTATTATTTCTAGTGTCATCGATTTCGCTGTGGACAACATTATATATTTTTATGGTGGACCAATGGACTACTCATGCATAAATTGCTCTAATAAATTAGAGTGTCTTTTCCTAGATATAGAACCTGATTAAATTAGATACATATTATCTTATATGATATAACTAAATAATTAAAATAATCGAACCAAATCATTTTTTGATTCGAAATGTATGACATGTTTTCTAAATCGAAAAATCAAAACCAAATAATATGAAACTAACCAAAAAAACGAATGCATATTCCTAAATTATATATGTACACATTTGATTAAGTAGTGGATTGCAACTTAGAAAATGGTTAGGTTCTCAAGAATGTTTCATCTAGGTTTATAAGAATATCAGGTATGGGTAAGCACTAAGTAGTTTATAAGAATACATACATATTTTGTAAATTGGGCATAATGTTTAACTAATCGCGGCCCTTGAGGAAATTCATTAAGATTTCAACAAACTTATCTCTTTAATTAGCAAATGGCTTAGCACTCAGGGTGTGTTTGGTAATAAGTTGTTTTTTCACTTGTTTTTTTGTGTTTGGTATGTAAGCAAAAAGAATTATCCTAAGAGCAATTATATGTAATCTACCAAAATACTATGAGGTGGAATGAGTGGGGAGTGGGTGTTCGGGGGTGGTGGTGGGGGGTGTTTGGTGGGTGGGGAGGAGACAATAAATTTGTAATGTCACTTATGGACTTGTTTTTCCTAATTCCAATAGGGAAGTCATTTTTCTCATTTTTAAGAAACTTATTTTTTTTTCTATAGAAAATGTTTTCCAAAACATTTTAACCTACCAAACATGGAAAAATTGGAACCAAACACGCCCTTAATCTAAAATTCTTTTCCGAAATTGAGTAACATGAAATCTTACAAAAAAAAAAAAGAGTATAATAATAATAATAAAGAATTAGTAAATTGAAAAGGAAAAAGGTCAAGTAGGAATAATTTAAATTGAAAAGGACAAAATCGACATTCCAAAAGTAAGCGCGTCAAAATAAATTAATAAATATATATAACATACTCCTACTAGCTGTACAATCCAAAAAGCAAAGCTAGCAGCCATGAAAATAGAAACATTATTAGTCTTAGTTAGTAACGAAACTCCAATGATACTTCCTTGAACTTTCCAAGAAACCTCTCTTCCATCCATCTTCTTTCTTTATTTTGCCTTTGGAATCTTATATCCACTGGGAAAAAAAGAGTTTTTGAGTCTCACTATACAAACAGTTGAAAAATTAATCCAAAAAAAGAGAGCTTTAGATCAGATCTTGAAGAAGAAGAGTGTTTACTGTTTAGTTGGTTAAGATAATGCAGACAAGGTACATAGAAAAACGTGTTTTGGATCCAACTAGTAGTGAGGAAGCTCAACCTGATAGGAAACGACCTGCTCTTGCTAGGTAATTTACAAAACAATTCTTTTATTAAGGGGTATCTTTTTCTTTAGTGTTTTTGGTTATGTATTAGCAAATTTTAGTACTGAATGTGCAGTTGGGTTGTTGGTGTAATTGGTTAACATGTAAAGTTTGCTTGGATTGTGAATTGGTTTGAAGAGTATTTAGTGAGGATATTGCTAGTATTGTTGAGAATGATGATTCTGTTTTGTGGGGTAGTGGTAAATGAAATTTTTAGGAAGAAAAATCTGATCTTGAGGAATGAGGTATTATTATTATCAAGATCCTTGGAGAGCAGATAGTGGGAGCTTTCTTTTCTGGTTGTTTACTAATTGTGAGATTGAGGGTTAGGATGTTGTTGACTGCAAGTCAAGGAAGAATTTTAATTGAATCTGGCTTGATAAGTAGGCTGATCTTTGTTTTGATTTATGAGAGAAAATTGAATCTCGTGCTTCATCATAACTACAAGCACCCTATTATTTAATCAGATATGGCACACAACAAGAACAGGTCCATAGTGCCTTATGCTGTATGCTGAATGAGTACAAAATGAGAAGAGGTTCATAGCGCTGTATGCTTTATGCTGAATGAGTACAAAATGAGAAGAGGTTCATAGTGCTTAATTCATGATTCCTTTTTAAGAATTTGTGTCATTTGAGGATGTGAGTTGAAGGATTTTGATCATGTTGCAAATAGCTTGCAATGAATATCTCATGACTGCCTCGGCCACAGCTCCAAAGGATAGGAAGTGGTGCATTAGATCAACTTTCAAATGGGGTTCCTCAGTGTTAGTTGTCAATAGGATTATCCACATTTCATATTCTCAATCATAATTCAGAGGGGAAGTTGTCTCTATATCTTGCAGAAAGGAAAGTCATCACCAGGTGTTTGTAATCCTGCAAACACTTATTGCTTCCTCTGACTGTCTGAGTGGTAGAATCCTCTCATTGTAGCCTATTTGTGATGGTCCACTCAACCTTGTTCTTTTTCTCTTACCAAGTGACCAGTAAAAGATTTTCATTTTAGTGGTCTTTATTTCTGTTGATTGTTTGTTGTGGTGTTGTCTGACATGAAATCGTGTGATCTGGATTTCTTATATATTCTTAGAAAAGCTGCAATTCAGTACCTGTTATAGCTTTAATCATCTTTCTGTGCACTATTCATGGTAAATGTAGCACCGTTTATTGAAAAGTAACTGTTATAGCTTTACTCATCTTTCTGTGCCCTATTCATGTAACTGTAGCACCATTTATTGAAAAGTACATGGTTACTGCAGTGTCATTGTTGAAGCGCTAAAGGTGGACAGTCTGCAGAAACTCTGCTCATCACTGGAGCCAATTCTTCGAAGAGTTGTAAGATTGTTACTTTAGAATTCTCCTCCTATTCATTGGGCATCACTTATGTGAAGTTTCATTTAACCAACTGGTAAATTGTGAAAGTTTGATTCTTAATTATATAACTAATGAGGCATGATATATATTTCCAGTAGCATGACAGATATTTACTTCTGAGGGAATAAAATGAAATAATCAAAACTACATGGTTTATGACTATAAGGCCAAGTAAAGCCACTGCCAGATATTTGAGATAGATGTGCTGCTTGAATTGATGAGTCATTGTTTAGTAAATGACCATTTATTTCTTATGCTGAAATATGTTCTAAAATTAGTTGTGCTATTGATCATTGTAGAGATTTTCACTGAGAACCGGTCTCTCTCTCACCAGCAAGAGCTTTCCTCATATCCTGCTTATGTGTTTAGTTCTGGAGGAAAATAGTGTTAAATAGAGCAATATACATGTGATATACACTGAATATACAGCAGTATATATCACATGTATATCAGTGATATACAGCAGTAAGCAGCAGTGCAGCAATTGGCCTTCTCGGCAGTGGGCCTCTTGGCCCAGCGACGTCCAGCCCATCACGGGAGCTAGGGCAGTAAACCAGTGAACAAATCTTGTATATTAAGGAAAGTATATTGTGTGTATATTGTAGTATATTTGTTACCTAGATTAGGATATACACTTACCATAATTAGGATATACACTTACCATAATTGTATAGTTAGAATTATGGTAGAAGAAGGTTTTGTAACTTGTATATATATCTATTCAATCAATGAAAATAATCAAGGGGATTATTTCTTTCATGGTATCAAAAGACTAGGTTTTACAAAAAAATTTCTCTCCCAAAATTTTTTGGACACCCTCGGCCGAGACACCCCCCCTCCCCCCCTCGGGTTTCTCTTCCAAAATTCGTCTTCCGCTCTCAAAAACCTCTCTTAAATTTCCCCTCCTTTGTTCTTATCAATATGTCTAAGAACAATTTTCACCCTGCCCTCACGGTTTCAATATCAAGCTAAGTGTCCCTATTGTCCTTGAAATGGAAAGCGTGCAATATGCAACGATGAGTTGTTTAAAATTCACGCTATATCTTTATCAAGTTCTTCACCATATCATTCCTCCCAGACCCGCCGTGTGGAGGATCCTGAGTTATGGATTACAACGATGCTCACTAGTTCTTGATTGGATATACGCCACTATTTGGTGGACCTTCTCTGGTGATTATTGAGCCAGATACCACGGCTATGCTGCGTGGAATAGATTGCATGACATATTCCAAGACAACCAACATTCCCGTATCGTCACACTCGGCAGAATTCTCTACCGTTCGAATATGGGCCGAATTTTGAGCGTTTACGCATATTGCAAGAAACTAAAGGAGTTGGCGGATCAACTCCGTAATGTTAGCGCTTACCGATAACGAATAATCGTCTAGTTCTACGATTGGTTGCGGTCTTTCCGGAGGCATATAATGGTGTTGGAACTCTCACCAAAGCAACCCTCTTCCGAAACTTCCGTGGCGCCCGCCCATGCTTACGTTGGAAGAAACCGGTTTAGCTAAAAAGGCTAAAGCTGACTCCGAGCCCAATTGTCATGATGGCGTCCTCTCCTAATCCTTGATTCGATTTTATTAATAATTGGGCCAAACCATAATAATGGTGGCGGCAAGAATAACGCATGAAATAATAACAAAAATCGCGGGGGCAAGCGCCAGCGATTAGTGGAGATTCCGTGGAAAAGCAGACGAGCGGTGGTGGGTCACATCCAGATGACGATGGCCCACCCCCCCGGCCCAACCGGGGCCCATGGCGATGGAAGCGATGGCGATGGCGTGGGCGGTGACCCAAGCCCATACAACCCGGCGGTGAATTCCACGGCCATTGGCTGCAGCAGTCGAGCGATACCCGGCATTGGCGGCCCGGCGATGGCCGACAGCGGCATTAACAAGAAGCGATTCTGACCTGTTTCAAAGACGGCCAGAGTACGGCCCGACCTCGCCAAGCCCATCATGCGGCGAGTCCCGCTCAGGCCGATATCGAGGCCGCGATGCAGCGTTAGGATTGATTCAATGAACCCAAATTGGTACACGGACACGCAGCCACTTACTCGCATGACTTCCAATCGGTACTCTCGTCTTATTCCGATTTGAGCACCTAGATAATGGTATTGGTAATGGCGCTCTATTCCAATTCTAGGGTATGGTCGACGTTGTCTCCTCCAATCCGCCCCTCCTCTCTTGAAAAATACTTTACACGCTCCTAAATTGATTAAAAATTTAGTGTCTGTCCGAAGTTTACTAATGGCAATTGTTTCTGTTGAATTTGATCCTTTCGGTTTCTGCTGAAGGATTTCAAGGCGAGTCATCTCGAGGTGTGATAGTAGGGGGGATCGTATCTCTATCATGCCCGGTTTCGATCCATCGAGTCGGACCTTACGTCGGCTTTTGCGACCATCTCTCCTTCCGTGGCATGCTCGCCTGGTAAATCAAGGATCTTACATTTTATCGCTTTAGATAAAAATAGCTTTATTTTTTTGTAAGAAGTGCAGTCGTACTCCAATTTGTCGATCTTGTTCATTAGGAAAAAATTGTTAAGTTTCCATTTGTAGACTCCAATTTTCATACTTCTATGCCCCTTTGATATTATTCATAGCGACTTATGGGCGTCTAGGTTCTTAGTTCATTAGTCATCGATATTATATTCTCTTTTTAGATGATTATTCTAGATTTTTAGGATCGTTTCCAATTCTTGAATAAATCACAAGTGTTTTCCGCCTTCATCAAATTTAGAGGCGTCCATTCAGACTCAATTCGAAGAGAAATAAAAAATATTCAATGTGATAATGGGAAAGAGTATGACAATAGGGAGTTTCGGGAGTTTTGTGCTAATAATGGGATAAATTTTAGGTTTTAGTGGTCCTCATACATCTTCACAAAATGGGAAAGTGAGCATAAATTAGTTCCATAAATAACATTGTCAGAACTCTCTTAATTCATGCCTCCATACCTCCGTATTTTTGGCATCATGCTCTACAAATGACTACATATCTTCTTAACATAATTAGTCTAAAGGTCGACATATTCTTCCCCTCAAAATCTATATAATAAGAACCATTCTTATTCTCATCTTCGATTTTTGGGTGCTTGTGTTATCCGTTATTCCCATCCACTACAATTAACAAACCTTGAGGCTCGGTCTACACCGAGTGTGTATTTTTGGGTTATCCATGAATCATCGTGGTTATAAGTGTTTTGATTTATCCTCCAAGAAAATCATAATTAATCGCCATGTCATTTTGATGAAACCCAATTCCACTACGAAAGTTCATACTCGAGCCTAAGTCGTATAATTTTGGATGACCAAATATCCAGTATATTATTCGGACTTTTTTGGACATCTCCGTACCCAAAATCCTCCAGTAGACCTTGCTGGACCCACAGAACGTCACACCCAGAAATTCCCTGGACCCGATTCGAAATTGGGCGATCCACTAAGGCCGATCCGTAAGCAAAGTCGGTCTTTCACCGGGTTTTGGGCGACCGACCGTCACTGCCAGATCCCAAAGCCCGGAAAATTTCCAAAATTCCTCAATTCTTTCTCGTCATAATAGGTCACTCGTAATCGGCGGAGTATTTTTACACCTAAAGACATTTTAATTTACATTCGGATGTTCTACAAATCCCTTGCCCGCAATCCACGTGTCGCGTTAAATGACCCTAATTGGAAAAAATTGCTATGGTGATGAATATAATGCTCTTATTGATAATAAGGCGTGGGAGTTAGTGCCTCGTCCATATATCAAGTCTATGTGGATTTTTGCTCGTAAGGAAGAATTCGGATAGTCCTTTGCTCGACATAAGAAGCGCGACTTGTGGGTGATGGTAAGACTTCGTGAGTTGGAATTGATTGTGGTGAGCGTTTAGTCCGGTGGTCAAACCGCTACCATCCATGGCCTTGTGCTTAGCTTGGCTCTTTCAAAGACTTGGCTAATTCATCAGTTGGATGTCAAGAATGCTTTTCCTACACGGTGATCTCAAAGCGGATCTATATCGTAGATTTGGGTTCCAGGATCCAAACCGTCCTCATCATGTATGCTTGTTGAAGAAGTCCTTATAACGCGGTCTCCGAGGGCCTGGTACCACGAGATTTGTCGACTTTGTTTCCACTATTGGGTTCACTCGCGTGGTCGACAATTATTGTTCATCTACTTGATGGTTCATCCGGCCTACATCCTGTTGCGTAGATGATATCATCTTGGCGCCTCTTAGATGCCTTGCGCCAGTCTATCATGACCATGCTCGCCTGAGTTTGCTATGAAAGACTTAATTTAGGGCTGAGTTATTTTTTGGGGATTGCCACAAAGCGTCGTTCAGGTGGGTTGTTTACGTCTCCAACGGAAGTATCTGCTGAGATCATCGAGAGGCGGGATGTCATCACTGTAAGTCCACTTCCACGCCCGGTTGATGCAAACCAAAGCTAAGTCTTGTCGCCGGTGCACCATCGAGGACGAGCCATTATCGCCAGTCTTGCGGGGCCCTCCAAGATAACTTACCTTCACCAGGCCGGATATTACATATGCGGTTCGGCCGGTGTGTTTATTCATGCATGATCGAGTTGAACACGTAGAATGCAATCAAAGCGCGTCGATCGGTATATTCGGGGACACCGGACTAGGTTTTGCACTTGTATCCGTCATCTACATCCACACTTGTCTCTTACACGGATCTTGATTGGGGTGGTTGTCAGAGCGCCAGGCGGTCGACCGCTACTCTTGTATGTTCCTTGGCAACAACTTGGTCTCATGAGTCGGCAAAGCGTCAAGCAACTCTATCACGCTCGGTCTGAGCGGAATATCGAGGGTAGCGAATGTGGTCTCCGAGTCATGTTGGCTACGTAATTTGCTTTGGAGCTTCATTGTCCCATTGAGAAAACAACCTTGGTATATTGCGATAACATTAGTGCCATCTACCTTTGGGTAACCGATTCAACACCAGCCGCACTAAGCATATCGAAATGGACATTCACTTTGTCCGTGAAAAGGTTGCAAAGGTCAAGTTCGCGTATACCATGTCGCCTCGTTATCAAATTGCAGACATCTTCACAAAGTGTCTACCAGTTCTCTTTGAAGATTTTAGGGCGAGTCTCGGTTAAAACCGCGTATGGCTAAGGGTGTGTTAAATAGAGCAATATACATGTGATATACCTTTGAATATACAACGTTATATATCACATGTATATCGATGATATCTAGCGATGGCTTGATGCAAAGCAATTGGCCTTTCGGCGGTGGGCCTCTTGGCCCAACACGTCGACCCATCACGCGGGAGCTAGGGCAGTAAACCAGTGAACAAATCTTGTATATTAAGGAAAGTATATTGTGTGTATATTGTAGTATATTTGTTACCTAGATTAGGATATACACTTACCATAATTAGGATATACACTTACCATAATTGTATAGTTAGAATTATGGTAGAAGAAGGTTTTGTAACTTGTATATATATCTATTCTATCAATGAAAATAATCAAGGGGATTATTTCTTTCAAATAGCTTCAAATTTTCCTGTCAAATGCTTACTGAGTGCAAAAATTTACTTCTATCTTTTTATTTTTGATGTGACAACATATTTTAAGTGTCTGAGTGCAAAAATTTACTCCTTCCTTGGACACAAAATGTAATTTGAGTTGGTCAATGAGAAAAAAACCTTTGCATGTTACCTTGGCTTTAATTCAATGTTGTGCCCTTTTAGCTGTAAAAGCGAAGCTATTATTGTCTTATGTACATGTACTTTGGATCTCAATGGGCTTTTCACCAGCCCATGAGTTTCTACATTGTTTTGAGAGTGTGCAGGCCACAGAATGGTGCTAATATTTTCTGTGTTTGGGATGACCAGACTATGCAAACATGTCCATTCTTGTTGTACTTGCTCAAGGTTTCTTCCATAGTGGCTTTTGTTTACTTATTGATGAATGTCCATTTTTGTTTACCAGGTTAGTGAAGAAGTGGAGCGTGCTTTGGCTAAACTTGGTCCTGCTAAACTTAATGCAAGGTACGGCTTCACATGACATCACTAAATCTTTCAGAGCACAAATCTGATTTTCCACAGTTGGTGAGGATGTTTGTATATATGGGGAATATCCCATCACTCATCAGAGGGTGTGACCTCTATTCAAGCTTGATTTATGTCTTTGCTTGCTTGAGTTTCTCGTGTACTCCATTTTGTTATAATTGACTGTCCACTCTGTTTCGGGGTTAAATTTTACGATAACCATGCAGGGTTTCTCCCAAAAGAATTGAAGGACCTGGTGGGAGAAATTTGCAGCTCCAGTTTAGGTCCAAACTGTCACTCCCTCTCTTCACAGGAGGAAAAGTAGAAGGAGAGCAGGGTTCCGCGATACATATTGTCTTGATTGATGGAAATACAAACCATGTTGTAACATCAGGTCCAGAGTCCTCAGTTAAACTAGATCTTGTTGTGCTTGAAGGAGATTTTAACAACGAGGATGATGATGGCTGGACTCAAGAAGAATTTGAGTCTCATATAGTGAAGGAGCGCGAAGGAAAGAGGCCTCTTCTTACTGGAGAATTGCAAGTGATATTGAAGGAAGGTGCTGGCACCCTTGGTGAGTTGACATTTACTGACAACTCCAGTTGGATCAGAAGCAGAAAGTTCAGGCTAGGCTTAAAAGTTGCATCAGGTTGTTGTGAAGGAATTCACATTCGTGAGGCAAAAACGGATGCCTTCCCTGTCAAGGATCATAGAGGAGAATGTAAGCCCATACAGTGTGCCTTTTGTATGGAAATTACAATTATATTTGTTGAGGTTTTTAGTAACTCCATGACTGTTTCCTTGCAGTGTACAAGAAACATTATCCACCTGCACTAGATGATGAAGTTTGGAGATTGGAAAAGATAGGTAAAGATGGATCCTTCCACAAGAGGCTAAATAAAGCTGGCATACATAAAGTTGAAGACTTCCTGCGACTTGTTGTGAAAGACTCGCAGAGGCTTCGAAATGTAAGAATTTCAAACTCGACAAGTTGGAGAGTAGAACGATAATTGTTAGTTGTTTATTAATGTTTCATTTTTTGTTTCTCATCTTGTTATCTCAGATCCTGGGAAGTGGAATGTCAAATAAGATGTGGGATGCTCTTGTTGACCACGCAAAAACCTGTGTTCTAAGTGGGAAGCTTTATGTCTATTATCCTGACGATATGAGAAATGTTGGTGTTGTTTTTAACAATATCTACGAGTTATGTGGCCTAATCTCTGGTGGACAGTATCATTCAATGGATTCTCTTTCAGACAATCAGAAGGTTTGCAATCTGTAACTTTTTCTCTGTTGTATAATTAGGTGTCACAGATTCATCTAAACATGCTTAAGAAAGGGGTAAAAAAAAGAAGAAGAAAAACATGCACCCTTATTGCAACCTCCTAAAGGCACTAAGTTTTTGGTTCTTCTGATGCTTGAGAAGAAAAACTGTTAGTTCAGAGAAGTATCTTCAAATAGATTGAAGAACTTGTACAGTTAACTGAAGAATAAGTATGTGCGATGAAGTTCTTAAGCAAACATCAAACACTATTTGCAGGTATATGTGGACACTTTAGTCAAGAAGGCGTATGACAACTGGATGCATGTTGTTGAGTATGATGGAAAATCTCTTTTAAGCCTGGGCCAGAATAAAACCTCAGTTTCTTCTCAAAACGATCTTACAATTGGCTCTCAAAACCATTCAATCTCTTTTGATCAACAAATTAATCTATCAACTCTTCCAGCTTCAATTTCATCAGAGCAGCCTGCAATGAATTCAGGACTGAACATGGGAGGTATAAATATGCTTTGGTGCCTAAGATGTGTTTCTGTTGAAGCGTGAATTCTGCCTTCTCTGCTTTTACGTCTGTTTTGGCTTCTCTGTGCAATTCCTGGGTGATTGGAACAATAATTCCTCACGACCTAAGATATGTTTATTCATGAATTGTGTTGAATTCTGCCCACTCTGCTTTATTGCTGTTTTGGCTTCTGTGTAATTTCTTGGTGATTGGAACAATAATTGCTCACTAGAATCGTGTCATAACAAGAAGAAAAGTTTCCAAACTGAAAAAGCATAAGCGCGAACACTGGATGTCAGCATCATGCATTGTATATACTATGACATGTTCCTTTTTTTCTTGAATTTGATACCAGCAAGATTGCTCGTACATCCAATAGTGTTGTTTAATGGTGATATTGTTCCTACTCATCTTTGGGTAACTTATAAACCACTTGAAATTTGGAACAACTGATGCATTTTCTTCATCTTTCATCTGAAAGCATTCATAACCTTTTATTTAATATATAATTTGGAACAACAGATGCATTTGTACTTGTGACTTTTCGCTTTCTTCATTGTATTGTAGAGATGTATACATATATTTTCCAAGTTTAACAAGTTTTAAACTTGGAAAAGTTATCCATGTTTACCCTACAACTGCAATATTCCTGAAAGAAACCCATTTCAGGTGTCACACATTTCGATTGATTTCCTGTGAATTAGCAGGTTGTTGAGTCATGTCAGATTTACTTCTTTTGTTCCAATTTACATGACACTTTCTATTTTAAGACATCCCAAGTTGACACACTTCTAAGTTAATGCATTACAAGTTTCAAGATCTCAAATTCATTTAACAATTTACAACAAAAACCATGATTTCTTTACTGCTTTGAATGGCGTGAAGGATACCTAGGTTAAGCCCTGCAATTACCTGTTTAGTGAGCTAGTTGACCAGATATATGCTGACCTCATTGGTCTCTCGGATTGCTATAAATTCTTCCTGAGTATTTTTTTTTTGAAACTAGTAAAGTTGTATTCCTCAGCATTAAGGACATGCTGGGGACCTCCAAAAAGTTGATCTAAAACTAAAACTTACTACAAGGATCCTAAATGATCTACTAATTCAGCTTCCTCTATATTTTCTTCTTTACACCAAAAATAAAAAGTTGTAATGCATTTCTCTTTAATCTTCTGAATCGAATTAGACTTACCTTCAAAACATTTGTTGTTCCTCTCTTTCCACACTGTCCACCATATGCAAGGTGGGATTAACCCCACCATTTTTTCTGATTTTTGCTTCCCCCTCTTCCTGGGTATTTTTTACTTCATAACATGAATATTTCTGTTACCAGGGTATAATGATAGCCTCAGTAGCAGATACACTATGCAGCCTCAGAACATGAATCTAAACGGCAATGTGCAGTTAAATGGTGCTTCATTTCCTACTCAGAACCATTTGCTAGGTATGTCACAACAAGCTCAGCCACATGGAAGTGACAGCATGCTGGCCCTTCACCCACCACAGCCATCAATGTCTAACTATTTTGCTGCTAGCACGCCTAATCCTTACAAGGGAGCTGAGGACTTCTTAACAGAGGAAGAAATACGTATGAGAAGTCATGAGATGCTTGAAAATGAAGACATGCAACATCTGCTCCGTATTTTCAGCATGGGACAGGGTCATGCTTCTTCTAGCGTTGCAGAAGAGAATTACCAGTATGGACCAGCATACACGCCCAACGTGTCTTCTACCTTTGGTTTTGATGAGGAACGTACACGTTCTTCAGGTAAGGCTGTTGTAGGGTGGTTAAAACTCAAAGCTGCCTTGAGATGGGGCATCTTCATCAGGAAGAAAGCCGCTGAAAGAAGAGCTCAGATTGTTGAACTCGATGACTCGTAGTTTTGATTTTCCCCATAGCAACCACTTGGATATGATGTTTAAGGGCTTCCTTTAAAAAGCGTTATCATCGCTCTTGGAATTTGGTACGACAGTCGATATGCATCTGGTGCTGGTTTGGGCTCAATCTGAACTTGGAAGCCTCTTATAATGTACAGTTATGCCTGTTCATGGGGATTGCTCTCACCATTAACAGAATGACACAAGCTTATGATAGTTTTCTCAACATAAGACTGGAGCAGTTTTCACGGCTCTAGTTGAAGGGAAATTCCCATGGTTTAGAGCTGATTTTCTACTACTGGGATGGATGGACATGACTTCATTTCCCGTATGCTAACTCAAGATTGTAGCAATTTACTTTTATGTTTATGTTGACTGATGCTGCAAGTGTTTTCTCGCAATGAGTTTATCAAAGAAACATAATGTTTGCTTCATAAAAAATTTGTTGTGAACAAATCATCAAACTGTGATATGGTGGACCTTCAAGAATTTGTTATATTGAATGAATAATCGTGTTTCATTTGACTTGGTATATTTGGGTATCTGTTGAATCGTACTATTTCCGATCTATTTAGCTTGTCAATTTTGGTTTTATAAAGTTATAAATGATTAGTTGAGAAACATGTAGTGACATATTTTGACTTTATTCCAAAAAATAAAAATCAGACCCGTGAAACTTTTTTGTGGTGCTTCAAATCTACTTAGAACTTTTCATTCAAGGGTAGTGAACAATCTTTTGGAACAACTTATAAAGTAGGACAGCTTAAAAGAAAAATATTTCGAAGAAGGACGGTACTTTTAAATGACTAATTTAGATAGTAGCATTATTTACAAAAGTCCCAAAGATATACTGTTTAATTTTTTGGTGTTTTACATTTATTAACATAAATATCATCAAAACAGCCAGTTTTACCTTCTTGATTTGCGGTTCTTGATTTGCGGTTGAAAGTTCAATCCCTAAAATAGAAGGGACCATTGTGTCTTCTTAACTTTCCTTGAGAAGGTTTAAATTCTTTTTCAGACAAAAAGGAAAGGGAATTTTTTTTTTCCATCAACATGAGTGTTTAATGTAAGGCTGGCCAGTGGGCCGGGTCGGCCCGGTCCCGTTCCGAACCCGAGTATTTTAAAAATCGCGATGTCGGGACTCTGGGACAAGGTCTCGTCAGGCCCCACCGAAAGTCCCAGGCCGATCCCGCCCGAAACCCCTCTTTTGCAAAAATAACCGTTGCACCAACAACCATTTTACATTTTGGCCGTTGTGCAACGACCATTTTTGGCCTCCCCCAACTCCCTTAATATTTATTTTTAACCCATAAGTTATTATATTTACACTTTAACCCAATTTTTCAACTATAAATACCTCATTTTCTCTTCATCTTTCTCACAAATCTTCCTACAATCTCTCTAATTTCTCAATCTATCTCTCTACAAGTCTACATTGTCTACTAAATATTCAATTTTATTTATTCATTTGGGAATTGGGAGTGAAATTGGTAACTAGCTTGAGGGTCTTCCATCGAGCAAAGTTTCAATTTTCAACCTCTCGATTACACGTCAACGTTACGTCGACGTTTGGTACATTCGTTCCTTCATTAAATTATTATTGTCTGTTTATTTTATTTAGCGCACTTAATTTCATTTACTTTAATTATTTATTAGTATAATTATAAATTTATAATGGAAGAACTTAAACGTATGCTTACGGGTAGGGGTCATGCTTCTTCTAGTAGGGACAACAAAGACAAGGGTCCTATTTCTAGACAGAATCCTATTCCTACACAGGATGATTTTGTTGATACTGAATATTTTCTTACAATACCATTAGATTTAGACGAGGAGCTATTTTCTGGAACTTAAGAAGACTTTAATTTAGGCGATGATCTAGATGATACACCCACTAATGTTGATGACAACACACCCACTAGTGCACCTTCAATTGAAATGTCTCATATTACCCCTAGTATGAGACGAGGTCCAACAAAACGACCATTAAAAATCATATGCATGGGTATTTTTTGATAGGGACGTAGAGAATCAAGTAGCTAGATGTAAAATTTGTAAAAATGTTTTAAAATTTAAAACTGGAAAAGGTCACGGTGGGACGGGGGTTTAATGAGACACGTAGTAAGGGCTCATCCAACTAGGTATGCCCAATACGAGGCTTCAAAATCGGGTGCACAAACGCCTGCTCCATTGGGACAAGGTTCACATATTGATACTGTCCCGGACCAAGTACATGGTCAAATTAACCCTATGACGGGGGGAATTGTAGGCCCTAAATACAATAAACATAGAGATAGGGAAGCAATAGCAAAATTAGTTGATGTGGAGGGTTTGTCTTTTTCATTTCCTTCATCTCCCGATTTTATTCATTACATTAGAGATTTGTATAATCCTGCTTTTAACGATTTTCCTAGATCAACTGTTAAGAGAAATGTATTTAAATTTGCACATGAATATCAACAGTATTTACGTTATTCATTATATCATTTTAATGGCAAAGTGGCTATCACTTCTGATATAGGCTGTAGTACTAACGACCATGATTATTTAACGGTAACTTGTCATTTGATAAATTATAAATGGTCTATGCAAAAACGTATCATCTTAGCGTATAGATATATAGATGATAGGCACACTGATACTTTTATTGCAGAAAATATTTATCAAGTGTGCGATTATTACAGAATAACTGATAAAATTATGATTACATTAGATAACGCTTCTTCTAACAATTACGCTATTACAATTTAAAAAAATAGTTTAACTCCATCTTTTTCAGATCATTTTCATATAAAATGCGCGTGCCATATATATAACTTAATTGTAAAGAATGGTCTATCACTTTTTGAAGACATTCTTAGTAAAATACAATTTGCTATAAGCTTTATTTTTAAAAATAATAGAATACAACGAAGAAAAGAATATAAAAAAACTTGTCAAGATTGCCAACTACCTTATAGAAAAATTTCAAAAGAAGTACCCACTAGGTGAAATTCTTTGTACGAGCAACTACTTGTTGCTTATGACTATAAAAAACCTATAAATTTATTTTTTAACTCATAATCAAAATCCAGCTGATATGGTTGTAGATAGCGATTGGGTAAAAATTTCCGAACTTATTGTATTTTTAGAGAAATTTTTTCAAGCAACAAAAGAATTTTCCGGTATATATTATCCTATTATTTCAACTATGTTGTTTTATATAGCTTTAATATTTTTATTACTTAGTGAATATATGAAAAAACCAGCTTATATGACAGCTATTAAAAAAATATTTATCAAAATAAAAAAATATTTATCAAAATAAAAAAATATTTTATTTCTATTCCCACTATTTATATTATTGGTGTTGTATTAAATTTGACTATTAAAATAGACGGTACTAAATCACTTATTGAAACTATTTACGATTGTATAGAAGTACTACCACCTCCAAGTCCCAAAAATCAAAATCACCCACCACCTATTGAATAAACTAAAGAAGAAGTGTTGTCTAGCGTAGAAGACCAATGCAAAAAAGTATATAGGTTTTATCAACAAGAAAGTGCTAGTAACCTACCGACTTCCATACCATCTTCTTCTTCTTCTTCTTCAACACAACCTCACAAAAGACATGTTGTTTCTGCGGCTAGTATTGAAAGCCTCATAAATAGAATGTGCGGCCGTACCGCTACTAACCAAATTAGCGAGTTTGATATTTTTGTTTTGCAGTTCTCAATGAAGAAGGACGTGAGACTTGCTGAAATACTGGAGGGAGACTGAGAAGACCTTTTCGACACTTTCAATGATGGTCTGAGATGTTTTGAACATTCAAGCGTCATTAACTGCGTCTGAAAGCGTTTTTTCTGCCGGCAGATATCAAATAGAAGAGCACAAATACTCATTAATCGGAGACAGCTTGGTTATTGTAGTATTATTCAGAGATTGAATACGAGCGGAGCGGAGAAGGTGCGGTCAACCGGAGATCAACAAAGAAGAAGACGAAAACTTCAACGAAATCTTATCCGAAGGTGGTGGAAGCGACGTGGATCAATTTGACCAACAAATATCAATTCCAACCGAAGAGCCACAGAAAATTATCAAGAAACTAGAACATGTTTTTTTCAGAATGTAATTTTTTTAATTGCAATTTTACTGTGTAATTTGCAACTTTTGAACAACACCACAAAGTTGCAATTTTGACAATTGTATTTGTATTACAAAAAAATCACATGTCTATTAAATAATATAAGAGGCACAAAAACAACATTGAGATGTTTTTATTACACTATCTTGTTTAATTATTGAGTTTTTTTATATATATGTTATTTTTTAAATTAAGTGCAAAAAAAAAACCATCCGGGATCCCGACCCGATTCCGACGGGATCGGGATTGGGGCGGGACTTCGGCAAATCCCGATTGACCCAACCCGACCCGAGCCCGTCAAACCCGGCCCTCCGGTCCCGAGCCCGGCCCACCTGTCCCGAGCCCGGCCCACCGGTCCCGAGCCCGGCCCACTGGCCACCCCTAGTTTAATGTCCCCACCGTGTGGGATTACATAGGGTATGTTGTTGTTGATGAGGGTCTAATGTTGTGCTAGGTTAAATGGATTAAGGAGGGATCTAAGTTCAAATTAAATATATTGCCATTTTTCAGTATTAAGTAGAATTGTTAATCATTTAGCTTTTACATCATCCAACTAATTACTAATAAAGTAGAAATGTACACACAATCTACATTTAAGTAAAAACTCACTGCCTTACTGACCAAAATGATGAATAGATGGGACAAAAGACCTAGTAAGCAGCAAGGTACTGTCACTCTGTATCAGAAACTTCATCTTCATCCAAAATGTAAATCAAAGCACGCTTTCTTGCAGCAAAAACACAAGCTATACCTCTTGATGCTGATAAAGAAAATCATAATTGAAATGTCAAATCACTTCTAGGATATCAAACAAAATTCACAATGAGTTAAGTGTCTAGCAATTGCCATCCCTACTACATGAGGATGGTTAAAGATAATACCATATGTATCTAGACGAAATTCCATCTGTCATGACAGCCATCTAGCTTTTAAGTGCATTTGCAATTCACAGGGGCTCTATACTTCTATTTACTTAGAAGATACTGTCCTAAACGTTTTTTTTGAAACTGGTTGTAACATCCCGTACTTTCGGGTCACGATTTGAATCGCCAGGCGTATACAAAATCACTAGGAGTTTGTAAATACACCCGAGCGTTGAAAAAATTTATGTTATATTCACATATGCTAATAAAGAGATTAGTATACAAAATTTTAGACGTAACAAATGTGACGATGGGGATTAATAATAAACGTTGTATATCCTCAAATAGGTTATGGACTAGTGTCATATCACGAAATTATGATATTGAGTATATGGAGATCTTATAAGTTATTAAGATTTAAGTGAATTGAGATTACGAAATTAATTATGTGTGATTGATAAATTATACGGAAGCAAGTCACTTGATTAATTAAGTGGAGGGGGACATTACTGCTGGCATATGACTAAGACTACTTAATGACTAAGGCTACCTAATGATTAAGGTAAAATAAGCTAGGGAGTGGACACGTATTAGAAAAGTTTGCATGTTAAGAAGGGGTTACACGTTGGGAGGGGGGGCAAACCGTGGACCATTCTACAAAGATTCCTCTGAAGACAATTGTATGTAGTAACATTTGTTTGTGTCATTTTGAGATTTACCTAGCTACATCACCTTCACTAATCTTAAGCAACAATTAGGGAATAATCCGTGGGCAGCAACATAGATAAATTTTGCAAGGGATGAATCATGATTAAATCTTTTAGGAGCATCAACGTATTTTACGTCATAGTTGCAGCGAGAATTTATTTCATAGGCAACGGTTGGTATTGAAAGCGGATCAAAGGGGGGAAATATTCAAGGTATGTGAAGGCAAATTATTTCTTTCTTTTGGCATGTTCCGTGTAACGAAATATAATCGTGATATTGTTCAATAAGTTATTCTACTCCTAGTGGTTAAGAATATTCATATTATTGATTCCTATGCTAAAAACATGTCTAAATTGTTTCTAAGTCCTTATTGAGGCATATGGAAAAGATGTTGATATTTACAGTATTAGCCAAAGGTGCAAGGATGTTATGTCACTCGGGGTATTTGATTGTCACTCAAGCATTCTCATTTGCATCATATTCATATATTACCCTGGACCGCTTGTGTTATGCACCTTATTATATATATATATATATATATATATATATATATATATATATATAGGGGATATGGGGAAAAGAGGGAAAGGCGTTATATACGCACACCACCTGCAACTGGTACAAACTATCACAAAAGAGCCCTAAGAGGCCACATATTGAGCCCGTGTGGTCAAAATGGATGCCTGTACGGCCAAGACGATATGATAATATTGAAGTCTGTGTGGCTTATATGATATAACCGAATGCATGTGTGGCGGTTATGGGTAGGATTCCCGTGTGGATATTAGTATACCGCATTTGCATCATGCATACATTCATTCACCATTATATGGTAGAGGCCAATATAGAAGCCTGTGTGGCATGTCTGTGTGACCGATATTAGGTTGTTTGTGTGACCTATATAACATGATGCCCATAGAGGCTCTTAAGAAAAAGAAGATGCCTATGTGGCCAATAGTATACCGTATTTGCATTGCATAACATTTAGACATATGTTTTGGGGTCTCAGAGGTAGTTAATATTGGTCGGTTGTTTCAGTTTCAGTTTCAGTTATTGTTATATCCCTGTTATGCTATTGTTCATGCATGACATACTCAGTACATCAGTCGTACTGACGTCCCTTTTGACGGGCGACGCTGCATTTCATGCCCGCAGGTTCACATGGGCAAGGCGACGGTCCACGCTAGTAAGTTGCTGATTCAGTGGATTTTGGAGCACTCTTCTAATTTCGGAGTGTCGGTCTAATTTTGGTACGGTACATTTCTGCTTGTGTATACGGGTATGGCGGGCCCTGTCCTGACCTTTTGTTGTCGTATACTCTTTAGAGGCTTGTAGACGGTGTCCTGTGTGGTAGTCTTGTATGGCCTTGTCGGCCTTGGTATGGGAATGTATATATAAGATGGGTTTCTGGATAAAGATTTCACATACTTGTCTTTCGGCTTAGTTCGTACTTAATTGCGATTCAGTTTTGGATTGTACGATTAGCGGTACCCGGCGGGTGGGGTCCAGGTGCCCATCGCGGCCCTCCTGTTTGGGTCGTGACACTGGTGCTGTTAGATACTGTCCTAGACTTTGTTGTCAAGGGGGTAATATATAAAGAAAATGCTGAAACCGAAGTTTTAATTGACTAAGAAAATAGGTGCTTCAGCATCCATTGACGAAAGGTATTCAGATGTACTCATTTTTAGTATTAAGTGATTGATCATTTTAAACCCAGAATTTTCTTGGCTAGTTCTCATGAATGTGTTAGCCTCTATGGAGACTTCCTCTAGATACTAATAACAGTTGGAACCTGAATTGTACAAAAAACTACTCACCCCTGACTGCCAGGGGAGGAACCACAGAATGAGGAATGCTTCGAACCTTTTCACTCTCCAGTTGCAGGTATATAGCAGAATCCTAGATTATCATGCAGATTAAAAATCAAAATGAGTATCAAATGGCAAAAAATAAAGTCCCTAAGAAAGTCGATCATCATGTTGACATCAACACGAAATTAGGGGAAAAGCACTAGAGCAGTTAGTTTCTGATGTTCGAATTAACAAACCATGTAGCATGTAAATATACACCTTTACTTATTTCAAATTCAGTGATGCAATGGTGTAAACTGAGCAAAAACAATCCAGCCAACATCACAAACTAGAAGCATGCCATAGGATACAGAATGTCCAAGAGAAATTTATGCAAAATATTTACTGGTAGAGTAATGCTGTCATATACCTGAAGTTGATGAAGCTTCCAAGAATTGGGTGTGTTAGATCTTGAAAGAGATACAAATGGGAGGTCACCAGCTTGTAGAATCATCATGTAAGCATTTCCAGAGCTATCAGAAGTGATTGCAGTTTCATTTATTAGTAAAACAATATGACCCTCCTGCTTTGAATGATGGAATGTTTTATGGCAGTTGAAGGGTTAAAAAATTTGTAGGTCACAGAAAATGAATACCAGGTGAGAATTTTCCACTTACTTTATAAAGTGAGAGATCAGTACAGTGATATCCATCAGGAATACATAAGAGGGCCGCTTTTACTGGATCATATGTGTTGTCCACCTTGCCCAAATCATGTGTAAGGCGCCTGACAATACCTATGCAGTTTGTGACTGGAAAAGAATCGTCTGGTAATTTGAAGGATATGTAGCCAGTGAGCGTCTGTTGATGTATTTCACTCTCTGAAGCCTCATGCAAAATGTCCTGACAAATGGAAAGGGATCATAAGGTTATTTATCTCTCATCCATGAGAGATTACCAACTCTCGACAGCTCCAAGAATAATCAGGTATAACTAATAAAATTTGAAGTTTAAGCTGCAGCTACAGCAAAATTAAGCTTTCAGAACTTATACCGAGAACTAGACAACGATTATCATAATTTTTTCAACATAGTTTGGCCTTTGTGGACCACTACATATCCATCTTGATGAGGTTCTTTTGAAGCTCCACCAAAATTTTCATGATTCATTATTATACACAGCACTGCGAAAAAATCATATGTTCATAATTATTCCCTTCAAGTTGGATATTTTTTTTAAAAATTTGGGTTTTAATACCAAATAACCTAATTACGCCAAATAGAGAAAAGCAAAAACCAATAAAAGAAAAATTAAGAACCTTAGGAAGACCAAATAGAAGTGGCTTACTCGACAAGGCTATTCATAGATTATGATTGAACAAGTACCTCATTGTAGGACATTGATGCAGGAACCTTGTGAGGGTTTAGTTTTGAAGAGGATGCAATAGGAAAAAGTGGCAGCAGATCCTCACAAAGTAGTTTTTCCGAAATAGTAGAAAATGGCATCTCGAAAGCATCTTTGAAACTGCAATTCAGGTATCAGATTAACCATTTGAACCACAGATAAAGGAAACAACACAAGATTTGAGTGATTCGTTTAGTCATGACAAAAAGAAATGCCTTCAAGAGGTTATGTCACAATTTGCTCTATCCATAATCTGATCAAGACAAAGAAGATGAAGAAATATGCAGAAAGAAAGGAGATACAAATCTTTACTTTAATGGCCTCTTGACTGACAATACAATTTCTAGATCCTCAATGAAATCTCCAATTTTAAACAGATAAACTCCTTGAGTAATAGAAAGTTGACCTTTTATGCTACATTAAATGGAGATGACTTTTGTATCTTTCGTCTGGTATTGTTGCATTCAACCATTAAAGCTCCATGCTGGGCAGTGCAGTAATTAAGCTAGAGAGATATTGACCTCCCCGGTGTTTGGATCAACAGTTGGACATATGATTCCCAAACACACAGAGATAAAGCCCCATGCTGGGCAGTGGGCACTCCACATTGATAAATCACCAATAAGCAGTAATTAAGCTGGACAGAAATTGAATTCCCGTGTGTTTGGACCAACAGTTAGGCACATGATATCCAAACACAGAGATATCAGACAGCAAGTGACTACTAAGAATGCAGCAACAAATAAAACATGATGGTCTGGGATGTATACACACCAGAGTATCCACTAATTCTTTCCCAAATTCTTGGTCTGTTGCGCTATAGGAGTATCAATAAATTCAGCTAAATAATATCCACCGTATGCCCATACAGCCAATATTTGATCAGGAAAAGTAACAAATAAATTAAAAAATATGGGCCAAGCCCAACGTGCAGTTGAGATCTTTAACAGCCATCACTACCACAGGAAAGATTCTAACACAGATTATGCACAAATCTAGGAAAGAAAAAAATAAATAGGTGTACCAAGCCTCCATTTGTTGAAATTCTTGTGAAAGCGTCCTTTTCAAATATTCTAGATCTGAAAACCCTCCAAAATATGCTAGTTGTTTAATTCTTTCCATTGTTTCCCTAATTCACAAAGAACATAACTTTTAGAATTACAACATTTATACAAGAGAAGAATAGGCTAAGCACAACAAAAATGTGAAACACAAGTAGATGAAACTAGTTTATTCTAGGGCTGGCCAGTGGGCCGGGCTCGGGTCTGGCGGGGTCGGGGTCGGGTGTGGCAGGGTCTGGTCTGGCGGGACTTGCTCCAGTCCCGATCCCGATCCCATCGGTATCGGGGCGGGGCGGGGTCGGGCTCGGGGAGGGGTCCGGCGGGTTTTCCTTTTTTTTTTTTTTTTAAAATAACATATGTATAAAAAAAACTCAATAAACAAAACAAGATAGTGTAATAAAAACATCTCGAAACTGTTTTTGTGCCTCTTATATTATTTAATAGACATGATTTTTTTGTAATACAAAATTACAAATACAATTGTCTAAAATCTAAATTGCAACTTTGTGTTGTCCAAAAGTTGCAAATTACATAATAAAATTGCAATTAAAAAAATTACATTCTCAAAAAAACATGTTCTAATTGCTTGATGATTTCCTGTGGTTCTCCGGTTGGAATTGGTATTTGTTGGTCAAATTGATCCACGTCGCCTAATTACTGCTAAGATTTCGTTGTAGTTTTCATCTTCTTCTTCGTTGATCTCCGTTGACCGCACCTTCTCCGCTCCGCCAGATCCAATCTCCGAATAATACCGCAATTTTCAAGTTGTCTCCGGCTAATGAGTGTTTGTGGTCTCCTATTTGATATCTGCCACAGTAAAAGCGCTTCAGACGCAGCTGATGACGCTTGAATATTCAAAACATCTCGGGCCATCAATAAAAGTGTCGGAAAGGTCTTCTCATTCCCTCCAAGATTTCAAAGCAAGTCTTCATGTTCATCTTCATTGATAACTTCTTGATACTGATGCAGAACCCTGCAAAATAAAAATATCCAACTCGCTAATTTGGTTAGTAGTAGAGGTATGCGGCCGCACATTCTATTTCTCGAGGCTTTCAATACTAGCCGCAGAACAAAGATGTCTTTTGTGAGGTTGTGTTGAAGATGAAGAAGATGGTATGGAAGCCGGTAAGTTACTAGCATTTTCTTGTTGATAAAATCTATATATTTTTTTTCATTGGTGTTCTACGCTAGACAACACTTCTTTAGTTTGACTTTGTTCAATAGGTGGTGGGTGATTTAGATTTTTTGGACTTGGAGGTGGTAGTACTTCTATACAATCGTAAATAGTTTCAATTAGTGATTTAGTACCGTCTATTTTAATAGTAGGATTTAATACAGAACCAATAATATAAATAGTGGGAATTGAAATAAAATATTTTTTTATTTTGACAAACATTTTTTTAATAACTGCTTTATAAGCTGATTTTTCCATATATTCACTAAGTAATAAAAATATTAGAGTTATATAAAACAACATAGTTGAAATAGTAGGATAATATATACCGGAAAATTCTTTTGTTGCTTGAAAAAATTTCTCTAAAAATATAATAAGTTCGGAAATTTTTACCCAATCACTATCTAAAATCATATCAGCTGGATTTTTATTATGAGAGTTAAAAAATAAAGTTATAGGTATTCTATAGTCATAAGCAACAAGTAGTTGCTCGTATAAAGAATTCCACCTAGTGGATACTTCTTGTGGATTTTTTCACAAGTTTTTTTATATTCTTTTCTACGTTGTACTTTATTACTTTTAAAAATAAAGTTTATAGCAAATTGTATTTTACTAAGAATGTCTTCAAAAAGTGATAGACCATCCTTTACAATTAAGTTATATATATGGCAAGCGCATTTTATATGAAAATGATCTGGAAAAGATGGAGTTAAACTATTTTTTAAAATTGTAATTGCGTAATTGTTAGAAGAAGCGTTATCTAATGTAATAGTCATAATTTTATCGGTTATTCCGTAATAATGGCACACTTGATAAATATTATCTGCAATAAAAGTACCAGTGTGCCTATCATCTATATATCTATACGCTAAAATACGTTTTTGCATAGACCATTTATAATCTATCTAATGACAAGTTACAGTTAAATAATCATGGTTGTTAGTACTACGACCTATTTAAGACGTGATAGATACTTTGCCATTAAAATAATATAATGAATATCGTAAATATTGTTGATATTCATGCGCGAATTTAAATACATCTCTCTTAACAATTGATCTAGGAAAACCGTTAAAAGCAAGATTATATATATCTCTAATGTAATGAATAAAATCGGGAGGTGAAGGAAATGAAAAAGGCAAACCCTCCACAACAACTAATTTTGATATTGCTTCCCTATCTCTATGTTTATTGTATTTAGGGCCTACAATTCCCCCCGTCATAGGGTTAATTTGACCATGTACTTGGTCCGGAACAATATCAGTATGTGAACCTTGTCCCGATGGAGCGGGCGCTTGCGCACCCGATTTTGAAGCCTGGTATTGGGCATACCTAGCTGGATGAGCTCTTACTACGTGTCTAATTAAACCCCCCGTCCCACCGTGACCTTTTCCAGTTTTAAATTTTAAAACATTTTTACAAATTTTACATATAGCTACTTGATTCTCTACGTCCCTATCAAAAAATGTCTATGCATCTGATTTTAATGGTCATTTTGCTGGACCTCGTCTCATACTAGGGGGAATAGGAGGTATTTCAGTTGAAGGTGCACTAGTGGGTGTGTTGTCATCAACATTAGTGGGTGTAACGTCGACGTGTAATCGAGAGGTTGAAAATTGAAACTTTGCTCGATGGAAGATCCTCAAGCTAGTTGCCAACTTCACTCCCAATTCCCAAATGAATAAATAAAATTGAATATTTAGTAAACAATGTAGACTTGTAGAGAGATATATTGAGAGATTAGAGAGATTGTAGGAAGATTTGTGAGAAAGATGAAGAGAAAATGAGTTATTTATAGTTGAAAAATTGGGTTAAAGTGTAAATATAATAACTTATGGGTTAAAAATAAATATTAAGGGGTAGGGGGTTGGGGGGAGGGGGGGAGGCCTAAAATAGTCGTTGTACGGCCAAAATCTAAAATAGTCGTTGGTGCAACGGCCATATTTGCAAAGGGGGGACAAAGGGCGGGGTCGGGGTCGGGACAGGGTCGGGGCGGGGCGGGGCGGGCGGGCCTGGGGCGGGCTCGGGTCTCGCGGGACGAGACATTGTCCCGTCCCGAGTTCGAGGCCCGCCAACGTTTTTTTTTTTAGCGGAGTCGGGGCGGGACCGGGGCGGGGTCGGGCCTCCCGGCCCACTGGCCACCCTTAGTTTATTCTGATTCTGGAGTGAGTTCAAAAGAGTAGAATAGCTCCCAATTTCTTTTTTTTGATAACCATATTAGCTTCCAAATTATCCACACACAGAAAAGGTTAGCTTTGCTAATTAACAAGCAATGATCTTCAAACGAATCCCAAAAGTTAAAAACTTGAGCTGCAGGAGTTTGGAGTGTTGGAATACTTTGACATGAAATTTGGGATAGCAAAATCCTATGTCTAATCAAATTCTGACTTTTTGATGCTTCAGATAATTGACATTTCTAAGAGTGATAAAACAGGATCACGGTTATTCCATCAAGCTCCATTGACTTTTTCATCATATTAAGTTAGCAGGAATTTTACAGCTGCATCAAACTTATCATGGAACTTTCAAGTTCTCAACATAGAAGTAGTAGAGAACCCAAATATGTACCATTTTGGATTGATTCAGCTGCAAAAATAAAACAGAAAAGGAAAACATTTTCACACGTTCAATAATTGGAAAATTTTCTTTATATTTGGTCAGTTCAAGAACTTTCAGCATTCAATGTTACTTAGGAAGGGTCTTGGTCCAATCTGTGGCATTTATACCATTCTGAAACTTCTTCAGCCCCAGGCTATCCCACTTCTCATAAAAAACCATAACAGCCATTCCTTTTCCAAGTGCCTTGATTCAACCCAACTTTTTAGTCAATAATCATGGAAAAGGAACCAACAACCTATATTTATAGAATCAGTTTAAGCAACTCCGCATTAGAAAAAACGAAAAATTTGCAGTGAGGCTTTAGTTTTTTTCCTCAGCCCCCAAGGGCAAGGAAAAGAAAAATGGAAAGAGGTAATAAACATAGGAAAGTGTTTGTTCTACTATTACTACCTTAAATAAAGGTCAAACCTTAAAATAAAACATAACCATAGTGGAGAATAAATCATAATAACTTGTGTCGTATATGATCTTATTTTGGCTGTAGTACAACTTACAGGTCTACTTCAACACTGCTATCTACCTCAGAGAGCTTCAGTAACTGCCTTACAGGATCTTGATCATACAGGAACTTCAAGAATATAATAACAAGTTCACTGTCAAAACAAAGTAGCACAAGGAAAGACCATTCAACATTAAAACCAAGTGATACCATTTATAAGTTGATATAAAATTGATAAATGGTGGAAACAAGAAGGTATGAAAGTTAAACCTATTAAAAGGTAACTGATCACTTGGTTCAGCCATTAGAATCTTCACAGATTTCCGAAGCCAGCTGAAGAAATTTGAAAACTGAAAACAAGACTAGTTAGAACCACCATGATAGTCAGAAGAGGGGAAAAACGACTGCAAATTCAGAAAAGCTAAAGCTTCAAGAAGAGAACAAACATCAGCAGAGCATTGAGATGTCCTCAATTTTGTTATTATGTTTATATAATGCTCTAACTCGACCAGAAACTAATTAAGCTCATCTCTGATGCTTCACAGAGAAAAAGTAGGAATTTTACCAAATACTTTTTAAAAAAAAAACATTTCACTCCCATACAAGATCAACATTGTTATATGGGAGTGAACGTTGGGCCGTTAAAGTCCAACACACCCACAAGATGAATGTCACAATTGAGGATGCTAAAATGGATATGTGGTCATACAAGATTAAAAATGATCACATTCGTCAGAAGGTGCACGTAGCACACATTAGGCTTACTTGAAATTATACTTGTTCATCACCGCTTTGGGTTGAGGGGTTTACTTCTTATCCCCAATGAGAGAAGTGACTAGTGTTATAGGTCAGTCAGCCGGAAGGTTGCCACACGTAAGCAAGTTTGCAGGACTAAAGGCAGTTCCACGATCGGTGTCTTTTTCAGGACCTAAGTACGGAGGAAATCTTGAGAGTGGACGTGAGGACAAGGGACTCTATAAAACAACCTTGAGACTTCTGGTCTTATGTCCTCCCCACATGGCTGGAAAGTTTCTTCTTATAAATATATGGAGATCTAAAATGTTAATATAGTGGTTCGAGTTGAAAAATTTGTCACAATAGCCTCTCCATTTGCTGCTTCATAGAGAAAAATAGGAAATTTACCAAATAAATTCTTTTAAAAAAAACTACCCCTCCTGCGTTTCTTTAAGAAAGAAAATAAGATTTCTGAAACATGTGACCTTAAATATGTCATAGTATTTGTGTGGCTATAAGAGTTTTGAAACTTGTGGTCTTTAACATGCCATAACATTTATGTGGCTATAAAAGCTTGTCACTAAAGGTAAATGGGAAGTTCAAGTTAATCAGTTTCCAAATTTAGAAAGGTGTCATTCTTTTTTGGAACAGACTAATAAGGAAATAGTATCATTCTTCTTGGAATGGAGGGAGTATTATCCAGCCGACAAATCTCCATGTTGGTTACCCTTTCTTCTTCACATTACCATTTACCGTCGATGTGCAACTGCCACCATTGCAACTCTCTTCCCAAAACAATGCTGAGCACTCTCTTTCCCAAGGCCCCTCCCAAATACGTACCCCACCATTAACCCTCATCCACAGCCCCCTTCAACCTCTCTCCAGCCCATGTCCAGCAGCTTTGCCTCTGCAAGCTTACGACATTGGAAAGTAGACCTTGGAGTTGGTGCATATAAGCATTTGGAAAGAAGATAGCTGGTTTCAAAGCTTTGTAAAAATATATATTTTATTCAGTTACTTTTTGGGGTTATCACTGCTATCTCCATACTACTACCTTCAGCGACATTGGAAAGTCGGCCCTCATTAAAATAAGAACATTTTGCAAACACAAAGAAGAGATTGACCCATTAAAAGAAAATTATGATTGAGAATGACAATGCTACTTTTTTTTATCAAGATGACAAATGCTACTTAAGGATAACTTCTTGAAACGAAGTGAGCAGTTCACTTATGCCCATCCTTATGCTGTTTAAAACAATAGAATAAAGCGCCTCTTATTGTGTCACTCACATAGAAAGAACTATAGAGCTACATAAAGAATTCTGTTTTGGCAATCAAGATCTACTTTATAATATATACAGTATTACTTATGAAGTGGATCAAAAGAAAGCCTTGCTCTATCAATATAGTATCATGCAAATTTTATGTAGAACGGGATCATTAGGATTGAAATCTAGACTAGGAAAATATAGGATGACTCAAGCATTTAAAATTTTCATACCTTTGTGATTTTTAGTAACAAACATTTCAAGCTAAAAAGAAAACATTTTCTCCTAAATATCTTGAAAAGCAAACTCAGAAATACTGAGACCACATATTACAGTCCCTTACTGGCACATAGCTGATTTTTAGCATAAGAGATATAGGATTAGATATATATAACAAGCACGCTCCAACTCAAGAAAATAGTACAACGAGTAGTAGTACACAAATAAAAATTTACCTGCTGTACAACAGAAGCTAAAACCTTCATAAAACGTTCAACCTGTACGAGTAACATGCCAGACCTTTCTGTAGCATTATCCATCAACTTCTCATCCAAGCCGATACCTTTATAGTGTGCACGCCATTTTGAAAGCCCTCTCAATTCTCCAATTCTGAATCCAATAATTTCTGCAGCAGGCTGGAAACAGAAGCTATGTTCTCAAAGCATCAAAAAAATTGACAAAAGTAAGTATAATTAAGAAAGGTGGATTACTTAATTGATATTTCAATATTATCACCAACCACCATTAATGACTAGGTTGAGTAAATGGAGATAGATTTCAATTTTCTTCACAGCAGTTATAGAAACTTCTCTAAGTACAAGTAGAATCAGTGCTTTGAAAAAGAAAAAGAGCCTCATCTCCTTACACAACTAGTTACCATTTTATACTTTACCTATTAAAATAAACAAATAATTGCAATTTTTTCTTAAGACTCATCAAGAGACAAGCACCACATTTTCTTTATAAAGTGAAGAGATTGTTGAAGTGTGACCATCTCATCTAAAAGCTTAAGTTGTTAGAGAGAGCACACTTTTAATATTTGATTATATTCTCAACACGCCCCCTCACGTACTGGCCTGATTTTTTTTTCATGGTAAGCACGTGAAAATTCTTTTTGATAATGGGTGGCGGCAAGATTCGATTCCAGGACCTTTCGTCTGCTTTGATACTATGTTGAAGTGTGTGACCATCTCATCTAAAAGCTTAAGCTGTTAGAGAGCACGCTTTTAATATTTGATTATATTCTCCATTTGACTCGGGGAGTCAGGGACCCTCCAACAGAAACCTCGTCTTCTTTGTAGAGACAAACACATCATATAACTATAACATGGTTAACCTTCAACTCCCAAAAAAAACAGACAAAACCAGATTTTCTTTTTAGGAAAAAGTCAACTATAATAAAAGTTGTTTCCCAGGAGAAAAAGGCAATCAAACATCTACTAGGCCAATAAGAGTTGGTCAACCTTGTAAACTGGTTAAACTGTGATACTCTATGCGACTCTGATGCACTTTTAGAATGGGTATCATCTGGAAATTATTCTATGAAATATTATAAATTATGAGACTTGTCTTAGGATAAATGCAAATTTTGTGCAGTTTTGGCACCACGAAAAAATTATCTTCGTTTTACAAATTTAAAACAGAGAAAGTCGAGGGCACCTGTAGATGATCAAGAACAATTAACTGAAGCTCTTTCCCCGCACCATTAACTGCCTTTGCTACCCGCTTGAGACCCTGGCAATAGTAGTTAAATAAATAAAAAAAATTGAACCAGTAATTCCTCTCCTTATATAAATGCTCCTGTGGAAAAGGTCATACCGCCTCACCAAGAGAATTTTCTAAAAACTGATGAAGCGGAGGACTGGCCCTGGCGCCACCTAAAAGGCTTAGAAACTCATCCTGAGGAGTAGAGTCAAGTCCTATGCGAAAATGGAAAACAAAAGCTCAACGTAAACAAAGAAGAGAAGGAAACCATTAAGGTTGAGTTTTGGATTTTAAGCATTACCATGGTCAACGATCAATGTGGATACAGCGTTGAACTTCTCGTGAAATGTGTGCATAGCATCAGACCATATTTTAGACATGACTGATAGTGATGTCCGGATGACTTCACTCAGATCTTCAATGTTGGAGGCCTGTTGAGCAACCTGGTGAAGTTCAGTTTTCCTGGAGTTGGTTGGTTACAGCAGTTAAGATACATGCCAAATAAAAACCAAAATAACAAAACACAAGCAGTTCGTTTAAGGGAAAAATCATATACCATGCCAGAATCCAAGTATGATTGTCGGAATCTTTGGTTAGAAAGAGAACATATATTGCCATTGTGATTGTAAATGGTCATATGCAAATTGTGTTACACTTTTTTGATAAGGACTAATTGTGTTACAGTAATAAGGAGTTATGCAGGTGCTAAGTCTGAACCTGCCTGATAACTTTGCACACCTTCATGGCGCACACGATAGCTCCAGACCAAGTGCTTCCCCCAACCCTTCCAACATCCTCTGCTAAATAAGGTGATGATTCGGCTGCTAAATGAACCAACAATATTCTGATTGACAGGGACAAATCTTAACCTATGGCTCAAGTCAACGAAATGAAATTCTTCTCACTCAACCTAATCTTAATGAAATCAAAATGTTTTTTTAGCAAATTACTCGGTGCCAACAGTGGTTTGTTTTCCCTAATTTGCAGCCAAATAAAAAAAGTAGATTAAGGCTCTCTAGTATTGTATTCATTTTGTCAACACGCAAAACTTTGAACTTACAAAAATAAGAGCCTCAAAGAATTTCTATCACATCCTTGCAAGATGCAATATCTTATAAGATATGTTTAATGGATGCTTATAGTGGTGTACCTTTCACTAAGAGCATTTATAAGGTTTACAGGGAAAGAACAATCTATAAGTTCTAAAAAGAGAAAAAGATGAACCTATCCTCTAAATTCCAAATTACAAAGTAGGGTGATACAACTTCTTTTAGGGAATACAGTAGCAGACCAGGAGTAGGTATCTAGAAAATAGTGACAAGGATGCAAATATCTCTAATGGGGAAAGGCAACAACTTAAACTGAGTAAGAGAAATTTGAAAACAATTGGATAAACTCATCTTATCAAGTGATTTATTTTCAAATAATTATTTGCTACCTCGTGGCATAACTTATTTCTACTTTGTTTTTACGAGTAAGAAATAAAATAATCCAAGGTAGATATAAGGATAATCTAATGTTAAAGATTTCCAATCCTGTAGCTACATATTTTAATTAAACAGATTCATGAAGTACTTAAACTAACAAATCTTTGCACTAAGAAAAGCATCCTTTATGTCACCAAACTCACTTCTACATCATGCAAGGAAATGGTCCCATCTTCAAGCCCAACCGCAATTGCTTTCCCATCAGGACGCCAACAGATGGATGTTATATTCTTTTCTAAAAAAGATAGAAATTCCATTAGTGGATAATTAAGATTAGGCGATTGATGTTGCAACTTAACATCTTTTACATTGAAAAAAGGACCAAACATGCCAAACTGAACATGGAATAGGATCAATTTTGAAATTATGATGGAAAACTTCAAAAAAATCCCCTCCTATCAGGAATATATCAAATCAGAGTCTTTATCTTTGTTGCTCGGTCTCTTTAAAAATGTTGTCATATCCGTGTCGGATCCTCCAAAAATGCACTACTTTTTAAGGATCCGGTACACACCCATCAGCATTTTTGAAGGGTCTGAGCAACATGGGTCTTTATGCCCTCACAAGAAAATTGTCCTAACAACCAAACCATCAAATACCTATTACTAAATTTAACTTGTTATAGAAACAATTCACAATATTTCGTATACAGTGTCTTCCCCAAATCCAGCTAAATCAATGTTGTCTTTAAAAATTCCTTTTACTGGGTCAGTTTGCATGAACTTCAACTAATACAACAGCCAACCAGCTACAACCAAAAGTACAGATATCAGCAAACCTGCCTACCAACTACCAAGGCTGGGGCAGATGAGGTCACACTGGAGATCTCAGTTTTTCCTCTCGATGCTTCAACTATTCAGCTATCCCCTAGGAGAAAATCATCTTAACAAATCTTTCGTTTCGACACAAGAAAACAGGACCTTTCTACACCACTTTCTTGTATCGATTACTAGGAAGGCAAATAATCCCTCCTAGAACTTTTTGTTCCCCGCACTTATCCCCAGCTTCTTTATCAAACCAGATTATAGAGCAAGATTTTCTGAAGTAGTAGACTACAAATTGGAAATTCATTTATCAACAGATATTGTTTTGTTCCATTTGAACTGATTTGGATAATTCTTTTCGTTTGCTTTAATAGGTGCAATTGATGTAGCTCGGTTTATGAGCTTTAGCATTGTATTTAGAAAACAGTCAACGGACACAAAAATTGAAACTTTTAATTAACAAAAAATGAAAAAACATTATCAAAAGGGGGGTACCGGGAGAAACAGTCCAGAGCCTTTTCCAATTGAAGATTAGAGTAACCATAGCAAGTAAATTTTTTTCTGGGTTCCATTCAGCTATTTTAATCTGCAATATACATTGCTGCTACGATAAAAGAAGAAGGTTTACAGATTGGTGGGACCTGAGAAGCAATTGGTTTGTCCAACTGAAGCTGAAATTGCTTTTCATCTGTTTCCATTGCTGCTCATTGGCCCACCAAAGTCTGTTTGGCTTTTTTTTTTTAAAAAAAAATATTTAGAAAACAATGTTCCATTATGAAAAGTGATCAGTTTTTTAAGATGATTTTTCAAATTTTAAAAAGTGATTTAAGCTAATTTTTAAAGTTTTTGAGAATTTCTACTCACAAAACTTTTAACTTCTTTTCAAGTACAAATACAAGTTCTATTTCATTTCATCTTCAAAGACTTAAATCAAATCTATGTACAAACGCTAGCTTATACTCCTTTTTATTTTTTCTTGCAAATGTTTTTTGTTATTTTATCATCAGAGTAAATGAAAAGATATTTTTAAAGAAAAGTAACCTGATTTTCTTTATACTAGTGATTTCTCCTTCATCTTCTTGCACACCAATAGCGAGAATATCAATATAGTTCACAAACACACACTAAGTTAAACCTAAAACCTCTTTATTGAAGTGCTATTATAGAATATTTTGAAGAAGAAAAACACGACCACTCCTTGAAAGCAAATCTGAGGAGAAACAAGATATATAAAGAAATGTTTCGACTTTGCCTGTCTCATTCTCCAGAACAATTCAAAAATTGTATTTTCGCAAATTTCCAGGATGCCGAAAGACGTGTGTTCAAATATCATAGATGAGTTTCAACATGGAATAAAACGAACTATAACTTGACTTTATACTTCACCCAGAACGTTGCAAAAACTACTTGTATTAGTGCCTACAAATTTGAAATACATTAGGCCAAGTTTCTCCATTCGAACGGCAGCAAACTACCACAACTTCAATTCATAATGCTACTAGTACATCTTATTTGTTATTGGTAACTATAGTGGCTTGCATCAAGTAAATAAGTTCGTAAGCTCAAAGGACCTCTAAATAGTGTCATTTTGGCATTAGCTAATCAGGTTAAATTCTCAAGAAACAATCACAAGAAGAGAATAAGAGCTGAGATGGATCAGAATTGCCTGAGGTTCATGCTCCCATGCAGAGACTGAATGTGGCACAATCCAAGATTCAAAAGTAGAATTTCATATGGTTTATTCGAACCAAAGTTGCCTCCATTTAACTCTGGGCAATTTGATTTCCACAGCAACGTTATCAGATAATTATAATCCATAAACACGTTGGCAAATCCCCACCTGTGGGATTAAACTGGGTATGTAGTTGTAATCATGTTGGCATATAGTCAGCAACAACATGAAAGCATGAGAAGATAGGATCAAATAGTTTTGAATAAGGCAGTTACAGAAAATCTATAGGTTCAAAATCTGAGATCCACATCATACAAGAGAACGCAGATCAATGACAAATAATTACCAACGGATCTCCAACCAGTAACTGGCCACAAAATGGAAACAAAACAAAGGATGCTCTTTTACATGACCCCCCCTCCCCCCCCCCCTCCCAAAAAAAAAGAAAAAAATATGACACGCTCAATAAGACTCCAGAATTGGGAGATAATAGGCCATAGGATCTTCCTCATAGTTGTCACTTGTATATCCAAAAGACCGCCAGACTGGTGTAAACTAAAAAGGTGAAAAAGTCGGCCTAACATGCATGTATTTGCTAAGTAACCCTCTCACATGAAATCATAATCATCATAACCATCATATGCATTTACCACTGCTTCATCGTCTTCCTTATCAACATGTAGCTGCTTCTTTTTTCCACCTGTAAAGGAAAAGTCATAAACCGTGCCAATAAGGTCACAATTATCACAAGACAAAAGTAGGCATAGCATTACCTGTCTTCTTTTTACTCGCATTGGCTTCCTTTTCTGCTTTGATCTTCTCATTTGCAAATGCAGTAATAGAAGAGCCAATTTCTTTAGCATCTGCCCCTTTCATCGCAGTCAAAGACAATCTCATAACAGCCTTGAGCAACCCACTGTAATAGTAGCTTTTCTGAAAATGGAAAGCATTTAAATACCCAGTCAAAGTTAAAACCCCAACGATCAAGAAATCAGAAAAGACTGACAAGATTTAACTAGCCAAACCTCATATGGTCGCAGCTTATGAGAAATCAACTCAGCGTATTCTAAGAAATCACTCTCGCTTTTGGGGATGAAATTATCAAGGGTCTTGTCATCACCACCTTTCTTGGCAAACAATTCAGCTGTGGACTTATAATCAGCTTCTTCTACAAGCCTGTGAAGCGAAGTGAGATGAGAATTCTGAACTCCAGACATCATAAAACTGAAATTAGCCACATTGTATTATCTTGTTCACCGGGAAACCCAATAAATTACAGATAGGGAAAGCATCACACAAGTCCAAACCAGATACACAATGTTAACTTATTAACTATAACCGATCTAAATTGCTTATTTCAGTATTAAGATATATTAATCCTTCACCCGTCACCTTCCACATAATTTCACCTATAGTAGAAATGTTGTCTTGGCATGACACCAACTTCTTACATCAGCTAAACTACTAATCCTCTATTTCTCAACTAAAAATACTCTATATGAGGCATGAACGGCTAAATTAGTGACAACTAATTTGTAAGTTCCCTAACCTTTGCTGGCGAAGTTTTTCTGCTACTGGATCTAGAGGCTCTTCCTTGGTATGAACTTCGACTTCCTTGCCTTTCTTTTCACTAGCTTTTGCAGCAGACTTCTTGGGGGCCTTCTCAGCAGGAGGTTCTGGTTTAGGTGCCTGATTAATCCACCACACCTTAAATTGTTTAGAACAAGAAGTAGGATGCAGAGAAGGTACTTGACATAGGGAACATATTACCAGAACATGAGAATCACAGAGCAGGTAGCATGGTGCAAGAGCATGTTGAGTAGACAAATATAGGCGTGAAACGAATGTAATCTTACAAAACACATTAACGATAATAATTAAATATCTTACAAGAATATTACTCCACGGAAGAGAATCACCCTACTGCTAGGGATTGGTTCAATAAATAGCTGATCAAACAAATATCAAGAGGTCATTTGGTAACATTGTTTTCGATTCTCCCCATGGATTAATAACTTTCCAATCATACAGGGAAAACCTTTAATATCACATTCTTAAAAGTAAACTTAAAATGGACAAAGAACTATGAGCAGTCTTATAGTTCCACACCGAAATGGATTTTAAGTACTCTAAGCAGTTTCATGATTACAGAGCTTAAAAGGCTTTTTTACAACAACTACTACACCTCGGTCCCAAAAAGGTTGGGGTAAGATTTATGTTGCTCGGACTCAGGTGCGGGTGTCGGATACGGGTACGTATCTAGAGGTCGGATTCATCATGATCTAAATTATAAGATTCGTGGGTACGGATCCAGGTACGGATACGGGTGCGGGGATTCGGCAAAAATAATTCAAAATTTATAAAATAGAGTTGTAAAACCTTAATTATGAGATATTAAGTGGGAACTTGAAGAGAAAAGATTGATCAAGGGGAGAATCTTGGAAGGAGATAAAAGGAAAAGGAGTGATTTTTATAGAAATTTCTATATACGAATTATTCCATTTTCTTCAATTTCATCACAGCTTTTGTTTTGATTACATAAATCATTGAATCTGTCCGGAATATCTCCCTCGATTATGGTCAAAGTAACCAAACTTGGTTGACCAGATCGGGTATGGATCCCACACCCATGTCGTGTCGACATGGGTTAGGCAAAGAAGGTGAAGAGTCCGAATGAGGATTCATACATAGGGTAAGCTTATATGAATCCTCATTGATCATGATTTTTCTCTATTTAAGCTCAACTCATGTCATCATCGTGCCAAATAAAACTAAAAGTAAATTGATGCAGCAACAACACAATGAAAATCCCTTAGATAATTCTTTGATGAGTCAACCAAGTAGAAATTCTCAATGCAAAAGAACATTTTTCACTTTTCAAGATACTGATAAACACACAACACTAGCAGGCAACTAAGTGCATTATTGGAAGAAAAAAAGTTTAACTAAGATGATTTTTTAGGGGAATTGATGAATAGTGCAAGCATGTTCATGAAACAGACACAGCAAATAAACTTATCAACTATACCGGAGTAGGCTCCTCTTCGTCTTCCCAAGATTCTTTTACATCATTATCATCTACATCTTCATCATCCCATTTACTCACTGGCTGATCCTTCTTAAGAAGATCCGGAACTGGTACATCCTCTGAAACAAAAAACATGGAAGTTATAGACTATCTTGCATATACTGACATAGCTTAAAACTAAAAGATTTGACAAGTTAAATCAAACTCACAACTCACTAATAAATAACAATCAGTAAACATAGGTAATCATGTCAATAAGACATGGTAGTATCAAAGACTTTAACTGAAGAGGTATTAAATGGTTGAGGGTAGTTACATCCCTTTTTCTGTATGCACAATAGACCATGTCAATGGACAGGGAATCCGAGTCTTTTCAGAAAGATAAATGAATCAAATCCTCAACTTCCTACAATCGCTGGTTTGAACATGTAAAATCTCCAAAAACAGGGACCAAACATTTATGGTTTATAGCCAATTACCGTAGACAGTCAACCACTTGCTACCAGTGATTCAAGTGAGTGGAATCAGCTCTTAGACATCCAGACGCAAGTATTATTGAACTCTTACAACAATAAAGACGGCATTAGCAGCTTACCATTGATTAGTGAAATGAATTCTAGGTTGTTGTTTATTCCTTTTCCTTTTTTCCACCCACAAACCCCTAGCAAGGGCAATGCACAAATGAGGCTAAAAGAAACTACTGCTGACTTAAGGAATATATTCTACTCTATTTTTTGGAATCAATAGGGTCATATCACAGTCACAGAAGCCTATGAACATTGGAGCTTATGGGAAATTGATAAAGTCATCAAGCGGTTTGGATTATGATCCCCGCAAGTATTTTTTGGTGTATTTGGACAAAATAAGAAACTGTAGATGTCTTGGTGGAATCTCAACTCCGGACACTCTTCAAAAGCTAGATGCCTAGTTAATTTATTAGTTGGAGCACCTAACCCTTGTAAATAGAACTGACCTGTTTTTGGACTTTGTTATCTCCCTGAATCTAGTATAGTTTCTTTGGATGCAATCTCTCTTTTGTACCTTTTACATCTTCAGATGTCTTTTAATGAAACATCTTACTTCATCAAAAATAAAAATAAACTGTCTGTGCCAAAGCACGAGTATGGAACAAGGAAAGTTTTTGCGTTAATATTGTCCTGCATTCCTACACAACATGTCCCCAAATACGTTGATATTGCCACCATCCCTCAAGAAGAAAAACAGTATTTGTTCCGTATTGCACACCTAATTAGACTTAGGTTTAACAGAGCAATGGGAAATTGCAGGCAGCCATTGAACACCTCAAACCCCTGGCATCCCACAGGATCATGATTCCCATGCTACATCTCAAAACTTTTTTTGAATAGAGAAATATCACAAAAGTACTCGGCGATTATAGCTTCCATGAATTTGGCTAAAGAGAAGCTAGAACACTATATAAAGTATTTTGCATCTTCAAATTAGATTGCTCCATTTCATCCACTAGTTGGAGGCATATAATGACACAGAAAACTTTGTAAATTAGACCATAGCCTTTTGGCAAGTAGTTGAACAAATATCAACGGCAAGGAATATACAACAGAAAAAATCATACTACCTTTGCATGTAAGAACTCAGCAAGGGACACTTCACTCCCAATATCAGAGTTATAAAGAAAGCCTATAAATAATACTCTATCATGAAACAGTAGATGTTACAATGAAAAGGAATACACAAACAATCATGTTTAACGCTTTCCAATTAATTAAGAACAATAAACCGCCTCCTACTTCCTACTTATCAAAAAAGTAGGAATAATAATAAATGGTTTCCTAAATAAAGCAAGATGTCTAAGCATCAGAAGTATATGAATTAGTATTTTTCTTAGGAAGGTAGTTACAAAAACTATGAGAAATATCAACATTACCCCAATCCTCCATCTCTAGTTGATTCTCTTCCGTCCACAAAAGCTTGTAAATTAGGATATCTGCATAAGAAGTAGACAAAACCTCAGACATTTTACAAGAGAAACCAAATATCAGCAATCGGAACCTCCAAAATCCAGTGTTTTTAAATAAAATCATTTATATACCGGACAATTAACAACTTGAAACAGTTCAATAGTGCAACTTGAAACAGTTCAATAGTGCAACTTGAAACAGTTCAATAGTGAATATGGAACTCCAAGATGCATCAAGGACATCACCTTGCTCACAAGATTCTCCATTAATATTATGTAAAACTTGTCAAAAACTATAACACAATCGAACGAAAGTGCCTATTGATATTTAGTGCCCGTTTGGCCAAGGATAATTTTCACTTTTTTCCGGGATATTATACTGGAAAACTGTTTGGACATAGAATTGTTACAATTTTGCGGAATTCAGAAACAACTCCAATTTGTATTCATGTCCAAAAACACAACTCCAATTTCCAAATACTATTGTCAACAAATACAAATACTACTTTTTTCAAATTTCACAATTTTTATGTCCAAACGCCCACTTAGTGTTCTTGATACACATGTATTAGGTCTACTTATTGAGAGGAGCCTGTAGGACATTGTAACACAGTGTAGGGATATATAGGAGATATACATATTCCAAGATGATAATTCAATAGTCGAATTAAACTTGCCAGATGGAGCGGAATGGATGTTCATATAGCCGATATAACTAGTTTGGGATTGAGGCATAATTGTGCGATTGTATACTAAAAAGCGTTATCGTGGATGCGACAAGGAAATTAGCAAATTAAAAAAGAACAAGGTAGTTCAACATTTAATCTTCAAAAACCCTAGAATAGCAAGTAAAATTATAGCAATAAAATAGAGATATGTTTTACCAGTTGGATGAAGATGAGTTTCCGACGGGCGGATAGCAATAAAAGCGACCGAACAGAAATCTCCGATCGCTAAACCCTAGTAGACTCGGAATTCGTATCGGGAAGGAAACTACTAGAAGAAGAAGAAACGCCTAGATTCTTCTACACGGTTAGTGTGTCTGAGGTCTCGGGTTTTTAATATCCACATTCTACTACACGGATCAGGGTCCGATTAGGTAAAGGACTTGATTTGCAGTTTGCACCCTCATTTTTTGGCCTAATGACATAGAGGTATCATTGATTGAGGGAAATGTGAAATAAAGAAAGTCCTCAAAATATGGGTTTAAATACAATTTGACTTTTTTTTCCATATTAGTGGAGAATCTTTTTACACTAGGCGTGTTTGGTATGAGTTGTTTTCCAATTTTTTTATATTTGATTGGTCAATTTTTTTGGAAAATATTTTTTTAAGAAAACAAGTTCCTTCAAAATGAGGAAAATATGAAAGTAGGGAAAACAAGTCTCACAAGTGACATTCAACCAACTACCCTACCACCATGCAGCCCACCCCACCAAACCCTAACCACTCCCACTATTCTATGCACCCCACCCCACCCGATGTGTAGTGACATTACACGTTTTTTATATCATTTTCTTAAGCTTTTCTAGCCCTTCCTATGTCATTTCTTAGGTTTATTTTGTATTTGTAGGAAATTGGAGTTGTCAATAATCGTAAGAAAGTGAGAAATAGACTGTTTTGTGACCATTTTGATGGCTGCAAAATGGTTCTGTTGGTAGCAGAATGGGTAGCAAAATGGGAAAAATGACACTTTGGCATATTTTGTAAAATGTCTTCTTTGGGCTATAAATATAACATTAGGTCATTTTAGACATAAGGAGAAATACATCAACTCATGCCAAAACACAACAACTCATTCTCAAACACATTTTGAGAGTTTAGAAGAGGCAGAACAAGCTTTCGAGGCTAGGGTTTCATCACTATCACCTTGGAAGTGAAGACTTGAAGTCATTAATGAGAATTTCTTACTTTATCTGTTTATTTTCTTGCTTTGTATTGTTATATGTGGTGTGGGTGATGACTTTGGACAACAAAGTTGAAAGACATGTTGAATAGTAATTTGTATTTAACTCGTGTTGCCTTTGTATGTATTGTTTTTTGCTATTTATGAAATGAGTCTCTTATTTATTCAATTACTCTTGTTCTTGAATGTTTTCAAATGGATTAGCTAACCCTAGGACTTGCTCATTTATCCTTAATTAAACTTGAGAGAGGAAATGAGGGATTGGGTTAGATTGGTTGTCACTATTTGAGGCTTTAAACCTCATCTAATGGGTTTAACCTATAGATAGGAAAAACTCAAGTGTAGCCTAAAATTGGAATGTGATTAATGTTTCTTAGTTTGATTCAAGAGAGTTATCTAAGATAAACCCGCTAAATAGTCGAGCGACATTAGTGGGTAATTGAGATTTCAAAACTAATTTGTTAGACCCATGATTAATTAGTGGTAGATAATTACATGCAATGAGTCATTATTGAGTTTACGTTAAATTACTATGTTTCAAAGCCCCGATTTTTCATAGGTTGTGCTCCCATTAGTTAATTTTATCTTTATTCCTTTTTAATCAAATATTGAGAATTATTTGGCTTAGCTTAATTAGTGATAATTTCATAACTAGCTTAATTACCTAAGTATATTGTCCTCTGTGGGATTGACCCCGACTCATAGTTGGGTGAATTATATTACGACGACAGTTTACACTTTTTCTTTGAGGTGAGTGAGTGAGTCCTCACTGAGGAGTGGATTTGGACGTCATCAATTTTAGCGTCGTTGTCGGGGAACAATTGGTGTGTTGAGTTAGTTTAGGTAGTAAACTGAAAGGGCTTTGTCTAAATTATCTTTGTGAATATGTGTGTTTGTGATTTTCTATGTTTCTTTGTGTTAGTTTTTTTGTTACTTGTATCATCATGGATTGAAATGAATTTTATGGTTGCAACCCTTATCTTGATGACCCATGTCCATATTGTGGAAGACCCCACTTTTGGTAAGATTGTGAAAATGCTCTAATGAGAGATGTGTGCACCGTCTCACTCCTATAATGGGAATATTTATAATATGTGTGGTGGTCTAGATGGACATTGGGGTGATTGTCCCAACTATTTTCCTCACCCTCCCCCAAGTTGTTCTAACGAAAATGCTAGTTGTACTTTCGAGTTTGATAGGAATAATGACATGGCAAATGAAGGACAAAGTGTCGGATATGAAGACATCTAAGCAATGCTCCAAACCTACATGGAACGTGAGTCTAGATTGGGGGAAGAGAGAAAAATCCTCCTATAACCTATCTTAGAAAATGAATGTCACACCCCAACCTTGGGGGTGGCCGGCACCCGGCGCCCTAAGGCCCTAGCGTACCGATTCGAATATATGTGACATGTACACTAACCCAGGGGTCGACGAGGCCTCTGACATGTACTCAACTAAATAAGGACAAATCACATTCACTCAGAAAAGGCCCAAATTATACATATACATATCACGGCCGACACGAGCATAATAAATCTACTGAAGAGGTCGATGATGTCACACACGACTATCACATATACACAACTGTCTACATGCCTCTAAGGAATATACTGCCAATACCTGATCGGGACAAGACCCCACCATATACAACCATATACATATGAACAACTGTCATACCTACCAACTCACTACACAACTCTGAAAGAAAGGAGCATGACAACTCCAACTAAGTCAAGTCCTACTATATGGAAAGCATTTGTATCCCAACTTGTACCTGCGGGTATGAAACGTACTGTCCCCAGAAAGAGACATCAGTACGAAAGATGTACTAAATATGTAAGGCAGATAACCAATATAAACAGAAGGTACAACATATGAGATAAGGGTACAGAAGTCAACCTGAAACTCATAACAAGCCTCTGAGGGCCTTACCTGTCATAATCATAGAAGTGTATATATATGTGTGTCTGTAAAAATCTAGCCGCTTAGTGGGGTCATTTAATGTAATGTTCAGCCTCACCATGGGGCAATTCATTTCACAATACATATATATCGTACCCGACCTCGACGAGGACTCGGACGTACCAGCCTAAATGAGGGACTCGGTAATATCAAAACCAACTGCAGCTGAGTGCACATCTACGTATCGTACCCGGCTGACTATAGCGCAGCTCGGTAATAAAACAAATATATATATAAGTGCAATGCATACAGACTCTGAGGGCCTTATAGAACCAATCAGAATGACTCAAGGTCGTTGTCCTCCTATTATTGTTATGTAACGGTGTCTGTATTACTAACTGAGAGTCATAAATGATTATAAAAACATAAAGTTTAAGAGATTATTAAGTCGGGAAAATGCTTCAGGAGCAGAACAACAAGAGTTATAAATGGTAACAATATGATACAAAAGTAATCTACAACTTTAAATTTAATAGTATAGCTCATTTTGAAGGGACGTCGTTGTGGTTATACTTATTCGTTGATCATGCCAAAAGAATAAAAGAGTATGCCTTAACACACCTTGACGCAACAATCATCCTACGAGTCTTCACACTTCATACGGGTGATTATTTGTATCACATAAAAATCGATATCAATATTGAATCCAAATTCCATAGAAAGATTCATGTAAGTATCTTATCAACAACTTCGAATATCTCGGATTCTTAAATTCCTTTACAAAGAATTCTCATATAATTCAATCTCACGACTCCAATTCAAAAATACAATTTTCATAAAAACTCAGTTATGTGTTCTTCAATAATTCTAGCATATATGATTCCTTAGGCTTTTCTTATACGAGAAGTCTTATGTGATTCAGCCTCACAAATTCTTAAACCATACTTTCCTTAATCCATAACATACACAATCAATTCTATCGTTTAGTTCAACTCATACTTAGAGTAAAACAACCCAACAATTCATATTACGAAGATTTTCATAATTTTTGTGAAGTTTTGATCATGAATATTTTTTCATAACTTTCTCATAATCATCAATTAATCATAATCATATATAGAGGAGGACATATTTTACCTCAATATATCCAAGCCTTCTCAAATCAACAACATGCCCCAAATTCGAGGGTTTCCAAACTCGATTCTTATGATATCACGGGATCAGTAGCATTAATCTTACGTAATTTACCTTGGATTTGATCTTTGAAGATTGGGATATCTTAGAGATGATTTTTGGAGAGTTCTTGGTCTGGTTTTTGGGGAAATGGCAAAAAATTTCGCAACACCCGACCTTAAACCCGTCAAAAAATTCCACCGCCATAATTTGACGGTGAGATTGACAGTCCATCAATCTGGCCGTCAACTTGCCTTCTAAGATTTCAAAATCTCAGAGAATTTTGACGGTTCAACCTGCACTTTGACGGTCCGTCAAAACGCACAGTTTTCTAATTTCATCGAAATATATTTTCTTTAATTCGTTTAGCTTCCACACACTCCTGAACTTCCATACTTAAGATGCAAACCTTCATTACTCTTTCTTAATGTCATACCTTTTCCCGGAACATTGGTATCCTATCAACGTCATGATGGAACACGAAACTACGGGGTGTAACATCTTTCTCCCCTTAGAAACATTCGTCCGCGAATGTTGAAAATATTCTAACTCTCAAGTTTTTTAGAAATTTTGGTAGAGTTTTCTTTATAAACAGGACTATCCAGAACCTGTCAAGCAACCCAAACATATGTACAATTCTATACATGGCAATATAATATCAAAATAACATCAATCGGCCTCACACGACCATTTTTACTCATAAAAGATCAAATGGGAGTTCAGCCATAACTTATCTTAATATCCTTTTTCTAACATCCGATCTGCACCTGATACACTTATTCCAATATAAAAGATACATGATCCATCTTTGATAAACTGAATAAGAATAGAGGGGTTACATCGCATGAATACTAATAGGAAATCTGAATCATCTAGTAGAGTAATTTCTTAGGTTTCGTGATCTTTCTTGATAGAGTTCTTGCGGATTAAGGACTATCTCTCCCTATCATTGATCAAATGACACTGATATACATTGTTGATAAATTCTCAACATTCACACAATTATACATCTCATTCGTACCATTATCTGACGGTTGTACTTTGTCTAAGCCGTTGTATTCTGACATTCGGGCTACATTATTCTTTTTCATAGTATAATGTTCATCTTATGATAAAGTTTAGATATCTGAGTTCATAGGCACGAAGCATAAAATGATGATGAAAGGTTGTGGCACGATAATCATCAAAGTCGGGGACGTAAAAGTAGTAGAGTTATTCGAATTCACTTTTCTTCTACTTCTCTTCTTACCTTCTCGATAGTGTCCTTATATGATACATACGTTTTAATTAGCCTATTGGTCCAAAGACTTCCTTCGTCAAAACATCATTTTCCCCCTTTTATTTTAGAGTACCTCCGGAATAAATGTCTCCAATTGTGACGAGGATTTGCTTGTTGGTTACTACCTTTCCCAACTAAGTTCGGTATTATGATCTTGGATACATGTAGATGAAATCTTCCTTTCTTGTTAAATTGAACCTGGAGATCTAAGCATTTCCTTAAATCCGGTGTCGTTACTTCCGGTTCCTTCCTTTTCTTGTGACATCGAGAAGAGTTCTATTCTTTTACCATGTATAATCCTTTATTCGTCGATCTGACAATATATGCATTACTAGTCATCAATCCTTATTTCAAACTTCCCACATACTCTATACATTCACCCTCGGCTTGGGTCCGGTAGCATGACTTGAAATCTTCATTCAGGACGGGACATGGAAATTCATAATACTCAGGGCTTCTTTTAAACTGGTCTTCTGATTAGTTGGTAGTCTTTATCGGCAATCATATAATGGCTTAAGATAGTCTTCAAAATAAACCTTTTGACCAAACTTTGATTGTATAACCCGACTTAATCATTACCGTGCAGACTAACGAGTCACTTTGACATTAATTTTTCCGATAATGATTTTTGAAGATCCCCGGTTTGCTCAATAATCCGCACATAATATCTCCACTTCAAAAGCAATTCTTCTTCAGATGATGTTGTTGATACTCTTAATCCTTGGACCTTGATAAGGTTCCCGTTATTATCTTTACTCAACCTCATGATATTTTTTAAAAGGCTTTAGATAGAATACTTTGTCCAGACGCTTCTCGATTTCCAATATAAGAAATAATTCATTTTCCTATAGCACCAAGGGGGGATCACCTGATTTCTATTACGGTTGGCCACCTGTCACTTCTTTGGGGTGGTTTTTCTCTGTAACTCTCTTAGTGACTCCTGTTGTTCAACGGTACACGACCCTATGGTCCATTATTTTCCTATTCTTTACCTCCGATTTTCTTGCTTCTCACAATGTTTTGAGTTCGTATACTTACTTGGCGATGCTAGGTATTCCAAGGTAGACTCATTATTTCATAATTATACTCAATATTTGTTCGATTATTCTTTCTCGACTTGTATCATCACCTGATTAATTTCTTTATCCTCTCTTTTCCCTTAAATACTGAAAGCAAGACGTTCTTTCCTATCCATCATAATTTCTTCTTTTATCGACTTTATGTCTTGAGGATCTGCCATATTTACTGGCTCTAGCTTATGATCTTCCATAATTAGCAATCCCTTTATGCTAGAAGCGCACACTTACTTTTTATAACTCTGAGATTCTTATGGTCCTTCGTTTGTTAGGTATTTCTTATGCACTTGTTTCCTCGAAGCAAACCTTGACGCATTCATGTTATCTTTCAATATCATTCATGCTAGGAGTCTGATCTCGCTCAAATTACACCTTTAATGGTATAACGTAATCATTGTCAAATATAGTAACCCAACATAGGTTGGGGTCAAATCCCACAAGGAATACGATGAGAAGCTAGTCTGTTCGTGCACATATTATGACTTTACTTATTACTTTACTTCTATGGTAACCAAGTTATTTGTTTGTTTATTTTATCTACTTTAAATTATCAACTTAAATAAGGTTTAAATTATCAAGTAATTGGAATATTAGGGTTGTGGCTCAATTCATGGAAGTGGTATTGGGTTCAGGCTTAAGTATGTGTATTAGTGTGGTATGGGTAATGGGGACTTGTGTCTAGGTGAGGATTTCTCAATCGACCCACCTAATTTCACTTTAGGCTTTTTTAAGCTCTAAAATGTGACATTCATGAACACCCATTATGTAACCTTAGTTGATTCCCTTCTAACTAAAGTTGGGAATCATTAAATGAGGTTTAAAGCCCAAGTCCTAATCAACATACTCATTTCCTAGACTCTAATCTCTTTTCTCAAGTTTGACTACAATAGGCAATAAAAAGATGTTTGTAACCAATCCTTTAATATTAAATATGAGGGGTAGTTGAATCCCACATGAATACACCTTTTCATTATTTATCAAATACCCCAACTACCACATTCTATTATTTTATCACAACCCCAACCTAAATATAGCCACTCATTGCACGTAATAAATACACAACACAATAATAAATGTAACAAGACATAATGAATATAAAAGGATACTTGCAATGATTAATGATGAACAATATTTATCTTTACACAATGGATTAAGAATATTTTCTTGGATTGATTAACTAAAAGATGAATAGAGAAAAACGAGACAAGGAATATTCAAAAATGACTATAATATGTTGGAATCTAGGTATCAAATCATATGTCCCATCACAAAATCCTAGGTACTATATATAGGGATCCAATTTTTGGACTACACAATATTACAAAAATGTCACTGCATGACTACTTTGCGATCGTAGAACAGGACTGCAGAACATGTATGTGGTCCGCAGAACGGACCTAGGGTTCGCAGAGTGGTTCCTTGATTGGACTGTCTTGAACTGTATCTGGAATTTTGGTCCACAGAACTAAACTGTGACCTACAGAAGCGTCTTGAGTCTTCACAATTTGAGTTGAACTCGAGTTGAAGCAGTGGTTTACAGATCGGATTGCAGTCTGCAGAACAAAAATGCGGACCATAGTTTGGGTCGCACTTTGGGACTCCAGAATTCTTCTTTCACTATTTGATTTTGCGGCATAACTACCATTCTGTGGTCCGCAGTCTGGTTCTGCGGTCCGTAGTCTGGTTCTGCGGTCCGCAGAAGTGGCATTCTCAGCACTTCTTCTATTTTTCAGCATTTTTTACCATGTTTCAACATATTTCCTCATTCTTGGTGTCCCGGCGTAAAAAATCTACAAAAAATAAAATAACATAAGAAAAGACTACTACAAATGCAATAAGGACAATAATAATCCATGAAAATGGTAGCAAATGTGTCGTAATATCTAGGCACATCAGAGTCATCCCTTCTCCTTATTCACTGAAGGTTTTACTTTTACAAAGTGTTGATCCATTGTGTTCCCCTCGTACTTACCATATTTTAGCCAAAGTTGTCATCCTTGTTCCTCGATTTGTCTTCCTTTGTACTGATGTCCTTAACTTTATAATCATATTATTATTATTATTGTGAGGTCCCAAGTTCATTCGACAGTCAAAGTGTTGTCATCACATGTTCGTTCACTTCTTGCTTCCTTGTTCTTATACTTTAGCTCATTTCCTTACTGTTTGTCTTAGGCTATTCTTAATTTCCTCATCACATACCCACGTTGAATTCCCTTCGTCCTTATTGTCACTCATATGTCCTTAGATGTCTTATCGATATTCGCAGCAGAACTAATGATTGACATGTTCAAATTTGAATCATGACTGGACTTAATTCTTATTGTTGATTCGGATTTCCTCCCTTAAATTGGTATTAGAATCCTTCTATATTCGACGTGCATTCAACTAGCTTAGATATTAGCAATTGGAATTTCGTCAAAGATTCCTCGTCTTAGCGCACTTTTGGTATCTTCGTTTGCGGATGTCATAACTTAGATCTTTAGCTCTGGAGGTTTAAATGTCACTCATTTACTTATACCCTTATCCTTTACTGATATTCTTATTACCTGGAAGTCCCACTCCAACTCCTTTATCATTGTCCTTACTATTTCCGGTTTTCCCCTAATCTATTTGGGTGAGATATATTCTTCGACTTTGTTAAGTTGTCATAACGCTTTTACTTGTGTCCACCAGACATCCATTTACCATTGTCGCCGCTTCTCAGTTAGTCATAATTTCATCGCAAATTATTTCCACTTAATATCGAGAATCAGGAGGAATAAAGTTTTTGGGCAAGTCTTGACCAAATGGTGGGAAAAAGTTTAACATGAAAATAATGAAATCGCCCAAAACATTGATTTCACCATGAATGGATTATTGCAAGCCTTGAACGAACCCCTCCACAAAAAAATACTTGACGAAGTAGATATTGTGAGTCAAGATTGGCTAACAAATCAAGCTCAACAAGTTGGATCCTATGGGAATCATCGTGAAGGCATTTCACGGATGATGAAAGAATTTCTAAAGATAAAAGTTGAGAAAAGTCAAGCATTGGAGCTAATTGGAATTGCTATCTGGGACTTGGAGGCCGAATTAAATGCAAAGGTTGTGACATGCAATGTTCAACAAAAAATAGTCAAGGATAGTGTTCTTGAGTTGGGTTTCATAGAAGATGCGGTCAAGACTAATTTGGAAGAATTAATAGCGGATTGCCAACCAACAAACCCAAAAGTAGTGAATGATGCCGATGTTGAAGAAGTGATACTAGAATTGCAAAGAAAAGTTCATCAAATTATTTTTGAGACTCTAGTTCATTTGCGGTTGAGGATGTAAAAATTAGAGCAAGTTTAAAAATGGAGCGTCTTAGACCGCATTCCAACTATTTTTCAATATTGTGTTTGGTTGATGATATAGAAGTTTAAATGACTGAGCCTATGGAGAATTATGGAGATGAAGAACAAGGCGTGCATATTTTGAAGTTTGCCATGCCAAAATGATATAATGTCATCCCTCACTTGAAGGCCAAAAGGTGTAGGATGCGACACCCAAGAGTTGACCTCTTTGCTTTCCTACCACCGCCTCATAAGCATCATCAGGACTTTGATTCAAAGTTGGGGCGATAATTCATATCCTCTAAGTGGAGGGACAAGTGATAAGGTTGACACACGTCGTGCCGCTACGTAAATTAAATGCTATTGGGAGGTAACCCACATTTTTACATTTTATTGTTGTTGTTTTGCTTTTGATTTTATTCCATTGTGTGCTTTGTTCGTTTGTCTAAGTGTGTAGGAACTGAAAAAACTGTTGCATTGAAGTTGGAGATGGAAGTGTTTAAATAAAAAGAGTCGAAAAGAAAGAGGAATGCTATCTCTTATGCGGACCGCAAACACAGTTTGCGGACCGCATTTTGATCCATAAATCCTCTTAGACTAATTGAAAAATAGAACTTGAAACAATTCAAAAATGTGAACCGTTCTACGTCCGCATTCCTGGTATGCGGTCCGCACTTTCGACCGCAAAATCACACAAATCACTGGGAGGTTGAGCACAAAATATTGGTGGAAAGGATCCATTATATGGATCGCAGAACAGTTTCACGACCTATTCTGTGATTGCATTTTGGGTGTTATGCAGTCGATGATAAAATAGGTGTATCTCACGCCTCCACTATCTTTGGGCACCACTTCACCCACCTATGTTACTAGTCCTACACCACCAGAGCCCGAGAAGGGTAGTTCAGAGTTACCCGCTTCCGTTTCACAGTTCGAGGGCATTGATGCTCAGACAGAGCCAAACTCATGAGAGTGCTTAATGCACCATGTGGAGCCCCTCAAACTTTTATCCTTGCATTTGATTTTATGCATTAAGAACACTACATGTTTTTAAAGTTGGGGGTGGTGTAACATGTTTAATCTTTGCTTTGTAGTTTTTCCTTTGATCCATCTTGGTTTTTTTTGTCTGGTTCTTTTTCAAGGGTGTATGTTCAGTAATCATGGCCTAATAATAGAGTAGTTTGACTTTGTTGGTACTTGTATATAGTTTCTAACATGTGTAGCTTATGTTTTATTTTGATAACACCCCTAAAATTGTATTTTGGAAAAAGAGAGTAGTTTCTCACTTGAATGGTCATTTTGTGAAAGCACACCTCATTTTATGACTCTATGTTTACTTGTGTTTGAATCTTCATGAGATGATAGCCTTGTATTCAATAGAGAGCTAAAAATATAGTGATTCGTGTAGTTCATGTGCATTGTGTGGTGAGGATTTGCTTGATCTCTTGTGCTTGCTTGTATCATCTAGAACTTACCCGCTGGTTTGTCACCGCAATTATAGATTTTATTAGGTTGAGAAAATGATCTTAGGCTTTCTTATGAGAGTAAACCTCTTCTTGAAATTTCTTTAGCCTACACGTGAGATGAGAGTACCTAGTTATCCCCTTTTTAACCTTTTCCTTGGTTACCACATTACAAATCAAAAACTTTTTTTTGAAATAAACCGTCTTTTGAATCAAATCCCTCCTTAAAGTGCTTGAAAAGTGAATATTGATGCTAAAAGCTTAAGTTTAGGTGGAACATGGGATGAAAAAAGAAAAAAGAATTATAATGTGAATAATTATAAATAAATAAAAAATATGAAAATGAAATGAAAAAAATAGAAAAGAAAGAAGAAAATGGAAGACAAAAAGAGTGAAATAAAATGGGGAAACTAAATGAAAAGAGAAGGTAGAAGAAGGAAATAAAAAAGAAAATGAGGGATTGAGCAAAAAGAATGAAAAATGTGTAGTGCTGGAGGAAGAAAAATCACTTGTACCCAAATGAACATCCTACTCGTCCCTAAGACTACATTAAAAGACTGAAAAAGTGCTTTGAGTTTCGAAACTGAGCACTTCTTGAGTAGTGGTGACTTAAAATAAGGGCAAGCCTATGACATGATACTTGTGACACTTGACATTCTCGGTGAGTGTGAATGATTTTGCATATGTCCATTGTTTTGAATTGTTCTTAATGAGTGTTGGGATTTTCTTTGTTGTGAGGCACGTGAATTGCATAAACTTTGTGATGTGAGCTTCTAAAATTATTGTACTTGTGCACATCTAGTCACTAATATCATTTAGTCATCAATTGAGGTTTGATTTTCATTTGTTCGTAGCTAAGCACTCTCACGTTGTTTTGAGAAAATTAAGGGGTTGTTAACATTTTGAAAAGCATGCTTGTGAATTCATAGGTAAAACCACCCATAGTCATTCTTGCTTTGTTGTTAGTCGTAACTTTTAGTTGCTTGAATACAAGCAAGACTTTAAGTTGTGGGTGTTGATGTGTGGTGAAATTACGCGTTTTTGATACCCTTTTCCTTAAGCATTTCTAGCCCTTTAAGTAAGTCTTAATGTCATTTCTTATGTTTATTTTGTGTTTGTAGGAATTTGGAATTGAAGTGTCAAAATCGCAAGAAAATGATAAATAGACTATTTTGTGACCATTTTGATGGCCGCAGAACCATTATGTTGGTCGCAGAATGGTTCTGCTGGTAGCAGAATGGGTTGCAAAACTGGAAAAATGGCATTTTTGGAAGATTTTGTAAAATATTCTCTTTGAGCTATAAATATAACATTAGGTCATTTTAGCCACAAGGAGAAATACACCAGCTCATACCAAAACATAACAACTCATTCTCCAACACATTTTAGAGCTCAGAAGAGGGAGAACAAGCTTTGAAGGCTAGTGTTTCATCACCCATCACCTTGGAAGTGAAGACTTGAAGTCATTAATGAGAATTTCTTACTTCATCTATTTATTTACTTGCTTTGTATTGTTATATGTGGTGTGGGTGATGACTTTGGACAACAAAGTTGAAAGACTTGTTGAGTAGCAATTTGTATTTAACTCTTGTTGCTTTTGTATGAATTATTTTTTGCTATTTATGAAATGAGTCTCTTGTTTATTTAATTAATTTTGTTCTTGAATATCTCCAAAGGGATTAGCTAAACCTAGAACTTGCTCATTTATCCTTAATTAAACTTAAGAGAGGAAAGTAGAGATTGGATTAGATTGATTATCATGATTTGAGGTTTTAAACCTCATCTAATGGGTTTAACCTAGAGATAGGAAAAACCCTAGTGTAGCCTAAATTTGGAATGTGATTAATGCTTCTTAGTTTGATTCGAGAGAACTAGCTAAGATCAACCCATTAAATAGTCGAGAGACATTAGTGGGTAATTGAGATTTTAAGGCTAATTTGCTAGATCCATGATTAATTAGTGGTAGATAATTACTTGCAATGAATCATTATTGAGTTTAAGTTAAATTACTATGTTCCAAAGCCCCGAATTTTCATAGCTTGTGCTCTCCATTAGTTAGTTTTATCTTTATTCATCTTTAAACAAAAATCAAATATTGAGAATCATTTGGCTTAGTTTAATTGGTGATAATTCCATAACTAGCTTAATTTCTTAAATATATTATTCCATGTGGGATCGACCCCGACTCATAATTGGGTGAATTATATTACGACGACCGTTTACACTTTCTCATTTAGGAGTGTATTTGGACGTCATCACCCCCACCCAAAAAAATATTTAAAAATTATTTTTTTGGGTTTTCTATACCACTCCCCCCCCCCACCAACCCCCACCACCCTCCAAAAAATTTTAATTTTATTTTAAAATAAAGTTTTTTAGAGTTTTCATTTTCATTTTTTACAACGCCCCTGCGACCCCCTACCCCACCACCCCTCCAAAAAATTATTTTTTATTAAAAAGAGTTTTTATTTATTTTATTCTCTACACCACCCACAACCCCCCTCCCCCATCATATGTCCCCCCTACCCCCCAAAATTTTTAATTTATATAATATTTTATTTTAATTTTTATAAAAAATAAAATAAATTGTGTGGTTAAATTTGGTGTGGGTGTGTTGTAGTTGAGGGGAGGGAGGGGGGAGTAAGAAATAATTTCTCATTTTTATAATTTTTTTTAAAATAAAATATAGAAAATTGGGAGGGAGGAGGAGAGGAGGAGGGTTTGGGTGGAATGGTGGTGTGGGGCGGAGTTGGGATGGGTGTGGTGGTGTGGGGTAGGGGGGAAGATGAAATGCGTTCAAGGGTGGTGGTTGGGTGGGGCTGGGATTTGGTTGGGTGGTGGGGTTGGTGGGGCTTGGGTGAGTATTTTCCGAAATCCCAACTTTCCACCTTATCCCACCCCCATAGTATTTTGATAGGTATATAAATACTCTTAGAATAATATTTTCTTTTACTAACTTACGAAACTCTAGAAAATAAGTAAGAAACTCACTTATTTTTTAATAAAATATTTTCCTTCGTACCAAACACACCTTAACTGTTTTTTCCACTAGAATGAAAAAAATCAAAGAATAAAGATGAACTATCGAAGTAAATGCAAAAATATTTTACTTGGTTTGTTAGAATGCTATTTTATATACACACACAAGCACAATGTTATGTTATACAATAAAATATGTTTTTTCATATAATTTAGTGAAATTTTTCACAAATGACTATAGTTTAGAGATTTTAAATTTGTCATAGCTATAGTTTCAATATTTACAGCGTGTAACTACTTTTTAGTTGATACAACATCTGTTTATCGGGTGTAATCACAAAATAGTCTCCCTGTATTCATGGATACGGTGAGTAAAAATCTGTTGGAAACGTGGGGAGGATCTTCTAAACATGGCAAGCACAATAAAATCTCCCTAAATCACGCTAAACGTAATATATTCCAAATTTTAATATGACTCTTTATTCTTTCATACGTTCAATTTCAAATTCAAATTTCCATCATCAATATTCTGAAACAGAACACTTAAATTCAAAAATTGAATTCAACAATACCAAATCTATGTATTAAATTTTCTCAATCTCAAGTGCGTTTTGTATTTCGAATTCAGTGTTGTTTGTAAGAGCTTCTACTGATTTAGGATGAGTGAATGTGTGAAGATCGTACAAAAGGAAAATGGAGGAAAAAATAGAGAAGATTGAAACAGAAAGAGAGAAAGTGGTTTGAATATGTGTGAATGGGGATACAAGCCGTATGTTACAGTTTTTTTCATTTAATAGTTAATAATTGTGATTTATATATGACGTTTAGCTATGAGAAGTAATTAAATGAAACTATAGCTATGAGATTGTAATGACCCGTTTGGTCATTATTGCGCTTTTGACTCGTTGACCCTTCCTTGAGTTCAGCTAGTATGATTTTGACCCACGGGGATGGGCGACATGGTTCCCGAGGTAGTCGGGCAATTTTTATGGTGACTTATGAGAATTAGAACCTTAAAGTGAAAAAGTATTGACCAATAGTTGACTTTTAGGTAAACGAACCTTTTTCGGAATTCCGTCAATTCCGTGAGGTCTAGAGGGTTGATTTTTACTTGGTGGGATGTTTGTTTCTATTCCTGAGGCTTTCGGAAGCATTATGTACCTTTGGTTAGAAATTTGATTTTTGGCCGTTTGGGGGTTGACCCGGTCACGGTGACCTCCGTTGAGATTTCTGAGTGAGCGATTGAGTTGGTAGGGTGCTTTTTGATATGTGTGCATATTTGGTCTATGTCCGGAAGGTTCCGAGTGCATTTTGGGTGTCAAAACCAAGTTCGAGAAAAACTAGAAAATTTCTGGTGCCAGTCTGGTTTCCTTCTTCGCGATCGCGAAGAAGGTGGCGCAATCGCGAGAGCAGAGGGAGTCAAGCCATCATGATCGCGTGGTTACCTCTCGCGGTCGCGAGCATACACGTGTCAATGGGTGTGGAGTCGAGCTTCATCACAGTTGCGAGCCTCGTCTCATGATCACGACTCTCTGCGGGTCAGACCCTCGCGATCGCAAAGAGGAGTCGGGGTCTAGTGGATATTTCTTCCCCAAATTTCGATTTGGACTCTATTTTCATCATATCTTAAGTTCTAGAGCTCATATTGGAGCAATTTCAAGTCCTATTTTCAAGAATCTTCGTGGGGTAAGCCTTTTATCATCATTTTATGGATTATATTATTAAATTATTGAGTATTTTATGCTAGAATCCATGTCTAGGATTAGAGATTTTTATGGGTATGAATCCTAAATAATAGAAGTGGATTTTTCTTGATTAACCAAGGCTAATTTGTATAAAATTTCCTTATTTAAATACTTGGATAAACTATTTCAATAACCAGTTTTAATTCCATTCAAATTCTAACGATTCATTTTTCGGGTTTTGACAAAGTGAGCAATTTTGACTAATTTTTTGAAATTGGGGGTTTAAATGGTAATGAAAACCCATGAAACTTTGGGTTATGACTATGTGGGGTATAAGTATTATTTTTCCAACTAAAGTTCTGATTTTGCCCTTGTGGGCCTGGGGTCACTTTTTGGGTTGTGTCTTAGTTTTCTTTTCGTACGGTAATATGGGTATCCTTGGTTCGTATGACTTCGTTGAAGAATGTTTTGACATTCTTGAACCCGATTTCCTACGAAATGACTATTTTGACCTTTGAGGTGGGGAATGGATTTTCGATCTAACCATTCAACCCAAAACTCTCATAGGACTTTTATGAGTATCCTTCGAATCTTGTTTTAATATAAAATTCATAATTGTTAGACCTTGCTTATTCTGAGATGCTTTGGAAGAAGAAAGCTGGAGTTGGATAGTTCGTGGTGCCTGTTCGGCCATCCAAGTAAGTTACGGCTTACCTTCTGGTTAGACTTCGGTTAGTGAAGCATATGTAGAGTTAGTTACTGTCGGAGAAAACTTGTATGCCTTCGGGTATGAAGTTGGGATGAATTACTTAGGTTTGGTATTATTGACTGATTTGTGGACTTATTGTCTCTTGTGATTTAGTGGCTTGAATGTCTAGTGTTGACATTGGATTTTCACTTAGTTGTCATATCGTGATTGTGATATAGTTGTCTCTCACTTATCTTGACATTATCATGGATAAAGGAAATGATTTGACTTGATATTGATATGGTGATATGTGTTCATGTGTGGCACGAATGGGACTGATATGATTAACTTGATATTGTTATTTTGCATTGCATTCATCCTCACTTCCATGATACATTGATATTACATGTGATTGGTGTTGATGATGACATGAGGAAGGAAACATCTGTGATTCTTTAAACATACTTGATATTATTATTGTGACTTATATTTGCATTCAACTCTCTTTTGATATCTCACTTATCATAAGAAATGGAAGGATAATGAAAATGACTTGAAATTATGAAGTGTACTTTATGACACGTGTAATTGATACCATGCATTGCATACAATCTTATTTCGCATGATGATTTATTATGAACTGTGAGTGGAAATGATGATAAGTGAGAGAGTGTAGCCTTCGAGGTCTTTGCCAGAGAGCGTAAAAGTGAGATGAGTGTCTGATGTCCGACGTCTTTATCGGGATCATGAGAGTGTCTGGTCCCCGAGGTTTTTACTGGGATCGTGAGAGTGTCTGATACCCGAAGTCTGTATGGGGATCGTGAGAGTGGTACATGGACTTCGCGGGTCCCCATGGGTCATGACTGCTGAGATGATGATATGTTCTATCTGGAGCATGTGTGTACGGAGATTACGTTTGGCCGGTGCATTGCATTGCATGTGCATTCATTCTCATCATTTCATTTTACATCTATGGATCAGATTTGCTGATTGTACTTGTGTTTGTGATTATTCTGAGAAATTGTGGGAAACTTGATAGACTTGGGTTTAGGTGCTTCAACATAGGCTATGATTCGACTATTGATTTTCTGTACTTGAGTGGTTATTCTTGGAATTTGATATTACTTGTACTTGATTGCGAGCATGTCTATCTTTTAGCTTCTTTCTTATGCATATGTTAGCTAATTGTTGTCGACCTATTATATTTACCAGTACATAGTGTTTGTACTGATACTACTCTTGCTACACCCTTTTTGGGGTGTTGAGTTATTGCAGATACATGAGCGAGGTTTTATTAGCCTTCGAGGATCTTGTGGAGTTCACCTAGGCCTTTCTATTTAATTTTCATTCTAAACATGAGTTGTATTGAGGTTGTCTTTGTAATTTTTATTCCAGTTGTATACTTAGAAGCTCTTTACTATTCAGACCACATCCCTTGGGTAGTTGTTGTAATCCGCACTTATGGTATTTATGATTTAGACTTTCACTTATTCCGTTCTATTTCCTTTATTGTTGTTGAATTATTGATTAAGGGGCGAGTTCGCCTACCGAGACGGAAAATGGTAGGTACCCGCACGACTAGGTGGTTTGGGTCGTGACAAGTGGATATAATTAGCTCTTAACCATTAGTTACTCTTTTGTAGTAGATGCCGAACCTGCTGTGTCCCATTGACTAAGAAGGGGGCGGACACAACAGTTACGTGGACCCCTTCCTTTCAGTTGTTGGTAGAAGATATGTCATTAGTTCGAAAATACTTTCTTAAAGTGGCGAATTGGTTTTTCCCTAACAGGGCATTCTATGCATCTTCAGCTAGCTTTCCCCCGCCGCCTACTATCTAGCTGCAATCCTTCCCTTAACAGGACATTAATCTTGAGCCACATATGATATGATGTTTAATGACCAAGTTATCCTTACCTTTTCCAGAAATGTCAAAAAGCAACCATGTCGAGTAACTGACTTTTCTATAATATAGAAATTTTTGCTATATAAACCGATCATCTAAAAGCTCCTTTCAATTTACTTTATGTCATTATAAATTGCTTTTATGGATAATACTTTCACTTGAAATGAAATAAAGCTCATTATCCAAAAAAAACATCATCAATTGTATGCCTCATTGACAAGAATATATGAATATCTGTATTTTGAATACCAAAGCTAGAATAGGTATAATATATCTGGATTTTGTTTAAAGCAAAGAACTATGAAACTTAAAATGGTGGTTAACTTCAATTTCCAAACTGTTTTCCTTTTCACTTTATAATACATTTATTGTTTAACTTCAAAATTCCTAATTAATATTCACGCTTGGGAACAGATCATCATTTCTATGCCTCAAATACACATATAACTATTCACAAGAATTATTTGTGTTAGAATTTAATTATTTGATTTCGAGTAAAATAACATTCGACAGACCCATACTCATCCAATGGATTTGGCCAATGTCCATTCAACTTTATTCGGTTTGTATATGGGTGGCCAGGGTCCAACTTAACTAACTGCATGTGGAACTGGATTGGTCTATTGATGGTTCATTTGGTTTCACTTCTTTTTAATATCCATCCACTCCGTTTTCATTTTCTTGATTGGACCACAAATACTTTTTTTTAATTTCTCATCCGGTGTCCGATATCTGTATTGAAGTTCGACTATATTTGGATTCACGCCATTGACCCATTGGGGGGGAGTGTTCTCTATCAAGGATTTATCTATATCCAAGTCTCGAAATTGAGAACTCTGAGTAAGAGAGAAACAATCTCATCCACTACACCACATCCTTTAACGGTGACCACAAATACAATATACTAGAAAATGCTTTTCTTGTTGTTTTATTTTTTAGTTCTTCAATTCATTAGGTTTTTCCTTTTCGTTTTTTTTAGATGATAGGAAACTGAATATAAAGTAATATGAGTAGGGTGAAATCTTTATTTACCTTGCTTTTATAAATTTTTAAAAGTAATTTGAACATAAGACATAAAATAAAGGCGATGTGAAGGAAAATTGTAAACATTAATCGGCAAATTTTTAAAGATCTCGCTAGAATTATATTATAGGAACACATGTGCGACTGATGAAGTTTATAATTGTCCATTAGATCCATATGTGACTTGCGGAGTGTTGGGATAAAGTCCTTTATTGATAGCTAAAAAGAAAAAAAATACATTTAAAGTGTAATAATATTTTTAACAGTGTCAAGTTTTTTGGGAAAAAAATTGTGTGGCCTTAAAAAAGGAAACAAATTACACCATATTATAAATATCTTTGAATTATTTTAGCCATCAAGTATAATATCAAATCCAATAATTCAGCGGAAGGGTATGGGATAGCAGAAGGCCATTCGCACAAATGCCCCTATTTCGGGATGATCTTTAATTTTTGTCTCAAATTTGTGGTCTTTAATTTTTGCCCTTCAGCATGCGCGGCATAATTTAAATTTGCAAGGCATATTTTACGTTTAACTTTGACATATGTATCATAACTTCTGCACAAATTATGTCAGACAAGACAAAACTTGCAACACTCAACATAATCTGAAAAACGACATAATTTCAGATTTCGTTCGTCATAATTTACGTTTAACTTCGGCATAAATATTCAATAAAGTACGTAGTTCTTCTTTCGATTAAACTAAAATAAAGAAAATATATGCTTAACGTTCAAAACTCCATATGAGAATTCTAGCAAGGAACGAAGTTAATCCATACTTAAGTCTCAAAACACCATGTCCGTCAAAAATCCTAAGATAAACTACTCCATATTAGCAAAAGTAAACATAATAGGAGAAGAAAGTAAGCTAGAAGTCATTACAACCAACTTTCAATTCAAACTTTCGTATTGAAACGATCGTAGAAAGTAGCAAAATCTTTGTTCAAACTCTAAAACGTCTCTCAAGATGTAGCCGTCCCAAGATGCCTTTAAAATTGTCTAATTTCTGTATTTATACCCTCACGAAATAAGGTCTGGACTAAAATACCCCTTGAAAACACGGAATAAAAACGTGTCAACAAGCGCGTCGCGGCTGGGCATTTCTTCAACCTGATTTCTCATGCAACTCGCAGGAAAAACAAATTGGCGTGATGTCTGGCGCATAGCGCCAGGTTTGCATCGCTACGTCGTCGTTTTCTTCAACTTTGTCAGACACATGCCCTTGGTGCTTACACATCTTACAATACGAGGGGAGCTGGTCATATTCAATTTGTTGGGAAAATTCCCTAACTCTTGATGTATCTTGAGGTCGAATCCATTGTCATGCTTGTCTTCAACTTTTGACATACGTAATTGGTCCTCGAACCCCGAACTCAATCCCGATTCGTTTGTTGAACTTTTAATCAGACTTCGAAGTCCTAAAACCTCCTTTTCAGCTCCAACACATGTTTGGTGGCTCGAGAATAAGTCATACACAAGAGACACACCTAATAAGTGTAGAAATACTACGTTATAGCTCATATGCAATTAAAGTGTAGTCAATAAAGATGAGAAACATGGATAAAATCAGTGGTTCTAGCCTATCATCAGTGCGTTTGGAAGGCAATCCGTGCAAAAAAATGGATAGGGGAGTGATGGCGTGGGCCCAACTTAGTGCATTTGCTCGTCTACGCCAGTTTACTACATTTACCGTTCGATTTAGAGATGCATACACACACAAAAAAAAGGTTTTGGTGACCATAAATAGTCGATTGTTGTGGTGGCACACAATTAATCTTTGATAAGTTTGTGAGTGAATAGTCATGTGAAATTTAACTGGGGAGAGAGCTTGTTGGATGTGGATTAAAATTTTATATTAATAATCGAAAAGAGAAGTGTAGTGATACTCAGGCTTTTGAAAAGAAAAAAATTGAATTGTTTTAGTCCAACGTGACTGACATGACAATTTGCGATTATCCTTATTCCAAAAATGTGGAATCTCCCACCCCAGGAGCCCCCACACCCCGGTCCGACAGGTCTGTGAAGGAGGTAAATCATGGTGACTCAATTGATTTCAAAGGTTAGACCAGTACCACGCTGCGCACAAGGGGTCCTCCTTTATTTCAAGAAGAAACCCCCACACTGCCGCTGACGGGATTCGATCATTGATCTCTTATTCCAAATATCTCCCTTGAAACCAATTGAGCTGCCCAAGCGGACACAATTTGCGATTATCCTATTAGACACCTATGCGACTGATGAGGGCAATAATATTTTAGACATATACAAACTATAAATTAGATACTCCTATAATATTTGTCTAACAAAATGTAGTTGAGAAGGGATAGGAGTCCAAGTTAGTGTAATTCTATTCCACACTAACCTTCTAGATTTCTAGTTTAACTCATTATAGAACTCTTATTTGAATCAATATAAATGAAATTCTCTTTTTTCACACATTCTTTTATGGTATCAAAGCAAAATTAAGACTCACTTCTGAGCTTCTTTTTTCTATCATACTAGTGTGCATGCCTATATGTTTAGCCTATCATATTAGTGTGCATGCCTATATGCTTATTTGCTTTTGTTAGTTGGGTATAGGGATGGCAACGGATCGGATCGGATCTGGATCGGATCCTACTAGATCCAGATCCAGGTCCGTTTTTCATACATGGATCCAGATTCATCAGGTCCATAAAAATCAGATCTAAATCCGGATCCATCGGATCCACGGATCGAATCTGGATCCACATGTAAAAAAATTTGTCTTGAATAATATTCTCACATGTTAAAACTTTTTTGACAAAATAAAACCCAATCTTATTGAAAAACATGATTGAATTCATTCAATCAACCTATGCTAGAAAAAACAGAAGAAAACAAATTAAAGTTTACAAAATTCATAGACAGATTTAAGCAAAAAATATATTGTCCTTTAACATGTCTAATTCTAAGACATGGAAGTTCATCTTTGGTTATTCCAAGACATGTCTAATTCTCTATTTGCCTGAGATAGATTTGATATTTTGCTTTTACTTTTGAGGAAAGGTCAATACCCAAATAAATTACATCAAAACATGAAGTAACAGTAGTCAATTAGCACCTCTAGGCCACTCCAGACTCTACAACCATGTTAAACAAAATAATAGCCTCATTGATCACATGTGACTTATTTTTCTTAATTGTTTTGTGAAATAGCCTATATATTGCAATAGCTTAAAATTCAATGACAACAAAAATTACAAGTGTATGAATAAACCAAGAGACGATCAGCTAGGTGGTATGATTGGGAAACAACTTTGGAGGATGGGGGTTTGTTGGGAGAAGAGAGCTAAAAGAGTTAAAACAAGAGAGTAGTTACAACTCTCTACTGGATTTTGTTATTTTTTTATTTTCTTTAAGTCTTTAGATTTTATTTTTCTTATTTGATTATATATGAAGACATTTTTACTTACCAATTGTATGCTATCAACATGCTAATTTATTTAATGTGCTACTAATTTTCTAGTAAGGATCAATCTTTAATTAAATACTTAAATGACATAAGTTAAAAGAGAATGAAGCCTTTTTACTCGCATGGTACGATACAATTTTTAATTTCTGCAAACCAACTTCTAGACATATATATGTGACAAAAGATAGTAATCACATCATTTACAGTTCTACAACTCAATTGTTATTTGTTAGGGACGTCTTTTGATCCCTTTCAGCACCTCTCCAATATGAAAAAATATTACTTTTTAAAAAGAGATAACTAAAAAAATTCATCTCAATAAATATTTATGATTAAACATATCATTTTCGTATTAGAAATTATGATTTTTTAAAGAAAATATTTATAAAATTACATTCTAGGTTATGAATATATTTAATAAAAAATGGATCCACGGGTCAGATCTGGACCGGATACGGATCTCAAATACAAGATCCAGATCCGATCGTTCAGAAATGGATCCGGGTCCGATCCGGATCCGTCGGGTCCAGATTTTGAAGATCCATATCCTATAAAACGGATTTGGATCAACCGAATTCGGACCGGGTCCAGTATCCACTGCCATCTCTAGTTGGGTATGTTGTTTGTACTACTAATAAGGAACACAATATATAAGAACTACAAAAAGGACATTATAACACCGTTGCCAGGGATCGAACCCGAGTCAACGTGACAGACGGGAATACTTACCACTATACTTCAACGACTTAGTTGTTGGGTGTCTTGACAAACTTATATTTATCGTCTAAGCTTATCCAATCTTTTCTTCTTTATAGGAAATAGTCGTTCCGTTCATTCTAAATTGAATTCTTTTTGTTCCATATAATTCGTTCCTTATTTTAATTTTATTTGCAAGTTCTCTTTAAAAATTTTAAAAGACGCAGTAATGATTTGCCCAAAAATAATTTAATTGGATGTAAACTTACTTCATGACCTATTAAATTCCAAAATAAAAAAACCCATCAATTTAAGATTAGCGCTAGATTTAATTTTTGTATTAAATTTATTTTATGTATAACTGAAGATATTAGCTAAAATCAATATTATTTGAGTGAATAGGTTATAAAAAACTTTAGTTTATCATCATTTTATGAGTATCATATCTAAATTGTCAAATGTTCACAGAATTTCTTATTGAATAATTATTAATTTATATTAAAATAACCCTAGAGGAATATGACATACTATGTGACCATCACGTTCGAAAAGCCCCTCTAAAGAGTTTCAAGTGGCATAACATATATGTAAAAATAAGAGTGAATAGATTAATAATCTTTTTAAATTATTATTATTTTACAAGTTTCACACCTAAATTATTGGATGTTCACATAATTCCTAAACTATTATGAATTCATTGTGTCGGGTGGAACTTATTTTTAAGATTTTTTTTCATTTCCTACCTGCCTCTTAGCGAATTATCTTAAATAGTTTGACCCGTATTCAACTGTGGATTTTTATCTAAAAGTCATGTAATAGACATGTCCAATAATTTAGGTACGAAACCCAAACTGACATAGATCAGGGTCATTCCCACAAATGCAATTATTTTGGGGTGGTCTTTAATTTTTGCCCCTCAAAATTTGTAATCTTTAAATTTTTTTCCTTCAGTATCTTTGGTGCGTCATAGTTTAAATTTCGCAAGACATAGTTTACGTTTAAGTTCGACATATATATTATAACATTCATACAAATTATGTCAGAAAAAGCAAAATTTTTAACACTCAACATAATCTGAAAAACGACATAATTTTAGATTTTGCTTGACATAATTTACGTTTAGCTTCGTCATATGTATCATAACATCAACATAAATTATGCCGGATAAAGCAAAACTTTCAACACTCAACATAATCTGTAAAATACTACAAAACTTATAATGCATAGTTTAATTCCTACATAATTTATGCCGAGCAAGACAAAAAATCAGTTTCCGAAAATAAAAATATTATAAAAATTAAGTCTTGCGAAGTAGGTCTGAATATTTTCAAGTAGCAGGAGCAAAAATTAAAAATCACATAAATGAAGGGCAAAATTAAAGACCAGTGCCTTTGAAGGCAAATCAGTGTCAAAGAAATGCATGGTTTAGGGGACACCAAAGAATGGTGAAGTGGATAAAGTTGCTTTTACTTTAATTAAAAATTTTAATTTTAAGTTTTTAATATAAAAAATAGTGGTACACAAAATGAATTGAAAATATAATCGAGCTAAAATATGAATACAAAATGCAAGCGAGGAAAAAGGGTCAATCCCAATTCCCATATAAAAAAGATGGGATGGATACAACCCTGAGATATCCGAAATGTCCCATTAGCAAGTTCAATTTCATCTCACACCATGTCTGAATCGTTGGAAGGACAAGCAAGTGTTGATTATAAGTCTCCAACATCACTACAAGCTACCCAATCCTCTCCAATATCTCCTTATTACTATCCTTCTGATCAAGAAGAACACTATTATAATAGCAAACGTCGTAAAACCGACAAAACAGATCGAATTAGTGCTTTACCAGATTCCTTAATCCTTCAAATCCTATCTTATTTACGTATGAAAGAAGTTATACGTACTGGAATTTTATCAAAAAGATGGCACCTTTTATGGACTTCAGCACATACCCTAATTTTCAGGTATTCAGGTCAATCTCAACATGGTATAACTAAATTCGTTACGTTTATTGATGATACCTTGCTTTTATGCCAGCCTAGTAAATTGAACAAGTTCTCCGTTGATTTTCATTACAACAAACGGTTTATTAGACATGTTAATAAATGGATGATTTTTGTGAAGAATAAATGTGTTGAGGAACTTGATTTGTATTTAAGAACAAGGGGTTTAGATGAGCTTTATGGTTTTCCACAGCTTATGTACTCGAATGCGTGTTTAAAAGAGTTGAGTTTGTGTAATTGTAATCTTGTACCGAAAGAGGAGATTAATTGGCCTGTGCTTAGGGTTTTGGATATTAGGTATGCTAAATTGAACGGGGACGTTGTTGATAAGATCTGTTTGGGATGTCCTGTTTTGGAATCGCTGAAGTTTAGTATGTGTCGTGGGGTTGGTCGTTTTGATATTGATTCGAGAAGTGTGAAGAAGCTGGTGATTAGTGGATATTGGCAACGAGAAAATGAAGAAAGTGATGATGGTGAGGATGAGGATACAGATCTGGTAGTAGATGCTAGATATGTTACTTCGTTGGAGATTAAGGGCTGTTTTTATAAGAAAATTATTGTTCTTCGGAATGTACATGCTCTAGTCGATGCCAAGCTAAATTTCTATAGGAAGACAGATGATTACGACGGTGATGAAAATGATTTTACGATTGACGAGAATATGTTAAAAGATCTCCTTGTATCACTCCAGCATGTTGAGAAACTCTCCGTTGGGACATGGTGTCTGCAGGTTTGACCTATGCCCCTCCCTACTTCATTTAGTTATTAAAAATTGTGATTCTTAATTTGTTTGCTTGAGCGTTTATACTTCTCTCAGTGATGATGGGAAAATTATTTACACAATCAGATCACTTATTAGGTAATTATAGGGAAATGAAATCTCTGTGATAAACATTAATTGATAATCTGATAAAATTGGTGACGAACCTATTATCACAAGCTAAATAACAATCATAATCTGTATACTGTCAGTTGTTATAGCTTAAGTCCCTTGCGATAGTCCTACCATTTTCGTATAAAAAATTGTTACTGCACAATGCAAAATGTTTAAAGTTGCATACAATATAGCAATGACTTTATGTAGGTGTTACTATTCTTCCTTTTGATTCAGAAGCATTATTCTCTATTTGTACCGTTACATTCATGGATCTCTGCATCTTCAAACAACTCCTTTCTCTTTACTTAAACCTGCTTGAATAATTCAAATTTCTTGCAAATATATCATAATAAGTTAAAAACTTGGATAATTCGTGAATTCTTATGGATGGTGGGGAATGTATTTAGGGAGTCAGCAAATTACGTTTGTGAAAGTCGCTGAAAAGGGGAAGATATGTGTTAGTGTAAGGGACTAAGAAATTTTGGGGATTAATGATTAAATAAGGTGTGGGTTGCATTGTGTGGTTTAGTAGATGTTGTTGCTACAGTTGTATCCTCTGTCATATCTCGTGTCATACCAGTGGAAATCTGGTTCGCTTAGTCGTGTAGATGCTCGCTAAGTGCGGTTACGGTCCTTGGGACTTGGGACAGAGCATGGCAAACAATAAGAAGAGAGGAAAGGGAAAAAAAAAAGAGGCCCTTTAATTGCTACGCAACCATGGTGACTTTGCTGGTTTAAAATAGGAAGAACAGATCTTAATCAGGAATAGGGTCATGAGACCACTAGAAGGATTCCTGATCCAACAGTGTTTTACTAGGGTGATTTTCTGAAACATCTAGTTTGATTATGTTCTTAGATTATTACTCGTATTCTCATTTAAAAGCTTAAATGGTTAGAAAGAACACATTTTTATTTATTTATTTAATTATATCTTCAACACGCCCCTTCACGTGTGGGTCTGATTCTTTGAGATTTGAACTACCGATCTTTCTTTGCTATGATATCATGTTGATTATGTGAACATATCAGCTAAAGTTTAAGTTGTTAGAGAAAGCACATTCTTATTAACTTAATTATATCTTCAACGCACAAACCTCTAAACCTATCTTTGCCTAGGTCTTTACTATATTAGAGATTAGAAACTTGTCATGCCCGAGGATGAGATGCAAATACTTGGCCTTAAACACTCGTTTGAAGAAATGGGAGCTTCCTGGGATAGCAATCCTTCTACAAAGTTGTCCGCAGGTCGAGATCTTGAACATAAACACGGAATCCCTTTTCGAAGAGGTATGCAAATGTCCCTTCTTCTACTATTGCCGTTCTTCTAACCTCTTGATTTGATGCTTTCTTGCTCAACCATCACTTATGTAGAGTCAATGAGTTAGAATGGGCGTGATCTTATTATATACATACTTTTCTTTTTTATGCATACTCATACATAGTTTGAGTCCGAAAACAATGGGTTGAGTTGAACTCCCTATTCTAAATTGGCCTCTGCTGCATTTTGTTAATTGACCAATTACCTTTGAAACATTATGTTGCAGTATCATTTTGGGTGTTTTTTTAAGGATTCTAATTTCTTTACTGGAGAAAGTTACTGGATATCAAGACCTTGTTGGGTGCTGCATCTCAAGACTTTAAGGATTGACGGCGCCTGGATATATGATCATAATTATTTTGAGCACATCTTTTCGTTTCTGCAAGCTGTTCTAAAGAATGGGATGGTGCTTGAGAAAATCATCATTGCTTCCTTCAAAGACGAAATGTGGAATTCCCCCGGGTACTATAGAAGAGTTGCAGAAAAGTTGCTAAGCTTTCCGAGGTCTTCAAGGGATGCTGTTATTTTGTTCTCTGGTTGAGAAGTAAAAGTAAATTAGCAATATGTCATGTTAGTACTTATCTAAAACGTGCTTCTGAAATATATATATGTTCTTTTCTCAAGGCTCGATGCTCGTGTCAATTCTGAGTTAGTGAAGTGTAACAATAACTGAGCTTTGACCTCACTAGCTGTTTTATGTTCTCTGTCTTTTAATTTCCGCTGTATATATCCCGTTTTTAGAAAAGTTAGCATTGGATTCAAATGATTGAAAGTGTTTTTATATAATATATTCCTCCATGCGAATATCATATTCATTGCGAAAAAGAGTACTTTCCCTCGAGTCTTCTGGCAGTGGATAATTTATGGCCCTTTTATTTTAAATTAAAAGGTTGAGTTAACCTTTTTTTGTTTTTGTTTGTAGATTCCCTTTCTTCTATTAACTTTTGGCAATGTCGAGTTGTAGTCCTTTTATTTTTTATTTGTCGAGCAAAAGAAAGGAAACTCATATTATTCTAAAAGTTGATATAGAGCTCTGTAAGCGTCTGGGAATTGGTAAATCTAGCTAGCACATAGTAATGTAGTTTTCCATATAGAATAGTCTATGATAAAATTCTCCATTGATGATATCTATATATATATATATATATATATATATATATATATATATATAGATGACTTTTTTGTAATAAAAAGTAGAAAAGTGATTATTGTGCGATAAATTTTAAGTTAGATGACTTTTACGTAAAAAATAGAAAAGTATTTTTGTGTGATAAACTTTAAGTTAGATGACTTTTATATAACACAAAATAGAAAAATAACTTTTGTGGGATAAACTCAAAGTTGAATGAACCCCGATTAATTTATTTTTATGGGAGTTATTCTTAAAGAGGATGAGAAAAAACAAGAATAACTATTATAAAATTGACTAATTATATTTTGTAGTCGTTAATATAAAATTTTATGTTGAAAGAAAATAAAATAGTTGAAATTGTTTTTTCATATTAACATTTCATTGTGAAAACTACCATGAGTTAAGGAAAATTTACAGCCGGTACGGGAGGTCTTGATTGTTTTTTTAATTATTATATATTACTTTTGTGATCAACCTAATTTCATTTAAAATAAATGACTAAATATTCTTAAAACGTAAAGGTATTCTCATAATTTTTGTTTAGTAGCTATTAACATTCTTATATTATATATGACAATAAATAAATATATAGTCACTTAATCCCTAAGGTTGAATTATCGTAGTTGTAATATGTCTCATGCGGCAAAATAGAAGAAAAAAATATACCAAGAATATTATTTTAATGAGATATTAAGTGGATATAATCTTATACTATAGTAACATTTTTGTACCTTATAAAATAAATATATGTAATTATAAATAATATAATCTAATATCTTTTTTGCAACAATTGAGGTTGACAGAAAAAAAGGTGCAAATCACGTTTATATAAACTAGTCTATTTTATTTTAAAAGCATGAAATATAAATTTTGGTTGACAAAAAAATTGAACTGACTTTTATATATTTAAATATTTATGCAGTAGTGGATATAATTGTCCAAAGATGGAACATTTGTTTGTATCCTAATTCACAGAGAATTGCTTTGGACGGCGTACGTGTTTGTATCCTAATTAATTCAGAATAGCTTCGGTGACGTTCATTCGTAGGAGTTTTATATGGCTGATATCCTAATTCTTTTTGTACAATATTATTTTCAAGTTTGTATAGATTCTATAAAGCCTAAAATAATCCTCCTCTTCTTCACATGATTTAATTGGTGTTGAGAATATAATCAAATATTAAAAGTATATTCTATCTAACCACTTAAACTTTTAGATCAGATGATCACACACTTCAATAATTGACTTTCATCTTTTGATTTTTAATATTGCCTACTTTTCTCTCTCAGTTTTCAATGAAAATGATCTCTTTGGTTAAACAATATATAGAGCATGAATCATGATCAATAATGCTTTGTTTTGATGAATATTTGTTTCGCCTTTTTGTGATATCATTTTAATTTAATTCACTCATATTTTATATCTTCTCTTCTTATTTTTAGAACTAGAATCAGATGAACATTTTTGTCTACAAGACTGTTGACTTCGAAAGATTTATCCCAATATTTTTTATTTTCCTCTCTTTTACTATAAAACATGACACACATAATTATGAAGAGATATAAGAATTTAAAGAATATATTATAAAAGTGTGAATGTTCCACGCTAAATATCGAACTATAAAAGTATTTCTGACATATTGATAGATTTTTATGCCATTAAATATTTATATAGTAATGGATAAAATTGCCCAAGATAGAAATTATTTTTGTATGGTTTTTCAACTGGACTTAACATTCGTTTGTATTCTATTGGAATGCTATCGCAATTTGTTTGGACCGAAATTTAGCACTTATACTTGACCTTTTCTTAACTTGCTTTTTTTTTTTTGAACGAGATATTTTTTTAAACGAATCAAATCCGATCCACTAGAAAGAAAAATTATCATGTAGCATTAAAAAATATAAATATAATTATTTTTAAAGTCACATGATATTAATTAAAAAATAAAATCAATAATTTTTTAAATAAATTCTGTCAGCGAAAATGGTATATTTGCACCATTTGTGCAATGACAGGGGTATACTTGCATTAATTGTGTAAGGACATGGTTTATATACACCACTTTTTAAGAAGTGATATATCTGCTTTAAATCACAAAATTGAAGAGTATATTTACACATTCACCCTTATCTTAATAATGGAGTCAAATTAACCAGTACCTCTTGAAATTTTCACCCCTGATTACAAGGGCACGAATTAATAATGTATCGTCATTGAACTATCGAAGGAATAGGGGTAACGTTTGCTTACATTATACGCTCCCCAGACCCCACTTTTAGGACTACGCTGAGTATGTTGTTGTTGAGTTATGACTCACTTTTTAGTCCATTTCAGCTCACATAGCTTTTGAGCCGGTCAATGACCCGCCCATTTATTAACTCAGCCATTTTGACCCGTCCAAATCTAACCCAACCCCGCCCATTTGACACCCCTAGTTGGAAGTATATTATTTGGTTCATCTGTCTGAACCTATATATATTGTCCTTCCTGTACTTAGTCAAGACTTATCAAGACTTGTTTACTGAATCTATATATATTGTCCTTACTGTAATTTATCAAGAATTATATGTTTTGCTTGTTAGTATCCTTTCTTCAAAATCATTTTGGGACAGGTGTAATAGTATAAACTTTTGTAATGAACTACAAATTAGTGGGAGATTCTGGTATAGGTGAAGGTTGAATGCATATTTGTTTAATTTTTTGTGCTTGGAGAATGGTGTTATTGAAAGACTATAATGTTAAAGCTAATTAATGAATAAAACTAATCAAGTTGGTGTGAATGAGAAATGGAAGGAAAATGAGGCAACATTTCCGAACAGTCACCAACCTATTCTGAAGAGACACCTTCAAGGCTATATAAACTGAGGCAATGCCTCATTTTTAAGAAAAAAAAATAAAAATTTCTGCATCTGAAATTCTGCATTCTTTTTCCACAAATAAAACTATCGAGTCTTACTGTGTTTCGTTGCCAACTTTGAGTTCGTCGAAGTCGAAGGCGTTTGACGTACCGCTACTCCTGCGACAGGTATATCCGTTTTATCCTGGGAGGAAGTAATCCATAACCTCGGGTACAGTGAGGGGATTAAATTCCTTAAGGACACACAGTGAATTCTGTGATCTCAGATATTTTCTTACTTCTGCATTATTTTTCCAGTTTCTGTTTTTTTGGTTTTTGTCTTTCCGTTTGGTTTCTGTTTTTCCTGATTTTTTGAACACATGCCCAACAACAAGCTTAAGGAATTTAATCATTATTTCTGAATACTCAATCGAGTGCCCCATAGCAAAACAAAATCTATTCCATACGAAAAGTGGAAAGGAAGGAAGCCCAATTTGAGATACTTCAAAGTGTGGGGGTGTTTGGCCAAGGTGCAAGTTCCTAAACCCAAAAAGGTAAAAATAGGACCTAAAACCATTGATTGTGTTTTCATAGGATATGCCACAAATAGTAAGGCATATCGATTTCTAGTTCACAAATCAGAAAATCCCGACATTCAGGTGAATACGGTAATTGAATCAGATAATGCTGACTTCTTTGAAACCATATATCCGTATAACAAGGAATGTGAGTCGTCTAGCAAAGAATCTAAAAGACCTCGGGAAGAAACAAAGGAAAATATTCCTGATGAGGAAAATCCAAGACGCAGCAAACGTCAAAGGACGTCTACTTCATTTGGACCAGAATTTCTAACATTTTTGTTGGAGAATGAGCCTCGGACCTTCAACGAAGCTATGTCTTCATCGGAAGCTCAATTTTGGAAAGAGGCAATCAATAGTCAGATAGAATCCATATTAAACAACCATACTTGGGAATTGATTGACCTTCCTTCAGGGAATAAACCTTTAGGTTCCAAATGGATTTTCAAGCGGAAAATGAAAGCTGATGGTACTATTGATAAATATAAGGCAAGACTAGTTGTTAAAGGGTTTAGACAACGAGAAGGTCTTGATTACTTTGATACATACTGCATTGCGAGGATTACATCCGTTCGGGTGTTAGTAGCGTTAACCCGTGTCGATCTTGAAATCCATCAAATGGATGTGAAAACAACGCTTCTTAAATGGAGAGTTACGGAAGAAATTTACATGGAACAACTTTGAGGGTTTGTAGTTCCAGGGAAAGAGAATAAGGTGTGTCGACTTGTTAAGTCTCTTTCTGGACTAAAACAAGCACCCAAACAGTGGCATGCAAAATTTGACCATACAATCTTTGTCAAATGGATTCAAGATAAATGAGTGTGATAAATGTGTCTACATTAAGAACACTCAGAACCAATAGTCATTGTTTGTTTGTACGTGGATGATATGTTGATAATGAGTAACGACATTGCTAACATAAATGCTACTAAGCGCATGCTTGCTAGTAAGTTTGATATGAAAGACTTAGGAGTTGCCGATTTAATTTTGGGAATTAAAATCCATAAGACTCCTCAAGGTCTAGCATTGTCTCAAACTCATTATATTGAAACGGTACTTGAAAAGTTTAAGTATTTGGACTTTAAAGTTGCAAAGACACCAATTGATATGAACCTTGCTCTTGCAAAGAATAAAGGTGAAAGTCATTCTCAATTGGGTTATGCCAGAGTGTTGGAAAGTTTGATGTATATCATGAGCTATGCAGCGACACGATATTGCGTGTGCTATAAGTAAACTAAGTCGCTACACTAGTAATTCCGACCAAAAACATTGGCTGGCAATGAAATGAGTTTTGGGGTATTTAAAACATACTCAAAACTTTGCTTTGCATTATAACAGGTATCCTGCAGTTATTGAAGGATACAGTAATGCAAATTGGATCACCGGTTCAACTGAAACTAAATCCACAAGTGGATATGTTTTTACTATATGTGGAGGAGCAATGTCTTGGAAGTCATCCACGCGACCTGATATTGCGTGTGCTATAAGTAAACTAAGTCGCTACACTAGTAATCCCGACCAAAAACATTGGCTGGCAATGAAACGAGTTTTGGGGTATTTAAAACATACTCAAAACTTTGCTTTGCATTATAACAGGTATCCTGCAGTTATTGAAGGATACAGTGATGCAAATTGGATCACCGGTTCAACTGAAACTAAATCCACAAGTGGATATGTTTTTACCATATGTGGAGGAGCAATGTCTTGGAAGTCATCCAAACAGACATGTATCGCCCGCTCTATAATAGAATCTGAGTTCATAACTTTAGACAAAGCCGGTGAAGAAGCTGAATGGCTCCGGAATTTCTTAGAAGATATTTCATTTTGGCCCAAACCGTTGGCTCTTATATGCATATATTGCGATAGCCAAGCGACAATAGGAAGAGCCGGGAGCCTTATGTACAACGGAAAGTCTCGTCACATACGACGAAGACATAATACCGTTAGACAACTACTCTCTAGTGGAATTATCACAATTGACTATGTTAAGTCAAGAGATAATGTGTCGGATCCACTGACTAAAGGCCTAACTAGAGAGGTAGTTGAAAGATCATCAAGGGGAATGTGACTATGGCCGAGGACAAGTCATCGTGACGGTAACTCTACCTAAAAGACTGGAGATCCCAAGATCTAGGTTCAAAGAGATCAAACAAAGTCATTAATGACGGTTCAACATTGTCACAATAACTCTTTGGTCCATTCTCGTGATGAGACAATGTTCAGTACCAGGATAAATCATTGTGGCTTTTTAATGGTTCCTAAGTTTGGTACGGGGTATATCAAATAGTGTATCTACGGGATGACATATTTAGGAATCACCTATGTAAGTTTGAAGTGTAAGCCGCTTCAAGGAGAATTCTGTAAGGCCAATTCTCTAAGCATTTATGAACCGAGGCGGTGTTCATGGTGAAACGAACAAAACAATGAGAACAAGCGGTTAAAGGGTTAATTGTGTGACATGTGGTTGTCTAGGTATACACCAAAGCGCGACGGTTCAAGGATATCAAATCTACCGATTGACCGAGTATATCCGACATATGTTCACTACGGAAAGTTCAAAGAGAAATCTACTTATCCAGATGCGATTAATCCTTGCTTACGAATCGCACAGTTTTTTGTCATGCATGTTTTTCATCATATAACCATTCCCCATTCATGTGGGGGATTGTTAAAGCTAGTTAATGAATAAAACTAGCCAAGTTGGTGTGAATGAGAAATGGAAGGAAAATGAATGCAACCTTTCCGAACAGTCACCAACCTATTCTGAAGAGGCACCTTCAAGGCTATATAAACTGAGGCAATGCCTCATTTTTAAGAAAAAATAAATAAAAATTTCTGCATCTGAAATTCTGCATTCTTTTTCCACAAATAAAACTATCGAGTCTTACTGTGTTTCGTTGCCAACTTTGAGTTCGTCGAAGTCGAAGGCGTTTGACGTACCGCTACTCCTGCGACAGGTATATCCGTTTTATCCTGGGAGGAAGTAATCCATAACCTCGGATACAATGAGGGGATTAAATTCCTTAAGGACACACAGTGAATTCTGTGGTCTCGGATATTTTCTTACTTCTGCATTATTTTTCCAGTTTCTGTTTTTCTGGTTTTTGTCTTTCCGTTTGGTTTCTGTTTTTCCTGATTTTTTGAACACAGGCCCAACAACATATAATCTTTTTGCTGGATGGTTGGATATGTTGCTTATTGGATTTATTTTCGTGTTAACCCCGTCGTGAAGGTTATGGCGTCTTGGGGCATGGCATATTTGCCATTTTCCATGGCCAGCTGTGTGTGTTTAACACTGCATACTCCCATCCAGGAGCTGTATCTCGCTGGCATTGTACGCATATTACAAAGTTTGTTCAACCTTCGGATGTTAATCATACATATGGCCCCACCCTACTTTGAGTTCGAGGTTCGTTTTCTGTCTGAAACATTGTTATGAGATATTGTTTTTCACTTATTTAGGCAATGTGCTGATTCTATCGGTAAGTAGTAACAGATATATCCAAATCCTCTCTCCTTATATACTGAGCATATGTTGTGGTTTACTGGTTTTCCATTTCGAGAATATATAATCAGGCTGTGGTGAATTTATAATTTTGAACATGGGTTCATTAAAACCAACCATTTTTGGCTTCTGCCATAAATATATATTTGAAAACTTCTTTAAAAAATTATAAATATTGAACTCATAAATCAAAGAACTCTGACCCTTGAACTTATCAAGATTAAATCTTGAATCCGCCTTTGAACACTAGTAATTGCAAAGAAGGGCTGTTGTTGATCTTGCCTAATAATTATGGTTAAATTGTCTGGATGGATACAATAAATAAAGTACTTATGGTTTGAAATCAAACATTAGAAGATACTTTTCTTAACTCAACGCGTCAAAAAATGAAAAAAAAATCATTTTTCTTAACTCACGTAATTCTCTTAATCTGGACTAATGATCTTTGTTCTATGTTCTTATAGAGTTTCCATTTGCAGACTTGCTTTATTCCAGTTGTAAACGATGTTTACTCTGTTGGAGGAAGGTTTCAACTGTCTATGCTTTCTAAAGATTGGGGTCTTCATCTTAAAAAGATAAGGATTTGTGGCTTTGAAGGAATGCGATCTGGTCAAGAAGTTCTATTTCTGTGCGATCTTCTTTTGATATGTGCTAACCTTGAGATGATGGTTATTGAATGGAGATCTGGACATCAGAGCTCGATTCGCGACGCATCAGATGAGTTTGTTGCCGAAAGTTTGTTAAACGTTCCAAGACGCTCAAAGAATGCTGTGATTTTTTTCAAAATGCTGTGATTTCTGTTTCTTGTTTTACATTAAGCAAGCTCGACAGAAAGATTTTTTTTTCGGAAATAGAATGGCCTTTTTTCCTTTTCATGTTGTGCTCTATTGAATATTTGACCTGGTTTTATATGAAATTCATTGAAAGTTTTATATGAAATTCACTGCAGGATATCCTCGGTATACACAGTACACGGTTTGACCGTGTATATCACATGGGTATATTTTGTATATATTTTACCATAATTAGTAAAATTCTTGTACATGTATAATTATGGTAGTAGTCTTGTATTAGGAAAAGCTTGTGGTCTTGTATTAGGAAAAAAGGTAAATTTAATTTATTTAATTAAATATTGTTTATCATGTATATATACTCTTCTCATTAATGAAAATAATCAAGTGATTATTCTCTGTCAATTTCTTTCCTTCTCCAAAACCTTGTCACTTCAGCCTCCCTAACTCGTCGGCTCTCGATCACCTACCGTCGACGTCCTTTCAATTATTCTTCCAAATCCCTCATTCTCCTCTTGTTCTTTCATCATGTCTACCACAAAGAACATGTTTCATCCTGCCTTTGCAGTCCCCAACATCAAGAACAACATACCTATCATTTTTGAGATGAAAAACGTCCAATACGCGACATAGGCAGAACTATTTAAAGTTCACGCACGGTCTCATCGAGTCCTTCATCACATCATCCCCTCGGCAACAGGCAAGGAGAAAATGCCTACCACCGATGATGAAATAGAGTTGTGGGTAACTCTTGATGCTACGGTACTCCAGTGAATTTATTCCACTATCTCTACGGACCTCTTGCAGACTATTATTGAACCCGACACCACGTCAATGGACACTTGAAATAGGTTGCGTGATATATTCCAAGATAATAAAAATTCTCGTGTCGTGACCTTTGAGCAGAAATTCTCCCACATCAACATGAGGATTTTCTGAATATCTCAGCCTATTGTAAAAGGCTCAAGCGGTTGTCGGATCAACTCAAGAACGTTGGTGCGCCCGTCACGAATGATCGTCTTGTTCTTCAGATGGTTGCAGGCCTATCCGAGGCTTATAATAGCATTGAAACTCTTCTTCGTCAAAGCAATTCACTCTCGCCGCTCTACCAAGCATGTTCCATGCTCACCTTAGAAGAAGTCGGGTTGGCTAAAAAGGTGGCAACCAGAGCCAATTCCGCCATGATGGTGGCCACGTCCGATGACCCTCACTCATTCTCGGACAATTCTAGCCAAAAACATAACAACGGTGGCGGCAAAATGGCCAATAATGGGCCTTCATGACCGGTATCTCGGCCAGTAGGCCACTGCATGAGGGGCCCAAATTCACAGTCCCGAGATGATCTGACACCCACCCAGGTCCAGTCCGCTTCTATTCCGAGTCAAGGGCCCGTTACTCATAGCCAACGATATATTTTTCAACCTAAACGACATTTTAATCTCAATTCTAATGTCACTAAATCACACCTACCACGTAACACAATGTCTGCTCTTCGTGACCCGAATTGGAAAATGGTCATGGATGATGAATATAATGCTCTTATTGAAAATAAGACGTGGGAGTTGGTGCCCCGTCCGCCTAGTGTTAATGTTATTCATTCTATGTGGATTTTTACTCATAAAAATAAATCTAATAGTTGTTTTGAGAGGCATAAGGCCCGTCTTATAAGTGATGGCAAAACTCAACATGTTAGCGTGGATTGTGGAGAGTCATTTAGCCTGGTGGTAAAACCGACAACCATTCACATTGTTCTCAGTATGGCTCTATCGAAAGCATAGCTCATTCATCACCTGGATGTGAATTTTTTTTTCTTACATGGTGATCTTAAGGAAACGGTATACATGTATCAACCATTGGGTTTCAGGGACCCCGATCATCCGAACCATGTTTGTTTGCTGAAGAAGCCCTTGTATGGGCTAAAACAGGCCCTTCGAGCTTGATATAAAAGGTTTGCAGATTATATGTCTACTATTGGATTTTCTCACAGTTGGTCTGATCATTCTTTGTTCATCTATCGTCGTGGTACTCCTCTGACATACATTCTGCTATACGTGGATGATATTATATTGACTGCCTCTTCTGATACACTGCGAAAGTCTATTATATCTCTTCTCATTTCAGAATTTGCTATGAAGGACATGTGACCCTTAAGTTACTTTTTGGATATAACTGTCACTCGTCATGTAGGGGGTCTTTTTCTATCTTAGAGGAAGTATGCAACTGAGATTATTGAACGTGTTGGCATGTCATCTTGTAAGTCCTCTCCTACTCCGGTTGACACTAAACCGAAGCTGAGTGCTACTTTTAGCACACCTTACGAGGATCCCTCCCACTATCGCAGTCTTACATGGGCTCTTTAGTATCTTACTTTCACGAGGTCCGATATTACTTATGCAGTGCAACATGTGTGTTTATTTATGCATGATCTGAGGGATGAGCACATACATGCTCTCAAACGCATTGTGCGTTACATTCAGGGCACTCTTTATTATGGGTTGCACTTAAATCCATCCTCTGTATCTACTCTCGTATCGTATACAGATGTTGATTGAGGTAGATGTCCAGATACCAGACGTTCGACATCTGGTTATTGTATGTTTCCTGGTGATAACTTGGTTTCTTGGTCGGCTAAACTCCATACTACTTTATCGCGATCTAGTGCGGAGGCCGAGTATCGAGGGGTAGCCAATGTGGTGTCTGAGTCCTGTTGGCTGAGTAATCTCCTATTAGAGCTTCACTTTCCTATTTAGAAAGCTACATTGGTATACTGTGATAATGTTAGTGCAATCTATCTCTCTGAAAATCTGGTCCAACGTCAATGCACTTAACATATCGAGATGGATATTCACTTTGTTCGCGAAAAGGTAGCTCATTGACAAGTACGTGTCTTGCATGTCCCTTCACGGTACCAAATTGATGACATCTTTACTAAGAATCTTCCCTTAGTTCTGTTTGAAGATTTTGGGACAGTCTCAACGTACGACAACCGTCCGCTGTGACTGCGGGAGTGTGAAAGATATCCTCGGTATACATGGTACACAATTTGACCGTGTATATCACATGTGTGTATTTTGTATATATTTTACCATAATTAGTAGAATTCTTGTACATGTATAATTATGATAGTAGTCTTGTATTAGAAAAAAGTAGATTTAATTTTTTTAATTAAATATTGTATATCATGTTACCCTTCTCATTAATAAAAATAATCAAGAGATTATTCTCTTTCATTCTTATCTATGATTTGATTTGATGGTATTATTTTTGAATAGAGTGACGTTTTTACTTCATTTTCCCCCCTCTGTGCATGTCTTCACTTGCTTGCTTTCTCCCTTTTCTACGGAGACTAACTGGGATTAAAGAACAGGTGTATGATTAATGGGGGTACTTGTATTTGGATTTTAACAGGGTTCTATGAGAATTATTATGAAATTAGATTTTTTTTTAAGTTCTACCTGGACATTTCTTCATCCCTCACTCGGGATTAGTGGATTATTGTCGTTAAATCACAAATGTAGGGAATATTCTCTATTGCTAAGAGCAGAGCGGTGAAAGTACTCTTAGGGGCCTTTCTTTGTCTTTCGTTTTTAAAAAATAAGTCGTTTGGTCTGATTTAGACGTGTCCATCGGGTTGGGACCCCCGACCCGGTCCGACTCGACCAAAAAAAATCAGGGTCAGGGTCAACTTATATCTGACCCGTGAGCCATCTGATCCGAAAAAGCGGGGACCCTATCATATGTAGGGTCGGGCCAGGGTCAGAATTTTTACCCACTTGACCCTCCCGATCACCGACCTGACCCTGAACCGCGTGTCTTTTTAATATAATTTATGTTATTTTTTATTTTATAAATATTTATTTTTTACTTATATAGGTGAAGGGACAAACGAAGAAGAATCTAGTGATGATGACGATGATGATGATGCCTATGATGATGTTGATGAATTATCGTGATGTTGGTTTGTACTTGCCTCTTGTTTGTTTATGGATTTACAGCTAAAAGTGTGAAGTCTGCTTCAGTTCTTTTTGTTTACTGTTTTATTTTTTTGTAGAGCGGGTCAGGGCCAACCCGTGACCCGTAGGGTCAGGTCCGGAGTCTAAATTTTTTTTAAAAAAAACAGGGTCAGGGTTGGGCAAGCAGAAAAAAAACCACTTGATCCGGCCCTAACCCGGCCCGACCAAGCTTTGGATAGGTCTAATCTGATTAGATATTGTCTTTAAATCTGAACGTATACAATTTGTTTCTATTTAAAATTTTATAATACAAGATTTAGAAAAATACTTGTTAAATACGAGGTGAAAAATTTTCTCTGAGCTTGCTTTAAAATATAATTTTTTCTTTAACTTTAAACGATAAAGATTTTTCACCCCTCACCTAGGATTAGTGGTTTATTGTCGTCCAATATAGGGTTCCTTACATTGCAACAAGACCTTTCTATAACAATAATTCTATAACAACATTTTCAATTTCACTATAACTTTCATGTTTTCTTTGAAACGGACTTTCATATTATGTTATATTATATATTCTCTATAACAATATTTTGCTACAACAGTTAAAAATAACTAGACAAATAAAGTCGTTATAAAAAGGTTTGACTATATTATATTTTTGAATTTAGTTTTTTAAAGTAGAGTGGTGAAAGTACTCTCGAGGTTTTTTTCATTTGAAAATTAAGATGCATGAATTTGAACACATATGTGATATTAAAATATTTTTTCTAAATTTAAAAATACCACAACCAATTTGTTAGTTTTTCAAAACCTGATTGTGTATAATTTGCCTTTTTAAATTCAATAAATATTAAATCTAAATAAAATAGTAGCATAAAAAATGATATACTTCCTTTAGAGAATATTCAATTCGTAAGCAGTGCATAATCCGTAGGACCCAGTAGGCTCGTGGGCCTCTTTTGGGCAGGAAATAAGCCCAAATATGAAGCTCAAACGATCTGAACTTTTCACCCGCCCGATACTTGCAACCCGGATAAAGACATTGATGGCGATGGCAACCAGTCCAAACGAGGACATACTTGGGTTTCAATAATCAATTGTGAAGTTGTATTTATAGCATTATCAGGTAAATATTTATTTTGCTTAGCTCATCTCATTGATTGGTGATACAAATTACTAGTATATGTTTAAATAGCTGCTCGTATGCTTTTAAGAAATAGTATGATTTTGTTATTTTGATGTACTGCAACAATTGGGGTTCCTATTTAGATTGAACTAAAGGAATAATAATAGTAAGATATTAGGTGTTTGAGCAAGCCTATATATCCATGTGATCAGTTTGGCAAACCAAACAAGTAAAATAGATGATTGGTTTAGGGTTTTAGTTCTATCACTATAGAAAACACCCGGTTTCTTGTATTATTAATTGTCTTCATGACTTTTATCTTAATAATTACTTCCAATATAAATTCTTTAAGTTGTAGGCACAATACATAAACTAAAAGGGCAGCCCGGTGCACTAAGCTCCCGCACAAATAAATTCTTTAAGTTGTAGGCACAATACATAAACTAAAAGGGCAGCCCGGTGCACTAAGCTCCCGCACAATACATACACTCACTAAGCTCCCGCACAATACATACACTCCCACTCATATATGCACTATATTATCTCATCACATAGAGGGAGCAATATACAGAGAGGGGACCAGGGAATAGAGATTAGGCACAATAGGGGTCACTTTCGGTCTGCGATTCAGTTCTAGTTGAAGGTCGTTCACTGCTTTTCTGGGTTTGGTTCAAGTTTTAGTCAACATTTGTGGCTGTACTCAAATTTGGACCCGTGATTTTATCAAATCAGATATAAAGAAGAGTTTTAGTTCTGCTAGAAGGTCCATTTCTCACCCTATTTTGATCAATGCATGAGTTCACTGCTTCATAATTACCTTCTGCTTTTGTGTAGTGTTTTTAATCTTGTTAAAGTTGCTTGTTAAATTTTGTCGGATTTATGAATGTGTTGAGTTTTCTTGAGCCGGGGGTCTATCGGAAACAACCTCCTTAACTTCACAAGGTAGGGGTAAGGTCTGCGTACACTTTACCCTCCCCAGACCCCTCATGGTGGGAGTATACTGTGTATGTTGTTGTTGTTGTTATGAATGTGTTGAGTTGTCAAATACTTATCTGATGAATTAATTCAAGTGTTCCTTAGACTTCTGCATTGGCTGGGTTGGGTTATGCCCCCCTATTCAGTCCAAATTAACCAACCAATATTGACTCGAGTAAACTTTGGTTTCATTGGATCTTAAATTGCTCTACTAAATCTGTTTTAACCGGTCCAAATTTGATTTAACCGGCCTCTTTGATATCCCTAGTTGTGAATGAGCAATATGGCGTCAGAATGAGTTTTTAGTCTATACAGGTATTCTATGTTTATTACTTTGATGTGATTCTTCACATATATGAAATGGCAAGTTGCTATATATTATTTATTTAAACTTGAAAATAAGGATCCGCCTCTCCAGCATTAAAGAATCCTCAAGCAAGTTGTCTAGAAGGGGATAATCTCTTCGTCTGGAAAATTTCGAGAGGCTTTCACAAAAAGCAAACAATCAATCACATAGACGCTGAAAGTATTTCATTTTCAGAACGATAAGAAACTTCTCAAAACTGGTCCTAACTAACAGGACCTTAGCCCTCTATGGAAGAATTAGAAGTCTGGTTTCTTCTTTTAAAGATGAGAGTGAAAAACTAAAACAGTGGACTTATACAGTTTTTTAATGATCAACATCAACAACAACAACTTGCTCAGTGGAATTCCACACAGTGGGGTCTGGGGAGGGTAGATTGTACACAGACCTTACCTCTACCTTGGTAGATGGAGTAACTGTTTCCGAGAGACCCTCGGCTCAAGACAGGCACATGCACCGACAAAAACAAGAGAAAATAGTCAGACCCGGTCAAGAAAATTAAAGCAATATGAAATATGAATATCAATATGAAAATGCTGGTATCAAATACTGGAAAAAGAACAGTAACTAACACATAGCACTAGCACATAACACATAGCACTAGCACATAACACATAGCAGCAGAAATCAAACTACTGGGGCCTATAAAACAATATTACGCCTATTCGTATGATATGCTAAGCGAACCTACAGTAATAACACTACAACTACATGTATTTTAGCGTAAGTAGGACTACCCTCGACTACCTACTACCCTCGACTACCTACTACCCTTCTATCATAATCCGTGTCCTCCACAACCTCCTATTCTAAGGTCATGTCCTCAGTAAGTTGCACCTGTGCCATATCCCTTCTAATCACCTCTCCCCAATATTTCTTCGGCCTACCTCTACCCCTCTTGAACCCTTCCATAACCAACCTCTCACACCTCCGTACTGAGGCATATGTGTCTCTCTTCTGCATATATCCAAACCATCTCAATCGCGCTTCTCGCATCTTATCCTCCACCGAGGCCACTCCCACCTTGTTCTGAATAACATCATTTCTAGTTCTATCCCTCCTTGTATGCCCACATCCATCTCAACATCCTCATCTCAGCCACCTTCATATTTTGGATGTGCGACGTCTTGACTGACCAATACTCTGCCTCATACAACATAGTCGGTCTAACCACCACTCTAAACTTGCCTTTAAGTTTTGGTGACATCTTTTTGCCGCACAAGACTCCAGATGCGAGCCTCCATTTCATCCATCCTGCCCCAATACGATGTGTGACATCATCATCAATCTCTCAATTCCCTTGGACAATAGACCCGAGGTACTTGAAGCTTTCTTTCTTCGGAATGACCTGAGTACCAAGCCTCACCTACTCGCATGTCTCAAACTCGCACCCGTTGCTGAACTTGCACTCCAAGTATTCTGTTTTAGTTTTACTTAGCCTAAACCCTTTAGACTCCAGGGTCCGTCTCCAAACCTCTAGCGTAGCGTTTACTCCGCTGCGAGTCTCATCAATTAGGACTATGTAGTCTGCAAATAACATACACCAGGGCATCTCTCCCTGAATTTGTCGTGTAAGTCCATCCATCACCAAGACAAATAAGAATGTACTAAGAGCTGATCCCTGGTGCACCCCATCATTACTGGAAAGTGCTCCGAGTCTCCTCCTACTGTACGTACCCTGGTCTTGGCTCCATCATACATATCCTTGATCGCCCTAGTGTACGCCACATGTACACCTCTAGCCTCCAAACATCTCCATAGAACCTCGCTAGGTACTTTGTCGTATGCCTTCTCAAGGTCGATGAAAACCATGTGTAAGTCTCTTCCTCTCTCTCCAGCAACCTCCTAATAAAATGAATGGCGTCTGTGGTCGAACGCCCCGACATGAATCCAAACTGGTTCTCATAAATGGACACGCCTCTTCTCATCCTTATCTCCACAACCCTTTTCCAAACTTTCATAGTGTGGCTCAGCAGCTTGATACCCCTATATTTGTTGCAATTCTGGATATCACCTTTGTTTTTGTACAATGGAATCATTGTACTCCACCTCCATTCTTTGGGCATTCTCGCCGTCCTAAAAATGACGTTAAACAATTCCGTCAGTCACTCCAAACCTGTCCTTGCGCTCTTCCAAAAATCGATTGGGATCTCATCAGGCCCGATTGGTCGTCCCCTGCGCATCTTGCGAATAACACCCTTCACCTCCTCGACCTTAATGCTTCTACAATATCCAAAATCCCGATATCTTCTAGATTGTTCCAGATCCCCAAGCACAATATCTCTATCTCCTTTTTATTCAAGAGTTTATGGAAGTAAGACTGCCACTTCCGCCTAATGTGCATGTCCTCCACCAGTACTTTGCCATCCTCGTTCTTGATGCATCTCACATTATCCCAAGTCCCGGGCCTTCATCTCCCTCGCCTTGGCTAGTCTGTACAACTTACTATCCCCGCCTTTCTCCTCTAATTCCACATACATCCGTTCAAAAGCCGTTGTTTTAGCCGACGTAACTGCAAGTTTTGCCTCCTTCCTCGTCATCTTATATAGTTACCTATTCGTCTACTTTTCTACCCCATCCTTGCTTTCTACCAATTTCGCATATGCTGCTTTCTTCGCTTCCACCTTCTTTTGAACTTTATCATTCCACCACCAGTCCCCTCGATGCCAACCACGACTACCCCTTGAGAGCCCAAGCACTTCTCTAGCTACCTCTCAGATGCAACTGGCCGTCCTGTCCCATATACCGGTCTCCCACATACCGGTCGCATACCCACTACTCCCCCAAGCCCATTTGGCCATCAACCTCTCCCCATCTCTTCTGCACTAGCCACGGTCAAACTCCCCAATTTGATTCTCAACCTGTCATCCACAACCCTCTTCTTCTTCTCCACCCCCTTGATCTCTAAATCCATCACCAAAAGCTTATGTCGGGTTGTAAGATCCTCCCTCAGAATAACCTTGCAGTCTTTACAAAGACTTTTGTCAACCTTCCTAAGAAGCAAAAAGTCTATCTGAGTCTTAGCCACCGAACTACGATACGTCACCAAGTGCTCCTTCCTCTTCGGGAACCTCGAATTGGCTATCACCATCACAAAAGCTCTAGCGAACTCTAAAAGTGAGACGCCTCCCCCATTCCTGTCCCCGAGGTCAAAGCCTCCATGCATGTCATCATAACCCTCAGAAGTGACCCGATATGACCATTGAAATCCCCTCCTATAAATAACTTCTCGGTGGGTGGTATACCACCCACTACATCGTCTAAATTCTCCCCAAAACACCTCTTCTCCTCTTCGTCCAAGCCCGCATATGGCGCGTAAGCACTAATAATATTCATAGTACACCCTCCAACTACCAACTTAATTGCCATCATGCTGTCATTGGCCCTTCTAACCTCTACCACCTGATTCCTTAGCTCGCTGTCTACTAAAATGCCTACCCCATTCTTATACCGCGATCTACCCGAGAACTATAACTTATACCCGTCCACATCCTTAGCATTAGGTCATACCCATTTGGTTTCCTGGACACATGCTATATTAATCCTCCTCTTCTTAAGAATCTTAACTAGCTCTATGGACTTCCCCCGTTAAAGTCCCAATGTTCCAAGTCCATATCCTTAACCTAGCATCTCCCTTACCCGACATACCCAGCCTACCCCTCGTCCCCATCCTCGACCGAGAACATGACCCTAGTCTACCATCACTAACCAACGCCACTAAAGCAGTTATAAAATAATAGACTACTCTAATGTATATCCCAACACAAGAAGATATCTAAGTGAAAACATAAGTTAACCAGAATCTAGAGGCAAGTAAAACCACTACGACAAGAAGAGTAGATGCAAGGACGTAAAGTCACAAATCAATACAGCAAAATGGAACAGCAAGGATAAAGACAAGGAATGGATACGAGTGACCGGAGGTACCAACTCCAGTTGAATCAAACCCGTTCGCCGGCGATAATCACTGTTCACTGGTACTGTTTACCGGCACCAGATGTATTGTTCGCTGCAAAGTCGGGTCCCTGGCCAGATCAGCGCCGTGCAGTTGTATGGCTTCGTTCACTACCATAAACTGTTCACTGCCGGAGAATACTGTTCACATCCGGAGCCTGTCGGACAGTGAGACCTGTGCAGATCTGACCAAAAAAACCTACTGGGTAGGGGTTTCCGGCAGAGGAAAAAAGCAGCTGGTGGTGGTGGTTGGGGGGGGACTGGGCGGAAATCGTCCCCACCAGAAAACTCTGGCCGGAATGCTTCGCCAACAGTTGGGAAACGCGTACCTGGTCGGAGAAAACACCTGAAAATCAATACAACGTACTCTGGAACTGTTCACTGCCGGATAAAACACTGGAAAATTGCTGCCGGATTTTATTCGCCGCTGGCGCCTGTTGGAGCAATTGATACCTGTGTAGATCTGGCCGAAAAATACTGGCCGGAGCGCAGTGGTGTCCGCCGGCGAACGGGACCCTGGTCTCCGCTCACTGGCCGGAGTGGCGCACCAAGGTGGGGTGGCGGGGCAAAGGGTGGGGGGTGGGATGCGTGTTACCGTTGCAAGTCAGAGGAAGTTCAGAGGAGAGAGAATAGATTCAATATCTTGGTTGTTTGAGCAGAGAATTTGATCCGAGAAACCATAGATCTAAGAAGAAAATTGGGTCCACAGTTTTAATGATCAGGAAACTTGAAATGAAATCCAAGTAATAGCAGTTTTAGTTCTGTTGTAATCATGATTAAAAGATGTTTGAATATGATTTATGGTCTACGTTTTAAAGTCATGTATTTAGCTTTATTATTTTGCGAGTATATCTCATATTCACATAATGTGAACATAGGTTTCTGTTTCTGCGTGGTCGATATTGCTCTCAATGTCTGTTGAACGAACTTTGAAGAAGCTAGTTTCTGGTGTCATCCTTGATTTGGATGGTACACTTCTTAATACAGGTTGGTAGTGCTCTTCTTGTTTGACTTTACACTTCTAAACTATATTCTTGGCCATTTTCCTAAATCATACATGGTATTAGTTCTCAATATTGAACTACTACTCTAATATTCAGAATCATACACTAGAGTTTCCTTTCATTTGCTTCCAATTTTTACATTATTTGATAGAAATATGGAATGACCAGAAACATTTGAAATTGGACAAAGACATTCACAATTTCATTTTTTTTTACTGTTGTAATATTTATTCTAAGTGTAGATTGTAGTAAAATTATTCTATCGTTTTGAAATTCTCTAATCAAATTATCTCGTCCGAGGACATAGTTACTGCAAGGTCCCTTTATTCGTAATGGGCCGGCAACTATATTAAACTTTGATGCAGAAATTTGATGCACTCTGGCTCTAAAGTATGAATAATTTACGACTAGGAAGTCCTTTTTATGCAAAAGAAAATTGGACCTAGGCATTCTGTTGTAGAGTAAACTGTAGCATAGCATCAATCTTTATATTGCCAATGTCTTCCCTGTGTGCATTTGCGGCTTTTAGTCTCATGTTCTCCAATGTTAATTTGATTTCTCTTTGTTCTGACAGATGGAGTTGTGAGTGAGATTTTAAAGGCTTTCTTAGATAAGTATGGAAAGCAGTGGGATGGGAGAGAAGCTCCTAAAATAGTAGGAAAAACCCCAACAGAAGCTGCAGCTGCAGTTGTTGAAGATTATGGGCTCCCATTATCCACAGATGAATTTCTTTCACAATTTTACCCAATGCTCTCTGACCAGTAATAAACTAGCAATTTAACATAGTTTCATTTCCTTTCTGTTTATTGATTAAGCTTATACAAACTGAAATTGATGTGACTATCGGAGATTATTCACATTAAAGTATTAGTAGGCAGGCTCTTTTCCTCAAATCCTATTAGTGATGTTAAATGATAGATGTTGCAAAGTAAAAACACTGCACTCTTTTATAGTTGGGGCAGGGATGATAGATTGCAAGTTAGTTAGTAGAGAAAAGAGGACTAGACAACATAGTTCTGTGGTGTTTGTTTTGCTCAAAACTCGTACTAAAAATTAAGTAGGTACTGGATGGTAATTAAAATTGTCGAGAATTGCTGAAAGGCGAACCACAAGTTCTGATCTCCAATTTAGAAAATGCAAATATACATGTTACTTTCTTTCTTTTTAGCTTCTTTACTTTTTGGTAATATTTATTTCTTTTTCGATTATGAGAAAAGGATCACAAAAAAAAAAAAGGAAAAAGGAGGTAAGCAAGAAGAAACAACTATATTACCTGATCAAAGAAAGAAAAAGTAATGACTACATTTGTTTATTAGTCGTGTTTCCTGTAGATCGAACTTGTTGGTTTTTAATTTGAATGTAGTGAAGTTTTTTCTTTTTCTTTTGTTCTTCTGTTTGGTTGGGGGCCAGGGGAGGGTAGGTGTAATACGAGTGATCTTCTCATTTATGGTCTTGGTTGGTTTGAGGAACATGATTTCGTTGGTTCTTTCTGAGAGTGGAAGCAATGTTGGATTGGTGTTACCCTTTTCTTTTCTTTGAGCTAGTATTTCATCTTCTGATTGTTTGCGAGATCTTGTGATGTATAATTATGCAACTTTATATCTATTGTCTTCTGCAGATGCATCCAGTCCAAAGTTCTTATAAAACTCTGTTAATCAACTTTATATAGGTGGCACAATATCAAGGCTCTTCCAGGAGCCAATCGATTGATTAACCATTTGAGTGGTCATGGTGTACCCATGGCATTGGCTTCAAATTCTTCTAAATCTAATATAGAGACCAAAATTTTGTATCATTCAGGTATTTTAAGTTTTAACATAGATTGATAGAGATGTATTTCTTTCCTCGAGAAGGTTTATTTGAGCCAATCCAGCACGTAAGATAGCATTTATGGTTCTTTGACTGGGATAGTATTTATTGTTTTCAGGATGGAAAGAATCATTCTCAGCTATTGTTGGAGGAGACGAAGTGAAAGCTGGAAAGCCATCTCCAGAAATGTAAAACTGGATGAATTGTTTATCTGTGTCCTCATTTTATAATCTGGTATTCTGGATGTTAACAACTCTTGTATATCTTTTTCTGTAAGATTTCTTGAAGCAGCTAAAAGACTCAACATAGATCCATCCAGCTTTCTTGTCATTGAAGATTCAATGTGAGTTTTCATCTTCAAAGATTATGTAGTGGTATGTCCGATCAGAAGCATAGGAGCATGTCGGAAAATCTAACTAGTGGACAAAGAAGGGAGAAAAAGAAGGGTATCAGGGGGCTGGTTTTTCTCCTTTGATGACATTGAGGGGTTTGTTAGAGTTTTTCACGCTCAGCTCAAATTAGACACATTGTATAGCAGCATGGTTGACTGAATAACATTAGCTACTAACTTCTGACATCATAATTATAATTTCCATAGCTATTAGATTTATTTTCTTTTTCATTGATATTGAGGTTTAAAATTCCTTATCACCGCTTTTGCATTTTCTAGGCTGAGTTGGTCTTTCTCTCTCCCAAGTCCATATTGGTTTTGAGTTAGATGTAAATTGTTTTCTCATAACTTCAGTGAAAGTAACTCGACCTGATACATATGTTAGACCAGGTGTTACTGCTGGTAAGGCTGCTGGAATGGCAGTAGTTGCTGTACCATCTCTTGCAAAGCAGTCTCATCTTTATACTTCTGCTGATGAAGTGATCAATTCTCTTCTAGATTTGCAACTAGAAAAGTGGGGACTACCTGCATTTCAAGATAGTAAGTCTTTATGACTGCTTTACTTGTATGAAGTGTACTTGATTTCTCTTTCAATTTTTTATTTTTGACTGGAAGCATATGCAGGGATAGAAGGTACTTTGCCTTTAGAACCTTGGTGTATTGGTGGTCCCGTCATTAAGGGATTTGGGCGCGGTTCAAAGGTTCTGGGAATCCCTACAGGTATGCTGTCTTCTTTATTCCTTCTGCTGAATAGCTAATATAAATGCTTGACTCGTTGTCTGTGTTCGCTTGAAATGACTGTTAGAATTTCTCATAAGTTTGTTATTGGAATTTCAGTTTCTTGTGAGCCTGTCATATCAGAGATTCTGATTTTATGTCAAATTGTTATTTGGATTCGAACTCCTCGTATTGTTGGAGCCTGGAGGGGCATGAAAGATTAGTTTCTTGCCTCATATGTCTGATGTGTTTTTCTATTCTTATGGGGTCACATATTTTTTTTCAGCTAATTTATCCCCAGAAGGTTATTCAGCCATTCTTTCAGAACATCCCACTGGTGTATATTTTGGCTGGGCGGGATTATCAGCTCGAGGTGTTTACAAGATGGTCATGAGCATTGGTTGGAATCTGTACTTCAACAACACAGAGAAGACAATTGTAAGTGTGTTGTAAGTTGTAACATATGCCTCTTCGTTATTGTTGACTTCTTTAGGTTTGTTGAAAGACAACTTTACTTTTAGGAGCCGTGGTTGCTTCATGACTTCAATGAGGATTTTTATGGCGAGGAATTGCATCTAGTTGTTGTGGGCTACATACGGCCAGAGGTATTGTGGCCTAGTTACTCTTTAGTTTTCCCTTTTTTTTTCTTATATCAGTTGCTGATAGTACCATCTATTTGCAATATTACAGGTCAACTTTCCATCACTCGAAGCCTTGATAGAAAAAATTCACGAGGACAGGAAGATTGCAGAAAGAGCTCTCGAACTTCCTCACTACTTGAAGTACAAGGACGATCCATACCTTAAAAAAATCTCGTTGCATCAGGAAAATTGATCATTGAGGCCTTGAAATTCATTGTTGCTTCTGATTAGGATTGCATCTGTCCTATTTCCTCAGAATTATAGCAATAGACTTCCCATCAATTGCGTGGAACGCACTATACAAAAATATTGTAATAATTGAATGTATAGCTATTCAGGAGTAAAAGAACCAAGCAATTGTTATAAAGTGGGGTTAAGCATTGCCGGGGGGCATTACCAATGGTAAAGGTTTTCAAGTTCAGGTGTCAAAAAAGTGTGAGCCCTTTGGCCAATTCCCCCCCCCCCCCCCCGGCCACAAAACATGGACCTATTTAAGTGAATTTTCTGCATTGGACAGAAATTTTTGTGGTTGTGATGTTGCATTTTTAAATAATGAATTACTTTAGACTGGTATTGAATTCTTTCCTTTCAGACACACAAAGCTAAAGGTTTGGGAAGTATCATTCGTCAGTTTAATAGTAACTTGTTTTGGGGCTGTGAATAATTTGGAAGCATGCAAGCTGGTGTAGATTGTAGATTGCTTCCTTTCAATTCAGTCGAAGTCTTCACAGGGCGAGTCATGTTTTTGTGGGCCAATTTTGTCACTATACATGTGTACATTCTCTACTATGCAATTTTCATACTTGGACACTAAATTTAATTACATGGTGACATTGATGAGCTACTAGAGCATTCACTAGTAAAAATTATGATATACATTTTTCTTTTTGTCACTCAAAAGCTCCTCCTTCTGGTCTTTTTTGTTTGTCCCTTTAGATAAAAGAATTGATCCGAAATATTTTTTTTGCTGTAGAGAACAAAGAAAGCATTGATTATTTTTTCTTCAATTTTACCTTCCTATTCCAAATTTCCAAGGTGTATGGTATTATAATTACTCGCTTAAAAAAAGAGGCGCAGGTAAATATCTAACTAGTTAATGGATTAAGGGTCTGTTCGGAAAGCCATGTGTAGTTACACAGTCTTCCAAATAAATAAGTGTACATACATTAATTAATAAAAATTCCAATTGCAAGTTTAATTTTTTTTACCAATTCATGTGGATATAAGAATGTTATTATATGAGCTTAAAAAGTATCTTCAATAATAAATGTTTGTATTAATTACTAGAAAATAAAGGTAGTAAAATACAAAGTAAGCAAATTTAAATGGGTGACAAATAAATGTATAAATAAGAAGTATTAGATTTTATTTATAACTAGGTATTTGAAGTACAATTTTTTCTTTAAAATAGAAGTATTAAATAATTATAAGTTTGTAACTAATGTCATAAAGAATAATCGGTATCTTAACTATTAACTAATATCTTAATTTAAAACAATCAATAAAAATTGAGTAGTTTCAAAGTGCAAAAGTTGGATCACTAAAATGTCCTGGACTTTTTTACCCTTCACTTAAACACTAATCCTATAATTTTTTCTACGAAAAAATAAATACACATCCTAATAATTGGGTATTCAGATATAAATATTGTATACTTTACAAATCGAATTAAACTGTTGGAATTCTCAATTTTAGTTTTTACATTTAGATGTGCATCAAATGATGCAAGAAAGATAGATTAAAGAAAAATAGGTGACTTGAATCTCTATTCACCGTATACCTTATAAGAACTTAATAATCTCTTGCAACATATATTTAGTAAAAAGCTATATAATTAATTCTTTTAATTAGTGTCCCTCACTCACTTTTTTATCTTCTTTTCTTTCACTTGGCAATTACCCCATGTAACCCCCCATCTCCTCAATTCATAAAAGCCTCTATTTATGATACTGAAAATACAATAATATATATTTCTGCCTTTTGATGGACATATGAAGAGACACTTTGAGCATTATAAAGATACCTCTTGATTCCCCATTTCACGATATAACATTTTCCTCTGAATATTAGGTGTTAAATTGATTGTGTATGAATTCTTATCATTTTAAGAACCAACATGATCAAGCATGAAATTTCTTTCTTTTTCTCTTTTTCTACTTTTTGGATTAGAAGTTTTAAGCCAAATATATTACATTTCTTCTAATATTAAAAGAGTTACTGTTTGAGAGGATATAGATAGGTGTGGGCAATGAGAATTCAGAAAGTTTTATTGATATATTATTATATGTGCTTTGTATTTGCTATCAAGTTTGGAGTTCTAGCATTATTGTCAAGGCAAAAGCTAAATATTAATATGTTGCCTGATGAATAAGTCTCCATATATCATCTTTGTTATTTTTTGGTCATTCGATCTTCTGCTTCCCTAGACCCTAGGTGCTTTTTCTCTTTGTGAAGGGGAAAATTCCGAAGGCGAAACCCCCCATCTGTATCAGAGGCCCTTGGCCGGGTGGAATGTAAATCGAGGGATATGCGCGAGTGGCAGCCCTGCAAGGGAGAGGACCAACAAGACACGAACCCAGCAACAACTCTTGCAATATTTCAGCAAAGATTGTCACCACACGGATTCGAACCCGCGACGTCGGAGTGGTTGTACCTAATCACCTTGCCACTAACCAACTCGCCTGTGCCTCTGGGGGTTGCATGGGGTTTACAAGTATAAATTATGTTTGTGTTTGTATGCATGATTCTTGTATATTATCATAATTAATTAATTATTTGTCAATCTATTTGGATTATAGAATTTAGAGGTATTGTAATTTTAGTGAATGATTTTTCCCCCTATTTTTGTCTGGGACTGACCGTTTCTCTTGCTTTGCTTGTGCTTATGCTTTGTCTTGAGCCGATGGTCTTTCGGAAACAACCGCTCTACCTAACAAGTTAGAGGTAAGGTCTATGTACACTCTACTCTCATCAGATCCCACGTTCTGTGATTTCACTAGATATGTTGTTGTTGATGATTTATTTTCGCTGAGGTGTTATAACTTCAATTTCATTCTACATTTTTTGTATTCATTCCTTTTATTGTTATCCTTTATGAATTTTGAGACTACGAGATTAAAAACTTTGAAGTTTCATCTTAAGTTAATACCTGCAAATTGTGAATCTTGCTGAGTAAATTGAAATATTTAATTAGTGAGTGCAAGTTGAATTTTATTTTTCATTTAATCTACGAAATTATTTCTAATTCTAAACAAACCATCCTACATTTGAACGTACTCTATTTGCAAGTTTTGTAAAAATGTATATTTCGTCATGTTTTTGCTAATTTCGTTAAAGATATTAACATGCATTTACTAAATTTAGAGCAAGAATTTATTAACATATTCGTATCATTAGAGGCTATATTATATTAATTAGCAACACGATATTTCTTTGTAGAAACATACACGTCCCTCTATTATGAAGTTGTTTAATAAATAAAATTTAAATGATAAATTGATATTCTGATATCAACATTTTCTATTTTATCACTTAAAACTTTTTAAATATATATAAATTTTTCGGAAAAGGCTCAAATATGTCATCGAATTATCGGAAATGACTCATTTATGCCACTCGTCAACATTTTGACTCATTTATGACATCGATGTTATAAAAATAATTCATCCATGTCATTTTTCATACGCTGATTTTACAATACCAGAAATGACACGTGGCCTCCAATCAGAGGTCCACATCGTTTAATTAAACCAGCTTAGTTTTAAATTCCAAATTAATAAAAAATCTGACTCATACACTCGACCCACCCACAATCATAATCTAGTTGGAGGCCACGTGTCATATCTGGTATTGTAAACTTGACGTTAATAAAAAATGGCATGTATAAGATATTTTTATAATGACATAAATTAGTCAAACTATTGACGAGTGGCATAAATGAGCCATTTTCGATAGTTTGATGGCATATTTGAGCCTTTTCCGTAAATTTTATAATAATAATAGGAGATTAACGTGTGACGCATATTCCCATAAACTAGTATATATATATATATATATATATATATATATATATATATATATATATAGATAGATACACACATCACGTAAACAACAATGAAAATGATAACATATGCCAGTCCTACATATTCTCACCACAACAACAATGCTGAACCATCAATTTTCAAAAGAAAAAGAAAGGAAAAATCAAACATTTTTGCTGAATGCATGAATAAAATAAATATTTTGTAAAGGATTATTTTATTTAATTCTACATTCACAGGATTTTATGATTAGGAAACATACAGCTTTCATCCTTATAATGACTAGAAAGAGTAGCTACCTCTGAAACTGTAATGAAATCACTTAATTTAATTATTTCACAATGATTTTTCTTTGATTCAACTATAATCAAAGACTCCAGGAAGATGGCATCCAACAAGTCAACCACCCTTTTTTTACTTAATTTTAAATATAGATTCTTAAAGTATTTTATAATAAAATTTATATATTTGAAAAGTACTATAAATCTGCATAATTAATAATTCACAATATATGAAAAGATTTGAAGAAAATTTTAATTAAAAAAGAACTGGTTGACTTTTCAAACTAGTCAACTTTCAAACAAATTGAGACGGAGAGGGTATAGTTTTTCAAGTTTCTAACTTTATAAATGATATTCTTAATTAGTGTGCAAAGGACAAGTAGAAATGACCAATGGACGTAGTTTATAATTCATTTCTTTTATTCAGGGGAACAAATCTAATATGAAATATCTTTAGACTTGGCTGAATTAAGATAGTAACGGCCCCGAGGAAGCCAAAAGACCCTCTCACTTCGTTCGAGTTGAATTACATTCACCCTTTCACTTCGTTCGAGCTGAATTACATCCACCTCTCAAGGTCGAAGGCTCTGCAACACGTTGGAGAGCTTTTAGATCCCGCCCTAAAACGCCCATTCCCCTAGAGTTCCGAAGTGATTCTCATTCTCATTGCAGCCTTCTTAAGCCGAAAGAGGCAAAACTTACCAAAGTCGACTACCCCTTAAATATTCATCCTTTTTTATATTTGCAAATTTGCAATTGAGATACCTTTAAGGGAATTTCATTAATTCTGACCTTAAATAGTGCGAAGTTGGACAAAAAAATAGTAATTGAATGGACAAAGACCAAAGAAAACCAAATTTACTTGATGAATACAAAAGAGAGTAAGCATATTTGGAAAATATCTCAAGAGAATAACTTCACAATATTCACCAAAAAAAACTTGCTTTTATCATAGAAAATATATGGATATACAACAAGAACAAAATTTATGAGTTATACGAAGAATGAAACATGTAAATTATGACTCTTGCAAAACCCCCACAATTGGAATACCAATAAAGTCGGTGAAAATTATATGAGATAAAAGTTTAAATTGCAATAGAGATAAAAATGTTATTTGATTTTTTTTTATATAAGCAAGTCTTGACATACAGAGTTTCTCGATGACGGTAGGAATGAGGGCAAACATATACTAAAAAAATAGCCGAGAGATAAAAGAAACTAGTAGTAAAGTTATCCGATGACTTTATTAGTAAGAGATAATAAGTACTGATAAAATAGTAAAAATGAGAGGTAACGGTAAGTTATTTGATGATTACATTTGTGAGAAATAATAGATACTAAAAAAGTAGTCAAGAGATAAGAGGTATTAGTAAGTTATCCGATGACTATATTGGTGAGAGATAAGAAGTACTAATATAATAATAGAGAGATAAGAGATAATAGTAAGTTATTTCATGATTGTATTGTAGTGATGTAAAATAATTGAGAGAATAAATAAAATAGTCTAAATGCGCGTAAGGTGATCTGACCCTACCACTATATAGAAAGGGAACAAATTCAAATATGCGTTTGAACTATCAAAAATGGCTCAGTCATGCCCTCGTTAGTAGTTTGACATATTTATGTCATCGCCGTGACCAGATGTGCACATTAAGGTTATTTGGTGGTTAGGGATTTGTATGAACTTATTTGGGTTAAAAGAGAAGTGGGTCAAGTTCTAATATCGGGCAGGTTTAATTTAGTTAGGACGAGATTAAAATTAGTGGGACATGCTAGTGACATGGATTGTTTAATTGAAGGTCACATATACTTTTTGGTGTTAAAAAATCGGCTAAAAGAATCGTTAGTGGTAGGCAGCGGAGGAGACACCTTATGCTAAGAAGTGATAAGTGGTACAAATGTGTACATTTGGTCACGATTCACACAATAGCATAAATATGCTCAACTATCAACTAATAACATGATTAAATCAATTCTAATAATTTGGGGATATATTTGAGTTTTTTCCCTACATTCTTAAAGAATATCTTTTTTAACTCAAATAATTAGAAGTGACCACTTGAGTATTTTGGCAACTTACAACTCAGGTAGGGCCAAAAGTGCGAATGACCCGTAATGATTTGCATATGGGATTTGGCATAATGATGACGAGTTAAAACCCATAACAATTTACAATCAAAGCTAAAACCCAAAACCCCACAAACACTTTTTTCTTTTCTTGGCGCTAACAATGGGGGAAGAAGCTTTAGAGCAACAGCTTATTAGTGCATCAATGGAAGAAGATGCTGTAGAGCAGCAAACTGCAACTGAAGCTGTAGAAGAAACTACAGAGAAACAACCATCTGAAGAACCTTACCCTTGGCCTGTTATTCAATATGATGTTCCCCCATATAGAACTTATCATTTCTTCAACCACTTCAAGACTCCTTCAAACCCTAATAATTTCTTAAAGGGTGTCAAATGGTATTCCTTTCCCCCCCATTTCTTTAAATGCCCTGTTTTTTTCTGTTATTTTCTATGTAGTCTCATGGTTATTTTCTTGAGCCGAGGTCTATCGCAAACAGCCTCTCTACCTACCACCAAGGTAGGGGTACACTCTACCCTCCCAGACCCCACTTGTGGGACTACACTCGGTATGTTGTTGTTGTTGTCTCATGGTTATTTTCTTTTGGTAGGTCCCCAGATGGTTCTGGCTTCCTCACTTGCTCTGATGATAATACCTTTTGTTTATATACCTTGTAAGTTTTGTCCTACCTTTTGAATTGTTATATGTTTTACTATATAGCTATGAACAATGATAATTTCTATCTAGAGAAAAATAAGAAATTTATAAATTTTAAGTCTTGAATAACTGTGAAGTGTAAAAGAGTAACCTTTTTGTATTTCTTTTATAAAGACAACTCTTTTGAATTAGTTTTTTTGTGGTGATTGGATATTGGGGGCGTAAAGTTTATTGGTGGATAGAGTTTCATTTAACTCTGCCTGTGTGAGCTTAGTGTTTTTCGGTTAAAGCTTGGATAAGGAGAAAGGTTGTGGTAGGTTGACAACTAGCATTGAAATTGTCATGATATGATGAATCATATGAACATAGAGGGGGAATGGATATAGCGAATTCATAGAGAAGACACCGAGGAGTTTGTGATTGAGACACAATTAATGGATTGATTAACAGATAGTATTTGGTGCTATTGTAAGGCTGACTATGAGGCACATTGTAGAAAATGGTACTCAGTTATTCTAGCATTTCCATTGTTGTTGAGTTGCTTTGTTAATTTTGCTATGCTTTGTTGATAGGCCATATGATGAAAGCGGAGGGCTTGCTGATTTTTCTTCATCAGCTGCTGATACAGGTAAATTTGTATGCTACTAGTTTATTTAGGTTTGAATGTGAAGCAACATTGTGGAATTAGTTACTTCCGATATGGAAATTTGTTGATCATGCATGTTCAGTATTAAATGTGATATGATTTTCTATCTCAGATTCTTATGCTGCAAGCCTTGTCATGAGTGACGGGGAGTCTGTATATGACTATTGCTGGTATCCCTATATGTCTTCTTCAAGTATGTCAATTGCCTTTTTTTGTGGTAATGCTGATGGTGATTTGAAAAATTTAACTAGAGTTTGCTTTCATGACCCAGGTCCCGAGACATGTGTTTTCGCAAGTACTACCCGTGACCACCCTATTCATCTCTGGGATGCCACTACTGGACAGGTGTGTCATAGTCTTTAAAGCTGTTGCTACAGATGCTTTTACCTCTCGCTGCTCTTTGATAGGTTACTAGCAACCCATGATTTGTGTAGCTGCTCAACAAGCTTGGCTAGGAAGATATTCTTCCCTACATTATCTTTTCTTGGGTGGTTGCAGTTGCGCTGTACATACCGTGCTTATGATGCCATGGACGAGATCACTGCTGCCTTTTCAATTGCCTTCAACCCCGCAGGGACTAAGTAAGAATTTCTTCTTTATCAAAGTGCTTGTCTCGTTCCATGCTCTTGTGGTCACTGTTCATATAGAGGCACCTGGGCCATTTTTCTTTTATATTTCTGAGTAGTTTTTTATTTTTATTTTTTTAAAAAGAAAGGGAAAAAAAAAGAAACATAGCACACTCTATAGATTTTTGTTCGCAGTCAATGAAATTATAAAAATGACTGATGCTGTATGATTTCTGATTTTCATTAGTTTACTAGGTTTAGTACAGAATACTCTTTCCGCTTATTTGATCGATGATTAAAAAGTTTACTTCCACAGGACATGATTTATGTTTCCAGATTGTCAAATATGATTACTGCCAGACCTGTTTACTTGGGTAATGCAAATAGTCAGGAGATTTAGTTGAGATGTAATTTTAAGTTAGTAGAGAAGCTATCCAGAATTAATTTTCCAGCTATCTTGGCAAATAAAATGTAGTACTTTTTTTCTATCTGGATATAAAGCTAACGTGAAAAATAATTAGTACCTCTGATTCATTTTATGTGGTGGTGATTGACTGAATACAAAGTTTAAGAAAGAAAGGAAGACTTTGATCACATAAGGTCTCTCTCTCTCTCTATATATATATATATATATATATATATATGTGTGTGTGTGTGTGTGTGTGTTAACAGACCAAAGTACCACTGATATCTACTATCTAGTGGTTTTCGACATGCCATACCAATTCCTATAAGAGCATGTCATTAAGGGTAATATGTGAATTTAAAATAAAGAGTTTCTAAATATAATAAGTTGTCAACTTTTTCGAAACAAACCAAAAGAAAAGCCCATAAAAAATGGAACTGATGGAAGTACAAGTTAGGTAATTTTCACTTCATAAAAAAAATAAGTTGGGTAATTTTCAAAGTGGATATGAAGAAGCTATGGAGGCATATATCTTTGGATTTTGTGGAAAGGCAAGAATATGTGTTCTTTTGAAAGTCAAGAGTGCATTCTTGGGGGTCACAAGTTTTTTTCTATTTCTTCTGTTAATTTTTTGTCTGAAGTGGAAATACCAACTTGTGCACCCAAGGGTGTGGCCTAGTGGTCAGTAAAGTGGGTTGAACTGATGAAGTACAAGTTAGGTAATTTTCACTTCATAAAAAAAAAAGTTAGGTAGTTTTCAAAGTGGATATGAAGAAGCTATGGAGGCATATATCTTTGGATTTTGTGGAAAGGCAAGAATATGTGTTCTTTTGAAAGTCAAGAGTGCATTCTTGGGGGTCACAAGTTTTTTTCTATTTCTTCTGTTAATTTTTTGTCTGAAGTGGAAATACCAACTTGTGCACCCAAGGGTGTGGCCTAGTGGTCAGTAAAGTGGGTTGAAAACCATGAGGTTTCAGGTTTAAATCGCAGCGGAAGTGAAAACACTAGGTGATTTCTTTCCATTTGTCCAGGCCTTGGTGGATAGAGTTACCCGTTATTTGTGCTAATGGGAGATAGCAAATATCATGTGAACTAGTTGAGGTGCGCGCAAGCTGGTCCGGGCACCACAGTATAAAAAATATACCACTTGTTGGCTAGAATGCTAGATTTTTGGGAGCAATATGTATGTATGATCACAATACCATTGTAGGTATCACACATAAACTCTTTTGATTTATTGAAGAAGTAATCTATCCATATTTTTGGACAGCGTGATTAGAATGACAGTAATGAGGCCTAGTTGCCAATTTTAGGTGGTTGCTAATCTTGACACTCTGTCCTCACAAATGATCGTTTTCCCTTTTTGTTTTTTATTTTATTTTATAGACTTTAAGACTAATGCGTTTTCAGTTTTCTTTTAGTATCTTCTCACTTCATATGCACTATAATAACTTCTTATGTGGTATTGTGATTTGCTTCATTTCTTTGTTTCTGTACTTCAGCAGTTAATATGCTACGTTTAGAAGAAAGTTTTCATTGTCTCTTCATTCTTTTCGAATTAGGATATTTGCTGGTTACAACAAATCTGTAAGAATATTTGATATTCATCGGTCTGGCAGAGATTTTACCCAGCACTCCACCCTTCAAGGAAATAAAGAAGGGCAATCAGGTATGTTCCGCTAGCTGCTTCTCTTTATGATCACTTCTTTAGCATTTGACTCTATAAATAAGACAATAAGCTAACAATCATCTGTGTCAAACACATCAACCTGATAGTTATCTCAAAGTGAAACTAGAAATTCCAGTTGAAGCTAATTAATTCTCCTACTTTTGATGCCAGCATTATTCCTCATTATACATTTATTATTCTGACACCTTTTCTCTTATCTGTTTAGGCATTATATCGTCAATTGCTTTCTGTCCAAGCCATTCAGGATTGCTGGCAACAGGCTCCTATAGCCAAACTACTGCCATACATAGGGAAGATAACATGGAACTTCTCTATGTCTTGCATGGTCAAGAAGGTGGGGTTACACATGTAAGTTAGTAGAGCTATCATTCGTTTCTTACTATATTCAAATCCTCAAATGATTCTTCAACCATAATATTCACTTATTAGGTCCAATTCTCCAAAGACGGAAACTACTTGTACACTGGTGGCCGGAAGGTAAGAATGATGGTACATTACTGTTCATTACTTTCAATGCCTAATTAACATCGGGTTGGCCTTTTTTTTGGTCCTTCCTCTGCAAAGAGAGTGCTGGATCTATAATTTCATTATATCCATCATAAATAATGGGACAATGCACTTTCCACCTTAAACAGTTTCTTGTTTTCTTCTAACAACAACACAACAACAACAACATACCCAGTGAAATGTCACACCGTGGGGTCTGGGGAGGGTAGAGTGTACACAGACCTTACCTCCACCTTGGTAGGTCTCGGCTGTTTCCGGGAGACCCTCGGCTCAAGACAAAGCATAATCACAAGCAAGGCAATCAAAACAAAGCACGAGTAAAGCAATAGTAAAGAGTAAAGCAAGAGAAACGGTCAGACTCAGATAAGGAATTAAAGCAGTATAAAGTGCATTCGACAAACAGTCAAAAGGGAAACCACATAACATTATCCATTTGAGTCGATTTTTTTTTTTTGCAAGCTTTTAATTTTGAGTTTTTTTAATTTGGCTGGGATAGGGTTGGGCAGAGTGGACCCCAGGATCTGTTTCAGTGCTAAACAGTTAACTGGAATAGTTTAGACATATCTTTGGTTTAACAAAGTAATACATAAATCACTGTAGCTACCCTAAGTCTTCGATAAAGTGATTTAGGTTGTAATAACTCCACATAATGTGAGATTCTTAACTTTTTGTTTTGGTAACTAAAGGAATTTTATTTACCAAAAGTGAGATATGTACAGCTCATTACAAAAGCAAATTATTACTAAACAGATAAATGCTTTCACACGATCAACATTAATGGAAGAGAATGAGTTTGATTATTCATCAATATGTAATGGTAACCATATTTCAGACTTGGATACTTCCTATTTATTAATGATCCTAGCACCTGCTCTTCTGTCTTATCTCTTCTTTTAGCTTTGTTTTCCTTTTATTTTTTCTCCTATTGTGTTAGGAGTTTAGATGAGGTGAGATCTGGAAAGCAGTTTATGACTTTAGTGTTACACTAGAATTAGTGCCAAAAGCTGTTAGTAGGGGGAATGCAGAACAAAGTTGGTGAGTGTATGTTCGTTTTTTTTCTCACGTTCCTCCAAACCCACACTACCTTATAGGATATCTATAAAAATGGCTTCATGCGAACGTATAATTGACCACTTTGCCTTTAATTTTCTAGTATCAATTTAATAGGTTTCCTTCTCTCTCCTCTCTCTTTCCATAACAAAGTTAGCGGGTTTCATATATCTCGAGATCAGTGTTTTGGTTCTTATAATTCAGTTTATGTATTAGTCTGTTAGTGCATATATATGTGTCGACCAACTCCAAAGTTCTCAGATATTTGCTGGTTTAGGGAAAGGAGGCCCATGCTACTCTCTAGATGACCCTCGTATACTTTCCATAGTAAGATTTGACTAGATGATTCATGTCAACTATGTCAGATATTTGAGACCTTTTGATGTAGTTCAATCTATTCAACTTCTACCTTGACTTTTAAGTGTATAATTTGTAACCTTAATTAATAATTTTAAAATAAGATCTGTTCTTGTTTCCTTCAAGCTTCATCCTGAGAAATATAACTTTTTAGCTAAAATGGCTGAAAGGCATGTCTGCTACTTCTTGATTTCCTTCACTTATCTATTTATCATCTAAACTTGGATCCTTTCCTCTTCGGACTCACTTCTTCTCTATCGTCACATGTATGCTAGTGCCATCTTGTCATGCATGCATGTTGTGTTAAACATATGTTTGACCAAGTTCATCTCAAACTTGTTTTAGGACCCTTACATACTGTGCTGGGACATTCGGAAGACTGTTGACATTGTTTACAAGTAAGTTTCTTTCTACTGATTGGACACTCAGGGAACTGGAATGTTGGAATGATTGTCTGAATGGTTCTGTTTCTGTTCAGTAAAGGAATTAATGAAATGCATTCCTCTTCAATTTTTTTTTGTGTATCTCACAAGTCGAAGATGTTTTACCCTCTTGCTAGAAATGTGATAATCCTTTAGTAGTTTCCTTGTCCTATAAAATAACACTCTATATGTTCATATGATCTTTTTCCTGGAGGGGGACTTCTATCATCTGAAGTGGTCTATTTTGTTTAATGATGGAACAGATGGTTATTGCTTGACAGTGTTGAGGTCCTGCTTGTACGAGATGATAACAGGAGATTCAAACATTATTCATTGGTTTTTTCCTTTAGAAAATAAGCTTTTTGATTCCAAACCTGTAAAAAATGTTACTTTGATAGCCACGCCCGCGCTGCTCAAATTTTCCTTTGTCCCATAGGCCTTATAACTTGCTTAGAGGAAGTTGGTACCATGTTGTTTGAGTGTCCTCTTGGTTTTATATACATAGTGTTTACATGAAAAGTGACGAGATCACTAAAAAAAAAAAAAGGGCAGCCCGGTGCACAAAGCTTCTCGCGTTAGCAGGGTTCGGGGAAGGGCCGCACCCCAAGGGTGTGATGTAGACACCCTACCCTAATGCAAGCATTAGTGGCTGCTTTCATGGCTCTAACCCGTGATCTATAGGTCACACGGAGACAGTCGCGCCAAGGCTCCCCTTCTCAGCTCACTAAAAGTACTGCTTGCATTATTTGGAGACTAATTTATTAGAAATTGCAGAGATCTGCCTTCTCTTGTTTCAGCGTTATGTTGGTGTCACTTAAGCTACCTCACCATGGATTAGGTGGAATCTGAATATTAAATGACATATAGAAAAGAAAATCAAAATATTAACGCGAAATGCAGAAACAATCAATATATTAGTACTCTAAAGAGGTGTCATTTCCTCTTACGGGACAAGGTTTTCGAAAGTACTCATGAAGGGAATAAAAAGAATCAGAAAATCATAGGATTCTTCTTAGCAGCTGGATGTAGAAGGCGATTCTGGTGGGATTTATGGTGCGAAAATAGTACTCTAAAAGATGATTTTCCTACTGTATTCTCATTGGAGGTGATCACAGTAGCTGAGGTTCTAAAGAAAGATGGTTCCAAGTTATGATGTGTATATCTTTCGAAAACCTCTACAGAATTAGGCATTTAATGTACAACCATAGAAAATTTTAGGAGATTTATAGTACGGAAGGAATCATCTTCAATCATTCTTCTCCTATGTCCTATCTAATGGAGAAGATCCTAGATCTTTGTTGAGAAATGATCAGAATCTTATTTCCCGACAAAGGTTGCATTCTTGATGTGGTGCATCGGGAGCCATTTTGACTATAGATAACTCAAGGAGGAGAAGGCACATAGTGGTTGGCATGATTCATCTAAGAAGTAATGTGAATCTTGTACTATTTATTGTGATTTTACTTTCACAGTTACGGGAGTTGACACGAGCAACTTTTATTTTTTATTGCATGTCACCAAACTTTGTTGTGGATGAATTGGACAGCTAGAAACTAAGCAAATTAGATGCTATGAAGAAGTGGACCACTGCTACACTTTGTATTCTGGCAAGTGTAAGTAGGATTTTGAAGGGCTGAGAATTTTGTGGCTAGAATCTAAAGTTCTGTTGTTATTTCTTTTGTTTTTCTGGTGTAGAATGGAAATACCACTTGTGGGGATGGTTGGATAAATTTTTGGAAATGTTGATGTGTTTTCTTTCATTATTATTTATCTGTATAAACAGCAGCGTCTTGCTGTAGTATTACTGAAATTACTTGTTTCATCGAAAAAAAGAAAAATAACTTTTTCTGTCTGTGAATTAGCTAAGGCCCAATTTTGGAGTGTGTTAGTCGTTGAAGATGCTCTTTTTGTAGAAGCAAGTAGTGCTAGAAGAAGTACAGGCAGTTTGACAAGTGCTAGGTGCAGAGGATTTGGTATAAGACTAGTAAAAAAGTTTAATACTTATAATTTAGTTGTAGATAAATTGTCTTTTCAAACGGTGCCTTAATTTTTGACGGAAAGGAAGTGTCGACGGCTCAAACTTGAGTTTCTACTAGAAGTCTTTCTCTCCACATCTCTACAAATTAAAAGCACCTTTAACTGTTTACCAAACACATGAAGAAGTGCTTCTTCATGCTGAAAACACTTGTTACTCCCGAAAGGGCTATAATTCTTCCAAAAAATCGGTCTACATGCCGAACCATTTATAAAACGAGAATGATAGATCTTATCTTGGTAGTTCATTCAAGCGAACCTCCAGCCAATATTCACAGTTTTTCGAACTATTCATGTCTAGAATATCAATTTAATGCAGTAATTAGCTATAATGATACTTTTTTAAGTTCAAATTTATTGTGACTGAGTGCTTCAGTGATCAAGTGTCTAAAGTTCCCTTTTGGATTTCATTTAATTAGGATGTACAGATCATCAGAAACTACCAATCAGCGGATATATTTTGATATTGAACCTCGAGGTCATCATCTCGGCTCCGGAGGACAGGTAATCTTCCGCTTGGCTCAAAATTACATTCTGTGTCAGAATGAAATTCAAGATGTCATCTTTCATACTTGTTTGTTTATCTAGGATGGCTCAGTTCACATTTATAATCTTCAAACCGGACAGTGGGTATCCAGCTTCCGAGCTGCATCAGGTACTTTTTATGTTCACAGAAAGAATAAGTTGAGAGAAGGTCCACCTAGTTTCTTCTATTTCTTACTCAGCTTATCCTGTTTCAGACACGGTTAATGGGTTTTCATTTCATCCTTTCCTGCCAATGGCTGCCTCTTCATCAGGCCACCGGAGATTTGGAGTTTTAGATGACTCCCACGAGGATATGCTCCTTACTGGTAAAGTCATTCACCCCACATTGTTGGAATAATGCACCAGAGTATTATATGTTCAAACTTCTGTATTCGTCTGAAGTAAATTATTTTCAATGTTTTGTATGCTTTGATCTGTCGAATTCCTCATTCCCATTTACCCTTTTTTGGAAAACAAATTTGTTGCCATACTTCTTATCCTATTTGTTTCCCTTCCTTGACACTAAAATGCTTAAATCATCTGCTCAGTCAAATCAATGTTTGCACTTTTTTGTAAGAAATGTTCTTTGTTGTTTTAGTGGTCTGCTATTACAAAACCATTCATGTTCTGTTAACACGAAAATTTCTAAATATGATTGTGTTTTCCTTGTTTAGGTGATGAAAATTGTGTTTCTGTGTGGAACTTCTCCTATTCAGTATCCTTAGAAAATGCTGTTAGCCCCAATTCTGGGGGCTCAAATGGTAAATCTGAGCTTGATGAGGACCTTCGTCAAGAACCTTGATCCATGTACAGACTGTATAAACTTATCCTATCACGGGATGACATCACCTTCATTTACCATCTTAAAATACAACCACAGCAAATCCATTCTAAACAAACTGAGTATGCACTATTTATGAATGTACGCACATCAGCTCTGCTACTTTAAATATTTCACCAGTTATTAGCTCATAGGTGTTACTTTTGGTATTTGCCTCATTTGGACTTATTTTATATCCTTTTCCATATTTGATAGATGTAAAAGAAAAACACATCAAAGTTTGAGAAATTGTTTCTAACTTGCAATTTTTGAACGTTATCCATGCATGGTAATGACTCGAGTCTTGTCATTATCTTCTTAAATTTTTGTCAATGCTCAAATAGCGAAGGCATCCACTTTTTCAACCTTGTGTTAAGGTTAGAAATAGGGATGTCAGGGGGCGGGTAAATGCGGGTACCTCCTCGTACCCGCTCTAGTTAGGTCGGGCATGGGTATCAAAAGTGCTATCCGCCATGGGTAGTGGGGCGGGGTGGATTTCATATAAGACCCGCACCCGCACCGTACCCCCATACCCGCACTGCCTAAATAATGGGCCTGCAACTTGTTTCCTTAGCCCAAAGTCCAAATATGGTTTAAAAGTGGAAAATAAATAAATAAATAAACATTCTCAGTGTCTCACATACACGGTACACGTATAACCCATCTTGCGAAATCCTAGGAATCCAAAAACTCAAAACCAAAAGCTTCCCAAAAAGAAACTACCTGCGGCTTCTATGAATCCTTGATACCATCTTCATCTCTTTCTATTCAAGGTAAGACCCTTCTTTATTTCTTCCTATTTTTTTTATTCTTTGTTAGGTCTTCACTTTTCAATTCTTAATAATTATTTTTCATTATTTTCAAATCCATCAGTTCTTTGTATTATTCAGGTAAATCAGTGTAGAATGTTTTAATCAAATGTTGAAGAGTTAACTTATTGATGCAGGATTTGAGCTTTGTTAATTTTATTGATACAGGTGGTATATAAATGTAGAACATTGATTAGTTGAATATTTTAGGTGGGTAGGTGAGGCGGGTAGATGGGTATGCGGGTACCCAACGGGTGGTGAGGCGGGTAATGGGTACCCGCCGGGTAAGTGGGGCGGGGCAGGTGTAATCCTATACCCGCCAGGTGTAATCGACCCGGCCCACTAGAAAAATTGATATAATCCGATACGTTCGGCGATATAAACCGAACATATCATTTTTTTTAAAAAGTTGTATTCGGTTCATATTTTTCTGATATAAAATCGAACCGAACCGATATACGCCCACCCCTACCAGTGGGCAGTGGCCCACGCCATAATTTCCAGGAAATTGGGCCAGGCCCAATGCTGCCCAACAGTTCCAAACGACCTAACAATCACGGACTGGGCTTTGGCAGCAGGCCTTCGCTGTTGCGAGCCCATCGTCGGTTCCAACTCCCATGGATATCGAGGCAGCGATGCATACACTTGGATTAAATCCTCCGGACATAAATTGGTACATGGACACCGGGGCCACATCTCATATGACGTCCGCGCCAGGTACTATCTCATCTTATTTCAATTTGAGCAAAAATTGTAGCATAATTATTGGTAATGGTCATTCAATTCCAATTCGTGGTTATGGTCATACAAATTTATCTCCCCCGAACTCACCTTTAGTCTTGAAAAATGTCCTTCATGCTCATCACTTAATTAAAAATTTGGTGTCTGTTCGCAAATTTAGAACTGATAATTGGGTTTATGTTGACTTTGACCCTTTTGAATTTTCTGTGAAGGATTTCACGACGGGGATACCTCTAATGAGATGTAATAGTCGGAGAGAGCTTTATCCAATCACCATCACCACCACCACCGTCCACGTTTGCCGCTCTAGCTCCTTCCTCGTGGCATGCGCGTTTGGGCCATCCGGGGGTGTCTGTTCTTTCCTCTCTTAAAAATGATAATTTTATTGAATGTAATAGTACACGTAGTACTAATATTTTTCCTTCTTGTCCTCTTGGGAAACATGTTAAATTACCGTTTGTAGCCTCAAATTCTAGTACTTTGTTGCCATTTGATATTATTCATAGTGATTTGTGGACATCTCCCGTTTTGAGCTATTTGGGCCATCGTTATTATGTGTTATTTTTGGATGGTTATTCTAATTTTTTGTGGACCTTTCCTTTATCTAAAAAGTCTCAAAAAAATTCCACATTCCTAACGTTTAGAGCATTCATCCGTACCCAATTTGAACGAATAAATTTAAAACATTCAATGTGATAATGGAAGGAAATTTGATAATGGGCAGTTTCAGAAATTTTGTAACACTAATGATATATCTTTTCAGTTTTCTTGTCCTCATACTTTCTCACAAAATGGGAAAGTCGAAAGAAAAATTCGTACCATTAATAATATTGTTCGAACTTTACTAGCCCATGGTTCATTACCACATTCTTTTTGGCATCATGCATTACAAATGACTACTTACTTCCTTAGCATACTTTCTAGCGAAGGATTAGCATGTCAATCTCCACTAAAAATTCTTTATCGTAAAGATCATTCGTATTCTCATCTTAGGGTGTTTGTGTGTTTGTGCTATCTACTTTTCCCGTCCACTACAATTAACAAACTTCAAGCATGTTTTACCGGTTGTGTTTTTTGGGTTATCCGTCTAATAAGCGTGGTTACAAATGTTTTGATTTATCCTCTAATAAAATCATAATTAGTCGCCATGTCATTTTTGATGAAATCCAATTTTTGTTTGCTAAATTGTATAATTCCGTGTCTAGTTCTTATAATTTTTTGGATGATGGGCTCTCACCGTATATAATCCATCAGTGGGCCCATCATTTATGTGAACCAATTCAGCCAGTCGACCCACTGTCTGCTAGTCCAAATACTCCCTGCCCAGTTCATGTTTCTCGGCGAGTAGGCCCACTACCTCCTGGCCTAATAAATTGTCCTCTCGGTCCAGTCTCTCGGCTAGCAAGACCACTGCCTACTGGCTCAATTATTCAGTCTGTCGGTCCAGCCCTTCGGCCAGCAGGCCCACTACCAGCTGACCAGTCCCGAGATGACCCGACACCATCCCAAGTCCAATCCACTTCTATTCAGAGTCAGAGTCCCGTCACTCGTAGCTAATGGGGTATTTTTAAACCAAAATGACATTTTAATCTAATTCTAATGTCACTAAATCACCCCTACCACGTAACCCATTGTCTGTCCTTCATGACCCGAATTAGAAAATGGCTATGGATGATGAATATAATGCTCTTATTAAAAATAAGACGTGGGAGTTGGTGCCCCGTCCGCCTGGTGTCAATGTTATTCGTTCTATGTGAATTTTTACTTATAAGGAAAAATCTGACGGTTGTTTTGAGAGGCTTAAGACCCGTCTTGTAGGTGATGGAAAAACTCAACATATTGGCGTGGATTGTGGAGAGACATTTAGTCCGGTGGTCAAATAGGCAACCATTCACACTGTTCTCAGTCTGGCTCTCTCGAAAGCATGTCCCATTCATCAGCTGGATGTGAAAAATGCTTTCTTACACGGTGATTTCAAGGAGACAGTATACATGCATCATCCCTTGGGTTTCAGGGACCCCAATCATCCTAACCATGTATGTTTGTTGAATAAGTATTTATATGGGCTTAAACAGGCTCCTCGGGCTTGGTATAAAAGGTTTGCAGATTATGTGTCGACTATTGGGTTTTCTCACAGCAGGTCTGATCATTCTATGTTCATCTATCATCGTGGTACTTCTCTTGTATACATTCTAATATATGTGGATGATATTATATTGACTGCCTCTTATGATAAACTGCGCAAGTCTATCACGTCTCTTCTCAGTTAAGAATTTGCTATGAAAGACTTGGGACCCTTGAGTTATTTTTTGGGTATAGCTGTAACTTTTTCATGTAGGTGGTCTATTTTTATTCCAGAGGAAGTATGCGGTTGAGATTATTGAGAGAGCTAACATGTCATCTTATAAGTCCTCTCCCTACTCCGATTGATACCAAACCGAAGTTGAGTGCTAATTCTAGCACACATTACGAGGATCCCTCCCACTATCGCAGTCTTGCTGGGGCTCTTTCGTATCTTACTTTCACAAGGCCCGATATTACTTTTGCAGTGCAGCAAGTGTGCTTATTTATGCATGATCCGAGGGACGAGCACATGCATGCTCTTAAACGCATTGTGTGTTACATTCATGACACTCTTGATTATGGTCTGCACTTATATCTATCCTCCGTATCTACTCTCGTGTCTTATACATATGCTGATTGGGGGTGGATGTCCAGATACTAGACGTTCGACATCTGGTTATTGTATGTTTCTTGGTGATAACTTGGTCTCTTGATCAGCTAAACGCCGGCTACTTTATCACGATCTAGTGCGGAGGCCGAGTATCGAGGGGTAGCCAATGTGGTGTCCGAGTCATGTTTGATGCATAATCTCCTATTAGAGCTTCACTTTCTTATTTAGAAAGCTACATTGGTCTAATGCGATTGCGGTCTATCTCTCTGGGAATTCGGTCCGACATCAATGCACTAAACATATTGAGATGGATATTCACTTTGTTCGAGAAAAGGTAGCTCATGGACAAGTACGTGGCTTGCATGTCCCTTCACGATACCAACTAAAGGTCTTCCCTTAGTTCTGTTTGAAGATTTTAGGACAGTCTCAGCGTACGACAACCGCTCACTATGACTGCGGGGGTGTGAAAGATATACGTTATACATGGTTTGACCGTGTATATCACATGAGTATATTTTGTATATATTTTATCATAATTAGTAGAGTTCTTGTACATGTATAATTATGGTAATAGTCTTGTATTAAGAAAAAATTAATAGTTTTGTATTATGAAATGTAGATTTAGTTTCCTTAATTAAATATTATATATCATGTATATACATTTTCATTAATGAAAATAATCAAAAGATTATTCTCTTTCATTAAGTGCTTGACGTGAAAGTATATTTATGTCCTAGAGACAATCTGTATTAGGACAAATTTACTTTATACACATTCATATTATTATTAATGGAGATTAATATTTTGGCATTTGCAATTATTGAATTATTAGTTGATTGTTTATAATATTCTATAATATGCATCCCTAGAGGTTACGTTGTTATTAATAATGTGAGATATTAATATTATAACGTAACTCTTAAAATAGCCTCGACTAATGATCATCGAGAATGAGATATCGATGGTATGTGATAAGTCGACATGTGGTCTGCATCATATTCTTAGATGATGTAGTATGTCTCACCTGCTACGAGTAATGATTACTCGTGATGGACACATGGATACTTTGAAAGTATTGGTATATCATGCTGATATACTATTTGTTATACTTGTCTAAAATATGATCAGTGTGTGGGAGATAGAAGTCCTTAGACTTGAGGTCAATGCGCACCTTGTCTACAAAGTAATATACTTTGATCCTGTCCTAAGCTCAAATGCCTTATAGGTTGAGATACAGCTTGTATTGGGTACATTACGATGTGGATTAAAGGTGATAGTTGAGCCAAGATTAGGATTCATTCCTCGAATGTATATTCGAGAGAACACTCAGCTTCTCAGTGATATTAGGTTAGACTAAGTCTTTGGCCAACGCAATAGACATATTTAGAATATGGTCTAGTTGTCAACTAATATAGATGAGATACAATGATTAAGCCATTTGGATAGACACTTGACAAATTCTAAGCTTGATCGGGTGTGTCGTGAATGAAAGGATTTTATCTTACCACATAGAGGTTAAGTTTACTGAATTCATGTAAACGTACTTCACATATTGAGTTCGTCTTACGACGCCGTCTAGGAGTTCCGCGTAGACCTTAATTTGATTAGTGTCGATATGAGAAGGCTTGTAGGGTCACACTATGTCGATTGTCCTTTCGATCTAAGGATGTATTGAGAGAGTATTAAATATTTGATTTAGAATCGAAATATTTAAATGAATGATGATTGTTTTAATTAAGTCAAAAATAGATTTTGGATTTAATTAAGAATGTTGAAATTTTTTGGGCCAGGCCCAAGGTCAAACCCCAATCTGGTTTGACATAATTTTCACCTATAAATACAGACTTACACTTCATTATTCATTACACTTGATTTTCATATTATTATTCTAAGTCTTAGAGACCAGAATCAAAATACTCTCTCGAATCTCTGCCGGATTTCCTAGCTTTCCAAAGGAGGAATACATTGAAGCTTGGAGCTTGCAATCGAAAGGGCATTCGCGTGCGCACCCACAGTTGATAAAGATTTCAGATATTGTAAACATGTAAGTACCATTCAAGTCGTATGTTTACGGTTTTAAATTATCCTATAGTCAAACAGTTCTACGTTTGTTGGGTTTGAAACAAGTTTTCAATATTTGCTGCGTACAACAACCCAACAAAAACCCTACACGACAGACCAAGTAGAAAAGGAATACATGCGAAGTAAAAAAAAAACTTTCGAAAACATGAGTTATAGAAGCACAAATTCAAAAAAATATGGACAAATCAACATAAAGGCTCTAGTTCAGAGCAATTCCAATCAATTCACCAAAACAAGAAAAAAATTCTCTTCAACTTCATTCCAAAATATTAAAAAAACAAGCAAAACGGTGACATTCAGCCTGAAGTTTTTGTATTTCTAGCTGCCTAGCTCCCCCTTTACAAGATTTGCTTGGTTAAAATAAGCAAACAAATAAATAGATTTACTCTTTATTTGAATATATAAAGAAATAAATAAACTTATTTGTATTTCTATGTAGTTTCCAACATTTAATCTACATTCTACTTTACTTAATTTATATCAAACAGTCCAAATGATCGGTCTATGGATAAGACATTAAAGCAACCATATCAACGTGTAGGAAAAAGAGTCAAATGTGACCCATGTCTATGTAAAACCTTTTGGATTATGTGGTGATGTAAGATGATATAAGCAAGGGGCAGTTTGATCAACTCATTCAAATGTCTATACTTTTTCAGCCAATCACATTGCTCCATTTCAACTTAAATGACCGAAATGCCCCCAAAATGCCAAAATAATGTTACATTTGGATGCCTACATATTCTACTATCTTATAAGAGAGGATAAATAAGCAAACAACATCTAACACTTATGCGGTGAGATACCAACCATCGAAGTCGATAGTCCTCATATTGGTAATTATTAACAAAACATCCCCTTTTTCTTCGCTCTTCCGGAACCGGTACATAGGTGCCCCATACAAAGCTAAGAGGCCTTAATAATACCCAACAAGAATGTCTAACATGCTTGCTCGGCAATTTTAATCAAAATGAAATGTTATTATTGGTCTAAAAAAATATAATCGTAGCTGCTGCATACACTTTTTAAGTGTTTTGCCTAAATTGTCCTTTGTTTATGCATTATGCATCACTTATCACTTTTTCATATTTCAGTTTTGCCCCTGATTTATTCTTTTATTGCTTAGTTGTTCATATGTATTTTGGTAAATATTTGAAACATTGAGAACAATTCTACTGCAGAAAACAACAGAGCTGATGTTAGAGATTTTCGACAGCTTTTTTGTCCTTGGTTCTCAATTTTTTTCATTATATGTGTTCATGCTTTTTTGTAAATATTGCCAAGTTTGAGCCTTTGAGGACACTTTCAAATGCCATAGAAGTTACATTTTAGCCTTGTCTACTTTTTTGCTGCTGATGCTATCTCACGTACTATTCCTTTTCAGATTTCCCTCTATTACTTTGTGAAGGAGAAAGTCCCGAAGGTGAAACCCTCCACCTGTATTAGAGGCTCCTTGGCCAGATGAGATGTAAATTGAGGGATATGTGTGAGTGACAACCCTGCAAGAGAGAGGACCAACGGGACATGAACCCTACAACAACCCTTGCAATATTTCAGCAAAGACCTTCACCACACGGATTCGAACCCGCGACGTCGGAGTGGTTGTACCTCAATCACTTTGCCACTTACCAACTCGCCTGTGCCCCTGGGGCGATTTCCCTCTATTACTAAAGTGGAAATAAAATTGAATTTAATAATTTTTGTTTGGGAAAAGATGTTTTCAGCACCGAGAGCCAAAGTTTTCGTTAGTTCTTTTAAAAAAATTGGCCTTCAGATATACTTGTTAATAGTTGTTAAAAAAATAAAGTCAACTAATTTTTTATGTCTTTATTATGCAAATACCCGATTTGTCCCAATTTATTTTGTATAAATCATTCTACCCCAATTTAAATATCTTATTTGGTTTAGATATGATTATTTAGATAGTTAAAAAAGTAAAGCATTAACTTTAACAATTGGAATAAATAGTGATAAGTTTCCGGTTAACAATGGAGAGCTATGCCTGATATTGAAACATTCAATTGTCTAAATATAAATGAACCGGGCACACAATAATAATATGAAATATTGAGAGTTTAATATTTTAGGATTAAATATTAAAAAGTTATGTGATTACTAGACAAGCTCTTTAGTCGGAGTACATGATAGCTTAATTTCTTCATTTTCCTATCAAGTATGTGGTATTAAAGTAAGGATGATATTCAACCTTGAAGATAAAAAGAAAAATATATATAAGTGAAACTCCATTGATTATGCTTTTACATTACCAGCAAGGCAACAATATAAAAATCTTAAAGAGAAAAAAAATCCGGCAGAACACTACTATAATCTATGATAATTAAAGATTATCATACACTACAAATTTCATTCAATAGTTATCATATATCAGTCATTAAAAACACAAGCTAAATTGAAAAAGCAATAAACATGCCACGATCGAAACGATTATTTTTAATAATATAATTGTGCCCGTGCAGAGAATGGGCTTTCCTTTTTCTAGGGTGTTAATAATGGAAGACATACCTAAGTTACACACAACTTTTTTTTCTCCATACATGTCATATTAGTTGTCAAGGTAAAGTAAAATATTTATCCACAAATACTTGTCATTCTATAAAATCAAGATAATTTTTTTGCCTTTAATATTAATTATTCTTGAAAGCAAATGATACTAAATACATAGCATAGAAATTATAAATTTGAAGATTTCAAACAAATGTTAGTGGCTGATATTGTTAGATTGTTCAAACACCAATGAGATCAGTTTAATCTTTTGTGAAGAGATATAAGGATAAATTAGTAAAAAGATACTTTTTATTTATGATTTTTTAGAAGGTATACAACAGAAAAATGTGACAACTAATATGAAACGGAGGTAGCATCTCAAATACCTACAATATTTAAGAACATTCAATACTTGATGAAAAATAAAACACAATGAGAAACGACACCCCTAAAAACGATTCTAGTTAGTATAAAGGCTTAGCACTTTTGATATTTACATAGATTCACGTGTTAGAGAACCCCTGATAAATATATTGAGCATTTGGAAAACAAAATGGATCCAAATGAAGCAATAAATATTTAGGCATCGTATAATCTATTCAACTAGTTAGATATTTGAGATGTAGTTCGTTGATATTGTGTAGAAATAAAAGGACATTAAAGAATTAGCATTTAATCTTGAATTGTTACAGATCTATACAATAAAAAATTTCTTCTCCTTTCCCATATTTTTATATGCTATTACTTTCGTAAGCACATCAACATAGTGAAAAGTTTATCCTCTTTTTGACGGATTTTCCAGTTCATTTACTTTACTACGTCATATGAAGTCCCTCCTAATTTGATCATTTGAATTCGTATGGAATTTATTTTCTCAATAATAAATGCTCAAGTAAACTTCTAGGGTCAACATGTCATTTAAATTTATAAATTTGAGAAAACTCAATAATAGACAAATAAAGATAGGGCGGCGTCCCACGAACAAGCATATGGGCTCACCAAGTGATCCAGAAAGCCGCAAGTCCTCCTATATGATATGCGTATCACGAACCTGCTCTTCTACGTTGGCACACCATCAAAAGAAACAATGGTATGCCTGAGTACTGGGTACTCAGTGAGTGTCTAAGGAGCAATAGTTAACAAAACCAAAATAAGATAGTAAATTCAGTATCAATGAAAACAATTCGAAATCCAAAGTTAGAGTATGATATCGAGCTTAGTAAAATTCAACAAAAGCAACCAATAACGAAAGATACATCAAGTTAAACTCATTAAATGTTTACCATATCAAGTCTTTCACTTACAAACCCGAAATCATCAACAAGCCAACTTATGGGCAATCAAAGAATTAACACATGCCAACTCACAGGCGAACACCTATTTGATACACCGGAGACTTATCCCTCGAGGCTAATCGTCCTATGGACTAGCACATCAATGGATACACTTGGGTACATGCCTCGGAGGTCAATCATCCTCTAGACTGACACATCAATACTCACAAGTGATACGTTAGGATCCATAACAGCTAATCGTCCTCTGGACTAGCACAACTTTCCCATACATGCCCAAATACAAACAAGTACAACTCATGACATATTAACCGAATCATCAATCATGGCTTATAGCCGAATTCACTTCTCAATCATCTTATGACAATAGAGGTATTTCAAGTCATAATCAATTTAGAAACCTTATTCAAATCACTTAATCAGTTTAAAGTTTAAGAAGACCCATTCAAAGGCAGAACACGTTTAAAGCTTCAATCTTTAGAAAATAAGTTCAATCATCCCAATCCTCCAGGGATACCATCATGGTATAAAAATATACTGAAATCGTATCATGGAGGACTTCTTGTGTCCTTCACCTATGTCAGCAGTTTTGCATGATACCATCATGTTATATACCATATACTGAGATGGTATCATGAATAATTGCATATACCATGATGGTATCATGAAGGACGACTTCAGTCATTCAAATGGAGTCCTTCATGATACTATCATGGTATATAAATCTACGCAGATAATATCATGGAGGACTACTTCATTCTTTCATTGACATTCTTCAATCCTCCATAATACCATCAAGGAATAAATGAGTTATGAGACTTATTATGAATTTATGAGTTATTTTTCTTTTACGATTTTGTTTTTATCTTAAAATTTTAGAATTTGCTTTCATTTGGGTTTGCATACGGGTTTGGGTAGGTCCCTCACGACACACTGATATTTTGGGTCATGACTGAGTATCATAAAGGATAAGTTCATTCGTTCAAAATATTTTTTTATAAGAAAATACAACAAATAGAGTTTAAGTTTATTTTGATATTTTATTTTTATATCATTTTATTAAGTTTATTTTTATAAAAAAATAGAATCATATTTCACATATAAACTTTATTTCTATTTGTAAAAAGAAATTATAAAATATATTTTCTATTACTGACCTTAGTATTCTTTTAATTACTTTTTGTTGTGGTCTAATCATTTAATTTTTTTATATTTTATTAGTCTAAAAATAATTAGCTAAGTATTTTATCTTTATATTTTACTTTTATATTTAAAATAAAAATAAAATGGAAAAAAAGACAAAGACAGAGACAGAGACAAAATAAGAAAAATGACAAAAAAAATAAAAGCTAAAGAATAACGATTAAAGTGAGTTAGGCGACTTGCATGAACTCAAAAGAAGGAACTAATAATTAAATGGACTAAAGCTAAAAGAAGACGTCGGCTTAGATTGAAGAGGGATATCCCAGGTAAATTGTTTTGACCGAATACGTATTGGTGTAATTAATTTTAGTGGAGGCAACAACTAATAATTAATTTAGATTTTGTAGATATCTTGTGTTATTTCTCTTAGAAAAATGACAACTAAAATAGAACTGAGGGAGGGAGTAGTAGCTAGATGTAAGGGCGGTAAATGAGGGTTGGATTGAATTGGGCGGATAAAAATGGGCTGAGTTATTGATCCACCCAAATGTTACTTGGGCTGCGACGGGTTGGGTTACAATGGGCTAAAAAGCTAGTCAAAACCCAACCCTCCCAATTTTTACTAAGTTTAATTGCCTTATTTATTTATTTTAAATTTTTTAATACTTAATAAATTATTATTTTTCTTTATTTTAGCTATATATAATATATCAAATAAAAAAATAATATTTTTTAACATATTTTGATAGATTTCTCAGGGCTAGATATTAACCCAAATTTTGATAGGTTGAAATGGGTTAGGCTAAAATGGATTGAACTAACAAATGGGCAGGTCAATAATTCGCCCAAAGATAAATAGATTGAGCGAGTTATGATTTCATGAGTTAAATTTGCCGGTGTAGTTAGATGAGTCTTGGCCCAAAAACTAATTAGAATCTCACACAACTCCTTCTTGATCCTTTCTTTGGTGTTGTTGATCTAACTTATAATTTGGCATCAATTCTGCTTTGTACTTGTATTACAGTAGGAAGTCGTTTGATAAGATGTATTAAAAAAATAATGCATACATTAACTTTATATATTATTAATATCTTATTTGACATTCTTTAATTCTTGTGGTCCATGTTCTATCCTACTCCCATAAAAATTAGTATGAAAAGTTCTTAATGTTATTTGTGTACCCGATTCTCCAATCGGTTGATCTGAAATAATACTTCATGACATAAAATATCAAAATTATAGAGTTACCATCTTTCTCTATGGTAACTCACTGGATATGTTGTTGTAAAGTTACCATAACGAAAGATGTATTTTTTTTTTAAAATAGACTAAATCAAAGTAAAGACACTTAAATTAAAATGGAGCGAGTAAGTTTATTATTATGCTTGGTATTTTAATGAATGTTTTTCCTTCTAAAATTTTAACTTGTAAACATTTTAAAGTATTTTTCGAAATTTTCAAAAAATTGATTTTTTAATTTATCCTCATTCTAAAAGCATTTTGGGGCTACTTGGACAACATTAGTGAGAAGTTCTTTTGAGGAAAAAAAATTTTGGAGTCAAATTAAAGATAATTACATTTTGCTTCTCAGGCTAATATACCCCCCCTCCATAACCCCCTATCTCATGACTTAAGAAGATATTGACTGATAAAACGGCCATTATTGCAATTTTCATTCTACCAGGTGAAACACATTGATGTAACTTCTGAATATCCTTTTATTTAGGCCACCTGCATTTTACTACACCAACAACTTCCATATATCTAATACTAACAATTTATAAACCAGAGTAGGTGTAGTAATTAGTATCCTCAGCTAATTTAATTTTTTTAAAATCCTTCCATTACCGTATTTGAATTTTACACGGCTCCTTAGGATTCTCAATTAACAAAAATCAATTGAGAAGAATCTTCCCCCACCGGACCCCTGGGGTCTCTTGAAAAGAGACAAGAAAGACAAGGACTACGTACTTACTTAAAAACTAATAAATCTCAGTTCCAAAAAATCATATTTTCTACCAAAACATTTACCGAGGAAGCAGAAGCCCTTTTGAAAGAAGCTACCCCAGCCAGTGTAAAAAACAGCAACAGCCGCCTGTTACTACTACTCTTGGAAGAATCTAATTGACCGATTACCCTTCGTCACTCCTGTGTACTTCCACAACGAATCCTCACCGTTGATATCCATATTCAATGACGTGTAAGCATCTCATTCAATCTCTTTTCAACCTAAACTACGTGTCAGGTGGTTATAATAGTATCCACTTAAGACGTCTAAGAACATCGAACGTTGTTAGATAAGGTACCGACCTGCTGACATGGAACCGACCAACACGAACACGTCATCCAAACAGCCCACTATCCTTCCTTCCACCTCTCCCATCTCACCACGTGTCATTTTAAAACGGCTAGTTTTTTTTCTTCCCTCTCTCACAGATTTAAAGCACAAAATACAAAAGATATTTTTATAGGAAAATTCGAGTGCCTTCTAGGCAAGATCAAATCTTTTTTTCACAGTCACAACACATTTATCCATTAGCTAATTTAAATATTTATTTTGAAAATGATGGAGAGAGAAACAGTAAAAAAAAGACAAGTGTATATAAGGAACTTGACCCTCGTACAATGAATGAAGTGGTGTAAAAGTTGTAGAAACTACAAAGGCGGTTCATTTGTTTTCTTGTTCAAAACATACGTTACTTCAATATCAATTTACTGCTGCAACGCAAATTAAGGCTTCATTTAAAGGTACACTTCTCTCTCTCTATATATAAATATACTGCTCTACTTTGGTAGATTTATTTAGTTCAATTACATAGTTGAGAAGAAAATTTTATTAGATAGTGATAGTTATATATAAGAGTTTTATTGGATTTGGGTGTCTTTTATTTCCCTTGTTTTGTTTATTTTATGAGTTAGGGGGTTGGATTTGGATGAATCTGATTGGTTTTGTTGTTAAAAAATCAGGTCTTGCAATTTGGCGTTCAAGTGAAGTAGAATTATAAGGAAAGAAAAATGGCATTGGCCAAAAGATGTGAAAGTTATGGGTCGGGTCTAGTGAGAAGTACCTCATTTGGGAGGAAAAGAATTACAGTGGATGTTGATTTCAGTCCCACAACACCAATGAAGAAAGTGTGTAGTCACAATTCATTTTTCAACTATGACAAGTCTCCTCTTGAAGACTTGCCTCAAGATATTTTGGTAAGTAATTAACCCAATACTCAATTTTTTATTCAATGCTGTTGGATTATATTGCTGAAAAGTAATTGTTTTTATGCAGATAAAGGTAGTGTGTGGAGTTGATCATGATGATTTGAAGAGGTTGTTTCATGTATCAAGGGCAATTAGAGAAGCAGTAAGTGTCATTTCCATTATTGAAGTTGTTGGATTGGTTTCCTTTATTAACTAGTTATATGGTCTTTTTTTGCTGAATGAACAGACTGTGATTGCAAAAAGGTTGCATTTTGAGTATGCAACACCAAGAAAGACACTTGGTTTCAAGAATGCTATTCAAGATTTGAGTGAATTCAATGATGTTGAAGCTCCAAATGCTCCGAGGCAATTGAAGGTTCGGAAGTTAAAGTTAAGTAAGAAGAAACTGGATGACATTTCTGTTACCTTATTTGCATTAGAAGATGATGATGATTGGCTGCACAGATGGATTGCTGAGTTATAGAAGTTTTGTGCAACTACTGTTGTAGAAGTCATAGGTTTTTTGGGGTTGGATTTGATTATGTATTGATCAGTAGATTTTAGTCTCTAGTGTACCTTAGGGAAGTGCTAGTTCTTCAATCCTTTCATTGAAGATGAATGGGGCTTGTAGAGATTCTGTTTGAAGGGCTTTTTCTTGGCGCTTCTAATTTCATCAGGATGTAGGTTGTACATAGCAAAAGGTATGCACTGTTGTGGTACCATTTAGTAAATTAAATGAGAATTGTCTTCCACTTCCAATTAAGACTTGTAAACTGCTTTGTAGTTTCGTGGTGTTATTATCATTTGAAGCATTTGTGGATTGCAGGGTGTTCGTAACACGCCCGGGAAGATAAAAATATAATTATGGATAGATTTATTTGTGTTTAAAATTTAATACATTTAAAAGAATAGATTTTAAGATAAATTTGGTGACGAAAGTCATCGTTCAAAATGTACAAAAAAAAAAGGTTATGCGTATTCAGATCAAGACTGATCTCGCGAATAAAGTAAATTAAAATTCTAATACTTAATACTTGATGTTGATTACAATGGTTGCAGGAAATGGTAAATGGGTAACTGTTAAATGGGTAACTGTTAAGTATTACAACAAAATGAAATTACAACAACTGAAATTTTAATAAATTGAAAACAAGAAACTGAGATTTTGTGCATTTTGATTTGCTGGGTCGAGTGATAGCACTCTGTCTTTAAGACAAGATTGCCCCGTATATATCCTTTCTACGTTCTGGACAATAGTCTCCCAAGTTAAAACAATAACTTAACAAATGAGCAAAGAAAACTCAAGTGTTACTTGAAAAACTTTGAGTAATGAAATGATGCTGGAATGTAGTAGGAAGAATTCTGATTTTCGTTTTGTGTGTGTAGTCTCAACAAGTGAGCCAAAGGCTTCATTATATAGTGCATGGAGGGGACTCATCAACTGCCCACATAATTGATGTTACTGGCCATGTAATGACAATTAGTGAGTAGTAATTCAGCCAAATGAATGACTGAATTAATGTGCAACGGATAAGACCATTAGTGAGAGTTATTCAGCCATACTTGGCTGAATTGATATGCATATTAATGGAGGTTAACGTTCCAAAACCAACAGCAAAAGCACAAGTCCAATTTTATCTTACTTGAAACTTCAGGAACCAAACTGTAAATATGAAGAAATTTGGGTCCAAAAAGATAATATCAAAAGCCCACGACCCAAGCCCGGACGGCGGCGCGCGTGGGCTTAGCCTAGAACCAAAGCACATCTAGGTCCTCCCTCCTTCAAACATATGGGTTACCCCTTGAGGTCCCAAGCCCTTAGCCAATTTTGAGACTTATAAACTAAACAAATCTTCCTTCCCCCACCGATGAGGGAGAATTGGTCTCTACCACATTTCCATACTTCAAACACCTCACTTCGTGGACCAATATCTCTTTCATTTCTCAACGAAATTTAACTATCCTTGGCCCTACGGTCATCTACTCACTTAGTAGATTATGCACGTGTGAAGAATCAAAGTCTCCAACATGTGGAACCCTAGTGTTTAAGTCATTAAAGATGGTTGGACGCAACTCCCACCAAAGGCAAATTTCCAACACTTGAGAACCTCCTCTCCGTTGCACCAGAGTTGGTATGCGCTTCTTGCAGTATTTGTTATATATATAAAATTAGTTCATAGTGAACTTGAAGTCCTAAATCTTCACCAGAACTTGACAAACATTGCTTTTGAAACATCAAACAAAGATCTGAACCCCAAGCCATCTTCCTGTTTGGGTAAGCATAACTCTAACCATTTTACCCAATGTTTACTTCTGCCTTCCTTTTTGGTGCTCCAAAAGAACCTAGCAAAAATCCTGTGCAGTTCATATATTGTGAATTTTGGAGGTACAACTGCTTATAATACGTACATTGGAATACTTTGTAACACATGACTTATGAGAATTGCCTTTCCACCAAATGACAACAGTTTGCCTTTTCAATTTTGGAACTTATCTTTCACCTTCTTGAAACTCATTGTAATGAGCCTTCCTTTTCCTAGAATGCATAATGGGGCAGCCTAAATATTTAAAAGGAAAACCCCTTACAAAAACTGTGATTTCTTCCACCTCCTGTGATATTGATGCTGAAGCATTTTAATGTATGTACACTGAACTTTTTTCTCTATTAATCAACTTACCAGAAACCTTTTCATAACCTCTCAATGTCTGCATGATCATCTCCAAAGAGGTTCTTAAGGCAGAAGTGAAAATTACGTTATCATCAGCATAAGCTAGATGATTAAGATTAGAGATCCACTTTGGCATCCCATAATTGACATACAAACTACTCTCAAATAAAGAATTTAAAGACCTGGATAATACTTCAGCTGGCAATATAAAAAGTGTCGGAGACAAAGGACCTCCTTGTTTTACCCCTCTTGTTTAATGAAAAAAGTCAGAAGACTGTCCATTGAAAAGATAGAATACAAGTTATTTGCTAATAGTCTTCATATCATATCAATAAATACTTTTGCAAATTCCATTCTTCTCAACACTTTTGTCAAATATAGCCAAGACACTCTATCATATGCCCTAGCCATATCCAACTTCATTAATATTAGCAGGCTTACACCTCTTTTCCTTATATTAGAGACAATCTCATGAGTAAGTAACACATTTTCAATTATGCTTCTCCCTTTAACAAAATCAGATTGGTTTGGTGATATTAGCGAAGGTAGTAAAATTTCTGGTCTTCCATGAATTACTCTAGAAATAACTTTATTAATGAAGTTGCTCAAGCTTGTTGGTCTCATGTCTGAATAGGTCTTAACATCAGCTTTTTGGGAAGTACAACCAAGTTGGTGTGTGTAATGGACTTTGGCAATGTGTGACCATCATAGAATGCTTTCACTACGTTGTAAACATTCATTCCAACAATCTCCCAACATGATTGAAAGAAGACTCCAAAAAGATCATCTTGTTCACTAGCACTTTCCCCTTTAAGCTCAAATATTGCCTTCTTAACTTCAGCCATGGTAGGGGTGATATTCAGCATCTGATTGTGTTCTCTGTCACCATTTCTGGAACATGATCAAGCAAAGTGAAATATGTAGGCTTCTCTCCTTGTGTAAATTGTTTCTCATAAAATAACACTGCTTCATTTTCCATATGAGCTTCTTCCTCCAGCCAAATACCATTTGCATTCTGAATTCTTTTAACTTGCAACTTCCTTCTCTCTTTCACAAGGTTATGAAAAAACCTTGTGTTCCTTTCACCTTCAGTACACCAAGAGATGCCAGTCTTTTGCCTCCAAAATTCTTATTCAATGTGTAAATATTTTTTCATTTCTTCTTGAGCATGTTGCATCACCATTTTGTTTACTTCTGAAGTATCCTCTTCAAAAACTTGCTCCTTTAGCTTCATTATTTCCTCCCTAATGATCAGTTGCTTGAAAATGTCTCCAAATGTATCCTTACTCAAAGTTGTAAAGGCCCATTTTACCCTCTTGATTTTCTGTTTGAAGCTCAGAAAAGGGTTTCCCTCTATGTCTGCATGCCAATTATGCCTTACAGTATCCATAAATGTATCATTCTCTATTCAGAACTTTAGGAATCTGAAAGGCTTGATGCAATTCTGAGCTTGATCTCCCAATGATAGAAAAAGAGGAGCATGATCTGATCCAGTTCTTGCTAAATGCTCCACATGTACTTGTGCAAACCATGTCTGCAAATATTGATTTACTAGAATTTTGTATAACCTCTCAAATATACAGTCTTTTGTTGTCCTGCCATTCCACCAAGTGAATGGACTACCCTTAAATCCCACATCCTCCAATTCACATGAGTTAACACAGTAAACAAAGTCTTCACATTGGAAAGACACTGACAATCCTCTTATCTTTTCCTCCTCATTCAGCACCACATTGAAGTCACCTCCCACTATCTATGGTAAAGTCATTATATTAGCTAAGACGTACAAGCTATACCATAATAGTAATATTTCTTAAGCATGACACTTAGCATAGACTAATGTTGTAATCATATGTATTTGTTGATCTTGGATAAACAGATCTAATGTAATATGTTGTTTTGTATCCATGATAATATCCACTTCCACATTGTCATCAATAAAACACCAATTTTTCCCATTACGATTAGGTATGGCAGTCTTCATCCCCAATCTCGTTTTGTATTTATCAATGTGCCTAGCTTGCTGAAAAGATTTCATCAAGGCAATTAGGAAATATCTATGATGTCTGTGTAACATTTGAAGTCTATGAAAGGCTTGTTGTGTATTTACTCACCTGATGTTCCAAATAATTAATTTAAACATCATTATGGTTTAGTTTTGGAAGCACCTCTTCTTGAAACAACCTTTGTAGGCTGTTGTACATTTGATTGTGCCTGTTTATTTCCTCTTCTTCCCCTTTTCACCTTTGACTTTGGGAAAATATCAGCCTGCTTAGCCACATTTTCCAAATACTGATTTAAATTCTCTTCTAAGTTTTCTTCAGTAGAATCCATACTCTTGCTGTTGTCTGTACCTACTCCCTTATCTACCAGTTTCATATTATTAGTAACAAGATCATGTAAAATCTTTGTAGGAGGGTCTTTTCTCTTTTTGACCAGTGGTATCTATTTTGCACTACCTCTTGATGCCCCTAAACTACCCTTTGCCTCACTTGCTTCCATCCTTTCTGTCCTTGGAGGATATGATTCAATTCTTGCTTCTCCTGATTCCTTCACTTCTTCATTAGTATCTTCAGTAGTTTGCTCTATGATTACTTTAACTAATTTTGAATTGTATGAGAGCACTGTGTTGAACTATCACCAGTCATATTTTCTTGTCCATCCTTTTCTTGTGGACTATTAGATCCTATGTTATCCTTTTTCTGTCACTTCTTTTCTTCTGTCTGCTCATCCTTCTCTTCCAACATGTTATTGAGTCCATGTTGGACTTTATCTATTTTTGTGTCCTCCTCTTCTTCTACTCTATCACCTTATTTTTTTGAAGATAATTGATTGCTTGACTGTGCCAGATGTTCAGAACCTTTACCAAATAATTCTTCAACCCAAGTTCTAGTATTACCTTCTTGAGCCACTTTTATATTCTGCATTTGATCACCTTTATTCTTGTTTCCTTCTTCCTCAACTTTGTTGCCTGAATCATTACTGACTTCCTTAGCTGCCTCAATTATGTTATTGGCACTTATGTGATCCTGATCTCCATATGTTAATACAGCCTGTGAATTCTCTTTCTGCTCCTTGTACTGATTCTTGTCAACCACTACCTTCTTGTTTGAGTCATCAATAACTTGTAGCCCATCAACACTTTTGTTGTTCTGATTCTCCACTTCTTCTTCTTCTTTTACTGCTTGCACCTCTTTATCATTGGCCTTATTAGTCTCTCCATCCATAGTTGAATCATTCTATGAACTTTTTCCTTCTTCACTTTGCTTTGCACCACATTCATTCTTTGTTTTATCATTCCCATCCGCCGTTAAGACATTAAACTTGTTTTGTGTTTGAACTCCACTTCATGATGCTGTGCCAATAATAACCTTTCCATTTATGGATTTTTCTCAATTGTAAAAACTCTATTATTTTTAGTTGGATTCCACTGTCTTGGATTTCCAACAATTTTAACACTATATAAAACATTTGCTGGAAAATTTATGTGCCTTTGTCCACCGGTCTGTTGCTGCCAGGGCCGGTCCTGACATTTAGTAGGTCCTGGCAAAATATAAATTGAGGGCCATATATAGCAAATAAGATCGATAAATTCAAATATCAAATACATTGTCATTTTGAACTTAGTTAGCTTACATTTGACTATAAAACTTACTTAAAAATAGCTAAAGTGATTGTTTAACAAAAATAACCAAGTGATTGTCCAATGAAAATAACCTTATTTTTTTCCTTTTTTGACATCCAGATGGATTCTTTTTAGGCCACATATTAACATAATTGTAAGATAATAGGCCAAATGTAAAAAAAGAATAATAGCACCTTGAAAGGATGTCAGCAACGTATGAGCAACTCCAATGACCAATCTATATTTTAAGTCTGATTCTGTTGGAAATTTGCCTTTGATGGGGTTGCGTCCACCCATCTTTAATGACTTAAACACTCGGGTTCCGCATGTTGGAGACTTTGGTTCTTCACACGTGCTTAATCTACCAAGTCAGTAGATGACCGTAGGGCCAAGGATCGTCAAATTTCGTTAAGAAATGAAAGAGATATTGGTCCACAAAGTAAGGTGTTTGAGGCATGAAAATATGGTGTGGGACAAATCTCCCACATCGGTGGGAAAATGAAGAATTGTTCATTTTATAAGCCTAAAAAATGGATAAGGGTTTGGGACCCCAAGGGGTAACCCATGTGTTTGAAGGAGGGAGGACCTAGGTGTGCCTGGGTTCAAGGCTAGCCCCACACGCTCGTCCGACTCGAGCTCATATAATATTTTTGGACCCCAAACTGGTAGCGGGCTGCTGGGCTGCTTCTGATATTATCTTTTTGGACCCCAAACTACTTAGTATTTACAGTTTGGTCCATGGAGTTTCAGAAAATGCTGTCAGCAACGAAAAATCCAACATTTTTTATGGCATTAACCATATGAAACGTTTTGCACTTATTACAAAATGTACAAAACGTTTCTGGACATGGCTATACCTCTTAAACATCCTCTTAATACCTCTCCTCCTCCTAAACACTATAAAGAGAAAATCTTACTCTAATTTTGAGGGTAGACAAAAGAAAGAGAAGACACAAGTCTTGAACTAGAGCAGTCTAGAAAAGTTCTTCTTTTCCCTCTAAATTTCCACTCTTCAGCAGTCGTTTCATGTTTGTTTTCTTCGTCAGAATCAACTTATTTGCTTTGTAGTGTTGATTAGTTGTTGTTTTATCTTGGGAGATTATTTCCCTCTAACGTAAAAGCATATATACGGGCCAATCTTTTCTTAAAGACAAAGAGTCATCTCTCGACTTAGCCGGTGGTGTTGTGATTCTCTAATTTGTTGCTGAGTGTTTCAGGTTGGATCTTGCTATCAAAGAACTTTAACCAAGTCAGATTCTCAAGCGGACTTACAAGCCACAGTTGCCGCAGTTCATGTAATTCTTAATACAATATCCAAAATTGGAGTTCTAATTCAAGATCGACAGAGACTGAAAACTCATTGTCGTAATCTTTGAAGTCTATCATTTCGATCACTTGTAATATTTATTTACTTCTCGTATGTTATTTTTCCAACAGATTCACCATGACACCATATGAACTCTCTGCATAGCTAATAACTAATCAATTAATTCAATTAAAAAATTTGAGTACAAGCATAGCTATTCTATATTAGAAACTAGAATACTAGTCTAAATCCCACTTAATTGAAAATTACATAAACGCAATTGAAAAACTATAAATCAATAACAACAAATTGAACATCAATATTTTCAATTATCAAAACCTAACATCAAAAATGTGACAGAGTTGAGACTTGAATCAAATAAATTAAGTATGGTCTTACCGGAAAACTCAAACGGATGGATGGTGGTCGAAATTCCTCTAGAAGAACCAGATCCAAGGATAACAATAGTGGAATCGGTGGATATGACGGTGGAAAATAGATATCGTTAATTGAGAGTAGAAAAAATTCACAAGTGCACTGGAGAAGAGAAATAAAATAGGAGAAATCTGAAAAGGGTTTTGAGAAATAATTGAATTACATTGGTGAAGATGAATTTGAAGAAAATAATTAAGGATAGAAGTGAAGAAGACGAAGAGATCGCCCATTTATTTCTCCTTCTCTTTCTCTAGCTCTCTTTATTTTATTTGTCTTTCTCTGTAATCTCTTCATTAGATACGGAGGCTTTTTTTCGTCTATCTCTTTAATTGATAGTTAATTAATTTTTTTATGGGCCAACATATATAATACTAATACTAGTATAGGTGTACATGGACTGGCCCTCTATCACCTCGGGCCCTGGCCCGTCACCCTAGCCCAACAAGTCAAAAGGCCGGCCCTGGTTGCTGCTTCTGATTATTTTCATCCATTTCAATATCACTTTCTCCATTTTTAGAACCCCTGTCTACCTTGAACTCTGGATGTAGCACCCAATAATCATCTTCGCAATGCCCTTGTAATTTACATTATTTACAGTATTTTGGCAAAACATCACACTGAATCTTATTCAGAGATTTAATTTTTCCAGTTTTCTCATCTTCCACATCCATTCTAACTAACTTCGGCAAGTTAGCCAAGAGGTCAACCTGAACCTTCACCCTTCACAACTCGGCTTAGCCTTAGTAATAGTTGCCATATCCAAGTGTAATGGCTTACATATACGACTGAAGCAATGGTGAATAAAGATTATTCGACGAAATAGGTTGGCAGCAAATTTGAAAAAGAAATCCATGCCATAACTTGCATGGTCTCCTCGTCAATCTTGAACTTTGTATCGTAAATCAATGGCCTCATTTGGTAAGATAAGTCATCCTTTGCTTTGATATAATGAACACTATTCGACGCCATATTAATGAAGTCTTCAACCAAGTTAAATCGCATTTAATATGTGTCTATTTCAGAAAATACCAATATTGCATTCACCTTTGATACCACATTGGGAAGGAATAATCCTTCAAAGTTCCCCAAGTTCCGGCCAACCATACGCGAATTTTCTAACTACAACATATTGAAGATTCTCTTTCATATTCATGCGAGAAATTTCTGCCTCAGTTCATTTTACCACTGAAATTCCATCAATTATCAAAACATTTTTGATAGGGATGGGCTCAATGGTGTATGTGCATGGCTTTATTGAGGGTTTATCAAGTCTCTGCATAATTGATCTTACACTCGTTTATGTTGATTAGGAGGATTTATTGTCGCTGAGGAAGGGAGGGTAGGGAATTGGGCTGACGACTCAACCGCCAACACCTGACCAGCCACAGACCGCTGGCATCACTTAGGATTTCTCTTCGCTAGGATTTTGCATGGGAGGAGAGAGAAGAGAGCGCTTTCACTTTTTAAGCAGCCACCTGTGAGGTTTAGGGTTCAGAGTTTCAAGGACAAAATTTTATTAATAGGTAGTAATTCTTTCTTTAATTTATCTTACATTGTACGAATCTAATTAATTAGAATCCAAAGCAAATACCCAACAGACGAAAACTACACGGGTAAAAAATCTCTGTTTCAAATAACCCCTAAAGGCCAAAACAAAACACAAACTACACGTGTAAAACTTTTCTGTTTCAAATAACCCCAAAACAAAACACAAACCGACATTTCGTTGTCATAAATACTTCTCTTAAGACAACACAAAAGAAAACATATATATATTCACACGTGTCTTTTGGTATTTCCGCTGTCCAAATATATAACTCCCAAATTCTTCAATTCATTACTCATCAGTATACTCTCTACAACAACTGGAAAACCAAAATTTCGCTTCAATGGCGTCGAAGAAACGTGTTATTTGTATAACTGATGATGAACCTGATACCAAGAAAGAAAAGTTTGATGAAGGACCATCACAGCTTCGACCGGTATATCCACCAAGGGTGGTCCTTAACCCCGCCGATTGTGACTTAGGCAAGAACATCACACTCCCTTTTTTTCCTTCGTTTTTATTTTTTGTAGCATTTAATTTTGAATCATAACAGTTTTTTATGGATACCCTTTCGGTATAACAATTATTAGAACCCTGTATGTATTTTTTTTAACCTGTGTCTATTGGTTATATGAGGAACATTAATGCTTTGGTCGTGGGTTTCGCATGGTGTGTTTGGTAATTTTACTGTGAAAAGCTGTTTCTTGAAATCCTCTCTGGTGGATATAAAGATAGATGCCTTGGGGTAGTACTAGAAAATATTAGAGAGCCAATTAGCCCACATCTGTTTGCTGCTATGTTGCTCGGACTTTCCAAAAATGATGTCACACCTGTGTCGGATACTCTAAACTCTGACATGCACCCGTAGTCAACATTTTTGAAGAGTCCGAGCAACATAGGTTTGTTGTGTGTTTTTATTTGTAGGTGCTATTTATTAGTCTATTCATCAATGTGTTGTGTTTTGATGTGGATTGTTTTATCTTTCAGATTTCAATGTTGAATTAAATGGAGTACAAGGTTCAGCACTTTATGAGCATGGATTTGCTTATTGTTGGTCAGGTGCTCGAGCCAATATGGGAATTACTGGAGGAAAGTACTGCTTTGGTTGCAAAATCATTGCAGATCAGCCCGTAGACATGGAAGACACACCACTAGATCAGCAACATGTCTGTCGTGTTGGCATCTCAAGGGGAGATGATGCAGTAGGAAACCTTGGGGAAACCCTGCACAGTTTTGGGTTCGGGGGTACTAGGAAATTTTCAAGTCAGGGAAGATTTTCTGATTATGGCGAAAGATTTGGGATTGGTGACACGATAATTTGTTGTGTTGACCTTGAGTCTAGCCCTCTGGCTTCCATAGGTTTCTGTAAAAATGGGAAGTGGCTGGGAATAGCAAATCAATTTAATGCAGGTCCAACAGGCCTTGAAGTGGTGGATTGTCCAATGAAAAATCTATACTGGCATTCAGCTCTTTTCCCTCATGTGTTGCTTAAAAATGTAATTGTTCATATGCAGTTTAGCATAGATGATGGACTAGCTCCTGTAGAAGGATATAAGCCGTGGTCTTGCGCCATGGAAGATGGGAAAGCCATTGCAGGCCCTAGTTTCTCGAATTTGTGCGATTGTGAAGTTATGATGCTTGTAGGATTGCCTGCTTCCGGCAAGAGCACCTGGGCTGAGAAATGGGTGACAGAACATCCAGAAAAGCGATATGTTTTGCTTGGAACTAATTTAGCTTTGGATCTAATGAAGGTTTCATATTTTACTGCTCCTATTTTTCTTTTAAATAGAGGGGCGCTGGTGTTTTCTCATTTATTATAAATAGGAAGAGCTTGAGTCGCTATTTCCATAACAAGTAATTCATCTCCTTTACAGGTTCCTGGTTTGCTGCGCAAACATAACTATGGTGAAAGATTTGAGCGTTTAATGGACCGTGTTACTGGTATATTCAACACTCTTTTGTCTAGGGCTTCTAAGATTCCTCGTAATTTCATAATTGATCAGACAAATGTCTACAAAAATGCTCGGAAGCGCAAATTGAAGCCCTTTGCTGACTATAAGAAGGTAAAGAAGTTGTTCTCATAAAGGGAGCACTTTTAGGTTGACAAGAGCCTGTGCTGACTACTCTCTTAATAGAACATTAATAAAGCATCTGAATCTTTCTGCTTGTTTTGCCTCTGAATCAGATTGCCATTGTGATTGTTCCAACACCTGATGAGCTCAAGCTTCGTGGTGAGAAGCGATTCAATGAAATGGGCAAGGAAGTTCCTGCCGAAGCAGTAAATGAAATGTTAGGTACCACAGAGATTGTTTTTTACACACATTTTCTAGCTTTTTTTTTTTTTTTTATGTCGTCTCATTTTATTACCCTTTCTCTGTTGTAACCTATAGTCTTTACGTTGCAGTTAATTTTGTTTTACCTACAAGCATAGATATGCCTCAAGCAGATGAGTACTTTGATGAGGTGAATAATTTGAGTGCAATACCATTCCTGTAAATTTTTGCTTTCATTTTTCTCATTTATGCAGTCCTCTTTTTGATTGTCATAGATACGATTTGAAGAACTTGGCCGAGAGGAGGCTCAGAGATGCTTGGATGAGATGAGAGAAAATTTGAATACAATGATGGAAGTTACCCCTTATTCTCGTGAAAGTTCCGTGCAGTCACATAATAGCCCATCGATGCAGTACTCTTGTGAGGCATACCGGCAGTCGTACAATGGTCCTTCATCGCAGAGTTTCAGAAGTTTACCAGGTCTTTTGCTTCTTCTTTGTGACACTTGTATTTCCTGGAACACCCATGCTTATCTATTTTACCTTGGATAGGTGGACATCCAAATAGTTCGTATGCTCAGTCTCCACTTCAAGCACCTCATGAAACCTTCTACCCAACCCCTTCAAGTTACAACCCCATAGGTGATTATGGTCACCATGGAAGTCACAGTGCCTCCGGTAATTCAAGGGGATATGACATGGAAGCTAGATCAGCTAGGCATGGAGGAGGGATCTATGAGTCTCATGTGGGTTCTGGAGCTTGGAATGCATCTGAGTTACACCAAAGCACCATGAATGATCCCTACCTGAGGACGTCCGGTGGTTCTAGATATCTGCCACCTGACTCGAGAGGACCTGCATTTGAATCGAGGATGCCAACACCATATGGTAACTTAATCTATTGCCTTTCTCCGGACTCCATTTTCATATTACTTGCATTTTTATAGCTTTTCCCGGTAATTTTTTTTTGATAAAGTGGAAATGTGTACACTTTTGGTAGTATGGGTTTTAAGCTTTGTATAACTTTTGGGGACAGTCGTTCACAGGATTGTAAGAGGGGAGTGGAAACTTTATTGAAGAAAACTCTTCAAACTAGAATTTAGCTTATTGGTCTGCAATCCATGTAGCATAGGTTCATCATGTATTTCTAGCTTAATCATTCTTGTTAAAGAGAAAAAAAACAAGTTCTCAGTTCCACTTTTTCTGTCTTTCCGTTGGGCTTTCCTCAAGGGGTTCCACCTCCGAGGCCACCACATGGAAGTTTTCTTTCCGGAGCACAGCATCCTGGGGTATATGCTCCACCTCGTCCCAGATACTACTGATTGTGGAAACTGCATAAAATTCAAAAACACTGTTTGATAATACTGCTTGTTTTTGTTTTACTATAGAATCAATTGGTGTTAGCATGGAGTGAGAGGGTTGGCTAAGATTGGTGTATACTGGATCATAGTTGTGTATACGGTGGCCAACTTTGGAATTTGATGGATTATTGAGAAACAATGTAGAGTATTACCATCTCAAGTTCTATGCCTTCTGTTTTTTATTTTTATTTTTTATGATAGTGTTTATGTCAGCTTGTGAATTCCTCGATTATACTACTGAATGCATGTTACCTTATATCAGCAAGGGTACTACTGAATAACTCTTCCTGCCAGATTAGCTTAGGTTAGAAGGGAAGAAATCTTAACATATTTGTAATTCCTTTCATTAATCACAATATATATATAGTTGTACAGAGGTTGATTCCTAATACAATAAGAATCTTAACTTACCTTAAATGGTTGATTCCTAATACAGTAAGAATCCTAAGTTACCTTAAATATACATCTATCATAATTACAAAATATACTGTGAATATTCGGAGAATATCCGCTAATACTCCCCCTCAGTCGGATCGGGAGGAGGCCGAACGCTAAGGCTGGATCGGAAGTCGGTGAAGATCTGTCTCGGTAGTCCCTTTGTGAAAATATCTGCATACTGATAGGAGGAAGGCACGTGTAATATCTTGACCTGACCAAGGGAAACCTTCTCACGTACAAAGTGAATATCCATCTCGATATGTTTGGTCCGCTGATGTTGGACCGGATTATGAGACATATAGATGGCAGATATGTTGTCACAGTAGACTATAGACGCCTTTCGTAGTGGACACTGGAGCTCCAAAAGAAGATTACGGAGCCAACAGATCTCAGCAACGACATTAGCAACTCTGCGATACTCTACTTCAGCACTCGAACGGGATATCGTGGATTGCCGCTTGGCGGACCATGAAATAAGATTATCCCCAATAAATACACAGTAGCCCAAGGTGGAGCGACGTGTGTCCGGGCATCCTGCCCAATCTGCATCCATGTAGGAGAGTAATTTGGTTGGGGCAGAGGGATATAGATACAGTCCAAAGTCAAGTGAACGTATCGGATAATACGTTTGAGGGCCGCAGAATGGGACTCTCGAGGGGCGTGCATAAACAGACACACCTGTTGAACGACATATGCAATATCAGGCTTAGTGAATGTGAGATACTGAAGGGCACCTGCAAGACTCCGATATAGGGTGGGATCAGAAACTGGCGCACCTTCATTGGCACTGAGCTTGGATTTTGAGTCAACCGGAGTTGGCATACTTTTACAATTTGCCATTTTAGCCCTGTACACGATCTCTTCCGCATATTTGCGCTGACACAGAAACATGGTAGCGGCCGATCGGACCACGGATATACCCAAGAAATAACTCAGCTTGCCCAAATCAGTCATAGCAAATTCAGTTTTGAGTAGAGCAATGATTTCATTCTTTAAACCGTCGGAGGAGGCAGTAAGAACAATGTCATCTACATATAATAGCAAATAAGTAGTGCTGCTACCTCGATGAAAAGTGAAGAGAGAGTTATCACACCTGCTACAAATAAATCCGATCTGCAGAATATATCTGGCAAGTCGATCATACCACGCGCGGGGTGCCTGTTTCAAGCCATATAATGACTTCCTGAGACGATATACATACTGCGGGGCTGCCGGAGGAACAAATGTGTAATCCGTGGTCCGCCAAGCGTACTGAATGCATAGTGTTTTTGTCAGCTTGTGAATTCCTCGATTATACTACTGAATGCATGTTACCTTATATCAGCAAGGGTACTACTGAATAACTCTTCATGCCAGATTAGCTTAGGTTAGATGGGAAGAAATCTTAACCTATTATGTCTCCGTTGGGATTTGAACTCTGATTTGCCCTAGTTTCAATCATTTCATTTACTCCTAGGCAGTACCCTTAAAATGCATATGTTTCGATTTGCATTTGCTGCAGCCCCTCGGTATTTTAATAGGTCGTGCCAAACAATGATGGATGTCTATAATTATATCTAGGATAAATTCGTGACTCATGCACCCTTCCTATAACTGGTTAATATATTTGTTTTTAGGAATCTAGAACTTGTTGAGTTCTCCAGAAACTACTTTGTTCTATTTCTTGTGACAATTTTGTAAAAGACGATTAATCCATAACATTTTTTTCCCTTCATATCATCGCTTTCTGTGGGCATAAAGAGAATTTTGGACCATAAGAAAAGGGTAAAAAAGTTCCACACCTTTCTCCATCCTTTCGATTAACTAATTTTTTTTTCCCTTTCCCTCTTTATTCACTATTCCCTCATCTTTTTAACAACAATAATTATTACTACTATGTTTCAATTCTAAGCAAGACACGGTAATATTATTTGGTTTACGGACTAAGTTAATCCTGGATTATTTGGGATCATAATCCTTGGACTAATTTATCCGTCTGGGAGGTGGGATAATACACCTAGGTTGATGGGATAATGTTGGGATATCCAAAATAAATTTATAATTCCAACCAAATAAAATATAAATTTTATCTCAAATTTAATCATGGAATATCTCACTTTATCATATGAACCAAATAACTCCTATCGTTCTAATAAAAAAGGTTTATAATCTTTCAGAAAAAGAAAGAACTAATTGGGTAGGGGATATCAACGCATAACATTTGAAAGCTTGGATTATTGATCAGTACCACTTATAATTTTTTTTTATATATGATACTGCTGTTCCTGTTTCACCATAAGAAGTAAATATTATTAATGTGTTCTGATCCTGTCGTTTTGGATCGTGTTAGAGAATCGTTTTGCACGTCTGTAAAGGTAGGGAAAAAAACCATGGAGGTAAAAGATATACTACTAAATATTGGAGGTATAAAAGTATCAACTATATATCAATATGAAGATATTGTGAATCTTAAATATCAATGAATTTACATATAGGTAGGAGTTGACAGTTAAAGATGGACAACAAAACAGCTAGAGATTCACTGTATCTTTGCAATTCCAGTCCCTTCATTATTATCGCTGAAGTGAAGCAATATAATGTACTGCAGTACTGGTAGACCCAAATTAAAAGGCCATGGACTATACATGAATAGTTACTTTAGCAATATTAATTAATTGAGAGTTGGCTTTATGTTCTTTTCCCCTATCAAATTTATGGTTATGCAAATCACGTGCATGGCTACAAATATATTCCAATTCTGTCGTTTCGATATTGGTATACAGCTTGTTACACGTTTTTTTACATGAATTTCTTAGCCAACTTGTTGGGACTACTGTGTAATTGCTTTCCTTAAGTCTTCAATAATTCGACTTTGATCTATAAAATATTTAATTACAAGCTTGAGCTTGATTGGCTAACAGCTAGCCTAATTGTTATGGGGTCATGATTATGTTAATTCGTCATTATATTGTTGGTCTAAAACAATCCAAAATACTATCAACATGATTTGATATTGTGCATTTTGTACCTATCTAATATTTTACACCGCTTGGATACACGTGTCGCCGCCATGAGAGAAGGTGCGGGGATTGAATCAATGTTTGGGGAAACTTGCAGTTTAGGCAAACATTTTATGAGAATAGAAGTGGAATGGCGGGGTTGGGGCCGTTTGTGGTGGAGGGGATGGGTTTTTAGGAGACATTGCATACAGTCTTTCTCTGATTCATTTAGATAACAATTTTCTATGTTCATGTCTTGGTTTATCATAAGCATAGTTGAATAATTCAAAAAAATACGTCTGTTCTGAGTTTGCGTACATTATTTCATATATACAATAATAGAATAAGTCATCCAAAGAGCTCCAGTTTGCTGGTAAAAGGTTCTTGCCTGTATCCTAGGGTTGCAGGTTCAAATTCCCTCAATGAATATCGTCCTCCGGGGCATATACCTTGTGGTAAAGCCTGGGGGCTAAAAGCCGCGCGGGCATGTTGCAGTGTGGGTTCGATCCCCGCCAAGCCGAAAGAGGGGGTCAACCTTGTAGCATTGATCCGTTGTTTGTCAAACAGACACTGACCACGGGGTGCACATCCCGCGATTTACCTGGTGGTGGGGTGCTGAAGGACCGGTCCCATCATCCCCAGGAGTCTAGTACCCGTACTTGTGCAGGTGCTAGCGATAGGGAGGCACAAGTCGCCTCGAAACCTGGGTTAAAAAATAAAAATTAAAAAAATAATAATAGAATAAGTCATAATATTTCATATTCACTGATCCGTTGTTTTTCAAACAGACACTGACCACGGGGTGCACATCCCGCGATTTACCTGGTGGTAGGGTGCTGAAGGACCGGTCCCATCATCCCCAGGAGTCTAGTACCAGTACTTGTGCAGGTGCTAGCGATAGGGAGGCACAAGTCGCCTCGAAACCTGGGTTAAAAAATAAAAATTAAAAAAATAATAATAGAATAAGTCATAATATTTCATATTCACTGATTTAAAAATCATAAAAGATCTGTCTCCGGCTCTCCGCAGTTTAGAAAATCTGTCTTTTAGTCGCATCATTTTTTTAAAAAAATAATAGACAAGTGAGATCTTTGTAACTTTTTTTTTTCATAAACAACTCTGAGGGCGCTGGTCCTAACATTTAGTAGGCCCCTAGCTAAATATAAATTGAGGGCCCTTATATAGCAAATAAGAACAATAACTCCAAATATCAATACATTGTCATTTTGAACTTAGTTAGCTTATATTTGACTATAAAACTTCATGGACTTAAAAATAGCTAAAGTGATTATTTAACAAAAATAATCAAGTGGATTGTTCAATGAAAATAACCTTCTTTTTTTCCTTTTTTGACATCCAGATGAATTCTTTTTGGGCAACATATTAACATAATTGTAAGATAATAGGCCAAATGTAGAAAAAGAATAATAGCACCTGGAAAGGATGTCAACAGCATATGAGCAACTCCAATGATTAATCTATATTTTAAGTCTGATTCACCATGACACCATATGAACTATCTGCATAGCTAATAACTAATCAATTAAAAAAATTAAAAAATTGAGCACACGCATAGCTATTCTATATTAGAAACTAGAATACTAGTCTAAATTCCAGTTAATTGAAAATTACATAAACGCAATTGAAAAGCTACAAATCAATAACAACAAATTAAACATCAATATTTTTAATTATCAAAACCTAACATCAAAAATTTGATAGAGTTGAGACTTGGAATCAAATAAATTAAGTATGATTTTACCGAAAAACTCAAACGGATGGATGGTGGTCGAAATTCCTCTAGAAGAACCAGATCCAAGGACAATAATGGTGGAATCGGTGGATATGGCGGTGGAAAACAGATATCGTTAATTGAGAGTAGAAAAAATTCACAAGTGCACTGGAGAAGAAAAATAAAATAGGAGAAATCTGAAAAGGGTTTTGAGAAATAATTGAATTACATTGGTAAAGATTGATTTGAAGAAAATAATTAAGAATAGAAGTGAAAAGACGAAAAGATCGCCCATTTATTTCTCCCTCTCTTTATTTTCTCTGGCTCTCTTTATTTTCTCTTTCTCTGTAATCTCTTCATCAAATACAAAGACTTTTTTTCGTTTATCTCTTTAATTGATTGATAATTAATTTTTTTTATGGACCCAATATATATAATATTAATACTAATATAGATGTACATGAACGGAGCCCTCTATCACCTCGGGGTCCTCTCCCATCGCCCTAGCCCAACAAGGCAAAAGGCCGGCTCTGGCAACTATAGAACTAACCAAATGGGTCAATCAATTCCTTTTTTTTTTGCCTTTTTCAGTAGAGCACGAATTCTCTCTCTAAGAAGTATGCCATGTGTCCTACATAACGTCTACATTGTTATTTTTTTTTTTTTTTTTATCTCATCTTGTCTTTATGATGCTATTGTACATTATTGAAGAAATATCTACTAAATTAAAATGTCGATCCTTTTCTCTTCAACTACGATCTTTAAGACATTTTTCTTAATTTTTTAAGAATAAAAGACTGTAACAGAATAAATTAGTTATTGTGGATGTTATCATTACAATTGCATAGGAGTTGAGAGTTAGGGGTGGATAACTGAAAAGGCTTGAAATTCACTGTACCTTCGAAATGGGCATTATTTTCGTGGAAGTGAAGCAATATTACAGTGTAGTGCATGGTAGACCCCAAATTTAAAGCAATGGACTATGAGTAGCATATAATTACTTTATCAATATTAATGTAGAATTGGCTTTCGAACAAGATATGTACTTTTCCCTATGGACACCTTCATATGCGGCGGAGCCAGGATATTATAGGCAAACTGTGTTACTAAATTTTTAAATTAGTAATTTATATATATTTAATGAATTTCTTAAGACAAATACAGAGTTTTGATTAAAATTACTAAGTTTGGCTGAACGCATAATGTACACACTAGCTCCCGCCCCTCTACACCTAACCTAATTATGGTTATGCAAATTGCAAACCACGTGCATGCACCAACAATTATATTAATCCAACTTTGTCGTTTCAGATATTGGCACACTTTTTACATGAATTACTAGACCAAGTTGTTGGGACTTGGCGTGTACGTGCTTGTTTATGTTCGACTAATTGGGCTCTAATCTACATTGTGTTTTACTTATGTACATTTGCAGTGTACAGTTTTTTTTGGGTCGATACCTATATTGTTAGTTGAGTTTTATTTTTATTTTTTTGGCTTTAAATAATGTGTGTTACGTCAATAAATTGTTATTAGAAATACACTTTTGGGCTATAAGAGTATATTTTATTAGTGAATATTACAATATATTCTCATATATTTTGTAATTAATAGTAGTGTATAATTATGGTAAAAATAGGATTCTTATTCAATTAGGATTCAACATTGTACACATTATATATATATATATATGTATTAATAAGAAAGACTCCCCAAGGGAGATTAATATAATCTTACATGGTACAATCGACGAGAAACCTAGGAATGCGCACGGAGTGGAGCGAGTCACTGATTACAAATTCCTTGATGATTCGGACACCTCACCTCTGGTCCAAAATGCACTACAAAACCCAGTGCCTACCGCCCCCGGCACACTCACCCGTCCTGCAAACTGCCACTTCCCCACCTCCGATCCCGCAACATCCCGAAACAACCCGCTGCCCAACCAGTGCCAACACCACCACACTACATAACCCGCCACCGTCGCCTCCGCCACTGCCCGCTCCCCCCGCCACTTTCTCCCCCTCCCCAAGTACACCCAATCACCCTTCTATATACCGCCACCCCGCCCCATGACCCACATTCCCTCAAACATCCCGCCACCCACTGCCCAGCCCCACACCACACTGCCAAATCTCGCCAAACCCCTCCCCACCCACTTTCACTGCCCCACAACCCACTGCCCCGCCCCCGTACCCACACACCAAATGGAAACTCGCGCCAAACACGGAATTTTTAAATCCAAAGTCCATTTTAACTTATCCACACAATCCATATCACCAATACCTAAAAACTCAAAACTAGTCAAACTTGACCCGAATTGGAATGCGGCCATGCGTGAGGAGTTTGATGCGCTTACCACTCAGCGCACATGTGATCTTGTTCCGAGGACAGAAGGGGGTGAGTATGATTCGTTGTATGTGGCTCTTTCATCATAAGTTTAGAGATAGTTGTGATATTTAATGCCACAAAGCCATACTTGTGGCAAATGGCACAGGACAGCATGGGGGTATTGATTGTGGTGAGACTTTCAGTCCGGTGGTCAAATTGGCTACTATTCGCATTGTTCTGATCATAGTTATGGGTAAGAACTGGCCGATTTATCAACTTGATGTGAAAAATACATTCTTACATGGGGATTTGAAATATACAGTTTATATGCACCAACTGCCAGACTTTGTACATCCAGAGGCTCCTCATCATGTATGTCGTCTATGTAAGTCCTTGATGGTTTGAAATAGGTCCCCCGGGCTTTCTATGAGCATTTCGCTACTTACATTATGCAAATTGAGTTCATATGCAGCAAATGTGACCATTCATTTTTCATCGAGGTAGTAACATTGCATATTTGTTATTATATGTGGATGATATTGTTCTGACTGTCTCTTCTGATGTGTTGAAAAATGAGATCATTCGGCTGCTTTAATCCGAATTCATTATGACTGACTTAAGGAAGCTGAATTACTTCTTGGGGATTTCTGTGACTAGATATGCAGATAATATGTTCCTATGCCAGCGTAAGTATGCGAAAGAAATTGTGTACATGGCTAAAATGGCGAATTGCAAAATCATGCCTACTCAGGTCGTCTCGAAGTCGAAATTCAGTATTGTTGACGGTGATTCAGTGTTTGATCCTACTCTCTATAGGAGTCTTGCAGGTGCACTTCAGTATCTTACATTCACCAGGCCTGACATTGCATATGTTGTTCAACAGGTTTGTTCATTCATGCATGCCCCTAGGGAGCCTCAATTTACAGCTCTTAAACGTATTATTCGATACGTTAAGGGCACTCTTGATTATGTATTACATCTTTACCATTCTGCACCGACCAGGATGATATCATACACGAACGCCGATTGGGCAGGTTGTCTAGATATGCAACGTTCCACGTCCGGCTATTGTGTGTTCTTAGGTGACAATCTTATCTCATGGTTTGCAAAGAGGCAAGCCACACTCTCTCGATCGAGTGCAGAAGCAGAGTATAGAGGGATTGCAAATATTATAGCTGAGATCTGCTGGCTCCGAAACCTCATCCTAGATCTTCAGTGTCCCTTACGTAAGGCTTCTATGGTTTACTGTGATAACATATCTGCGGTATACTTATCTCATAACCCGGTTCAGTATCAGAGAACAAAGCACATTGAGATGGATATACATTTTGTTCGTGAGAAGGTTGCTATAGGTCATGTTAAGGTGTTGCATATGCCTTCTTCGTATCAATATGCAGATATTTTCACAAAGGGACTTCCTCGGCAACTGTTCATCGACTTCAGATCCAGTCTCAGCGTCCGGCCTCCTCCCGCTCCGATTGAAGGGGTGTATTAGTGAATATTACAATATATTCACCATATATTTTGAAATTAATAGTAGTGTATAATTATGGTAAAAATATCATCCTTATTCAATTAGGATTCAACATTGTACACACTATATATATTTGTATTAATGAGAAAGACTCCCCAAGAGAGATTAATACAATCTTACATATTTGGTGTGATACAACAATAGTTAAGTGATTTTTCTATTACATACTAAAGAAAGTGACTTTGTTTCATCTATTGAGTAACTTTTTCTGTTACAAAATAACTAAATAAATTATTATACTATTTTAAATAGTTGAGTGATCATACGAAAATCAAAATCAACTTGGGGTTAAGATATGATGACCTAAGCCTCAACCAAGTTAAAGCATCATGCCTATAATCTCCTTTAACTTTTATTTCAAGTTACTTGTAACTTTAATATAGAAACAAATGTAATTAATTATTTGAGATTGAGGCATAGTTATTGTAGTTATTTTAGGTAGTATCACGTCAATGGACTTGATTAGCTAACAGTTCTCTAGAGCATCGGATTTAATAGCAAGGATTTAAACTTCCTGAATGGTCTGAAGATTTTGAGGAATGGAATAAAGAAATGCATATTAAATGTACATATAATGGTGTTCAATTATCAGAAATAGAATTTCCAAAAAATTGGTTGAGGGATTTTCTATTCTACCCCCACTCCTCTATTATTAATATTCAGTTAATTCGAACTTGATCCCGAATGTTCTTAGTGGGACTAATTTAAAAAACTTTTCCAAGAACTGCCAAGACTCGATTTTTTGCGGGAAGGCCTTCTCGAATTACGTTTAACGTTCCTTTATTACTTTCCCGATCGGTGCCTCGGGTCGGTACCAGGGCTCCGGGGCATGATTACCACGACTACTATCAACCCGAGCCCAAAGAAGGAAAAGAACGGACTAACCTTCTCTTTCTTCGATCATAAAGCCCTCTGATCCCTTTATTTGTCTTTCTTCCCCCCTGAATAAGTAAAACGCCGCTCTTTCGAATTCAAAATAACTCGCTGACGGCCGCAAGTATAAATGTTTGTCTGGTTGAAGACGTTCACATGCCTTTCTCTGTCCTTAGGGGCATTTTTATTTTAAAGAAAGACTTTGATCTTTGAGTATGGGTTTTGTTTTCATAGAGCACAACCTGTGTTGCCCCGAATAGAACATAGAACGACAATAAAACAATAAAAGAGAAGAAAGATGGATATTATATATATCTCCACACATGTTTAAGCCATGCAAACCTTCTTTTTCTTATACACTTCACAATCGTATTCTACTAAAAAATCCGGGCTATGAGTTTTTCCGTTGGTTGATTCTCGAAATGACCTCTTGAAAAAAAGGCCCTCGGTTTCAAACCCACAAATGAATAGGAAGCGAGGAGAGGGTCCGAGCAAATCTTCTAGAGAGCGTACCCTTAGTTTCTACTCTTTCTCTATTCTAAAATGAAAAATAGAAAAAAGAAAAAGGAGTCATTGGGACTTCCTGCCCTACGGAAGGAATGAGCCTTGGGAAGGAGTCTTCCGATCTTGGATCCTCGGAGTCGTTGACTCCTTCTTTGCCCTCTTCCTTGAGTCCTTGACAGGAGGATCTATTCCTTCTATAGGACGGTGTGCTTGGACACCTTGCGCCTTTGGCTCTTTCAAATCATTGGCTATTGGGACAAGAAATCGCTCTTTCCGCCTTGGCGAGGGATTAGGGGTCGCCCTCGTCCAAGAGAGATTTTCAGTTTATGGGGGTAGTATGGGATCCGTAGTCGGAGAGAAAATTACCCGTTTTATTGAACACGATGCCAATTAAATTTTACCTCTTATTATAGTGTATGCTTCTGGGGGGCGCGCATGCAGGAAGGAAGTTTGAGCTTAATGCAAATGTCTAAAATATGGTAATAGAATATTTCTCAATATTCTTTCATTAATTGTATATCTCCTATTTTAGGTAGAATTATAATCCTTTTGTAATTAGGTTAATTAGTTACCTAGTTTGTATTAAAGTAAATATTCTTGTAACCTTATATATATTATAAATCATTCATCAATAAAATGAAGGGAACATATTCCTTTATGGTATCAGTAGCTTAAAACTACAAACCATACCCTAGCCGTCGATACACCTTCTTGGCTGCCACCTTCTTTCAACACCGGCACCTAGCCCACGTCGGAACCCTAGCCGCCACCCCCTCTTTTCCCCACGACGGAACCCTAGTTTTTCCGTCCATTCTCTCTCCCTCTTCCATGGCTGACAAAACCAAATTCCATTCGGCACTTGCCGTAAACAACATTAAAAACTTCATCCATGTGACTCTTGAGACGGAAAAGGGTCAATACTCATCGTGGGTGGAGCTTTTTAAGATCCATTATCGTGTTTACGAAGTTATCGACCACATCATACCTCCCACGCCAAAGTCCACAGAAGTACCATCAACTTTGACTTCTGATGATGCACTCTGGTCTCGTTTAGACGCATCCTTCCTCTAGTGGATATACGACACGATATCTAATGATCTATTGCACACCATCATTGAGACCAATGCCACTGCCCGCCAAACATGGAAATGTTTGGACAGTATTTTCCACGACAATAAAACTCAACGAGCGTTATACCTTGAAATTCAGTTCAATGACGTTCATCACGGCGATTTCCCAAATGTGTCTGCCTATTGTCAAGAACTCAAGATATATGTCGACCAACTCTCCAACGTCAGCACACCAGTCACTAATCAGTTATTGGTCATGCAACTTATTACAGGTTTGAACGAATCCTATGATGGCGTTGCCACCATCCTTCAGCAATGCATGTTATTACCTCCATTTTATGAGGTTCGTTCGAAGCTCATCCTTGAGGAAACCCAGAAAATCAAGTGCAGCACAACTCGGGCCAGCATTGATGACGTTGCCCTCACCACCACCGTCGGTCCCTCCGCTGACGACAGGGCCTCCTGGTCTGGCAACTAGAACCGTCGGCTAGAGGACCCACAATAGTCTGCTTCCTCCCGTAATAACCGCCGGAGCAAGCAGTCTGGCAAGGGCCGCGATGGAAGAAATTCTGGCAACAACGGACAGCGACCGCGACAGTGGCAGCAGCCTCCGCCGTAGGCTGCCTACCCGTCGTGTGTTGCATGGGTCCCATCGTCATGGGCCCTACTGTCATGGGCCTTCTCTCCTTGCCCATATATGACATCCTCGTGGACTCTACCTCAGAATCGACAGACCTAACCTGACATACTTGGCCCATGTCCACAACAGGCCTACACAACCCCCCCTCAATCGATTTATGTATCGACTGACATTGAGGTAGCTATGAGTACAATGTCACTCAACACTCCAGACGAAAATTGGTATATGGACACAGGCGCCACATCTCACATGCCGGCATCACAAGGTACTCTCTCGTCTTATTCCAATTTGTGTAATTTAAATCTGAATATTATTGTTTGTTGTGGACAAGGCATTCCTATTCGTGGTTATGTTCATTTATCCCTATCCCCACCACATCCACCACTAATCTTAAAAAATGTCCTTCATGCCCCTAAACGCATTAAGAATCTAATATTCGTGCGACGTTTCACAACTGACAATTGGGTTTCCCTTGACTTTGATCTTTTTGGTTTTACTGTAAAGGATTTTATGACAGGGAGACGAATAATGAGATATGACAGCACCGGAGATCTCTACCCTATTTCAAACGCCCTCAACAATCTAGCCTCATTTTCCTTAACCTTTTTTAATCTTTCAGCTTTCTTATGGCATTCTAGATTAGGACATCCGGGAGACTCTGTTTTACGCTCCCTTAGAAAAAATAATTTTATTAATTGCAACTGTATTTCTAGGACTCCTATATGTGAATCTTGCATTTTTGTAAAACATGTCAAATTACCATTTTCTGAATCCACAAATTATACTTTAATGCCTTTCGATATCATACATAATGATTTGTGAACATCCCCTATTTTGAGTACGGTTGGCCATCGATTTTTTTTCGACAATTATTTCAACTTTTTATGGACTTTTCCAATTGGAAATAAATCCCAGGTCTACCCCATTTTTTTCTTCATTTAGTGTTTTCGTACAAACACAATTTGAAAAGAGCATTAAATATTTTCAATGTGACAATGACAGAGAATTCGATAATAACCAATTCAAACAGTTTTGCTCCAAAAATGGTCTTATCTTTCATTTTTCCTGCCCTCACACATCCTCCCAAAATGATAAAGCCGACGGAAAATTTGAATCATAAACAACCTTATTCGTGCCCTACTTGCTCTCGCCTCAATTCCCCTTCAATTCTGGAATTACGCACTCACCATTGCCACCTATCTCCTAAACATAATCCCAAACAAGTCTCTAGCTTAACGGTCGCCCACCCAAGTTTTGTTTCGTAGGAACCCCTCCTACCAACACTTGTGTATTTTTGGATGTCTTTGTTACCCTCTTCATCCGACCACTCACAAACCTCAACCCGGTCTTCTCCGTGTGTGTTTCTGGGTTACCCTGCTAATCATCATAGTTACTCATGATATGACTTGTCGAGCCGTAAAATTATTATTTCACATCATGTCCTATTTGATGAGTCTCATTTCCCCTTTGCTTCTATATACTGGCCACCTCGACATTCCTACGACTTCTTAGATGATGGCCTAAACCAGCATCTAATTCACCATTTACATAGTCCATCGTTAGACCCCGGCACCCGGCACCACCTTAGCCAGTCCGGGACTAGCTTCTCACCCTATTCTGTCGATGGTGGCCCAGAACAACCCGCCTCAAGGTGATTCCGCAGCCACCTCTCGGCAAATTGAGGTTCAGCCAGCCAGTACCGTCACCCATGTCCTTCCTCCTCTTCCCGACAGTCTCGCGACAAACCCGCCTCCTATTCCGCATCTCGAGACACACTCTCGGACCATGAAAACTCATGCCATGCACTGAATTCATAAACCTAAATGGTTGTTTAACCTTTCCATTTCAGTTGTCCCTTCCCCTGTCCCTCATAACCCGAATGATGCCTTGTCCGACCCTAATTGGAAAGCCACAATGATTGACGAATATAATGCTCTTATTGATAATAAGATGTGGGACCTAGTACCCCATCCACCTGATACTAACATTATTCGTTTGACGTAGATTTTTAGACATAAAAAGAAATATGATGGTTCTTTTGAGAGGTACAAGGTTCGTCCTGTAGGTGATGGCAAGTCTTAACAGGTGTGAGTAGACTGTGATGAAACGTTCAGCCTGGTCGTAAAGCCTGCAACCATCCGGAACGTCCTCAATATTGCCATATCCAAGTCATGGTTCATTCATCAGTTTGATGTCAAGAATGCATTCTTACATGGGGATCTTTATTAAACTGTATATATGTATCAACCTATGGGTTTCAGGGATCCCATTCAACCGAATTATGTGTGTCTGATGCGAAAATTGCTCTATGGACTGAAATAGGCTCCTCGAGCATGGTACTAGCGGTTCGCCGATTATGTCTCCTCTATCGATTTTTCACACAGTAGATCTGATCATTCCCTATTCATCTACAACAATGGTACATACATGGCTTACCTAATATTATATGTTGATGACATCATCCTCACCACATTATCTAATGCTCTCCGTCGGTCCATTATGTCTCTCATTTCCTCTGAGTTTGCTATGAAAGATCTGGGGGCCTGAGTTATTTCTTGGGCATCTCTGTCACTCGACATTCTAGCAGCCTATTTCTATGTCAGAAAAAGTATGCCGAAGAGATCCTTGACCGTGCAGGCATGACATCTTGCAAACCATCTCACACGCCTATAGGCACCAATTCCAAGCTCAACGCTGATTCCGGCCCTTCATATTCAGACCCGACTCACTATCGTAGCTTGGTTGGGGCCCTGTAGTACCTCACATTCACGAGAACAGACATATCTTATGTCGTGCACAAATCTGCTTACACATGCACAGTCCGACGGAAGCACACATGCATGTCCTCAAACGTATTTTACTATACGTTCAAGGTACACTTCACTTCGGATTACATCTATACAGGTCTTCGCTCAATGGTCTCACTGCTTATTCTGATATTGACTGGGGTGGATGTCATGACACCCGACGCTCCACGCCTGGTTATTATGTTTTCCTCGGAGATAACCTATTGTCTTGGTCTTCCAAAAGAAAACCTACATTGTCCCGATCCAGTGCAGAAGCAAAACATAGAAGTGTTGTCAACGTCGTCTCTGAGTCTTGTTGGATCTGTAACTTTCTACTTGAGCTTCACTGCCTGATTCAAAAGGCAACATTGGTCTACTGTGATAATATTAGTATGATATATCTTTCCGACAATCCCGTCCAACATCAGCTCATTAAACACATTGAGATGAACATTCATTTCGTTCATGAAAAAATGGCTTGTGGTCAAGTTCGTGTCCTTCATATTCCTTCCAAATATTAGATTGCTGATATCTTAACCAAAGGACTTTCGCGCATACTATTTGATGATTTTCGAGTCAGTCTCAGTGTTCGAGAATCTCCCGCTTCGACTGCGGGGGTGTAATAGAATATTTCTCAATATTCTTTCGTTAATTATATATCTCTTATTTTATGTAGAATTATAATTCTTTTGTAATTAGCTTAATTAATTATTTAACTTGTATCAGAATAAATATTTTTATAATCTTATATATATGATAAATTATTTATTAATAAAATGAAGGAAACATTCGATGATAATTGCTTTAAGTGGTCACATTCGTTTAGAGAGAAACGACAATATGGTACGAAACCTACATGGTGTTAAATAACTCTTTAAGTTGGTTCCATTAGCAGTTGATAACTTGTTATATATCTAAGCATCCTACATTAGCCAACTTTTGACTATCACATGCAAATTAAAGTGTGCACTGAAATTTTGATGTGACAAAGTGAAAACAAAGATGGCCATTTTCTTAGCCATACAATAGGATAGTGACTTATCTCGTGACTTAATTATTCGAGGGGTTATAGATGCTCCAAAATCCGAATAAAATAAAATAGAACTTCAAAGCGATGGCTATTATACCAAATTTAAAGGTATGCTGAGAAATAAAAACAGCGATTAATCAAGTTTTAGAGGGAACTCCGGAATGTTTGGTTCAAAAAATAAGGTTATTCCTATTATAACTTTGGAATTATAATTTCATAATTATAGTTACACCTTTTTCTATGAATGATGAGATAGATAATCTCAAAATTTCATTATGATTTTGGCTAATACCTATAACAAAACACTGGATAAATTTAATCTCAAATTTTATAGAGGGATAGCCCCTAATCCTGATAACCAAACGGTCTGTTAGAATTCCCACGTCGGTTGTGTGATAGAATTGTGGTCTCTTTATATGACTTGAACAATCCTCTAGATTTTGGGGTGTGAGTTAAGTCTAAGGTCTATTTTATCACCCTTTAGAGTTAATTTGTAATCTATGAAAAGAATAGCAAAGTCCAAGGTTTCCAGATCACAAATTTGATAGAAGAATGATACTATATAGTATATACTACCTTTTTGTTCGTCTCAATTTGTATGACATGATCTTTTCATTTTGGACGCCAAAAATTATCTCTTATTGTTGACCCTATATCAGTCTACAAGAATAGATATGAGATTTTGGTTCTCAAGTAGACAAGTACTATGAGTATATGACTTAATGATTCGGATTGGAAAAGTTAAGTAAATTAATTAGTCATTTCTAATGCTCATGTTAGTAACGAAAAATAACTTTAATGCAAACGATCGAATATAGAAAATGCACAACTAATTAAGAAAAAGGGTTTACACCATATAAAAACGTATATCTTATTTGAATATGTGACAAGGGAATTTTAAGAATTGAATTTATCACATGGTCTAAACCATTCCTTCCATGGTCTTTCCATATATATATATATAGTCATTGACATTTTAGGAAGGTAATTAACTTATTCCAAATCCAAATCTTGACGGGCTTAAATCTTTTTAGGATTAAGAGTGAAGATCACGAAGAAATATTTTGATTTCTTACCGTTATCATTAAATTAGGTGCACCTTAATTATTCCATTGGATATTTACTAACCTCCAAATCTTTCACCAACATAGGTATATGCATGGATAACTCTACTTACCAAAATTTAGACCGATATTAAAAAATCACATACCTTTTTTTCCTATCGAAAGTTGAACCTAATAATCTCAATGATTTTCACTTCATTAACTGTTAGATGACATCTTGCCTAATCATAATAAAATGTAATAAGTATTATACACTGTATAGTGAATATCTTTTGCAAAGTTATCGATCATTGACACTTGGTAATGTAGAAATCAAGAAATTAGAAACAACTCTAATTTCCATAATTTTGAAGAGAACAAATTGAACAGGGGGGTGTACTGTATCAACCATTGGTTTTGCATGTTTGGAAAGTAATTAAGTAATAGTATATAGTATCTGGAAATAAACTAATAATAGTAACAAGAACGCCAATATAAGGATTGTGGTAGTGTGACTAGTACTCCTTCATCCTTAATCAAAGATTTCGCGTTCAAAATGCACTAGATACGAAATCATTTTTGTTAGATGGCACATTAGGACTTTCCAGCGCCAATTATGATTTAGTAGAATTCAAGCAAATTAACCAAGAAAATAGTAACAAAGAACTTAGTTTTCCAAAACTATGATGAAACATTGAATAAGTAATCAATCTATATATCCCAACAAGGATTTGCCATCTCAATCAAATTTAATTGATCTGCATGAAGATGAAAGGCACCAAACTCTTACTGTATTAGATACTAGTGCTAGTATATATATATTTCATGCCTAACTCTTCCCCACAGACAGGGGACAGGGACAGCCCCTCACTTTACAAAGTCCCATACTCTTCACTCCTTTTCTTGAAAATCAAACCCACACTTACCTCCCACTAACCCCATCCCCCACAAATAACTACTTTTCCTTTTCATTTTTTCCTTTATCTATGTCACTTACATGTGTACCTTTAAACTAAGAAAAATATTACTTCCTCCCTACTAATTTAGTGTTTTACTTTTTTTTTAATCGTCCCAAAAAAATGTCTCTTTCTATATTTAATAAATTTTCTGATCTCAATGAAAGTTTGAGACCACGAGATTTAAAGGACTCACACATCTTTAATTTAAAATTTAAAAATCTTCCTTTATTTTTTAAATTTTATGTCAAGTCAAATTAAAATACTTAAAATAGAACGGAGGGAGTAACAAATATTATATAGGAGTATTACTAATACTAAGTTTGCATTTAGTGTTACAATAATATGTAATGATTATCATTGTACTTACATCCACTAAATTTTAGTTCACTGGAGCAGAGCTACAATTCTAATTGCGGCTTTGATGGAATTCAGCATTTTTGTTCAAGATAACTGTATATTTGTGTTAAGAAATTTATTAAAGATATAAATAATTTATTAACAAGCTAATAAATTATCTGTTTTAGAATTGATATTGCAAAAACTCAAAATTTTGAATCCACATCTAAACTTGACAAACTCACATATAGAAGTTTAGGTGTTTACCAAAAAACAAAAGGGGAAGTGTAGGTGGAGAGACGTATTACTTCAAGTGGTCATGTCTTCGCTGATAGTTTTTTAATATTATTTTGTATAAATAATAGTAATGTGTATTTTGTATTAATTTTAAAGTGGTGTAAGTATATAGTAAATATATTATTAATTTCAGAAACTAAAATAATATAAATGCGCGTTATTTGAATATGAAGTAAATGACCCGTTTGACCATTGATAATTTTCACTTTTTTTGGAAATTGTATTCCGAAATCATATTTGGACATAAAATTATTATAATTGTTCGGAATATTTCAGAATTCAAAAAACTTCAAATACATGTTTTCACATTTTTCACTCCAAATCACTTACAAAAATTTAACATTTTTTCGAATTGTATTTATATATTCAAACACAACTACAATTTTCAAATACCACTTTTCTAACTTTTTTCAAAATACTACTATTGTACTTATTTTAAAATTTTATACTCTATTCGTTCCATAATAAGTGTTGTTTTTAGCTTATGCATACCCATTAAGAAATTGTTCATTCCTAGAATATTATGAGTGTTTTAACTAACTTACCCCTATTAATGCATAGAAAAAAAATACTTAATGATTCCTTATTATGTAAATAAATTTAATTTTGAAAGAATAATATTATTATTTTTTTAAAATTCTAAATCACCACTTAATTTGAAATAAAATAAAAAATCTAAAATCACATTTATTAGAAACTGACTAAGCATTTTTTATATCCGAACGCCCATTTAATATGTTGCGACCCTAAAGACAAATGCATATAGAAGTTAGAATTATGAGAATCGGTGAATCCGTTACGTTACATAAAAGTCTTAAATATGCGAGAAGCACATATATATAGTGACTAGTCGAGTAGTGCATTCATACATAAGCAAATCCCATTCTCTCTTGTCTTCTTCTCATATTGATTTCCTATTAAATGGGAGGAAAATAAAAAGTCAAGAAAATTAAATTTATTGTCCCTCCATATTCAACAGTACAGCGTCAATTTTCTCACTTTCCATGACTGAAAATTCAACCAAAATAAATGCCATTCTCGCTAAACCACTTCACACAGTCACAACACTATGGAATCCCATCCTCTAATCTCCACCATTATCACTCTCTACACTCTCATTTTCCTCTACTTCCCAACTATTGCTGCTTCTCCACTAATCATCTCCACCTCTCTTTTATTACTTTCCCTTCTCCGACTCGGTGCAACTCAAAGAATTTCACAAGAGCAAATTAAGAAGAAAAAACCCGAACCCGAGAACCCATCATTACAAGTTCCACGTGATGACCCGGATTCGGAACCCATACTGGATCCAGTTCCTATAGGGTTTCATGACGACTGCTTCGTTGAATCCAACGTGGATTCTAATTGTGAAAAGTTGAATTTTGCGTTTGATAATGAAATAAATATTGAGCCTGATTCAACCTCAAAAATTAGTTCAAAAGATGAAAACTGTTCAAGATTATATAAAGAGACCAAAGACGTTATCCTCAACCGATGTGGAAACTCAACAGTATTAGACACGGAACCGAAACCTGAACCCGAACCGAGACCGTTTTATAACGACAGCTTTGTGGAGTGGAATGTGAGGGCGCCATTGGAAGTGATATACGAAGCATATGAAGGAGAAGAAGAAGAGGAATATACAGAGGAGAAGAGAAGAAACGAAGAGTTAAGGGCTATTGAGAGATACGCGTCGTTGTCGATGTACTATCCGGAAACAGATACGGATACGGATAGTTCGTCGGGTGGGGATTCACCGGTTACCGGAAACTGGGATTCGCCGGATAATGTGTGTTTCCAGTGGGACGAGGAAGATAGAGAAGAAGAGTTGATGATAGAGATTAAATTGGATTGCAAGAGAAATAACGAAGTTGAGGAAGATAATTTGATCGAGATTGATCTGAGTTTCCCGGCGAGATGATTCGTCCACGAGAAAATGGTGGTGGGTTTTATGATGGGGGTTAACTGTAATTAACTATAATTTTAACGATATAAAAGAGTCATTTTTTTTTCTTGTTCAAAGGGGTTTCCGATTTTGGGAAAAAGACTAAAAAGAGGTTAGTGTGTGGTTTTGCGTCATTAAGATTGTATTAAGGCCTTGATCCAATTATTTGTTGATGTGTTAAATGACCAAATTAACCCTTAGGACACATTTGGTAGGAAGAATAAGAGATAATTAATAGAATAAACATCACCTATTACCCCCTCAACCCAAACTAATTATTTCTTATGCCCAGCTCATTCCAAAATAATTACCCGGTGTGTCCCCTTGACCCAACTAATTGTTTTTGTCCTTTCTTACCTCCCCTTTCTTTGTTTTGTTTCTTTTTTAAAAATTTTTTAATCCTTTTTTTGGTTACTTTGTCTTTTTTTTTAAATACTAGTTAATTGTTTTTAGATTACTACAAATATAATAAATTGAGTAATTTAACTACAATATGAAGTAATTAAAAAAATATTAAATTCACAAGCTTTCTTATTAAAATCTAATTTAATACAAACAAATTTTCTAATTTTGTTTTTGCACATTAACAAATTTTATATCTAAAATATGAGTTTATTTTTTATAATTTTTTCACAAGTAAAATTAGGACATACATATATCATGTCAGTATATGATATATACCATGTTGTCATCATATGGATTGAGTAGTGTTGTAATGAATCTGTCATCAATCCTTTGTGATACTTCGTCAGTATGTGATACTATATATTATGTGGGTATCATAGAGGACTATTTAGGTAATTAATCAATTTCTATGATACTTTATCAGTATATAATATATAGAATGTGAGTATCATAGATGACTGAGCTCTTTTTTGAAGGAACGAATCAGTCCTCTATGATATCTTGCCAGCATATGATATATCATGTGTGGGTCAGTCAGTCATGATACCCTGTTGGTATATATGATATATACACTGTGGGTATCATAGAAAATTGAGTTGTGTTTTGCCAGCATATGATATATCATGTGTGGGTCAGTCAGTCATGATACCCTGTTGGTATATATGATATATACAATGTGGGTATCATAGAAAATTGAGTTGTGTTTTTTCTTGAAGGAATAAACCAACGCTCTATTCAAAGAGAGTCATTTATGATACTATCATGGTATATAAATTTACGCAAATGGTATCACTGATGATTGAGAAATGCCATAGAAGAAATGAAGCAGTCCTCCAAGATACCATCTACATAGATTTATATACCATAATGGTATCATGAAGGACTCTCTTTCAATAACTGAAGCAGTCCTTCATGATACCATCATGGTATATGCACTCCTTCATGATACCATCTCAGTATATGGTATATACCATGATGGTATCATGCAAGACTACTGACATATCTGAAGGACTTACAAAGTTTTCCATGAGACCATCTGCATAGATTTATATACCATAATAGTATCATGAAGGATGCTCTTTGAATAACTGAAACAATCATTCATGATACCATCATGATATATACAGTCCTTAATGATACCATCTCTGTATATGGTATATACCATGGAGGTATCATGCAAGACTGCTGAGACATATAAAGGACTTAAGATGTCCTCCATGATACCATCTCAATATATTTTTATACCATGATGGTATCATGGAGGATTCTGGACTGTTGCATTCAAAGGCTTCAACAATTCTTCATGATACCATATGAGTATATGCTATATCATGTAGGTATCATAGAGGATTGAGTAGTATTTTTTAACGAATGAATCAACTTTCTATGATACTTTGTCAGTATATGATATATATCATGTGGGTATCAGAAAGAATTGAGTTGTGTTTTTCTTTAATGGATGAATCTGTACTCTGTGATACTCTGTCAGTATATGATATATATTAAGTCCATATCATAGAGGAATGAGTGTTTTCCTTAAAAGAATGAACCACCAGTCCTATGTGATACCACGTGGGTATCATAGTATATTGCAACAGTAGACTTAAATTACTATTGAAAAGGGAACAAGTAATAAAGAAATAAAAAAAATAAGAAAATGAAAAAGAAAAAGAAAAATTAGAATTAAATTATGGTGAAAAGAAAAATAAAATATAGTATGAAAAAAATAAATGAAGAAAAAAAGAGAAAAAGAAAAGAATAAAAGAAAGAAAGAAAGAAAGAAAGAAAGAAAAAAAGAAAGGAAGATAAGAAGTAGAGAAATAAAAAAGAAAAGAAGAAAAAGAGATAATTAATTAGAAAAGAAGAAATAAAAATAAAAAATGAAAGGAGCTAGAATTAAATATTCAATTAGATTATAGTGAAAAAAGAAAATAAAAATACTATGATTTGAAACAAAAAAAAGATGAAAAAGAAAGAAATAAATAAATAAAGAAAAAAACAACAGAAAATAGGAGAAAAGAAGAAAAGAAGTAGAGAAATAAAAAAGAAAGGAAAAAAAAAAGAGACAATGACTTACAAAAACTATAAGAGGTAGTTTAAGAGTATGAAAAGTGAAGGGGGGCATGCAATGTAAATAGTTGGGTTTTTGGGCATTAGTGTAGTTTTCCTTAATGAATATCCGAATTAAATTGGGAATGAGTTTATCATATGTTTGGTTGGGCTAAAATCCCAGCATAACTAATCCCGTGATCAGTTATCACGAGATTGTAGTGTTATTTCTAAGGCTGGTCAATGGGTCGGGTCGACCCAATTCTGACCCGGCCCGTCCCGATACCCGCCTCGCCCCGATCCACCCTAAAAAAATCGGTGCCGGGGTTTGAACTCGGGAAGGGACCTGGGCTCGTCCCGCCCGTCCCGATCCCGATAGGACCCGCCCCAACCCGACCCCGACCCCGTCCTGCCCCACCAGCCCCCCTCCCCCTTTGCAAAAATAATCGTTGCAACAACTACCAAATTCCCCCACCCCAACCCCTATGTTAGTATATTTACACTTTAACCCTATTTCTCAACTATAAATACCTCATTTTTCTCTTCATTTTTTTCTCACAAATCTTCCTAACAGCTCTCTAATCTATCAATTTATCTCTCTACAATTCAACATTGCCTACTAAATATATAATTTTTTTGCTCATTTATATCAAAGTTCAAAAATTGGGAGTGAAGTTGGCAACTAGCTTGAGGATCATCCATCGAGCAAAGTTTCAATTTTCAACTTCGATTACACGTCAACGTTACGTCGGCGTTTGGTACCTTTGTTCCTTCTTTAAATTATTATTGTTACTTAATTTTAATTATCACACTTAATTTCATTTACTTTAATTATTTATTTGCATAATTATAATAGAACGCTTTGGATGTATGATTAAGGGTAAGGGTAAGGGTGCTTCTTCTAGTAGGGGTAACAAGGGTAAGGGTATTTCTTCTAGTAATTATATTCCTAGTCCCGATGATTTGATTGATTTCACTCATATAGATGAAACTGCTTTTTTTAATGATATACCATTAGATGATGAGGTATATTCTGCATCTGAACCAGTCTATATGAGTGAAATCAATCAAATTAACTATTTTTTAATGATATATCATTAAATGATGATGTATATTCTGCATCTGAACCAGACTTTAATTTTGACGATAATGACACACCCACTAGTGCACCTCAACCTCAAGCTCATACTGAGTCTCAGCTTCAAACTGAAACTGGTATGTCTCATATTACCATAGTATGAGTCAAGGCCCCACACAACACAAATTAAAATCAGTTGCATGTGAGTTTTTTATAGGGACCAAGATAATCAAGTAGTTAGATGTAAAATTTGTAAAAATGTTTATAAATTTAAAATCGAAAAAGGTCAAGGTGGGACGGGAGGTTTACTGAGACATGTACAAGGAGAGCGCACAACTAGTTGGAATCAATACCAGGCTAAAAAACTGGGTGTGTCAATTCCATCTAAGTCGGGACAAGGTTCACATAGTGTCCCCGACCAAGTACATGGTCAAATTAACCCGATGACGGGAGGAATTTTTGGTCCTAAATATGATAAAAATAAAGATAGGGAAAATATGACAAAATTAGTTGCGGTTGAGGGTTTGCCCTTTTCATTTTCTTCCTCTCCTGGTTTTATTCATTACATTCGAGAAACATATAATCATGCGTTTAACGGTTTTCCTAGATCAATTGTTAGAAGATATGTTTTTAAATTTGCGCATGAATATCAACAATATTTACGTTATGCATTGTATCATTTTAATGGCAAAGTGGCTATCACTTATGACATAGGACGTAGTACTAACAATAATGATTATTTAACTGTAATATGTAATTGGATAGATCATAATTGGTCCATGCAAAAACGTATTTTAGCATATAGATATATTGATGATAGGTACACTGGAACTTTTATTGCACAAAATATTCATGAAATTTGTGATTATTATGGAATAATTGATAAAATCATGACTATTACATTAGATAATGTTACTTCTAATGAATATGCTATAAGACTTTTAAAAGTTTAATTAACTCCATCTTTTCCTGATCATTTTCATATAAGATGGGCATGCCATATTTATAACTTAGTTGTAAATTGTGGCCTAAAACTTTTTGAAAACATTCTTGATAAAATACAATTTGCTATAAACTTTATTTTTAAAGGTAAAAAATACAAAGACGCAAAGAGTATAAAAAAACTTGTCACGATTGTGGATTACCTTATAGAAAAATTTCTGAAGAAGTAGCGACTATGTGAAATTCTCTATATAAACAACTACTTATCGCTTACGATTATAGAAGACCTATAACTTTATTATTCAACTCCCATAATAAAAATACAAGGGATATGCTTGTAGATAATGATTGAGATTTTTTTTTAGTACTTATTGGATTTTTAGAGAAATTTTTTTAAGCTACTAAAAAATTTTCTGGTATTTATTATCCTACTATTTCAACTATGTTATTTTATATAGCTCTAATATTTTTGTTACTTAATGAATATATGGAAAAACAAACTTATAAGGCATCTATTGAAAAAATGTTTAAAAATAATTTTTTTCTATTCCTACTATTTATATTATTGGTGTTGTATTAAATCCGACTATTAAAGTAGACGGTTGTAAAACACTTGTTGAAACGATTTATGATTGTAAAGCATTACTTCCACCTCCAAGTACAAATGAAGAACCAACTAAATGAGAAGTTACGTCTAACATACACTCTGAATGCAAAAAAGTATATATGTATTACCAACACGAAAGTGCAAATAATCAACCGACTTCTGTACCATCTTCTCCTACTTCACTGCAACCTTATAAAAAATATTCGGTTTCTGCTGCTAGTATTCAAGGCCTTAGAAATAAAATGTTTAGTGGTTCAACTTCTTCACAAGTTAGCGAATTTGATGTTTATGTTTTGCAGGGTGTTGTACCGTACAAATTAATTGACAATGATGAAGGACATGAAGACTTGCTGAAATACTGGAGGGAGAATGAGAAGACATTTCCGAATCTATCAAAGATGGCCCGAAATGTGTTGAACATTCAAGCGTCATCAACAGCGTCTGAAAGTGATTTTTCAGCTGGAATATTTCAAATAGGAGAGCACAGGCATTCATTGACAGGAGACACATTGGAGATTGCAGTTCTATTCAGAGATTGGATTCGAGCGGAGCGTAGAAGGTGCGGTTCAACCGGATATCAACGAAGAAGAAGGCTACAACTACAACGAAATCTTGTCCGAGGGAACAGGAAGCGACGTCGAACAATTTGACCAACAACTTTCAATTCCAACCGAAAATCCTCAAGACATTCTGAGGAAATTATAAAAAGTATGGTTAACTATGTAATTTTTTTAATTGCAATTTTACTATGTGATTTGTAAATTTTGAACAATACCACAAAGTTGCAATTTTGAAATTGTATTACAAAAAAAATCATATTTCTATTAAATAATAAAAGAGGCACAAAAACAACCTTGTGGTGTTTTTATTACACTATATTGTTCAATTATTGAAGTATTTATATATATTATTTTTTAAAATTAAGTGTCTAAAAAAATCGAAAATCCCCTACCGACCCAACCCCGCCCCGTCCCCCAACACCGGTCCCCTTTTCCGGTGGGATGTGGGACGGGATGGGATATCTGCCTGTCCCGCTAATCCCGTCGGAGCCCCCATCCCGACCCTTCCCCCGTCCCGCCAGAACCAGCCCTGTCCCGCCAGGACCCGACCCACTGGCCACCCCTAGTATTACTATCCAACATTGAACTTATTCCCTTACCAAACTAGCCCTTAGAGTTTTATTTTGCTCGTTCAATTGATCAACATATGCAATCCAATCTCCAATTAAAACCACTTCAAGACCCTTATTCATTCGGAAGATTCGTGAAGGTTTTCCTTACTTTTTTGGTTTCTCTCTCTTTCTTATCTTTTCCCTCTCATACAGTTGGACTTTGCAGAAAGTAAAGAAGGCATGTGATTTTTCAAAAGTTCCAACTTTAAATAAAGTTCATGAGATTTTAGAATGAAAAGGATTTGACTAGAAAAGGGCCACTTTAATTCATTTTTCGTTTTTGTTTTTCCATTTTGTGGGTAGGAGTTGAGTTGAGTTGAGTAAAGATGTTTTTAAACGGTTGCAAGTTGATTAGCTTTGGGTGTGTTCGGTATCCGGAGAAAAATATTTTTTTAATTTTCTCATGTTCATTTGTGTTAACGTATATTAATATAATATACTCCATATAATTGCAATATTTAATATTGTATAATTATGGTAGATATATGATCCTTATTGTATTAGGGTTACAAATTGTACACACTATATATATTTGTATTAATGAGAAAGACTCCCCAAAGGAGATTAATACAATTCTACATGGTATCAGAAACCAACAATCTTTCCTAACCCAAAACCTAATTTCGGCCACACATTCCCCTTTTTTTCGGCCCCGAACCGACCGTGTACCGCCGGTATACCTTCGATATACGCTGATATACAGCTGCCCCCTAATTATGCTAACATCCATCTATACCATTGGTATACTACTCATATACAACCCTCCATCCTTCCATATCTCTCCAACAGGTCGTATACCCCCTTGTATACAGCCTATACATGCCGATATACACCATATATACGGCTGATATACCATCCCTACTGTCGCGCCCGTTTTTAAGCCGACCCCGGCGAGAGGTCGGAAGGCGGAGCACAACGTGTTCGGTGATTCCTGGGTAAATTGAATTGAGGAGTCGCCACCTAATTATTTTACAGTGAATTAGAACACCTAAATATTAAATAAATGCTGCAATGTAACTCAAATTTTAAGGTCTGCGAAACTAATGAGATTCTAGGTAAGAGTTCTTTATTATCCTAAAGGGAAGGGGTTAGGCATCCTTTAAGATCCGCTAACTTGCGGTTATCCGATCAAACTCAGGTTAATTATTGTATTAAGAAAAATGCAAGTTTCAAAATATAAACTTAAAATGATGTTGCAAGTATTTTAGCAAAATGATACATTTTGTACAAGCATGCATTTGTATGATATTAAAGAAAAAAGACATGTAAAAAGTATGCATTTGTGACAATTAATAGTAAGGAGAATAACGAATTATTTATAATGCCAAAGAAGTAATTTTTGGAAATCATTTTTTGAGTTGTACGTTAAAAGATAAACTTATTTGTATGATTGATAAAGCGAATAAAAGATGACCAAAGTTGTTTAGAAAATTTTAAACATGCGTGCCGAGCCTAAAATAAATAACTAGCGAAGGGTTTCTAAGTTTTAAACTACCCTATGAATTAATTCTAAGTTTGCCCATTCTAAGCATTTCAATAGTTACATAAGTGCGATAAATAATATTACAATACAGAGCGGGATAAAAGCTGAATTAAAGAAAGTAAATAAAATAAATAAACTCCGAGGAATATCTGCCTTTATTTACTTTATTCCCTACAAGCTATCAAGAAAAAAAGGTTAGAAATAGTTAAATACAAATAACTTCGGATCTGCATCCAAAACACTCAGTGTTGAGTGTTTTGGTCACGGAGGGCTCAGACTTAAATTTTGAAAAGACCATTCCAATCACATCGTGGCTCCAAACGTATGACTCGGTGGTTATTTTGATTGCCTCGCTTACTAAACGTGTTGGTCTCTCGGATGAAAAGAAAAGATCATTATAATCACGTCGTGGCTGCGAACATATAACTTGTTGGTTATTTTAGTCGTCTCGCCTACTAAACATGTTGATCCCTCGGATGAAATAAAAAGGTTTAAGCCTCATCCTTGCCCAGAAGTTATATTCTCCGTCTTTATAACTGTGGAGGCCTCAAAATCGACGGATATTTTTCATCGGTCAGTGTAGTATCGTGTTCAAATCAGCAAAATTAAATCAAAGCAGTAAGCAGTAGGCAGTAAGCAGAAAGGCAGTTCCCGAGAAGACGGGATGTTTAGTTTAAAACAATAAAAAAAAAGTAAAACAGTAATCTGAAACCGAGCAGCAAATCGAAACAGAAAAACAGTAAGATATCCGTGCACAGACGTTTAAAACAGTAAACTGAAAACAGAGAAATGAAAAAAAAACGGGGCCTCGAATTCAATTTCATCGGCCTAAATGCGATATTAATAAAAAAGCAATAAAAACAGTAAAACAGTAAGATATCCGTTGCATGGATGCTTAAAACGGTACTGAAAAACAGAGAAACGAAACGAAAAAAAGCGCGGCATCGAATTCAATTTCATCGGCCTAAATGCGATATTAGTTCAATCAATAATAACAGTGCCAAAGAAACGAGCAGTGAGCAATTAAAGTATCCGACCCGAATTCTGAAATTTTGGAACCGAAACAGAATTAAGAAGTATTTATGAAAAATCAGACCCGGATTATGAACAGTGACCCGAATGGGGTGACCCAATTTTGAAAAGAAATTTTTCAGATAACCAACAAATAAGATACGAAATGCAAGAATTCTGGAAACTATCCAAACCGGGTCGACCCGACCCGTATCAGTGACCCGACCCGAATTAAATATCAAACTCGAATCAGATTTTTGCACCAATTTCAGATAACCAATCAAATAAGATACGAAATGCGATAATTCTAAAAATACCCAAATCGGGTCGACCCGACCCGGGTCAGTGACCCGACCCGAATCAGTGATTCAAACCCGAATCAGATTTTTGCACCAATTTCAAATAACCAATCAAATAAGATACGAAATGCGATAAATAGAAAAAAAATCCAAATCGGGTCGATCCGACCCGGGTCAGTGACCCGACCCGAAATCAGTGAAGAACAACAAATCGAATTTTTCCAGCAAATTCAGTTAACCAATATGCAATATGTGAAATGTAAGGATTCTGGAAATATAACCAAACCGGGTCGACCCGACCCGAAATCAGTGAAGAACAACATGAATCGAATATTTCAGCAAAATTCAGATAACCAACAAGGGATGTAAAAAAGGCAAAAATCTGGAATATACCCAAATCGGAGACTCAAAAAATAGTGGAGAACAAACCTTTTCTTTCGATTTTGGATCTTGTTTTCGGACTTAATTGTTGAATAACAAGGAGGGCAAATGCTTAAAATCGAGAACACAACAAAATATTTTATATATAATCGGACCTCCCAAAAATCCTCCCTTTGTAGAACAAAAATGGGGGTATTTATAGATACTCACCCCGACGTTTACCCCCACCCATACCCCTTACAAAATCGAATTCGAATTTCAAAATAAAGGGGGAACAAAATTTGATTTTTGGGGCGATTTCTTGGGGCATGTGTTGCGGTGAGAGGTGATGGGGTTGGTGGTGTCAGGCGGCGGTGTCGGCGATTGGTGGTGTCAGGCGTAGGGTGCGGCGACGTGAGGGTAGGGGTGTAGGGTGGGCGACGATTGGAAGGGTTAGGGGTGTTAGGTTTTTGATTTTGGGGTTTTTGGGTTTTTTTTTGTTTTGTTTTGGTTTAAAGGGGATTGGGTTTGGGCCAGGTTGGCGATTCGGTGTGGAAGCTGCGGGTTGGTGGTTGGGCTTGGGGGAGTTAAAAGGAAAAAGGAGTTGTTGGGCTTAGAAGTTTTGGTGAGGCGATAGTAGAGGGAAGTGGGTCTTGGGGAATTAAGGTGGGCTTTGAGGTGTATGTGCTAGTTTGAGATTTTTAGGGATTAAAGGAAATGGTTGGTTGGGCCAAAAATTTGGGCTCAGTTGGGTTGTGATTTTGTTTTGATTTAGGCTTGGTAAGTTGGGCCAAAAATAGGGGTTAATTTGTAGATGTATTTTTGGGGTTGATAGAATATTTTGGGATAGAAATTATTTTGGGTTGGAAAATAAAATGTGTTATGGGTTTAAAAATATAAAAGGGGTTTAATATTAAAAAAGCATTGAAGAAAAAATGTAAATTATTTTAATAAAAACATAACGATGTGATAATAATAAAGATATAATATTTGCGAAATATTTAATGCTTAATAAAAAATGAAAATGCGATGCAATTTTGCGAGAATAAAATAACATAGAATTTTCGGATAAAACTTATGATTATGAGAAAAATGCAAATGAGAGTAAAAAATGCGAATAATAATAATAAAAAGAGAATAATATATATATATACGCGTGTATGCATATAGATTAAAATTGTTTTGAGGTGTTAAAAATATTTAAAATTGCAAATAAATTGAAAAAGACGGGACAAAATTGGGTGTCAACACCTACCACCGTATACTACCCGTATCCAACCTCCTAAGCCGTTATACACCTCGTATATGGCTGTTTCTGTCTCATATACGCTTCGTATATGTCCCAACCCCCCTTACTTTTTTCTCTCTCCTATCCGATCTCCGGCAGCCACCATGGTCGGAAACCACCATGGATATGGTTGTAGACAGAGGCGCAGGGGTGGGCGCAGGGGTTGAGCTGGGAACTGGGCTTCCAGCAGCCCCCAGATAGAGCCCAGTAACTGTGGCCACCAGACACAGCCCAGAAGCTGGGGCCCAAGTTCCACCAACAGTGCAGCTCGCCCCAGACCAACTGTTGGGTCACGGCCATCCGGCCCACCATCCTTCAGCCCAGCAACGGCCCATCACTTTGGGATCATGTCCGACGACCAACAAAAGTCAGGCCCAATTTCTTGGGGCCCACTTCTCTACTCTGGGCCTTCCCCAATCCAATTTGGGCCAGGCTTTCGGCACATTGACTCATCGGAAGCCCGATAATGGTGGTATACGGATATGGACACCACATCTCACCTCACCAACAATTCTGGTAATTTTTCTCAAATGCATAATTTAAATACTCCGCAATCTATTCTGATTGGAAATGGTCATTGCATTCCAATTTAGGGTTTTGGCCACACTCTAACCCCACCACGTCCCTACTTTTCCCTAAATAACGTCCTTTATGCCCCACACATTATCAAGAACCTAATATCCGTTAGAAAATTTGCCACAGATAATTTCGCATCAATTAACTTTGACCCGTTTGGATTTTCTATAACGGACCTACGTATCGAGAAACTCCTTACCCGATGCAATAGTGAGGGGGACCTCTATCCTTTCATATACATGTCCGCTGCCAGTGTCACCCCTCCCATATCTCTAAATGCCCAAGTCTCTCCTCCCACCGCTTTAGCAACAATCTCTCCGTCAACCTGACACAATAGACTTGGACATCTAGGAGCTCCTATTTTAAATTTTCTTCGGAACAATAATTTAATTCGTTGTCCTAGTGGAAAATCTGTCCAATTGTGTTTTTCTTGCCCTTTAGGCAAACACGTTCGCCTCCCTTTTCAGTCTTCCTTAAGTGTTACCTTTATTGTTCATGCAGATTTATGGACGTCTTATGTTATTAGTTCACGAGGTCATAAATTCTATCTTGTGTTATTAGATGACTTTTCTCACTTTATCTGGATTTATCCTCTAAAATTCAAGTTTGAAGTGTTTACCAAGTTTATTGAGTTTCATAACTTTATCAAAACATAATTTGAAAAATTTATCAAATCATTCCAATGTGATAATGGTCGTGAGTTTAATAATTCCGCATTTCATATTGCACCAATAATGGCATGGTCTTCCGTTTCTCCTGTCCCCACACCTCACTCCAAAAGGGAAAAGTCGAATGAATCATCTGCACTATCAGCAACATGGTTCGTACCTTTCTTTTCCATGTCTCTCTTCCCCCCATCATTTTGGGTCTATGCATTCAAAATGGTAGAATACATCCTCAATATTTTACCCATCAGTACTCTTCACAACAAAACTCCCACCGAAATTCTCTACCGTCGAATCCCTTCCTATGATCACCTTCGGATTTTCGATTGTCTTTGCTATCCAAACCTTGCCTCCACCGTCCCTCATAAATTAGCACCCCGAACCATTCTGTGTGTCTTCGTAGGTTTCTCGTCTAATCATATGGACTATTTGTGCTATGACTTGTCCACTCGTCAAATTCACGTCTCTGGTCACGTTACGTTTGATGAGATGATTTTTCCTTTCGCCAATATTCAAAAATTCCTAAACACAGACTACACATTTCTAGACGAGTCCGACATTTCCCCTATTGTACTTTGCGAAATGAGTCAGTCCACTACCACCACTCTCACAGCCTCACTGTTCCGTCACTGTCTACCATTACTGCCATCGTCGAAATTTGGTGGGACCATCCTCCGTCCTCGCTGATTCCCGGGGCCACTACCATGTCTCCTCCAACCTCTGTTTCACCACCCAATCGTCAACATCAACTCTAAATCTTGTGTCACCGACCGGCGATGCTCCGATCAACCAGACCAACCTCGACACAACCCCACCCCGACTCTATCATTGTACCGTCACATCGAACCCTACCCAACCTCTGAATACTCATGTACCGACCCATCTTAATGCCCGAACCCAGACCGACATCGCCTCACTAAAGACCACACAACAACCTCCAACCCACTTTCCATCACATGTACTGTCACCAAATAGAAGTCAATCGACCCAGATCGACGCCCTCACCAAACTCGACGACATACCCATATATTACTGCCCAGACAACCTGCCCCGACACTTGACCCAGACATCAACCTGATACCGACACTGCCACCTGTCACCCGGAACCAACACTACAACAGAACACCCACCATATCCCTTCCCTCACACACCACATGGAAACTCGTGCCCAACACGGGATTTTCAAACCCAAAGTCCACTTTAACCAATCTACATAAACCGTATCCCCAATTCTCAAAAATAAAAAATAGCCAAACAAGACCCGAATTGTAATGCGGCCATGCGTGAGAAATTTAATGCTTTAACAAAACAACACACTTAGGATTTGGTTCCTAGATCGGATGGAGTAAATGTGATCCGATGCATGTGGCTTTTTTGTCACAAATACAGAGACATTGGTGAGCTAGAGATCTATAAAGCAAGACTTGTGGCTAATGACACTAATCAGCATGAGGGTATTGATTGTGGTGAGACATTCAGTCCGGTTGTTAAACTGGCTACTACTCGCATAGTTATGAGTATTGCTATGAGTAAGCATTGACCGATTCATCAGCTTGATGTGAAAAATGCGTTTCTACACGGGGATTTGAAAGAAATTGTTTACATGCACCAGCCGCCTAGTTTTGTCCATTCAGCAGCTCTTCAGTATGTATGTCATCTTCGTAAGTCACTTTATGGTTTGAAACAGCCCCCTCAGCATGGTATGATCGCAGATTAGGTTTGTATGCAACAAATGTGATAATTCTCTATTTATTTTTCATCGAGGTAGTAACATTGCTTATTTATTGTTATATATGGATGACATTGTGCTTACTGCCTCCTCTGATTTATTGAAAAATAAGATCATTGCTTTGCTCAAAACTGAATTTGCTATGACTGACTTGAAAAAGTTGAGTTATTTTTTGGGAATATCAGTGACTAGATCTGCAGATACTATGTTCTTGTGTCAGCGCGAGTATGCAGAAGAGATAGTATACATGGCTAAAATGGCGAACTGCAAGATAATATCCACTCCGGTTGACTCAAAATCAAAGCTTAGTGTTGTTGATGGTGATTGAGTGTATGATCCTACACTTTATCGGAGTCTTGCAGGTGCACTACAATATCTTACTTTTAATAGGCCTGATATTGCTTATGTTGTTCAGCATGTATGCCTATTCATGCATGCCCCCAATGAGCTTCATTTTACTACCCTTAAGCGTATCATTCGATAGGTTAATGACACACTTGATTATGGATTTCATCTATACCCCTCAACACCGATCAGGTTGTTATTATATACGGATGTTGATTGGGCAGATGGTCCGGACACGTGACGCTCCACCTTCGGCTATTGTGTGTTCTTAGGGGATAATCTCATTTTTTAGTCTGCCAAGAGACAAGCCACATTATCCCGTTCGAGTGTAGAAGCAGAGTATAGAGGCATTGCAAATATTGTTGCTGAGATCTGCTGGCTCCGAAACCTTCTTTTAGAGCTTCAGTGTCCTTTGCGTAAGGCGTCTTTGGTTCACTATGATAACATACCCGCCATATATTTATCTCATAATCCGATTACGCATTAGCGAATCAAGCACATAGAGATGAATATACACTTTGTTCGTGAGAAAGTTCCTCTCGGTCATGTTAAGGTGTTGCATGTACCTTCTACGTATCAGTATGCGAAAATATTCACGAAAGGTCTTCCTAGACAACTATTCCTCGACTTCAGATCCAGTCTTAGCGTCCGGCCTCCTCCCGCTCCGACTGAGGGGGTGTATTAACGTATATTAATATAATATACTCTATATATTTGGAATATTTAGTGTTGTATAATTATGATAGATATATGATCCTTATTGTATTAGGGTTCCATATTGTACACACTATATATATTTGTATTAATGAGAAAGACTCCCCAAGGGACATTAATACAATTCTACAACATTAATAGTTTGGTTAAAAGTTTTAGAAAATATATTCTTTAGGAAAATAAGTTTCTTAAAAATGAAGAAAATTACTTTTCTAATGAAAGTACGGAAAACAAGTCTCCATAGGACATTCAACCAACTACCCAACTATCACCCAACCCACCCCCAACCACCCGATCACTCTATGCATCCCTCACCCCCTCCCCCACAATAAGAACCTACTACCTACATCATCTTTTTGCATCAAAAAAAGGGTGAAGCTTGGACACACTTATTGTATTCCATTCTGGAATTAATCCTGACAGATTGCAAAAGGAGAAACGGACAGAAGAGACTAGTTGATCTCAAGAAATGAAGAAAGCATATTTTGTCCTCGAAGGAAAACAAAAAAGTTTCACACCCGCAAGCACTACCAACTGATGTTGCTTGGGGAAATTATTACTCATATTGCCTGACATAAATCAGGAATAAAGAAATTCACAAATAATCTGCATTCAACAAGCGAAAAAGTCATGAAATATTACAGCACTAGATGTTTTAAGCATACCAAGATATCGATAGGTCCATGTCTGAAATCACGAAGCGCAGCCTCTCTTTCATTTTGGCTGCGACCACCATGAAGTGCAGTTGCAAGCAAACCCTGCTGTGTTAAAGCCTCTGCTACTTCCCGACCCTACTCCACCCTCGACCCCAATTATTATTTTTAAGAAAGAGTTTTATTTTTTTTTGTTTCTACACCACCCACCAATCCACTTCCCCCTCCTCCCCCCACCCACCAACTACCCTCTCCCGAATTTTCTAATTCATATATTTTACTTTTACTTTTATAATTTTTTTATAAAGAATAAAAAATTTGCGTGGTTAAATTTGGTGTGTGTGGGTTGTGGTAGAGGGGAGGGGGAAGGGGTGGGGATAAAAAATCATTTTTATAAACTATATACAATAACATACCCAGTGTAGTTCCACAACGTGGGGTCTAGAGAAGGTAGAATGTACACAGATCTTACTACTACCTTGGTAGGTAGAGCGACTGTTTTCGAGAGACCCTCGGCTCAGGACAAGCACAACAGAAAAAAAAGTCAGACCGGGTAAAAACTTTAAACAGTAAGATTTTTATAAAATAGAAAATTGGAAGCGAAGAAAACTGAATGGTAAAGTTCAAAAGAAGGTGGAAGCGAAGAAAGCGGCGTATGCAAGAAAGCAAGGATGAGGTGAAAAAATGGACGAATAGGGAGATGTATAAGATGGCGAGGAGGAGGCAAAGTTTGCGGTTACGGCGGCTAAAACGACATCTTTTGAACGACTGTATGTGGAATTAGAGGAAAAAGGAGGGGATAAGAAGTTGTACAAACTAGCCAAGGTGAGGTAGAGGAGTGCTCGTGACTTGGATCATGTGAGGTGCATCAAGGACGAGGACGACAAAGTATTGGTGGAGGACACGTATATTAGGCGGAGGTAGCAGTCTTACTTTCATAGACTCTTGAACGAACAAAGAGATAGAGACATTGTGCTGAGAGATCTGGAGCAATCTGGTAGGTATCGGGATTTTGGGTATTGTAGAAGAATTAAGGTCGAGGAGGTTAAGGGTGATGTTCGCAGGATGCGCAGGGGACGAGCGACTGTGCCTGATGAGATCCTAGTTGAATTTTGAAAGAGCGCAGTCATGACAGGTTTGGAGTGGTTGACTGAGTTGTTTAATGTCATTTCTAAGACGGTGAGAATGCCCGAAGAATGGAGGTGGAGTACAATGATCCCTTTGTACAAGAACAAAGTTGATATGTAAAGTTGCAACAACTATAGGGGTATCAAGCTGCTAAGTCACACTGTGAAAGTTTGGGAAAGAGTTGTGGAGATGAGGGTGAGAAAAGGCGTGTCAATTTTCGAGAACTAGTTTGGATTCATGCCGGGGCGTTCGACTATAGAAGCCATTCATCTAATTAGGAGGTTGGTGGAGCAGTATAGGGAGAGAAATAGAGACTTACATATGGTTTTCATCGACCTCGAGAAGGCATACGACAAAGTCCCTAGGGAGGTTCTATGGAGATGTTTGGAGGTTAGAGGTGTACCTGTGACGTACACTAGGGCGGTCAAGGATATGTATGATGGAGCTAAGACTAGGGTACAGACAGTAGGAGGAGACTCGAAGCATTTCCCAGTGATGATGGGGCTGCACCAGGGATCACCTCTTAGCCCATTCTTATTTGCCTTGGTAATGGATGGACTTACACGACAAATCCAATGGGAGGTGTTATGGTGTATGTTATTCGCAGATGACAGTCCTGATTGATGAGACTCGCAGCGGAGTGAACGCTAAGCTAAAGGTTTCGTGACAGACTCTGGAGTATAAAGGGTCCAGGCTGAGTAGGACCAAGACAGGATAGTTAGAGTGCAAGTTCAGTAACGGGAGCGACATTGAGACAGGGGTAGAGGTGAGGCTTGGTACTCAGGTCATTCCAAAGAAAGGAAGTCTCAAGTACCCCGTGTCTATTATCCAAGGGGATGGAGAGATTGATGACGATGTCACACATCGTATTGTGGCAGGGTGGATGAAATAGAGGCTCGCAACTGGAGTCTTATGCGACAAAAAGGTGCTACCAAAACTTAAAGGCATGTTTTATAGGGCGGTGGTTAGACCGACTATGTTATATGGGGCGGAGTATTGGCCAATCAAGACTTCGCACACCCAAAAGATAAAAGTTGCGGGGATGAGGGTACTGAGATGGATGTGTGGGCATACAAGAAGGGATATGATTAAAAACGATGATATCCGGGATAAAGTGGGAGTGACCTCGGTGGAGGATAAGATGTGAGAAGCGAGGTTGAGATGGTTTGGGCATGTGCAGATGAGAGACACAAATGCCCCATTGCAGAGTCATTTATTGTACTTTGTTAGCTTAGTTACATGCGCTAATCACTGCTTACTTTTTTTAAATGTGATATAATGACTTATTCGCTTTTGATATCAGCATTTTCATACTGCTTTACATTTTTACCGGGTTTGACCGTTTCTCTTACTTTGCTCTTGCTCTTGCTTTTCTTTTGCTTGTGCTTATGTTTTTTCTTTAGCCGAGGGTCTCTCGGATACAGTCGCTCTACCTAACAAGGTAGATATAGGGTCTGCGTACACTCTACCCTCCCCAGATCCCACGTTGTGAGATTTCACTAGGTATGTTGTTGTTGTATATAAAATAGAAAATTGGGATGAGAGTGGGTGTGTGGTGTTTAGGTGGAACAGTGGTGAGGGGTAGGGTGGGTGAAGAAGAATTGTGTTTGAAGGTGATGAGAGTGGGTGATGGCGGTTAGGTGGAATAGTAGTGTGAGGTAGGGTTGGGTGTGGTGGTGAAGGATAAGGTAAGTGAAGAAGAAGTGCGTTCGAGGGTGTTGGGGTGGGATTTGGTTGGGTGGGGTGGGTGGTGGGTGAGGTTGGTGGTGGGGGTGTGGGGTGGTGGGTGGTGGGTGAGGTTGGTGGTGGGGGTGTGGGGTGGTGGGTTGGATGAGGCTTTAGTGAGTATTATTTCAAAAATATTTTTTACCAACCAATCAAACATGGTATCTCGGAAACTGGGATTTGATGGTATCTGTAGAGCGGATCCCATGGGCTTCTCGGGTGGAGGTTGGTTGAAGATGATATGATGCAAGTGAACGTCTACAAGAAAATAAATAGGAAATTCACTTATTTTTCACTAGCCAAACGAACATGAAAAAATAAATAGAAATTCACTTTTTTTCTAAGAACTCATTTTCAAGGAAAACATTTTCCTCCATACCGAACACACCCTTTGTTTCTAATCTTTCACCTAACTCTTGCATAAAGCAACACGTGATCATTGAAATCAAATTGAACAATTTCTAAAGTTGGAAGCTTGAAATCCATTTCACATTTGGCATTAATTTATTGGAATTCTTAAGACGATTAATATCTTCAATCATGATTACAATTAAGAACATGCCTTTTTGTGAATTCCTATTAAATCTTTACTTCAAAAGAAAGTAATCATATTTGAACTATTGACCTTATAGTTTATAATCCTTTCATTCCTTACTTCATAGTAGTAAAAGGTTCATAATTCTATCGAGAAAACAGTTTCTTATACATAATTATGGTGTTGTAATATATGATTATAAATATAGTTTTTAGGAATACTGAAGAAAAGATTAACTAATCTACGAGGAGATTTGCCAACAAAATATACAAAATATATCACATTGATAGTCATATATTTGACGCGAATGAGAGAAATATGTTAAGTTTTAGATAATTTCTTATGTGGAAAATAAATATCATATCTGGTATTAACTATTAACTCAAATTCAGATCATCAAGTGGGTATTTCTATTATTATCATATTCAACGATGTGTTGCTAGATTAGACACTCTTATCACCAACAACTGACGTCGTCTCTCAATAATTCCTCCGATGGTTGCATTTATTCTCATATGCTTATTTATAATCTAAATAAAAGAAAATGATTTGACAAGTCACGATGGGATAAAGTCCAAAGGAGAAAAGGAGGCTCATGCCTTTTGGGCTATCTATTGTTATCCAGCCCAAGTATAAGTTTCCTTATTCAATTGGATTGGGTTACCCTCTTTGGACAGTAATATCCAACTCTGCTCCCATATAACGGTATTTGATTTGATTAAATATAAAGCTGAAAAACGATAAGAGCAGCACTTGGGAGTTTGGACACACAGCTAAATATTAATATTTCTTGAATCTTAACTTTTTTAAATATGTCATGATATTATTTTATAAAATAGTATCATTGAGGATAAAATAAGAATATTAAATTTAAAGAATTTCTAAAAATACAATGTATCAATCTTTTCAAAACGAACATAGAGAAATAATGTTATGTTTAATAAAATAGAATAATGGGTACCGAATGAAGGAATAACCTTTTTTTTTCTTTTTCAAGGAATAAAGTTGTAGAAGCAAAATAGAAATGTTGAAGTAGACACTTACCCACTATTTTCTTTTGTTTTTATTTAATTGCCGAAATGTTCTTTTTGTTAATTATCATTCTATGTTCTTCTCTTTGGAAATGTTAAAATGATTTGTCAATCTAATATTGAATTAACACCTTATATTAACGGTTTACCGTTTACCATACAAAATCATATTAGAATTTCAAAACTAAGGCATGCAACGAGATTAGTCTTTCTTGATGAAATAAATAAAAAACATATAATCTAGAAATTATAAAGCAACTATTCTAATTCGAACTTGTTGGATGTCAACTCGATCCTTAGACTTAGTGCGTCCGCAAATTGGTCCTCACAGGCTCAATACTTAAATCTTGACTTTTGTCAATGGAAAAATAAGCACCAAAAAAAAAAGCTAACTTTCCAATGGCCAAATATTCAAAATTGGGGGTCAATTACTTTCGTAGCCCTTCACAAATTTATTTGTAATTTATAAGGTGTCAAACAAGCGGGTCGAGTCAGATATGAGCGAGTCGATATTGAGTTAAACAAAAACGGATTAATTACTCGACCCGCTCATATTTAACACGAATAAAAAATGGGTTACCCAATGGATAATAAGGATATCCATGTTACCCAATTGTGTGACTCTTCTGCATTATTTTTTCTTAAATTTCATATACAATCAAATTAAGACACAACATTGTAGGATTATTTAGTAATTAAAATAATAACAACAAAATCTGGTAAATAGACAAATATTTTCTTTAAGAAAAGAAGTATAGTATCTTAAAATGAGGAAAATGACCTCTCTAATGGAATAGGAAAAACAAGTCCCACAAGTGTGCGTTCCATATTAATTGTGTGTTCGGTATGTACCAAATTTCTTATGTTCGGTTGGTTAAAAAATATTTTCTTTAGAAAAACAAGTTTCTTAAAATGAGAAAAATGATTTTCCTAATGAAAGTAAAGAAAACAATTCTCACCAGTAACATTCAGCCAGCTACCCCACCACCCCCAACCCATCCCCCAACCAACCACCACATCAAACTCCAACACCACCCATAAATAAGAAATTTCTTACTTATTTTTCAAGAATATATTTTTCAAAAAAACAGTTTTCTCCATACCGAACATCCTATGTATTATGGATTTTATTCATGAATTTATCCATATTGTAATAGATAATATGAATTAACTCATATTGAACTCATTTTAAATGGATTAGGAAGAAGGAATAACCATAAATTTTACTCATTTTGGCACCTATGAGTGATTTACTGATTTATGTCATTTTTTGCTTGTTTGAACACTTGAGTAGGTGTGATCTTTTCGTAAGTCAATCTTACAAGTTATGTTGTTACACACGTGACAATTGACCGCGTTGTGAACACCAAAAACTTTCTTTCTAGGACATGGGCTATAATCAGTTCATCACCTAGATCTTAGGAACCCAAATCTGATTTGCTTTTAATTACTACTCCTTCCATAATCACTTTTATTTTTATACTTCATTTAAAAAATCATAATTAAGAAGAATATTTTTAATATATTTTCTTCATCTCTCTCCAATTAAATACACTCTAATCAATATTGGTTTCTTTAAAAATATAATTAATGTCAAGAGTAAAGTAGAAAAAACTTCATTAATTATATCTTATTTTTAAAAAAGTGACCAAATAATTTGGGACATATATTTTTAGTAATGTGACCAAGTAATATGAGACGGAGGGAGTATTATATTATTCTTATCTCTCTAATTAATTACACTCTAATCCATATTGATTATTTTAAAAAATAATTAATGTTAAAAGTAAAGTAGAAAAAACTTAATTAATTTTATATTATTTTTAAAAAATGGCCAAGTAATTTAAGACGAATATTTTTAGTAATGCGATCAAATAATATGGAATGGAGTGGACTATTATCAGTCATCAAACTTTGAACCTAAAATTCTCCAAGCTGGCGTCATGATACATGTACCTCTCTTTCATTAAAAAAATAAAAAAAAGAAGATTCACACCAACAACGAATTGGGCGGATGGTCTATTGGTCGATAGTATAGTGTCAAAATAAAGGGTCTACTACCATTTCAGCACGAAACTTTTTTTGGACGCTCGGCCGAAGTATATAAAATAATGATGAAAGCCCCCTTGTTTGTTCAAGAAATTGATTAAAGTAGTGGGTGTGATAGCCGTCAAATGAGACGAGGAGGCAGCCAGCCAACCCAGTCGGTGATATACGCATTCCTCACGGCTTTTCCTTTCCCTTTCAAAATACAAATACTGCCAATTAATATTCAACTTCAACGGCCATCTGAGAGCCGCTCTCATGTGCATTCCATGATTCAACGATATTCTGGGTATCAATTGTGTGGTGTATTTTATGCAACGAAAAGTATTTTTGGAAAATGAATTATTCTTAACTAACATTTTCTTTAAATATACACATATATAACTTTTTTGCATTAGATTGGTGAGTAAAAAATAATTTTACAAAAGAAAATATTATTATAGATCAATAATGTTGTTAGCAAATCAGAGGCTAACGTTTTGATGAAATTCTTGAGTTAGATTGAGAATATTATTTTAATCATGGTCGGAGCAGTAATATAAAGTTAAACGGGGAAACTTAATTGAAATTTTTACATGATGTAGCTAACTCTAAGAGGTATTTATTGATAATAACTATTCTTTATTTTATTTATTTTTCGTAGCTATAGTCTACACTTGTGAATACAGTCAAATACACCAATTAGGATCATTTATCTATACACTTATGAATACGGTCAAATACGCCAACTTACTATGTTTTACCGTTTATCTATACATTTGTGAATACAATCAAATACATCAAGTTATCTCGCTCAAATATTTAGATACAACATAGACCAATATATTCGAATAAAGTCAAATACACCAAGTTAGCTCGCTCAAATATTTAGATACAATGAACTAGTGTATTTAAATACAATCAAATACATCCAAAATAGCTAAAAACTAGCTACAAAATGTAATTAATAAAAATATAACAATAGCTGATTAGAAGCTCCTAAACTATAGTTATTTATCTTAAGTTACTCCAACATAATTTTCTCCTTAATTAAATGACAGCATAAGAGGTGCAAGCGTCTAGTTTACACTTTACAGTGTAATTTTTTGTTAATCCTTTTATTGGTAGTGTTTTCTTTTTACTATGTTTCATAAAAAAAATGCTATGTCCCTTTATGTGAATATAATTTAACTTTAAATTTTTTATTTTATTTTTTTAATAAATTGATTTATAGTCATAGATTATTTATAATTATTCTAGATAACAAATCTAATAACTTATTTTCTAATTTTGTGATCAATTAAACATCAAGTAAGTCGAAATTATTACTGAAATTACATAAGAGTAGAATAGTATTTGTTAATCAGTTAAAAATTGGACGGAAAGTCCAAGTTGGAACGTGTTGACCTTTGACGGAGACAAGAGAGCCAAAATTCATGTGTCTATTTCTTGGACATCACGTTAAGCAAAGACTAGCGCTCCTCTTACTCTTCACCTTCCCATTTCAGCATTTCCACGTTCCCTTCTTCTCATTAATTCTCTTTCTACAACTCACACCACGTTCTAGACGCAACAGCAAATCTCAGGTATATATTTTGTAAGAATTTATAGATATTTTGATTTCTATTGGTAGGTGAAGTGAATTTCTGAGGTTTTGTAGCAGCAGTAGTATAACTGTGCAACTTTATGGCGAATTAATGAATGCTTATGTTTAATTTCTATCGATAGGTATATAGAAGGCTGCTTGCTAGGTGAGATCGCGTAAGTTGAACGCAAAAATGCAGAGAGTAACGGTGATTGAAAGATTTTCTAAAACATTCCGTGATAATCCTTCGCTTTCCAAGCTGCTCATTGTTTTCACTGTCAGGTATATCTAATCAGTTACATATTTCAATTTGATGAATAACTAGCTTGTTTTACTTAGTTTTTGAGCTAATTGAGGAAATATAACAGAAAACGCTGTAGGTGCTTGTAGTTGATGATAGGAAAGCTATGTTGAATTTTTATTATGTGAAGGAATAAGGTGCTGGTTATGACTTATGACTTATGACATGACGTTGTTGTATGATCATTGATCAAGTAGTTTATGGATAACTATGCTCAGATCTACTAATTAAAACTGTAAATGTTTGGCGGTCTTGGCGAAATGTTTTATCTGCAAGTACCTCTGCTTTGCTCTGTTCAGTTATTGCTATTAGCGAATATTACCATATATTCGCCTTATATTTTGTAATTAATAGTAGTATATAATTATGATAAATATATGATCCTTATTCAATTAGGATTCAAACATTGTACACACTATATATATTTGTATTAATGAGAAATAGAGATTAATACAATCTTACAATTGCATTGCGTTGATAATCGAATTAGAAGTAATTAAGCACGGTTGTGCAATCCTAATTCCAGCATACAAGTTTATTGTTTCCTAATTATGTGTTTAATTCAATAGTAAAAACATTTTGAATCGGGATTGCTATAAGGTCAGATGCTTAATACTCCATGATCAGGCTATAAATGTAGTTGTCATGTAGTTTTCTTCTGGCCAGCGAATGCTAGATGTTTTACTAGAGAGATCGTCAAGTCAAGATAGAAAGTTATGTAAATCAAAGGTGAATATAGGATAAAGAACGGGAAAGTGGGAATGAAATATGGATAGCTGAGACTGAGGCTGCAAATTGAGGGTACATTAGACGAGATATGTGCTAGGGTTAAGCTCCTTCTGTACTGTACTAAAACAGTAAATATGGCATGTCTCTTTAGTACATCCATTTGGAATCCTTTTGTGTAGAAGTGCTACAAGATTGCTCTATTTGATTATTCTCTACTTGTGATGCCTTCATATATGTGGTATTTCTAAGCATGTTTTCTAGTCATATATTCTCGAGTAGAAGAAATATCTTTGGGAGCAACATGATGGTGCAGTTAGCACCTCTAGAGTATAATATTTCATTTAAGTGCTTCATAGGCTTTTAGTTTATTATCATTATTATTTCTTTTTGAAATGAAAATTTGGTCTTCCTTCTTTTGTTTCTTTCCAAAGCACTAAGGGCCATTAGTTTGTTTTTCTCCATCCTACCACCTCCTAGAGATACTTTTCTACTGCAGCCCTTTATGTTATCTGTGCAGTGAGTTTGCTTTATTCTGACCCTTCCATATAAATGATAGTGGTGGAGGTCTTGTGGCATACTCTGAGACAGCAAAATCGTATGACAATTCCAATGCTGGAGAGTTGGTTGAGGCCAACAACAGAAAAAAGAAAGTTGTTGTCCTTGGAACTGGTTGGGCTGGAGCCAGTTTCTTGAAGAATCTGAAGGATCCTTCATATGATGTCCAAGTGATATCTCCAAGAAATTACTTTGCATTCACCCCTTTGCTGCCAAGTGTTACGTGTGGAACAGTGGAAAGTCGCAGCGTTGTTGAACCAATCCGCAACATTATCAGAAAGGTTGGAAACAGCAATTCAAACTTATAGCATATTGTTCGTGTTTCATTTTGATTCTTCAATACAAAGCCTATATCAGAACCTTCTGCATAATCGTTCCATTGGCAATACCAAAACTGCAAGTATAATTTGTTCATTCAATTTTGCCGACATGCTTCAAGCCTGCAACTATAATTATCCATTCAACTTTGCTATCCATCTTATGATTATTAAGCCTAAGTTACTGGCACATCACGTTTCCTCTGATATTATGTTGACATCCTCCTTGCAGAAACATGTAAATGCCTATTACTGTGAAGCTGAATGTATCAAAATTGATCCAGAAAACAAAAAAGTATATTGTCGATCAAATCTAAGCATCAATGGGAATGGGAAGGAAGAGTTTTCTGTAGATTATGACTATCTTGTCATTGCTACTGGAGCCCGTGTAAATACATTCAACATTCCTGGTGTTGAAGAGCACACCTACTTCTTGAAGGTAATACCCTTTATACCATCTGCAAGTTTGTGATACCACGAGATGAGGAGTTTTACATAATTTATTTAAGATTAGCTTGGTAGCACATGTAGCACATGCAAAACATTTATATTGACATTTACATTGGAATGCTCTTTGTACAGGAAGTAGAAGATGCTCAAAAGATCCGTAGAACTGTTATTGACTGTTTTGAAAAAGCAAGTCTGCCTACCCTCAGTGATGAGGAGAGAAAGAGGCTGCTTCACTTTGTTATTGTTGGTGGTGGGCCAACTGGTGTGGAGTTTGCAGCACAGCTTCATGACTTTGTCAATGAAGATATAGTTAGGCTGTATCCTAAGGTCAAAGATTTGGTGAAGATAACACTTCTTGAAGCAACAGATCATATTTTGAACATGTAAGACATCACTTCTTTTAAGCAGTCATCAGTGTTGTCAAAGGCCGCTTAAAGCGCGATTAAGCCCTGAAGCGAGGCTCAAAACACGTTGAGCGCTTCGCCTCGCTTTATGTGTGCTTCAGTGTTATCATCAAGGCTTTAAGACATACTTTTCCTTGCCAATGAGCCTCTTTAGAAGAGGTGGCACTAGATAATTGATATTTCACTTTATTGTAAAGTTTTTACAATTTCTTTGTCCATATATTTGTTATTCATGCTTATTAGTAATAGTCTTGAACGAAACATATAAATATTTGTATTTTTGCACTATTGCGCCTTTTCCATTAAAACCCACGCTTTATTTGCGCTTAAAGTCCCAGCTGGCCTTAGAGTTTTTTTGCGCTTTTGATAACATTGGCAGTCATCAAAATGCCCTAGCATGGCTTATTAGCATTTGATACCAGCATTTTCATACTGTTTTAAATTTCTTGTCCGGGTCTGACCGTCTCTCTTGCTTTGCTTGTGCTTATGCTTTGTCTTGAGCCGAGGGTCGCTCGGAAACAACCGCTCTACCTACTAAGGTAGAGGTAAGGTCTGCGTACACTCTACCCTCCCCAGACCCCACGTTGTGGGACCTCACTGGGTACGTTGTTGTTGTTGTTGATAACACTGGCAGTCATCTTAAGTATATTTCAGATGCATGCTCATACATTGTTCCTCGAACCACCTATTGGAAGTATATATGCTTTTCCCATCTGTGAAGAGAAGTTTTGGTGGAGATAATACCTCTTTGGGGCAATAAATCATGTTTGAATGCGCAAATTTAAGAACGTGTTCGAGTGACTCTTCATGTTTAGCTTTTCCAATGATGCCTAGTAGTGGATATTGTCTTCCCACAGTTTCAGGTTCTGGCCCTTGATTGAGCTTATTGTAAACACAAAATGTTTCAACCCAAAGGCTGTTTTCTTCGCTCGACATTAGGATGTAATACCTAGACAAAGGACATTGTGCAGTTGAAAGACACCCTAACAAAGGCCACTTTAGCTGCTTCCCCTTGTTTAATAGTGCTGGGTTTATTGATCATAATTTTCATAATGAGCAAAACAGAAAATCATCTGTTTCTATTCCTTTTCTTCTTCTCCTTTTTCTTTTATTTAGGGGAAGGTGAAGTAGATCAGGCTGCTTCAGTGGTATATTTCAAGGAGTTGACAAGTAATGACATTCTTATGTGGGTAATAGAACTTCACAAAGAGGTTGAAACAGAGCAAAGTCGGCCTTTTTATTCCAAAATCTAGTAGTTTATGCATATCTTTTCAGTAGATGCCTTTTTGTTGGTCGTTAGGCAAAATATTGGCAACGCAGTTGGTTATTCATTGGCTCAGAGACATCCTAATGTCTAAATTCTGCTATGTGATGTCTGATGCCCGAGCAAATCCACATATTTCTAGTTCTACTGCAACCTTTTCACTTGAAACAGGCAGCTTCCATTATGAGCTCAATTTTCACTTTTACTTGTGTTATGATGTAACCTATATTTCATTTATAGGTTTGACAAAAGAATTACAGCTTTTGCTGAAGAAAAATTCCACAGAGATGGTATTGATGTGAAAACAGGGTCAATGGTTGTGAAGGTAGGAGAAAAAGAAATTTCTACTAAGGATGTCAAGCGTGGAGAAATAACTTCAATGCCTTATGGAATGGCTGTCTGGTCAACTGGTATTGGAACTCGTCCGGTAATTATGGAGTTTATGAAGCACATTGGTCAGGTATTTGTCTTGTTTAGTGGGCGCTAATTTAATGCCTCTGTCAAGCTTTTGTTTGATTTTTCTGGTATTTATGTCAGTTATATGAAATACTTTTTGCTAACAGGGAAACAGACGAGTGCTAGCAACTGATGAGTGGCTGCGTGTTGAGGGACAGGACAACGTATATGCGCTTGGTGATTGTGCAACAATCAACCAGCGTAAAGTCATGGTAATCTCACTTCCACTTCCTGATCACTTTGCTTTCCTTATATTGGGTAGTCATTCTATCTAGCATTCCACTAGAATGAGCTATTCGTGTTCATCTATTTTGTTAACCAGCTTTGAGTAAATAGTAGCTTTCAGTTTCATCTTCTTTTGGCAATACCGTTGAAGCTTAGCTACGGAATATTTACAGTCCACACAGGAATAATTTGCACTTTACTTCATTCGATTAAAAAGGGGTACAGAACAGGCACTAATTTTCAGGATACTTGTTGAGTTGGATATTACCAGTAATATTTGGTTAATTAACATATGAAACAGGAAACAGTCAGCTTCTGACAAAGTAGAACTTGTTTGAACTTTGAATTGATAAGATATTAAATTGTGCAAACACTGATCTTTATTTCTCTTAATTTCTCTCTGTTCAGGAAGATATTGCTGCTATTTTTTATAAGGCAGACAAGGATAACTCCGGAACACTTACTGTCAAAGAATTTCAGGAAGTCCTTAGGGACATATGTGAAAGATACCCGCAGGTGGAGCTTTACTTGAAAAATAAAAAATTGAGTAATCTTGTCGATCTCTTGAAAGAATCAAAAGGTGATGGTGTTAAAGAATCAGTTGAGGTGGACATTGAAGAATTTAAATCAGCTCTGTCCCAAGTGGATACTGATATGAAGAATCTTCCAGCAACAGCTCAGGTATTATGCAGACAAGATTATGAGTCTAGCTTCTATTTGTGTTCCTAGTGGATGCTCAAATGCTTAAATATCTTATGTCGCATGTGCAACGACTTTTTCAGGTTGCATCTCAGCAAGGTGTCTACTTAGCTAAATGCTTTAATCGTATGGAGGAATGTGAAAAAAACCCAGAAGGTCCTCTTCGTTTTAGAGGAGAAGGCCGCCATCGTTTTCACCCATTCAGGTACAAGTTGGATTTGTCTGATCATGTCTTAGCACCACCTCTCTAAGGGATTATGTTCCTCACACCAACACGAGTGAAGTGGGACAAGTAATCACGATTCTGCTGATGGTCTCATGCAGTTTATTAATTTTTGAAACCATGATGAATCCTTTGAAAGCTTGTCTTGAGTATGCACAGAGTCATTAATGGGAGGGAAGTATAAACAGGATGAATGGAACTTAAGCTATGGATTATGATTTTGGCTTGAAAAAGCTTCTATAATTTTTAAAAACCATATAAATGCTTGTTCCAGGTACCGACATTTGGGACAATTCGCACCTTTGGGAGGAGAGCAAACAGCAGCACAACTTCCAGGAGATTGGGTTTCAATTGGTCATAGCAGTCAGTGGCTCTGGTATTCTGTGTATGCTAGGTAATTATTCCAAATTCTTTTCTTGTTGCTTCTCATCAACTTTTCTTTTACCTTTTGGGGAAATCTGATCACCATGTTTTTTTAATATCCAGCAAACAAGTCAGTTGGCGTACAAGGGCATTGGTTGTCTCTGACTGGGTAAGGCGGTTCATATTTGGAAGAGACTCAAGTCAGATTTAAAGGTGCTACACCACACCCTCGTCGTTTCATAAGAGAGCTTCCTGTGGATTTATCTTGAAATTCCACTAGGCTGTTACCAAGACTTTTTTTATGTGAATCCTAGCGGATTTGTTTGTTTGATTCTTTTAGCTACTCCTTGGCACTGGTTGTTTGTAGGGAACTTGTCATCCCAATTTTGCAGCTACACAAAGTACTATACCATAGAGTATCCAATTTTCTATATTTGAATCATAATAAAGGTGAAATGAACAGCATCAATAGGAAGGATGCCAAATTGTAATTTGTATGTTCCCATATATTTCTCAGGTGTTCTATTTTGAATAACATTCAGCTAATCCTTTTAACGGCACAATGCTTGCTTCAAGAGAGTATAAGTTTTTGTAATTTTGGTTGAAGAATTTACTAAATCATTGCTTCTAAAATGCATGTCTGGATGTGCTTTCTTCTTGCTTTAGGTGTATGAATATTGCACGAGCATTTTTAGTAGCATGATTTCCTCCGGTTGATGAGTCTTAGTAAGTATTTATCTGACGGATCTTCCCATCAGCTTCACTGCATATGCATGGTGTGTGTTGTTAGTGAAGTCACCCACGTGCTGTAGGCAATATTTGCATTGATTATGGTGGTTTATGATCTTGCTTCTTCTTTGAACCCCAGAAGTCCAATGAAGCAAGGATTAACTTGTGCTGATTATACTCCATCACTTGAACAACAAAACATTCATGAGTACTGAGAATTCTATTTACACATAATATATCATTGCACTGGAAATCTGAGTGTCTCAAGTATGGATAGAGAGTAAAAGGTAGTTTATCCAACAGCTATAACAAACTAGTAAAGAAACGAAGGTGCAGGAATCAAAGTTAACAGCTATAACAAAAGTGTATCAACTACAACGATTTGAAAACAAGTCTCGTGACGGCATCTTCTTGGTGTCCATAACATGCCATAGGAACTTTGTGCAGCATCTTCTTGGTGTCCATAACATGCCATAGGAACCTAACCATTTCCCATTCCTGCAAAACGAAATTAAATCAGAAATATGGACAAGAAAAAAAGAACATTGTAATTAAACAGATAAGTACATTGTAAAGGTTCAAAGTGTGGTTTCCTGCGACTGTGAGACAGTAGGGCCAACTCCAGAAAAGATAGCCTTGTGATCCATCTTTTCCACATAATCAGTCCAAAAAGGTGAACCTCCAGCCAGCTCCTCTGACTCCAGGAAATTATCAGGTTGTTCTTGAGCCAAATTATTCAAGTTCATCTCATCCATGAGCATGTTTTCCAAATATGAATCAGACTTCAAATCTGCAACACCTGCAATCTTCTTGCTCCCTTCATTCTTTCCCCCCAACTCTTCCTCTATTTGCATTTTCCTTTTTCCGCCTTGATCGCCTCTTCCCCTGTTTTCAACACCATCTTCTATCTCACCACTCTGTTCCTGTGCAACTTCACTGCTGCCTAGCCCTTGTGTACATTCGAATAAAGAGTTGAACAAGTGCATGCAAATTTTGGCTTTCTTAGTGGACATATTATTCCCAGCTTGGTTAATGTCTTCCATCTCTTTCTCTAATATGTCTAGTTGCCGTTGCAGCATTATGATTTCTTCCCTCATTCTGACATGCTCTTCTCTGATTTCCTCAATTTCCTTCTTCATTGTAAACGCAACTGTTTCATCAATACCTTGCTCTGTTGGCTTCTCATTCATACGAGCCTTTCTACTGGTATTCCTCTTGATATTCTTCAACCACTGCCCTTTTCCTCTCTGAAACCTTCCATGCCGAAATTCGAATTTGTCCCAACATACTTTCCTGAATCCCTATTTGTTAAAAAAAAAATCACCTTAAAAGATAATGATCTCAATAATAACTTATAATGTAACATTAATAGAAATATACTCACATAGCAGTTAAGTTGGCAGACGAAGCTAGAGATATTGTTGTGTCGGAAAAACTGAGGAAGAACTTCAATGGCAAATTTATGATTATCTTTGATAATGAAGCTGGTCCCATTATTACTCCATGAAATCAAGGAATTGTACTTAGTGTCAGCAAGCATTTCATAAATCTTTAACACAAACGGAGATGCTCGCCTTTTAAAATTGCGACGATTCGATGAAGATGACAACTCCCTAGCATTAGTAGCATTGCCATGAATCACTTCATTGCTTGTATTGTCACATTGATTATCATCATCCTCTAGCAGTGACATATCTATGTGAACATCTTCTAGCCCTTCATACCCTTCTCCTAATATTTCATCAATGTTATCAATATTAATCATTTTGCCTTTTCCTTTGTCTGCTTCCATAGTGCAAGATATCTTTGTCAATGAACTTCAAAGAAAATTGCTAGCTGATCAATGTATGTTGGCTCAGTTTTATGAAATTTTACTAGTACTCTTCTCGTTGTATAAGTACCATCTAATAGCATGCATTTCCCCCCTAACTTTTAGTTTTGGGTTAATAGCACTTCTTGTCCTCTATTATTAGTAAATTTTAATGTTAGTCCTTGTAATCTTCAATTACTTGAAATGTGCATTTTGGTGGTTCCTTTGCTTGTGAATATTCACAAATCTCTAGAATTATTAATCATTCCATCAAATAATTAGGCACATGTTGTTAAGCTTGTATGTTACTTCGATTTTAAAGATAATATACTTCTAAAAAGTAGTTTAAATATAGCATATTTACTATATAAAGGAACCAATAGAACATATTAGAATTGGTTGAAGGTTAAATGTGTTAGAGTCATATATTACAAGGATCAAAAACAGAATTTATCAATTAATTCAGGGACAACTAATGTTATTATGTCTATAGTGCTTTTTTGTTTTCCGTTAAATATTCTAGATTGGACATGTGTCTTACATTTATTTGTTCGACGTAAACACTCGTTTATGAATGTGGAATCTGTACCTGGAAAGCCTAATTGCATGCTTTTGTGATTTCTTTTTTCTTTTGACACCCAAATATTGTAATGAAAGGACATATCACTGAACATAAGTAAACTAGGGTGTAGATTAATCCATATTGTTAGTGATCAAATAGGAATAGGTAAACTATTTTAGAAAAAGAATATATACTTGGAGTATACTTGTACTTCCTTCTCAAAAAAAAAAAATACAACGCAGAAGGATAACAAATGCAACATGCAGGACTTCGTGATGTGAAGGAGAAAATTTAAATGTGTTTACTTCCAAAAAAATTAATTTGCTAACCAGTCTGGACTTTGGCCACTTTGTAATTAGTTTTTAACTTTTTACAATTATTCATAGTCACGCAAATTTAAAGTGCCTTCATTTCTGGTTTTGCGTGTGATTTATTCCGTAATTACGTTTCTTTTGAGCCGAGGGTCTACCGGAAATAACTTTTTTACCCCGTAAAAGTAGATGTAAGGTAAGGTCTGCGTACATCCTACCCTTCCCAGATCTCACTTGTGGGATTACACCGGGTATGTTGTAGTATTATGGTGAACTAAATTTTGAAGTCTTTCATTCAATTGTATATAAATATACCCTTTATATTTTATATTTATGATTCAAAAAGTAGTTCTCACACCCAAATGGCAAATGGTGTGTACTTGTGTACCTCCTCGAAATGATGTTATTCACTTAGACTTAAGTACATGTTTGCATGGGTAAAATTCACAAATCACTTATAAATTTCTATAATTGAAAAACAGTTATGTAAAACTCTATAATAATGAATATTTTCAAAGATAGGACAGAAAAGTGATCATATCTACCGCTTGCATCCCTTTGTTAACCAAATAGGACCACTTTGGGCCCAAACATTCTCAGCCCAATGTATGACCCAAGGTACATCAACTCAAGTTTAGGCTTTCCCAGCAAGATAAATGTTTCATATTGGAGGGGAGAAATAGTTGACCACAGACCACTTTTCAGTGTTGTAACTAAAAAGTACTCAGTTATTTATAAAGTTTCAAGTTTCACAAGTAATAAAATTTTTGAAATATTTTCACTTGTGAATTCAAAATTTTATAACATTAACTATTTTCAATTATAGTGATTAGAGAGTGACTATTTATGAATTTTATCTGTAAAAAGCACTAGAATTCCTCATTATTGTTCTTTTTCTTTATAAAAGATCCTCGTTAATTATCTGTTGGCGCAAGAAATGTACACAATCAAACAATTAATAAGTTCACCTAAATATGCCACGTGTTAAAACCCCAATAAATCCCTTCAAAATGAATAATAGTAGAGAAATACATAAAATGTCTACACTTCTCCGAGAAATTAAAATTCAAATCACTTATTTATTTCCGAACAAGGATTTTCTATTCTGTTGGTAATATTACTCACAAAGAATAAAACAAAACCAGAGAACAAAAGAAGCACAAAAAGGTCTTTGTTCCAAATAGTCTAAATTTTTTCTTATAAAACAAGATGCTATTTCCTCTCCGGAAAATTCAAGGAAAAAAATTCTTGTTTTCCACTTTAAGTAGACACAAGTTTAAGTAAATAAAAAGACCTTTCTACTTGTATCTAGAGGTACCCCAACATAGAGAAAATTCGAGGAAATACTCTAATATACGCGTTTGTTTCAAATTTTTTTCCAACCATTTGCAAAACCGGAAACTACTCCAGATGTTTTCTTTTTTACAACAATTGAAAAACTTTTTTCTAATTATATTTGGTTGGGAAAAAAATTCAAACAAAAAAGAAAAGCTAGTCGAGAAAAATTTCAACGGTTTTTTTGTAATAAGAATCAGTAAATTCCCAATAACACTAGGTACAACAAGAATATAAATGCACAAAATAAAAAAGCACAAGAAGATGGCTAATAAAATTGGGTACGTGTCGAGACCCCAATAAGGTAAAAAATAGACAAAATGTAATAGAAAAGAAAAGGATAATGAAGGAGACATGGAAAGATAAAGGAGGGTAGGTAGTAACATGGGGTTCTTGAAGTTAGGGAGACAATAGTTTTTAAAAGGTCTATTCTATTTCTATGGAGATAGCTACATTTATTTAATAAAACCCTCCTATCATATCATCATCCTTTAATTTCTTAGTGATCTCCATTCCCAAAAATTGTTCATCTTATCTATCTCTTATTTCACATATGGAAAAAATGCTTTCTTGTGGACTTATAACTCCATTGTCACTCCTAATTTGTGCTACTTCAATTGTTAGGTCAACTAGGAAGGTGGTGATGCAAAAGTAAAACCATACTATGATTAAAATCGGATAAGTCCAAGGAATACCAATGACGGATATGGTTTTGATGGTTAAGCTTTCTTTTAGAGACCGTTTGAGCTAGTTGATTAAAAATAATTAATAAATATCAAGTGTTAAAAAATATTTCAATTTTAAATTTTGAAACTAATTTTATATATAAATAGTTATGTATTTAGAAGAAGCAAGTTTTTGATGTTGAAATGAACGCAATGACCCTAAATATTAGAAAATGTATAACTTCAAAGGTATTTTTGCATAAAAAAGAACTAATTACGAAAATAGAATAGAGAGATAACTAAAAATTATATTTTAGGAAGAATATTTTGAAGATTACAAAATATATTAAAAATAAAATCATTAAATGCTTGGTCAACTCTCAAAAGTATTTAAAAGTTGTAAAGCTATAAGTTGAGAGTGACTAACTTATGACTTTTGACTGATTTTGGATAAGCATTTTCGTTATTTATCAAACCCATAGATAAATAAAAAAATTACCTATAAATTAATTTGACCAACTTATAAGCTTACTCATATACTCTTTAGTTTGCCATTGAAATATTGTCAACTTTGTTTTGAGATTCTCTTTGATTCTCTATTTTGCCATAAAGAAATCTCCATCTCCAACGGAAGCAATCCAATATTTAAGCTTAATATGTTTAACATTTGAATTCTTTGGAAATATGAATCAAATTAATATTTCTATTAGTTTTAGGATTTTTCACAAATATACCTACAGTTTATATGCTAAAAATGATGAGTTCAGTTAAATCTACTATCAAAACTCTAAATCCGACACTTAGAGGGTATATAAGCTGTAAAATAGTGTTATTCTCCTTGGTTGAAGACTTCTTATTTATGCAATATATATAGGTGTTTACAATTATAAATCTAATTGTATAAGGATCTCTACTTTACCTCATTACACTAGATTAATAATTACAAAATATATAGAGAATATTTGTTTATTCTCTATCACACTCCCCTTAGTTGGAGCGAGAGGAGGCCGGACGCTCAGACTAGATCTGAAGTCAAGGAACAGCTGCCGAGACAGTCCCTTAGTAAATATATCTGTGTACTAATAGAAAGAAGAAACATGTAACACCCGAACATGGCCCATGACAACTTTCTCACGAACAAAATGAATATCCATCTTAATATGTTCGGTTCGATGATGTTGAACCAGTTTATGAGATAAGTAAACAGCAGATATGTTATCACAGTAGATAAGAGATGCCTTATGTAAGGGACAATGAAATTCTAGAAGAAGGTTTTCTCCATCAAAAGCAATATGAAATGGTGGTGTAAAAGTAAATTTTTCCTTTTTTTTTTTTCCGATATAGAAAACATTATCTCGATATCGTCAGGCAAATCTAATTATCCCTCTCCACGTTTATGTCTCGTGTTTGAAAAAATCACATCAATTCTTTTAAACATTAATGGTTGACAATACTTCCCACAAATTTTATCAACAGAAGCAGCCTATCTAGCTAGTAATGGTATAATTGAGTTTCAACCGTAGATCATAATGATAAAGTCTTTAAGCCTTCGTCTTTAATCGCATGATATTCTTGAGTCGAATCTCTTTATTTAATTTCTATCATTTGTCAATGTTTGGTGAACTTTCATATACCTACACATGTAAGATCACAATAATTCGGACCTAGCAATATAATGTTGACTTCATCAACAAGGACTGTTAAGATAATTCTTGATAACAATGACTTTTCGATGTGATACGCATAGAAAAGTAAAGCTATTGCTCACACCAAAATTAAGTATCCGATAAAGTATTTTTTCATTCTTAATTAGGGTTTCAAGTTTGAGTTTTTGATATAAAATAGCCTTTGATAGAGAACATTGTACCCCAAAATGAAATTTTTCGATATGAATTTGAATTAATCGAGCCAAAACAAATCCAAATATCGAATGAGAAATCAGAAAAAGCTATAGCAAACACGTCACGATCATACCGTTGCACATGTAACATAATGGCATTGCGCGTCTCTCAAACATATATTATTTTTGTCCTAAATTTAATAGAATGAACAAATCTTAGTTCACATAATAGCACAATTTAATCTTACCATTTAAATGCAAGTCAAATAATTTTTTCTTTTAACGGGTGATCTTTTTGGTGGGGCGGAGTATCAGAAGATAGGGGAAAACCCCGAAATTGCTTGAGTATATATATCCAAAATTGCTCAATCTTGATGTTTCTTAGACTTTTGATTTATTCATATCTTTGTTATTAGCTAGCAAGTTATTTTATATTAATCCTTTTTATTGATGAAGATCCACCGCGAAATGGATAAACTACAGTCTACACATACATGTCCAAATTTATGCCCCTAGTTTTGTTTAACAGAAGATAAATTAAAATTTCTTAATTTGGAACAGTACAGCAACTAATTTTATCCTTTTCTCTATAAGATGTAATGCATGGACAGAGAAATAGAAAACAACAAAAAGAGAAGGCTAAAAAAACTGAAACTCCTTATAAAAAAAATCATTGGTTCGTTCTCTTTCTCTATTTTTTGTGTGGGAAATGGAGTTAATTCATCCCTTCTTCATTTGGAGAGAGACATATAACCTATAGTTAGTGAGAAGAGTAGTCACAGGGAAGAACTTAATAACATAGAACAGAAGGACATGAAAGCTTAACTTTTAGATTCTGGGAAAAAATCTCAACCTTAATCATTGTTTAGAAATATAATTGAAGAAAAGAAAAGCGTTACACTATATAACTTATATTATGACAGACACAAGGTTGGATGCATGTGCTTTCAATAACCAAACCCCTTTTGCAGCAATGAGTAACTCAACTAGGGAGTTCTTAATACAATTTTATTTAGTCCTTTGTTTTGGGTTGGGGGGTGGGATTGAGGGGGTGGGGACCCAAGAACTTACACTCACATGTATGTCTCAGAACATAAAGAACATAGGCTACAAACATAGACTTCACAAACTATTTTGTTGGAAATTTGCCTTTGGCGGGAGTTGCGACCGACCAACTTTAACGGCTTAAACACTAGTGTTACGCATGTTGTAGAATCTGGTTCTTCACACGTGCATGATCTACTAAGTACGTAGATAACCGTAGGGCCAAGAATTGTCAAATTTCATTGAGAAATGAAAGAGATATTGGTTCATGAAGTGATGTGTTTGAAGCATGGAAAAGTGTAGTATTGTGATTAATTCTCCCTCATCGGTGGAAGAAGAATGAATTGTTTTGTTTATAAGTCTCAAAGTTGGTTTGGGGTTTGGGACCCCAAGGGGTATCCCATGTGTTTAAAGGAGGGAGGACCTAGATGTGCTTCGGTTCAAGGAAAGGCCACACGCGCGCCGCCGCCCGCCCGTCCGGGTCCACGGGCCTTGGGATATTATCTTTTTGGACCAGAGAACTTTTCCATATGTACAGTTTGGTCCCTGAATTTTCCAGAAAGTCAGAATTGGGCAGAAAGATCAGAAACACCACATCACTCAATTCAGCCATTTATTTTGGCTGAATTACTCCTCCTAAATGGCCAATCCGTTGCTCATTTTCACCATTTATTTTGGTGGCATTACTACCTCCATAATGGCAATTACTTGGCCAGTAATGACACTTATGGAGGCAGTTCAACAGCCCCTCCTTCACCTATATTAAGAACCCCTTGCACCATTGTTGAGCTACTCACAAAACCAGAAAAGCAGACGAAAAACAGAAACGAATTCATCTTCCTACAATCTTCCAAGCATCATTTCATTACTCAAAATTCTTCACGATAGCATTTGAGTTTCCTTTGCTCAAGTGTTCATTTGCTGTTTTATCTTGGGAGACAATTGTCCAGGACGTAGAAAGGATACATACGGGGCAATATTGTCTTAAAGACAGTGTGCAAACACTCGACTCAACATACACCAAAGAATCAGTTCCAGTTTCTTGTTATACATTATTGTAATTTCAGTTTGTTGTTGAATTGTAATTTCAGTTCTTCTATTACTTAGCAGTTACTTGTAATTTTCGTTTCCTGCATACTTTGTAACCAACATATTTTCCTTCCCTGTTGTATTTGTACAAGAATGAACAATATATATATATATATATATATATACACACACACATGCACACATGACTTAGAAATTGTAGTTACATTAGAATACAATAGAAGAATTACTATCCTAGTCTATTCTTTCTCCTTTGATTTCTCACGTGAACTTGATATGGTCGAATATGCTTCAATACTCCCCTTTCAAGCGGAAGGTGGAGAAGACACATTCATCTTGGACAATAGGAATTCAAATTGGGAAGATGATAGAGGTTTGGTAAACACATCTGCTATTTGGTCTTTGGAGGATAAATACTGAACTATCAAATGTTGTAAAATATGGTACTAACAGGATGAAACTCATACATCGAATTGTTGTTCTCTGACTTCAAGACTCTTATGCATATTCTTTTAGATAACTATTTCGATCCTTTCCAATAAATTGACGAGTACAATAGGTCAGAGAAATATTGCCTTCAGGATACAATGAAGCCCTAACAACGATGTTGAATTCAAAGTTTGTACTCCCTTGATCCAACCAAGAACACACAATATGAAATTTCTGATGATGCTTAGGGAAGAAAAGAAAACAGAAGTTTTGATTCTTTTCAACAAAAGTTTTGAGTCTTTTTCATCAGAAGTTTTGATTCTTTTCCACAGAAGTTTTGATTCTTTTCAACAGAAGTTTTGATTCTTTTTCATCAGAAGTTTTGATTTTTTTCATATCTTTTTGTAAATGAGAAAACATCTTTACTACTTATAGAGATTTCGTATCCATTGGTGATGCTTTTTCATCACCAACAGACACCTCCAAGAGGCATCAACGGTGGCTATTGGAAAATGTTGCGTCTGCTCAAATTCAAAATAAATATGAATTATGTTAACAGACTCCCCCTAAATTTGAAGGGGCATCACATTAATGATGACTTTTGATTTTGCTGAAAATATCCAACATTCTCCCCCTATTTTTCAAAATAAAAAAACATAAAATAAAGTAAAATCTTTCAGAATAGGAATGGCTGCATCACTTATGTGACTACCTACGTACCCGAGTGGGATCAAGCCAGCGTATTTCAAACAAAGTTGAGACAAAACATCATCGTAGAAATCAATACATAAATGATATGTATCTTTTGGATTTGAACCTTCACTTAGTGTAAGAAATTCAAAGCCTTATCGAGGTTCTATGGTGAACTAGTCTTGAACCAAGTACCCCTTGTGATAAAACCGGAATCTCCACACATATTGACTTAAGAGAAATGTGTGTTCTGTAGCTTAGCACGTTAATGGCATGTGCTTATATCCTGGATTCATGAGTATTCTTTAGAGAACAGTCTTATTCTCATAGGAAATGACATGATTTCCATATTCATATAGGTAAGTCTCTAAGGTGTTTCTGCGATACACATGTAAACAAGCATAGACTTATTAAGGATTTTCATCCATGCTCAATCATGCAGAATCACTACACTAATACAGAAATGAGAAGTTTTGACTTAGTGTACCATAATCACTCTCGCAACTTGTTGGTACCCATTGAACCTTGTTTATCTTTTTCAAAACATAGGTTGGGTTTCTGTTAACCGGTGATCAACCTTCTTTCACAGACCTTAGCCTCATTTCCTTACACTTTATTGAAACCACTGCCTTTGGTAGATTCTTAGTAAATGTGTCTGCCAAGTTCTTCTTTGTTTCAATATAGTTAACTGCAACTACTCCTCTCTTTAGTAATTGTCTTACTATTTGATGTCTAAGACTTGCATGTCTTGACTTTCCATTATAAGTCTTGTTTGAGACATTATAGATCGTAGCCTGATTATCACAGTTAATCAAAACTGTTGGAGTTGGCTTATTCCATAATGGGATCTCTATAAGTAAGTTTCTAAGTCATTCCGCCTCCTTACATGCATATGCTAGTGCAATTAATTCTGACAACATTGTTGAATCAGATATACAAGTCTGCTTCTTGGAACCCCAAGATACAGTAGCACCACATAATGTAAATATCCATCAAGTGGTAGACTTGGACTTGGATTCTACATTGTTCCAGTTTGCATCGATGTATCCTTCCAATACAACGGGATAACCCTGGAAATGTAAATCATAATCTATGGTTTCTTTCAGGTAAGCCAACACTCTTGAGATTGCTTTCCAATGTTCAACTCATGTGTTACTTGAAAATGACATAGTACTCCTACATATCTGGTCTCGTGCAATGTATAGCATACATAAGACTTCCGATAATACTAGAATACTCAAGTTGTCCATGAGTCCTTCCAGTATTCTTCATTAATTTAATATTAGGATCTAAAAGAGTGGGGGTTGGTTTGCCATTGAAATGACTATACTTTTTGAGAAATTTCCCAATATAATGAGATTGGGTTAAGGCCAACTCATCTCCCTTTCTTAGGATTTTAATTAGGGGTGGGCGTATATCGGTTTATATCGGTTTTGTATCCGAAAAATATGAACCGAATAAAAATCGGTTTTTTTAAAAAAAAACCGAATACAACTTTTTTTTAAAAAAAAACCGATATATCGGTTTATATTGCCGGATGTATCGGTTTGTATCGGTTTAAAAAAAATTGAATTTCCAAAACTGAAATTTACATTCACACCTACACTATCATGAAATTTCTACGTTGAAATCTATTGTGTATCGTGAGATTTTTACTAAAGAAAAAAGAAAATTAGAAATCGATTTGGGGGAAAACACAAATTGATTGGAAAAACATACGTATTTCTAAAAATTGGCTGTGCCAAACCGCCATAAGGCGATTTGACCGGCCCCGTCTCGAAAAAATACGCAAAATAAAAAAAATCGAGTAAAACAGACATTCGAGCACATAGTTATGACCATTTAAAGTTTTATCAATTTACAACTATTTTTTCTCCATACATTTTATGTCAATGTTTCCGTGATATGTTAATCAAGTTCATACCGCATGCGACTTTCATAACATAGATTAGCTTCAATAACTATGATTCAAGAGATAGTAGTAGCCTAAAATAAAATAAAAATAAAAAAAAAATATTAAAATTTCGGTTTTTCGGTTCGGTTTGTATCCAAAATAAAAAAACCGAACCGAATCACTAAATCCTGATTCGGTTCGGTTTTTTTCAAAATCGGTTTTTTTTTTTTAAAAACCGAGAAAAAACCGAACCGAAATTCGGTTCGGTTCGGTTTTTTCGGTTCCCCGAATTTTTTGCCCACCCCTAATTTTAATTCCTAAGATCACATCAGCCTCTCCTAGATCTTTCATATCAAAGTTAGAACTGAGAAAATTCTTAGTTTCTTCCCCACAAGATATGTCAGACCCAAAAATAAGCATATCATCAACATATAAACAGAGAATTACACATCCAGATTTATCATGCTTACTATAGATACATTTATCAGCATCATAACAACAAAACCATATGCCAAAGCTACTTTGTCAAACTTCTCATGCCATTGCATGTGAGCTTGCTTCAAACCATAGAGGGATTTCACTAACTTGCAAACTATCTTCTCTTGGCCTGGTACTATGAAACCTTCAGGTTGTTCCATAGATATTTCTTCTTCTAAATCATCATTTAGAAAAGAAGTTTTGACATCCATTTGATGTATAACTAACTTGTGAATAGAAGCAAGTGCTATCAAACAACGAATAGATGTAATGCAAGCAACATGAGCATATGTATCAAAGTAATCAATTCCATATTTTTGTTTATAACCTTTAACAACCAATCTGGCTTTAAACTTATCAATTGTACCATCAACATTCAATTTTCTCTTGAATATCATTTACATCCTATAGGTTTAGCACCATGAGGTAAATCAGATAACACTCAAGTTTTGTTAGACAAAAGTGAATGCTTTTCATCGCTTTTCATCATTGATAGCGTCTTTCCAAAAATTAGCATCTCTGGAACTCATAGCTTCAGAATAAGTTTTAGGATCATCATCAATATGCATATCATACTTGGTAATGTTAATAACTTCATTATTATTACCCTCAACAAGATATTGTATAAAATCTGGATAATTTTTCTCTATTCTTGCTTTCTTACTTCTTCTAGGTTCGATATCTTTAGTAGGAACTAAAATATCATTGTTGTGAGTAGGAGCAGAAAGTTCAACATTGTCATTAGTCTCTACAGGTTCTAGAGTAGGCAACAATGGGTTTTTAGTAGGTTGTGGTTGAGAATTAGACCTTGTCAAGTTTTCAAAAAATTCTACATCTATAGATTCTATAATCTCAAATGTGTCAAGGAATAAAAATATGTAAGTAATACTGTTAAGTGAATAACCTACAAAAACACATTTATAAGCCCTATTTCCTAACTTTGGTCTCTTAGGGTCAGACTTTCTGACATATGCCAAACAACCCCATGCTTTGAGTCTTTTCAAGTTAGGCTTTCTCTTAAACCACAATTCATAAGGAGAGATATTCTTCTTTTTCAAAGGAACTCTATTCAAAATATAGCATGCAGACAAAATAGCTTCACCCCATAAAATATTTGGCAAACCAGAGCTAATGAGCATAGCGTTAACCATATATATCAAAGTTCTATTTTTTCTTTTAGCAACACCATTTTGTTGGGGTGTATATGGAGCAGTGAATTGATGTACTAAACCATATTCTTGACAAAATAAAGTAAATTCAGAAGGATAGTATTCACCACGACGATCAGAACATAAAACCTTAATTTTCTGTCATAACTGTGTCTCTACTTCTGCTTTGTAAATTCTAAATTTATCAAAGACTTCATCCTTAGATTTCATCAAGCAAATATAGGCATATCTAGTGCTATCTTCAATAAAAGTGACATAGTATTTGTTTCCACCACGGGTCATATGACTTTTCAGTTCACCAACATCACTATATACTAATTCAAGCAAGGCAAAATTTCTTATACAAATTTAAAAGATGTTCTAGTTATCTTTGCTTGCACACATATTTCACATTTAGAAACATTATCAAAATTGCAATACGATATTAATCCTAATCTTTTCATATTCTAAGAGAACCATAATTCACATGTCCTAATCTAGCATGCATAAATCAACAGACTCAACAATATAAGTAGAACCATTATTTATTAAATTAAGCTTAATCATCCCATTACAAGAGTATCATTGTCCAACAAACATTCCGTTCTTGGACAATACAAACTTATCAGACTCATGCGTAACATTGAATCTAGCCTTGTTAACAAGAACTCCAGAAACAAGGTTTTTACAAATGTCAGGGACATGTAAAACATTAGTAAGAGTAACAATCTTTCCCGAAGTAAACGGGAGATCAACAGTGTCTTTGCCAACCACTTTGCTGCTTTGGTTGTTCGCTGAAGTAACTTCGTTTCCTTCTCCACTAACCGGTTCGTATATCTTGTAAATATTTCTATCTTTACAGATATAAATGGTTGCACCAGTATCGTACCAACATCCACTACCATGATCTGCAACAGTGTTGGCCATTTGCACTACAACGATAAGCTTGCTTTTGTCATCGACCACATTCACTTCATTTTCCATTTATTTCTTTCGTTGACGACTGTCATAAGCATAGTGGCCAGGTTTCTTACAGAAGTATCAATTTCCCTTTTTCTCATCTTTCTTGTTGGGATCTTTCTTCTTGAACCAAGTATGAATCTTAGGTTTCAAAAAATTGGTTTTTTCGATTCTTCCACACTATTAATCTTAGAATGATTTTCAGTTTGCTGACTATCCTTAATCTCTCATTTACGAGCATCTTCTTCAATACGAAGATGATGCTGTAAACCTTCTAAGTCATAGTCAGTTTCAACATGCTTAAGTTTCTTCTTGTAATCATTCCAAGAAGGGGGAAGACGAGAAATAATAACCCCAACGACGAATGAAGATACAAGGTCAATTCCAGCATCTTTAAGATGATTAACAATGAGTAAAAGTTCATTAACCTGGGCAATAATTTACTGTCAACCATCTTAAAGTCCATGAAATTACAAATCAGAAATTTCTTGTTATTCGCTTCAGAAATTATGTACTTGTTTTCGAGTGCAGTCCACAATTCCTTTGATGTTTCAAGACTTCGATGGACATTGTGAACATTGGCTCCTAGAACATTCAGAATATGACCACGGCACATAAAATCATCCTCTTGACGTTTCTTCCGTTTGAGCTTCAATTCATCGTTGTCCATTTGAGTCACATCAGGAATTTCCTCCAAACTATCTTCAAGGATGTACCATAACTTGATAGTCATAAGGAAAAAATTGATAGTTTTTTGCCAACGAGTGAAACCCTCACCATTAAAATGTTCTAAATGATTCAAAGTCTGGTTCATTACTTACAGTGATTGAGCAGCAATTGAAATTTCACCCTCCATGTCATTAATTGTCTAAAAAATTGTTGTAAAATATGGTACCAACAGGATGAAACTCATACATTGAATTGTTGATCTCTGACGTCAAGTCTCTTATGCAGATTCTTTTAGACAATTATTTCGACTCTTCCCAATAAATTGGCGAGTACAATAGGTCACAGAAATATTGCATTCATGATACAATGAAGCCCTATCAACGATGTTGAATTCAAAGTTTGTACTCTCTTGATCCAACCAAGAACACACAGTATGAAATTTCTGATGATGCTTAGGGAAGAAAAGAAAACATAAGTTTTGATTCTTTTCAACATAAGTTTTGATTCTTTTTCATCAGAAGTTTTGATTTCTTTTCATTAGAAGTTTTGATTCTTTTTCATCAGAAGTTTTAATTTTTTTCATATCATTTTGTGAATGAGAAAACATCTTTACTACTTATAGAGATTTCGCATCCATTGGTGATGCATTTTCATCACCAACAGACACCTTCAAGAGGCATCAACGGTGGCTATTGGAAAAAATTGCGTCTATTTAAATTCAAAATAAATATGAATTATGTTAACATACGCCCCCTAAATTTGAAGGGGCATTACATCAATGATGACTTTTGATTTTGCTGAAAATATCCAACATCAAATCCTTCTTAGCCACCTTGTCTCGGATGAAGTAAAAATCAATCTCAATACGCTTTGTGCAGGCTTGAAACATTGGATTGACAGAGAGATAAGCTGCACCAATGTTATCGCACCACAAAATAGGAGCACGAGGAAGAGTTGCGCCAAGTTCAAATAGCAAAGATTGTACCCAAGTTAATTCAGCCACGGAATCTGCTAAAGCTTTATATTCTGATTCAGTTGATGACCTTGCAACAAGGCATTGTTTCTTTTAAGACCACGAAATGAGAGAAGCACCAAGATAAATGGCAAATCCACCCGTTAACTTGAGATCGTCCAAGGACCCATCCCAATTCGAGTCAGTGAAGGCTTGCAGACATAAATTGGATGATCGAGGGATATGAAAGATGTGGTGTTGAGTCTACTTCAAGTAGCGAAGTATTCGCTTGACCACTGCCCAGTGATTTATCGTAGAAGTATGCAAGAACTGACAAGCTTTGTTCATAACAAAGGAAAGATCAGGTCGTGTAAGTGTGACATATTGTAGAGCCCCGACGATATGTCGATATAATGTAAACATCATGAAAGAATGGACTGTCACCATTATGCAACTTGGCATTTAATGCCATATGTGTAGCCAAAGGCTTGCATTGGAGCATGTTTGTCTTGGAGAGAAGCTGATGAATATATTGACCTTGAGATAAATAAATGCCATCAGAAGTGGGAGAAAGTTGAATTCCAAGAAAGAAGCTTAAGAGCCCCAAGTCACGGATAGAAAATTCAGATCCGAGTCTAGAGATAATAGATTCGAGAAACTTAAGGTTGCTCCAGGTTACAATGATATCATCCACATAAACCAAAATAAATGATAGGACACCATTTACATTGTAAACAAATAGAGACGTGTCCGACCTGGATGAAGTAAAACCAACATCAATTAGAACTTGAGTAGATACATGTACCAAGCCTGGGGTGCTTGCTTGAGGCCATATAACGACTTCTTTCAGTGACAAACATGATTAGGATAAAGTGGATGAACAAATCCAGAGGGTTGAGCCATAAATACACGTTCTTGCAATTCACCATAAAGAAAGGCATTTTGGACGTCCAATTGACATAAAGTCCAAAGATGTGCTGCAGCTAAGGAGATAATGATACGAATTATCATTGGTTTAACAACTGCACTGAATGTCTCTGAATAGTTATGACCTTTGAGTTGATGGTACCCTTTTGCAACAAGATGAGCTTTGTAACTCTCGATGACTCCGGATGAATTTATTTTGATGCGAAACACCCATTCGCACCCTAAAACATTCATGGATGAATTATATGGAACCAAATACCAAGTATAATTACGAAGCAAAGCATCCATTTCAGAGGCCATGGCTGCCCGCCACTCTTTAAACTTTAGTGAAACACGTACGCTCAATCATGAGAGAAGTGGTAGCAGTGACCAAACTTGTAGAAGGAGGCATGTGACAAAGTTGCATTGGATGAGTTCGAGTGGTAGAAACAGAGGACTTGGATCTATTGCATCCAAGTGGGCGGGATGGCAAAGGTGGTAGTGGTGCTAGTTGATAAGCACTAAAGTCAAGAATGAGGGGGCAAAGGGGGCGGAGAAGAACTGGTGGACTGTTGTAGAGAGCCAACATGAGAAGTATTCGATGAAGACAGGGGGTGATTGTTATTGGAAGGAGCATTAGAGAGAGAAGCTGCGGGAAAAGACAAACGATGAACGATTTCTTGAGATATAGTAGAGGAATGAGCAACAGATGGAGACACAATGATCGGAAATGATACCCAGGGAGTAGAGGAGGACGGTTAAGAAGGTAGGGGGCCGAGAATGGAGGGCACTACAAAAGGAAAGGATTGTTAATCAAAGCGAACGTGTCAGGTAATGTAAATTCAACCAGTGGAGCGATCAAGGCAGCGATATCCTAGATGGGCAGGACTGTAGCCAAGGAACACACAAGGCTTACTCCTAAAGTCAAACTTGTGTTTGTTATATGATTGAAGATATGGGAAACACAACAACCAAAGACTTTGAGAAATGATTAATCTGGAGGAGAATTATGAATTACTTCAAAGGGAGAAACACCTTGATTAGTAATTGTGGGTAATACGTTAATAAGAAATACGGCTGACTCGAAAGCAAATTTCCAATAACGTGCAGGGCTGAACCTATGAGCAAGCAAACTAAGAGCAGTTTCAACAATATAATGATGTTTGCGCTTGACTTTGCCTTGTTGTTCATGTGTGTGCGGACATGATATGAGATGGATTATGCCGAGTTTGTTTAGGATAGGCGATAATGGATGAAACTCCCTTTCCCAGTCCGATTGAATAGCTTTAATATGTGTATTAAATAATCATTCAACAAGAGTTCGAAACTGATGAAACACATTAATAACATCCAATTTTTGTGAAATAGGATACCCTCATGAGTAGTTGGAGTAATCATCAACAACTACAAGAAAATATCTATGACCTTGAATAATTGCAAAATGGATGACCTTTTATTGATACTTAAAGGAAGAGATAATTTATGGGATTTGCCTAATTGGCAAGCACTGCAAATACTATTAAAACTAGAACTACTACAAGGTAAATTATTTTTCCCAATAACTTGATGAAGAACTTGTTGGTGGGGATGGCCAAGACGAAGGTGCCAACAGGTTGGAGATGCCTTGACTGAGTAGAGAGCCGATGGAGGGAGTGAACTTGATGGAGAATAGGGCTTGAAGGTGTCGAGACCACCATTACTATGACCGATAAGAAGAGGTTTTTTGGTATCCCGATCCTTGACAAAAAAATGATAGGGATGAAATTCAAAGTAAGCGTTATTATCACGAGCAAAACGTTGGACATAAGTAAATATTTGGTAACGTGAAAAATATTTCGTAAAAAGAAGGTGCGCGATGGTGAGCGAAGAAGAGAGTTACCAATATGATGAATGGGAAGACCATGATCATTGCTGATATGAACTTGATCTTGGCCCGTATACTCCTCAACTTGATGAAAAGAGGTGAGGTCATGAACCATATGATGTGTGGCGCCTGTATCTGGAACCCATTGTTGTGAATGTGGTGACGGAGATTGATGGGAGACATAGGCCGTGGGATTCATGGACTGATTGTAGCGTTGAAAGCAAGTAGAGGCAATGTGATTAGTCTCGTTTCATATTTGACACCTAGACCGTGTATCTTGAGATTACTAAGGCTGAAAGGAAAAAAACTGAACTGCTGATTTTTTCCACCCGTACCACCACGACCTCAAAATGACCTGCCACCACGTCCTTTGTTTGTATTAGAAGAGCGATCAGATGTCGAACTGCGTTGGCTAATATTGGCTGAATTGGGTTGCCGGGAATCAGATTGTGGCGGGGAAGAAAGCGAGAGGGTGGAGATGGAGAATCTGTTGATAGACTATGAAATTCAGAGAAAGTAACTGGCTCAGGTCGGGCTGAAAGGGTGGTGACAATATCTTTAAACTCAGATAGTAGACCCTTAAAAATATAAATATTTTGATCTGGAAGGCATAAGGGGCGTTCAGCAGCAGCTAATTCATTCGAGAGTAGTTTTGCTTTATGCAAATATTGAGTAATTATAAGATCGTCTGGTTTCAAGTTTTGAAGTTGCATATGGAGATTGAGAATTTGGGTGTTAGAAGGAGACGATAAAGAAGCTGCGAGGGCATCCCAAACTTCTTTCGAAGTATTCAATTCAATGGTTATTGATAGTATTTCTACGTATAGGGACGAAAGAAAGAGACTGAGGATCAATTGATCTTGTTGAATCCATAGAGCGTAGGCAGGTATCGGTTTGGAGGTTGTAGGATCATCACTAGTAAGTTGGGATGGTGGACATGGGTAAGTTCCATCAACATAACTGTGAAGATTTTGACCCCGAAGAAGGGCAACAATTGTGTGCTCCAGAACAAATAGTTTGTGACTGTTAGTTTAATCGAGATAAAGTGATGAGCGTGGTTAAGTGTGGTGGGTGAAGAAGAAAAAGATGAAGCAGAAACAGATGAGATGTTCGAGTTCGTCATGGTTCCGATACCATATCAGAACATAAAGAACATGGGCTACAAAAAGAGACTTCACAAACTATTTTTCTTCCCTATTATCTTTGTACAAGCATGAATATATATATATACATACATGCAGGTGAGATGTAGCTATCCTAGTCTATACATGACTTAGGAATTATAGTCACATTAGAATACAATAGAATAATTACTATTTTAGTCTATCTCTTCCCCTTAGATTTTTCACGTAAACTTAATGTAGTCGGATATGCTTCAATTGTATGATTTGTCAATATGCCACTATTTCATTGATTAGAAAGGACATTTTCCTAATATATTAATCCTATACTATATTAATTAAAATCCATCACAAAAGTCCAATTCAAGAGAGCTTTAAGTTAAATTTAAAATTAGCGTAAACAAATTAGTATAATTTAACTAGCTATAACAAGTCATTATACTATTTTTCTCGTAATTAAACTTGTTATAAAGATAAAAGAAATTGTGTGATAATATGAAAGAATTCACACTATACTTAGATAAACTGAATTCGATAAAAAAATAAAAATAGGAAGCCCTTTGTTATGTGAGGAATGGAATTCACCATTTCTCTCTCTCTTTTTTTTTTATAATTTAATTTATAAAGTAAATGTGCAGTAAAAGTGGACTTTTTATGACGTACTTGGACTGTTTAAATTATTGGAACCTCTTGGATTCGGATTGGTTTTAAAAGAGATTGCTTCTACGTACCAGCAAAGGGTCACAAACTCATTAATTAATTAATTACTCCGCTAATTTTGAAATAGCAATCCTGTAGACAATGGTTCCTTGCTGGTTCGCAGTGAGTAATTTATAAGATGATCTTAAATATATGACAAATATTTTTTTTGTTTCGATAGAAGTTGTGTCCGGCAGTATCAATAATTTTGATTTTACATTTGAACAATATTTTATTAATTTGCTTATTCACAATAAAATACCTTTTTTATGCATCGGAAAAAATATGTTTTTAAGAGAAATACTTTTTCACTAATTGAGTCACATATATAAATCAAAACTTTTTACATAATAAAATTTGGCAGATGAAAAAAAGTCACTTTAACTTTATTTTATTTGTATCATCTCCCATGATTTTCACCCATTTTATAAATTCCTTCTTATTTGTATCTTCAGCAAATTCTCTTTTATCTTGCGAATTGATTTCTTATTTTGTACTCCCCTATTTTTGAAAGGGTTGCTAAACATCAACAAGAATTGTGGTCGACTTTTTTATCCTTAAGCATAAATTTTGAATTTGATCCCTAAATATAAAGACACTGTTATTTTTTACTGTATAATTTTTTTTGAATTAATTTAAATTTAATCGGGCTCTGATAAATATATAATACGAGATGAGAAACTAAAACCGAAAAGAAAAGGCAGCTAAGCCACAACATTGGACTTCTTTTTTTCTTCTCTTTTTATCTCTATGATTAAAAAATTGAGGGCCACGTCCTCAATCCAAGACTGGTATTGTGGACAAGGAAGAATTTGTTCTAACATGTTCAATATCGGTGCAATTGGATAAGCGAAGTTATTTGTTGCTTTCTAGAAAGCTACTAAGAGATGTAGCTCATAATGTTTGATAATGGCAACATCAATGCACCTAATCAAGATAAATATTTATTTGGCCTTGGCTAATTTATAAAAAAAGTTATAAACTTTAGTTTGTGCTGAGCAGGGCCGTCTCAAATATTTTGGGGGCCCTGTTCTAATTCGTAAAAGTGGACCCTTAATATAAGTAAATATATGATTTCAATAATTAGATTGGGCTAAGACCCGTGAAGACCTACGAATTATGGGTTTTTACAGTAAATTCTGGCTAATACTACTTAATAAAAAATGAAAAAAATGGGCCTCTAAAATTTTTTATTTTTCGGGGGCCATGTGCCGGTAGCACAGCTCGCACAGACCCAAAGACGCCCCTGGTGCTAAGACGTATTCAATTTATCATGTCACTTAGGAAAATCAAATCCAGAGGCAGATAATGTATATCAAAAAACAAAATTGAACCAATCAAACTTTTTAATGATCCAAGCGCCACAATTAATAACTAAGATAGAAAAGCAAAACATTTTATAAGGGGCAAGCCTATAATAAAGCATTTAGATTTGTCTAATGTTGAGTCAATTGATTAGCATGTGATGTTGAAAAATTTAGGATCCACCACATCACATAGATAAGCATCCTTTATGTATTAGGTACGTCTATTTTTAATGCAATTTAAATTGTGTAATACAAGTTAACTAGGTCAACAATTCAAAGATAGTCATAGTTTAAATAATAATATGTCGAATATCATTATATTTTCTATTCATTTGTGATCGTTATGCAAAACATATTTTTGAATAATGTGTTGATAATACATATGTAGTTCAAGATAAGCGCGCCATAATTCAGAACAATGACTTGATTAATAATTGAATTCTAAATTTAGTGTTTGTACTGGTTGATGAAATTCTTAATACAAAATATTTTTAAACAAAAGTTATTGACTTCGACTGAACTCGTATGCGGGCTTCTAGCTCCGCCTCTAATTCAAGATTAAAAAAATCCTTAAAGATGCACTGTTCAAATTGTAAGTGAATGGCGGATGCCAATATTTTGTTTTATCTATATAGTATATACTAGTGTTAGGGCTTGTCCAATGAACGGTCATTATTAAAGAAAACTAGTCGTGATTTACTTATTTGTTTGATATATAAAATTAATAATTTGTTGTTGAATCAAATTCATAATTTGTTATTGAATCCCATTTGACATATTCAAAAATAATAAAATTTTGAAATATTAAAAGAACTATTAATATGGGAATTTTAACGTCACCAACCATGTAAAACTTAATTAGAAATTTTATACGTAACGATGTAATTGAGAAATTATTCATCACCAAAACTATTGTTGTTTCATGGTTGTAATATGGTGAAGCAGAAGAACGTGATGGATTAAGGGGACAACTATCGATGATGGATGGCTTAGCTATATTACTATATCTACTTAAAATCGATTACAGTAATTAAAATTATTACAAGTTTACTTGTAAGTACTTGACTTTGTTTGAAAATTCTTGTTTTAATTAATTAATTAAAAAGAAATTATGGGATTCGAGATGATTAGCAGTGTTCCTCAGCTGATTACATGCCTCAATAAACTCTCTTAATTAGTGTATGATTTATTCCTTTGTTACATCCTCGACTCGTGCGGTTTATGGAGGGAATCACGTGATTCCCTCACGTGCGCCCAGCCCAAACAATGTCGGCAACCCAGCTATTCTTTTTAATTCTGCACCAACTTCACTCTTTTTTTTAAAATTAATTTGATACTCCCTAATTATTCAGTTAAATTGAAATTAGCATTTTCTCAAGTGTGAATTAAATTAATAAAACATAATTTTGTTATTTTTAAATGGAGAACTGCAAGATGTGTAATTATTGATGGAATATTAAAACATGTTTATAGAGAAAGGTAACGAATTAGCTCATGATGCAATGGCGTATAAACAAATTTATCGCTTAGTTATAATTAAACAAGATATATATAATCTGATTTATGACTATCAAAACTGAATTATTTAATTTAAATTAATTTACAACTATTAAAATTGAAATATCTGATATAAACACGTAAATATGAGTAAATTTGAAGACCTGAGAGTTGAGGTTTTACTTATTCGCAGAGCTTCCATATGCTGTTAAGGAGTTTTATTTATGCTTGAGTCCAACTTCTTGGGTTTTGTGTATGATTGTTTTTTTAATTATTTGATGTTTGATATTTACTAGTTCGATTAATTATGTTTCACGTTGTGCAAAACGTATTTAAAGGAGAAATACTTTCTATTAAAATGCGTAAAATTTAAATTCGAGATCTTTAATTAAGGGTATAGATCTCATTCATCGGACCATATTCTTTGGTGATGGTGTAGGATTTTTGATGTAGTATGAAGCTCTTTGTAAATATTCTGGTGCATGCAATAAAATTCTCTCTCTATATTTTTTCAAAGATCTTTCGGAAATAATCTTTCTACCTAGGTCTGCGTACACTCTACCCTCTTCAGACCCCACGTTGTGAGATTAAACTGAATATGTTGTTGTTGTTGTTATATTTTTTCAAAAAACATATAAACAATTTTTTTTACTTTCTTCCATTCCAATTCTACTTTACACGGCCTTTTCGTTTATGGGGTTTACTCCAAATACTAAATATGAAAGAATTAAAACATATTATTTTTTTACCAATTTTATCATGAGAAAAATAATCCCTTGATTATTTTCATTAATGAATGCGGTATATACAAGTTACAATCTCCAAATATGGAAAATCATATTCATACTATACTTCTAAATCCTAATCATACTTGTACAAGAATTCTAGAACTATGGTAAGTTTGTACACTAGTTTAATTACAATCCTAATCCTATTTGAGCACGGTACAGTGCTATATTCTATCACACCCCGCAGTCATAGCGGGCGGTTGTCGTACGCTGAGACTGTCCGTAAAATCTTCAAATAGAACTGAGGGAAGGCCCTTCGTAAAGATGTCAGCAATTTGGTATCCGGAGGGCACATGTAAAATAATTTGGTATCTGGAGGGCACATGTAAAACGCGTACTTGTCCATGAGCTACCTTTTCGCGAACAAAGTGAATATCCATTTCGATATATTTAGTGTACTGATGTTGGACCGGATTGCCAGAAAGATATACTGCACTAACATTATCACAATAGACCAATGTAGCTTTCTGAATAGGAAAGTGTAATTCTAATAAAAGATTACACAGCCAACATGATTCAGATATCACATTAGCCACGCTTCGATACTCAGCCTCTGCACTGGATTGCGATAATGTAGCCTGGCGTTTCGTAGACCACGAGACCAAGTTATCCCCAAGAAACATACAATAACCAGATGTCGAGCGTCTGGTATCAGGACAGCCACCCGAATCAACATATGTATATGACACAAGAGTAGAGACGGAAGAAGCATATAAATGCAATCCATAATCAAGTGTGCCCTGGATGTACTGTATAATGCGTTTGAGCGCATGCATGTGCTCAATCCGTGGGTTATGCATGAATAAACACACATGCTGAACTACATAAGTAATATCAGGTCTCGTGAAAGTAAGTTACTGAAGTGCCCCTGTAAGACTGCGATAATGGGTGGGATCCTCGTATGGTTTGCCTGATGTAGTACTCAGCTTCAGTTTGGTATCAACCGGAGTGGAAGTAGACTTACAAGATAACATACCAGCTCTCTCAATAATCTCTGTAGCATACTTCCTTTGAGATAAAAATAGACTACCTGAATGACGCGTGACAGCAATGCCCAATAAATAACTCAAGGGTCATAAGTCTTTCATTGAAAATTCAGAACTGAGAAGCGACATAATAGACCTGCGCAGATTATCAGATGAAGCAGTCAATATAATATCATCTACGTATAATAAAATGTATTCCAGAGAAGTACCACGACGATATATAAATACAAAATGATCAGACCGGCCGTGAGAAAACTCAATAGTAGATACATAATCTGCAAACCTCTTATACCAAGCCCGCGTGGCCTGCTTAAGCCCATACAAGGATTTCTTCAGCAGCCAGACATGATGAGGATGATTGGAATCTCGAAAACCTAAGGGCTGATGCATATAGACTGTCTCCTTAAGATCACCGTGTAAGAAAATATTCTTTACATCCAACTGATGAATAGGCCATGCTTTTGAGAGAGCCAAACTAAGAACAGTGTGAATGGTAGCCGGTTTGACCACCGGACTAAACGTCTCACCACAATCCACGCCAACCTGTTGAGTTTTACCATCACCTACAAGACGAGCCTTATGCCTCTAAAAAAAACCGTCAGAATTTTCTTTATGAGTAAAAATCCGCATAGACCGAATAATATTAACACCAGATGGATGGGGTACTAACTCCCACGTCTTATTTTCAATAAGAGCATTATATTGTCAGTCATAGCCAATTTCTAATTCGGGTCATGTAGGGCAGACACAGAATTACGTGGTAGTGGGGATTTAGAGACATTAGAATTGAGATTAAAATGTTGTTTAGCTTTAAAAATACCCCTTTGACTACGAGTAATGGACCCTTGACTCGAGGTAGAGTTGGGTGAATTTAGGGCAATGTACAGGATGGTGATAGACTAGCCAGCAGGGGTGAAAGCCGATACTGGAGTGGGATGGAACACTGGAACAGTACCGAGATCGGTACTGGGCCGTGTTTCTGGCCCACTGGGCAGAATCAGCGGAACAATGGTAACATGACTATGTGGGCCAGCAGGCAGTGGGCTTGCTGGCGTATTTTGGTCACGGGACAAGTCCGATAAATGGTGGATAATATATGATGAGACCTCGTCATCTAAAAATTATATGAACTAGGCACGGGACTACTCACTTTAGCAAATGGAAATTGGGTTTCATAAAAAAGAACATTGCGACTAATTATGATTTTATTAGACGATAAATCAAAATATTTGTAACCACGGTGATTAGATGAATAACTCAAAAACACGCAAGTGATAGAATGGGCTTGAAGTTTGTTAATTGTAGTTGACGAAAAAAATGTATAGCATAAACACCCAAAGACCATAAGATGTGAATACAAATGAGTCTTATTATAGATAATTTTAAGGGGAGATTCATATGCTAACCCTTTGGTAGGAAGTACGTTAAGGAGGTAAGTAGCCATTTGTAGTGCATGATGCCAAAATGAAGGGGTACGGAAGCATGGGCTAGTAAAGTTCGGACAATATTATTAATGGTAATTTTCGTTCGACTTTCCCATTTTGTGAGGACGTATGAGGACAAGAAAAATGAAAAACTATGCCATTAGCATCACAAAATTCCCGAAATAACTCATTATCATATTCCTTGCCATTATCATATTGAATATTTTTAATTTCTCGTTCGAATTGGGTACGGATGAATGCTCAAAATTTTAAGAAAGTGCAAAAAAAACTTTAGACTTTTTGGATAATGGAAAGGTCCACAAAAAATTAGAATAATCATCCAAAAATAAGACAAAATAACGATGGCCCAAAGAACTTAAAACGGGAGATGTCCATAAATCACTATGAATAACGTCAAAAGACATCAAAGTACGAGAAGTAGAGGCTACAAATAGTAATCGAACATGTTTCCCTAACGGACAAGAAGAACAAAGTGGAGTACTACGCGTACCCTTATAAGAAATAAAATTATTTTTATGCAAACACAAAATAATAGACGATCCCGGATGACCCAAACGTGCATGCCACAAGGAAGGAGCAAGGGCGGCAAAAGTAGATGGCATGGCTTGACTCGTGGAAGTGGTGGTAGTTGTGATTGGATAAAGCTCTCCCCTACTATTGCATCTCATTAGAGGTATCCCCATTTTGAAATCCTTCACAGAAAACCCAAAGGGATAAAAACTAACAAAAATCCAATTATTAGTGGTAAATTTTCGGACAAACACCAAATTTTTAATTAAATTAGGGGCATGAAGGGTATTTTTCAAAACTAGAGGTGGATGTGTGTCACGACCCAAACCGGAGGGCCGCGACAGGGACCCGGATCCCACCCGTCGGGTACCGCCATTCGTACATTTAACATCGAATCATAATTAATTACGGACTAAGCCGAAAGAAAATTATGAAAAATCAGGTAACCATCTTATATATATACATACTCATACCAAGGCCGACAAGGCCACACATGACAACTCACCACAGGACACCTGTCTACAAGCTTCTAAAGAATACATGACATCACAAGGACGTGATAGGACCCCGCCATACCCGTATGCGTATGCAAAAATCTGTACCATGACCAGACTGCAACTCTGAAATAAATAGAGTGCTCCAATATCAGCTAAACCAGCAACCTACTAGCGTGAACCGTTACCCTCTGTAACTGAACCTACGAGCATAAAACGCAGCATCCCCGACAAAAGGGACGTCAGTACGACTGATGTACTGAGTATGTCAGACATGAACAATAGTATAACAGGGATATAACAACAACTGAAACAGAAACAGCTGACCATTAGTAAATGCCTCTGAGGGCCCTAATACATATGTCTAAATGTTATGCACAATGCAGTATACATATACATCGGCCCCATTGGGCATCATCCTTACCATAACAGCCTTTGTGGGCATAATATGTCTAAATGTCATGCATAATGCGGTAAATACATATATACTGGCCACACAAGGGCATCTTCCTCCCAATCATATATATATATATATATATATAGCCTTTAATCAGGCATCTTCCTTCATTAAGCCACACAGGCTAGCCACACAAGCCTTATCATAATCATATCCCAGCTGATCAAGCGGTCTGCGTTTCCTGTTTTCCGTCCCCAATATACGGTCTTGGGTAAAACATGAATGCAATGCAAATGAAAATGCATGAATGATAACACAATATTCCAATCTCAACGGGTGACATAATACCTTTATACATTCGGCTAACATTGAGAATATCAACACCTTTTCTGTATGCCTCAAAAGGACTTAGAAACAATTTTAAACATGCTTTTAGCATAGGAATCAATAACACGAATATTCTTAACTATTAGGAGTGGAATAAATTATGGAGCAATATCACGGTTATATTTCGTTACATGAAACATGCCAAAAGAAAGAAATAATTTGCCTTAACATACCTCAAACAAGTGAAGAAACCTTAATTTACACTTTAGAGTTCTTGAATACCTTCGTTAACATCTCGGATCATCTTACCAAAAATCAAAATTTTTGGTCTCGAATCTTCAAAGCTTACTACGGAATTAAGGAAATGAAAAGAAGCAACTTGGTTTTTCAAATGAACAAAACGAATGAATTGCTTAAAAAGAAATGTTTAAAGGTTTACTAGACGTTCTCATTTTCACTTTATTGCAAGAATGAAATGTTTAGCATTTAACATTTCCTTAAGCACAAGGGGTGTTTCTCATGCAATTCCCCTTTAATAGATGCTTTCGATTAGCATCTACATTAGCATTCAATGCATGTCATCATTTGGTCCCCCACCCAAATTAATCTCAACGGTGGGGAGCTTTAACCAACGACACATACCCCCTTCATGCAATCTAATTAATTAACTAAGTGACATGCCTCCGTATAATTTATCAATCACACACATAATTAATTTTGTGATCCCAATTCACTTAAACCTTGATAACTTATTAGACCTTCATATACTCAATGTCATAATTTTCTAATATGCCACTAGTCCATAACCTCTTTGTGCACGCACCAAATTTATTTCCTTTCTCGTTGTCACACTTGCCACATCCAAAATTATCTCGGGATTTTATCATTTTATATACTAATCTCTTTATTAACATAAGTAAATCTAACATAAAGTTTCTCAACGTTCGGGTCTATTTCCTTCATTTAGGTACTCAAATTATTGTCCAAAATTCCGGGATGTTACAATGTGGGAGAGACAAACTTGTATGTCCATAACCGCGAATTGGAATTGAGTTGCCATTACCAACAATTATACCACAATTTTTGCTCAAATTTGAATAAGACAAGAGAGTACCTTGATCGGACGTTATATGAGAAATGGCTCCGATGTCCATGTACCAATTCGCGTCCGGAGGATTTAAGCTAAGTGTATGCATTGCGGCTTCAATATCTATAGGTGTCGGGGTCGGATTATGGCCCGCAACATGGAAGGCCTGCGGGGACCGAGGCCCAAGCAGGCCTGCCTGCTGTCCCGACCTATTACTGTATCACATTCCACTATTTGGGATCGAGAAACTGGGCCTGGAATTTTACTGGAACTGAGTCCAATTTCCCAGATAAGGAGCAGGCAGAAAATAAGGGCTATTGGGCCAATGGCCACTGGCCCAGCCATCGCCAGGGCCCACTACCGGGCCAATTAGCTGCGACCCATTCTTTTAGCCGCCATCGTTCGCCCTCCATCGCCGTTACCACCGCAATTTTTGCCATTATTTTTATGATTTTGATCCTTTTTTCCGCCACCGTGGTTACAGTTTTGGCTCAAATTTTTGGAGAATGGGTGAGGGTCGTCTGACGTGGTCATCATTACGACGAAATGGGCTCCGATAGCTGCCTTTTTAGCCAAACTGGCCTCTTTTAATGTGAGCATGGAACGGACCTGATAAAACGGTGGCAGAGGATTACTTTGATGAAGTAGTGTTCCAACGCCATTATAGTCCTCAGAAAGGCCTGCAACCATTTGAAGAACAAGACGATTATTGGTAACGGGCGCACCAACGTTGCGGAGTTGGTCCGCCAATTCGTTTAGCCTTTTACAATAGGCCGAGATGTTAGGAAAATCTTTCATGTTGACATGGGAAAATTCCTGCTCAAGAGTGACAATACGGGAATTTTTGTTATTTTGGAATATATCACGCACCCTATTCCAAGTAGACATCGCTGTAGCGTCGGGTTCAATAATCGTCTCCAAGAGGTCTGTAGAGATTGTGAAATAAATCCACTGGAGAACAGTAGCATCAAGGGTTGTCCATGACGTAGGATCATCCTCGAGGGTAGGCACATTCTCCTCACCAGTTACCGAAGGGATTATGTGATGGAGGACTTGATGCGAGCGTGTGTGAACTTTGAATAATTCCATCCATGTCGCGTATTGGACGTTTTCCATCTCAAGAACAATAGGGATATGGTTTTTGATGTTGGAAACTGTAAGGGCAGGATGAAATATGTTCTTTGACGTAGACATAATGAAAGAACAATAGGTGAATTAGGGACTAGGAAGAAATTTTGGGAATAGAGGAGGAAAAGTTCACGGAAACCGAGGAAGGGTTCATGGAAACCAAGCAAAAATCTCGATGAGCGGAAGTATTTTTGGGAGAAGGTATTTTAGACCTAGACTTCTGATACCATGAAAGAAATAATCCCTTGATTATTTTCATTAATGAATGGGGTATATATACAAGTTACAATCTCCAATTATGAAAAATCCTATTCATACTATACTTCTAAATCCTAATCATACTTGTACAAGAATTCTACAACTATGATAAGTTTGTACACTAGTTTAATTACAATCTTAATCCTATTTGAGCACGGTACCGTGCTATATTCTATCACATCCAAAGTATTAACTGAAAATTGCTTGATTAGTTAAGTGTTTTATGTTTTTAAGTTAAAGTATAGATGAATCATATGGAAATTTAATGAATTGGATATGAATTTTTTTTTTTGGTAAACAATGTGAAAGATTACCATTAACAAACAACCACAAATACACAACCTAAAGAGCACCTAAATTCACCACCACCTTCCAAGAAGGGTGTTATGAAAAGTAGGCCTCCAGCAAGCAAAACTAGTTACATCTCAATCTGTATAAAAAATTCCTACATCTATGTGCCTTCTTTGAACTACTAAGCAAGTCTATTCTTTCTATAACCTCTCTTCTAATCTGTGCAATTACTTCAGCCGGCTGTACAAAAACTCCGTTAAACAACTTCTAATTCCGGGATCTCCATGCATGATAGACCATAGGTCCCCCATATTGCTGCTATTACCTCCTTTTGAAATTGCTGCCAGTGCTTGTTCTTAAAGCTAGTTAGGACTCTTTTCATTTCACCAGTACAAATTGTAATTCCTGTCCATTGTTCTAGGCCTCTCCTAACTTCAGTGATCCAATTACAATCAACAAACAAGTGAACCGGAGTCTCAGGGATCTGATGGTCACATAAACAACAAGATGCCTCCTCGACTGGTATATTCAACTTCAATAACCTATCCTTAGTCAGTAGTCTGTTTTGAATATGACTCTAATGTAACCACATTAGGAATTTAACTTGTAACAAAAAGAATAAAAAGGAATGTCACTTAATGACAGTGTTAGTTACCAAAAAAAATAATAATGTTGTAATCAATAATAGTTCATGTTTCAAAGATAACATTTCTAACACTTATAAGCAAATAATAAATGAAAATGGGTGTGTTTGGTATAGAAGAAAATATTTTTCAGAAAATGTTTTAAAATTTTTCTGAGTTCGGTTGGTCAAATTTTTAAAAAACATTTTCTTTAGAAAAATAAGTTTCTTAAAAATGAGGAAAATGACTTTCCTTAGTGAAAGTAGGAAAAACAAATTTCATAAGTGACATTCTACATTAATTGTGTCCTCCCAACCCTCCAACACAACTCATCTTCACCCCCACTCTCAAAGCCTCCATCGCCGCCACCCCACACCCCTACCTCCATCCCACATTTCATAGTATTTGTCTAAATTATGTACAAATTCTTTTTAAAAAATATTTTTTTTCTTACGTATCGAATACAAGAATATAAGAAAAAAAGCCCACTTATTTTTTATAAAATTTTTGACTTAATTACGTTGTATGTTAATTAGGGTAACAATGCTACCAAAGTTGACCTGTCTTTTTAAATCTTACAAAAAATGACCCAGCCTGCTCTCTCTTCCCCCACCACTGGACATCCGTCGTCGCCGGAGAAATCACGCACACAAACAGATCTGGTGGTGGTGAGCAATCCACTCCCCTATCACTGCACATCTGTCGCTGCCACCGGAGAAATCACACACACAAACAGATCTAGTGGTAGTGAGAGACTCATTCCTCCTCCTCCTTTCTCTCTCAGATCTGGTGATGGTGAGTGACCCACTCTCTCCTCCTCCTCTTTCTCTCTCTCTCCCTCTCCCTCTCTCAGATCTGGCATGGCTCGTGATTTTCGTCAGAGATCTTCTGCTACTACTGCTTCATCGTTAGTGATGTTGGAGTTTATCGGAGAATGGAACTCCGACGATGGCTAGTGATTGTTGATGCTCCGTCCCTAGTGGTGTTGGAGTTCGCCAGAGAACGGAACTCCGGAGATGGTTGGTGGTTGTTGTTGCTCCGTCGTTAGTGGTGTTGGAGTTATGTTTTGTAAGGTAGTATATATGGATGTATACACATCTCTTATATACTATTATACATTTTTATACACCCATATACATAATGTATTTATCTTGTATAAAAGCGCAATTCTTATTCAAGACCAGTCCAGATCTATGTTTTGTACCAACTTATACAATATTGTATAATTATGTATAAATGTGTATAAGTGCGTATTTTCGTATATAATATTATATAATTATTTTTAGTGTATATATCTACATATTATACACTTTCATACACCTATATACATAATGTACATATCTTTTGTATATAAATGTATAATAATATATAACAGTGTTTTTGGGCTATAATTTTACAATATAAGTTTTGAGTTATATTTTTACAATGTAAGTCAGCTAAGCGTACTTTTTTGATTCCCCAAAAGTTTTTCCTAAAAATTATTTTCCATGAATAACATTTTTCTTCCTATCTAACGCACATCCTATGAGCGATTATTAGCGTCAGCCCTATCATCGCACATCAAAACTTTATTTTTGTGTCGTCCTTTTTGAGTTTATTCGTCAATCTTGTTTGGTTATTTTATGCAACATAAATAGTAGTGGAGCCACGATTTTTACTTGGGGGTTCAAAAATATAAATAAGTAAACATACAAAGAAGGTAAGAGATTTAACATCTACTAAATATATATAAAAAATAATTTTAACCTTATATATGCAGTGTAATTTTTCATCGAAGGGGTTCGAAACCCCCGGCCCTTAGTACCTCTGCCACTGAACATAAACGAAATTTTATGTGCTAATGTTAACTTCAATTCTCACCTTAATTTAAGGGCAACTGTAGAAAACCTCTCTACTATAACTCAGATCCATAAAACCTTATCTAATTCGTGAATCCCTTCTTTTAGGTATGGGATCTATGTAGCGGACTGTATTTTGGCCTATAAATTAATTAGTTATTAAAATTATTAGTATTACAAAATAGGTAAAATACTTACCCATATCGGGTGTTTACACCAAATCAATGAAACTTATCATAGTTAAGTGATTTTGTTTACACTAAATCAATGAAACTTATCACGGTTAAGTGATTTAATGAAGTGAATATATAAATTTATTAATCATGATTAAGTAATAATTATATATATCAAAACACATGTCATACATTTATTGATTTGATGTAAACACCCGTTGTGTATAAATTTTTACCTACAAAATATGTAGAGAGAGTCGCCGTAGGCATTTGAAATGTTTGCTTGAAGTCCAAAAATTATTTAAAGTTGAAGTTGAAACAGTAATTAAAAGTTATTGACATAAATTGCTCAATGAGTTTAGTGTTTTATGTTAAAAGTATAGATGAATTCACGAATTTAATGAACCAGATATGAACTGAACTTGTAACAAATGAACAAAAAAGAATGTTACCGTTGTTATCAATAATAATTCATGTTTCAAAGATAAACATTTTAATACTTAATAATGAAATATTTCATTTTACACTATGAATGATTATTTTAATTTTCACCTTAATTTGAACGTAACGGTAGAAGAAATTTCAACTATATCTCATAGAACCATATAATCTTATCTAATTACGTGAATCCTTCTTAAGATCTGAAATTTATGTTGAGGATTGTATTCTGGCCTATAATCAATTAGTTAAATTACTAGTAACACATAATAATTTACGAGAGTTGAGTCATTTGTATAATATTTAGTTGAAATTTTTTTAAAAATGATTTGAAGTTGAAGTTGAGTAAAAGGTAATTATAAATTGTTGACATGAATTTTATTTGAAGTTAAAATTGAAAAAGAAAAAAAAAACTTATCCCACGAAGTTGCATTATGTGTACATATTTACGAACTCCTACCTGTTTTTATTCTCATGTTTTGCCCTCCCACCTTTAATATAGTTTAGGCTAAATATGACAAATAGAAGATTGCAGGCGTTTAAAATTATTGCATGAAGTTTCATAAATTTCCTAAAAAAACTTTGCCTAAGATGCTTTTGTCTAATAAAGGTAACAAAATTACCCATTTACCGTTAAGATGCTTTTGTCTAATAAAAGATGTACGCACCAACGTATCTAAGTACACTTGTCGTGATCTCATAAGCCCACACCACTGTCCCCACGCTGGAGAGGGTTAGGTTAGGCTCGCCTGCCATATCTGTCAGTTTCACCTATGGTGGACTTGTTATTATTATAACCTTTATGTATGTGTGTACACTACTTTGATAAATTAAAGAAAAATGGCTTAGGGGTCGGATGGTAGCTAGCTTTGAGGTGCATTATGCTTATACTCCATCCGTCTCAATTTAAATATTTTAATTTAATTAGATATAAAATTTAAAAAATAAAAAAAGACTTTTGAATCTTGTGATCTTTAATTAAAGATGTGTGGATCATTTCAATCTTATGGTCTTAAATTTGTCAAACATTACTAAATATAGAAAGAAATACTTTTTTGGGATAAACCAAAAAGAAAAGTAATACACTTAAATTGGAACGGAAGGAGTAATAAATTTTGCATAAGTAATGGTATCACATTTGGTATTTGGTTTGTAATTTAAAAACCTTATAATTAATAAATGTATAAATTATGAAGGAATATATGTATTATTTATGCAGAATAGAAGGTGAAATAATTAAACATCGCATAATTAATCTATGTATAAAATAATATATAGATTTTCTCATAAATAATCCCATATTATTAATATCTACGTAACTTTGACCAACTAACAAACGATCCCTTAATACATGACAACTCCTTAAGCTTGTTAAATATTTTATTTAGACACTCAAACTAAATAATATTCTAATTAAATACCTCAACTCTAATAAAGTGTTTCAATTAGACATTTTCGATTCAAATTAAAAAAAAATGTGTGTGTTTCGGCTCGTGTATTAAGTAATTAAGTTAAATACATAAATATGTCATCTCCTTTAATTATAAGTATCAACCACAAGTAAGAATTGCTTGGAGTTTTATGATTTATTGAGGTGAATGCATATAATTAAAGAAATGATATATATTATGTGGTTAACTACATAATAGACGAATGAGAACATACATAAAAAGGTTTCAAAATTAAATCGAACGCGAGTAATTAAAACATATTGGAAGTTGAGGCGTTTAATTGAAATATGATTTAATTCGAGTGGGTAAATGAAATACCTGACAAGTTTAAGGGACTGATTCTGTAATAAACCAAGAAAAAGTAGTAAGTAAATCTGTGAAGTTTAATGTGTTCTTTTCTACAATTTAAAGTTTTTTCCTTTTGGGGAATAATTGGTGTGCTATATAATGTAAGAGTTTCTTTGGCTCTTCTGGTACACCAAAGTGTCTACAAATTTACACCACTCTCAAGACTTAGGTATACAATAAAAAAAGCCAACACCTTTTTCAATCTTATTAGTTTCTTTTTTCTCACACAAACACACCTTTCTCTGATTTTTCTTAGTGAAATTTTACCTGATTCTTTTCCTTTATTCTTTTTTATGTGTTAAATTGATTTAAGCTGGTTTAAGAACCTTTTTTTTTATTTATTTATCTTCAAGAGATTTTCTCTAGACCCTTATCTTTTTTGTTTTGTTTTTTTCTTGAAGCTCCAAAGTGGACTAGTACAACTGATGTTTTCTTGTTGAAATTCAGGTGGGATTTGTTTAGTTTAGTTTCTTTCATCAGTTGTTTATCATTAATTCAATTCATTTCTGTTTCAAATCTTGGATAATTAGTCTTGTTCTATTGAATTGATTGTGATTTGTGTGTGTACGTAGTTTTTATCAACTGAAGGTTATAGCTGGGATCTGTTGTTGATAATTTGTCTGCATGTTAAAAAATGGTATAAAGATTTAAACTTTACAATTGTTTTTATTTCAATTCAGTTTTCTTGAGGAGCTTTAAGTTGTTTTGAATCTTGGGAATTAGTTTTATTTTTTTGGAATTGATTTGTGTGTGTACATAGTTTTTATCAACTGAAGGTTATAGCTGGGATCTGTTGTTGATAATTTGTCTGCATGTTAAAAAATGGTATAAAGATTTAAACTTTACAATTGTTTTTATTTCAATTCAGTTTTCTTGAAGAGCTTTAAGTTGTTTTGAATCTTGGGAATTAGTTTTATTTTTTTGGAATTGATTTGTGTGTGTACATAGTTTTTATCAACTGAAGGTTATAGCTGGGATCTGTTGTTGATAATTTGTCTGCATGTGGAAAATGGTATAAAGATTTAAACTTTACAATTGTTTTTATTTCAATGCAGTTTTCTTGAAGAGCTTTAAGCTGTTTTGAATCTTGGAAATTAGTTTTATTTTTTTGGAATTGATTTGTGTGTGTACATAGTTTTTATCAACTGAAGGTTATAGCTGGGATCTGTTGTTGATAATTTGTCTGCATGTTAAAAAATGGTATAAAGATTTAAACTTTACAATTGTTTTTATTTCAATGCAGTTTTCTTGAAGAGCTTTAAGCTGTTTTGAATCTTGGAAATTAGTTTTATTTTTTTGGAATTGCTTTGTGTGTGTACATAGTTTTTATCAACTGAAGGTTATAGCTGGGATCTGTTGTTGATAATTTGTCTGCATGTTAAAAAATGGTATAAAGATTTAAACTTTACAATTGTTTTTATTTCAATTCAGTTTTCTTGAGGAGCTTTAAGTTGTTTTGAATCTTGGGAATTAGTTTTATTTTTTTGGAATTGCTTTGTGTGTGTACATAGTTTTTATCAACTGAAGGTTATAGCTGGGATCTGTTGTTGATAATTTGTCTGCATGTTAAAAAATGGTATAAAGATTTAAACTTTACAATTGTTTTTATTTCAATTCAGTTTTCTTGAGGAGCTTTAAGTTGTTTTGAATCTTGGGAATTAGTTTTATTTTTTTGGAATTGATTTGTGTGTGTACATAGTTTTTTTCAACTGAAGGTTATAACTGGGATCTGTTGTTGATAATTTGTCTGCATGTTAAAAAATGGTATAAAGATTTAAACTTTACAATTGTTTTTATTTCAATTCAGTTTTCTTGAAGAGCTTTAAGTTGTTTTGAATCTTGGGAATTAGTTTTATTTTTTTGGAATTGATTTGTGTGTGTACATAGTTTTTATCAACTGAAGGTTATAGCTGGGATCTGTTGTTGATAATTTGTCTGCATGTGGAAAATGGTATAAAGATTTAAACTTTACAATTGTTTTTATTTCAATGCAGTTTTCTTGAAGAGCTTTAAGCTGTTTTGAATCTTGGAAATTAATTTTATTTTTTTGGAATTGATTGTGTGTGTACATAGTTTTTATCAACTTAAGATTATAGTTGGAATCTGTTGTTAATAATTTTGTCTGCATGTGAAAAATGTGATAAAGATTTAAACTTTACAATTGTTTTTATTTAAATGCAGTTTTATTGAGCTGTTTTGAATCTACAAGGGAGCTGGAAATGAAAAAACCAAAGGAATCTGTAGATTTAATGGACTCATCTGAGTTAATTCAGTCAACAGTATTTCCAGATGAAGTGTTGGAGAAGGTGTTAGCTCTTGTGATTTCCCACAAAGATAGAAACTCAGCTTCATTGGTTAACAAGGATTGGTACAATGCTGAGAGATGGACAAGGACTAAGTTGTTTATTGGGAACTGTTATTCGGTTACTCCTGAGATTGTAGCAAGGAGATTTCCCAAGATTAAGAGTATTACTCTTAAAGGGAAGCCAAGGTTTTCCGACTTTGATTTGGTCCCAGTGAATTGGGGTGCTGATATTCAGGTTTGGCTTGATGTTTTTGCCAAAGTATACCCCTTTCTTGAGGAGTTGAGGTTGAAGAGAATGGCTATTACTGATGAGAGTTTGGAGTTTTTGGCTAAATCATTTCATGGATTTAAGGTTCTTTCATTGTTGAGTTGTGATAGTTTTAGCACTGACGGGATCGGTTGCATTGCTACTCATTGCAAGTAAGATCATCTTTGTTCCTTGTTAACTTTGATTGTTCTGAATGATTATTTCAAGTAGCAAATGTATTAGTTCATATTCTTTTGATTGGTAGATTTGTAATATCAGCTAAGTATCAAATTTTATACCAGTGATATTTCAGATATGGGTATTGTTTGATTGGATAAAAACCTAATCTTTTTCTTGAATGGAAACAACCTCTGGCGGAAATGCAAGGTAAGGCTGCGTACAATAGACCCTTGTGGTCCGGCCCTTCCCCGGACCCCGCACATAGCGGGAGTTTAGTGCACCGGGCTGCCTTTTTTTTATAGTTTTTATGTGGTTGTAACTGGTATTTCTAGCATCTGGATTTTGAATTCATTCAAGGCACATAGAGGAAACAGTAGTGTTTACAAGGTGGTCCAAGATAATTATTGTAGTAATGGAGGACAAAACAGTAGACCCATGTGTCTGGATGTGGAATTGTTAAGAAACTTTTGTATTTCATTTGAAGTGGCCATGTGGGTGAAGAAATAAAGTGACCATGTTATACGCCTGTTATCTTGTTATCACCACCTTGCCTTCCCACACATTAAAAAAGAAAGAAGGAAAAAAAGATTGAAAAAGTATAAGTGGAAATTGGAAAGGTCTTCTTTTTTTTATGTTACTTTCATGATGTGACATTGACCTGTTAATGAGCATTAACTGAGGGAATTCCTTGATGCCATTGCTAGGCACAAATAACTCTTCTTATTGGTCAAGAAAGAGTTTCTATTTTAACTTAGACTCCGTACTATATATTTGATCTCTTAACCTTTTAATGTCTATTAGACCTGTTCAATGCATGGAGCTTCAACTAGTCTATCACTCCCTATATGCTGTCAACTTGTCGCCATAGATTTATAGCAACACTAGGTTATTATGGTTCTCGAGTCTGTTACCTTGATTGTTGTCTTTGCAAATAAGGAAGGTATTGACTACTGCTCATTGATGGCCCATGCAATTAGGATTCTGATTTTTAAGTATTTCCGTGTTTATACCATCAACAGATTTGCAGGTTGCATACCAAGATTTTGTCTTGAGCCGCACTTAATGATTCTGATATCATATAGTTTGAAAAATAAAGCAACTTTGCAATTTCACATTATGAGAATCTGAATTTGGGATCTTTGGTTGTTATGATTGGCAATTAATGTATAGAAAATGCAAAACCCCGCTTTTCTTCATAGGCAACAAAAATGTCAGTTTGTTTTGTGGCGCTTAGTTGATGCTTATCAGCATGAATCCAAGTTATGTTAATTGCTATACCAATCTAAATGTTGGTTTCCTTGGCAGGAGCTTGACAGAGCTGGACATTCAGGAGAATGGCATGGATGACATTAATGGTAGTTGGCTAAGTTGTTTTCCGGATGACTTTGCATCACTGGAGGTGCTAAACTTTTCCAGTCTGGACAGTGAGGTCTGTTTCAATGCTTTAGAGAGACTTGTCAGTAGGTGCAAATCAATGAGGGTTCTGAAGGTGAACAAGAACATCAACTTGGTTCATTTGCAACGCCTGCTTGTTGCGGCTCCTCAGCTGATGGAGCTGGGTACAGGAACCTTTTATCCGCGACTCACGAGTCGGCAGTACGCAGAACTTGAAAGTGCATTCAGCAACTGCAAACAGCTGCACACTCTTTCAGGTTTATGGGAAGCGACTTCTCGATATTTACCCGTTCTTTATGCAGCCTGTGCTAGTCTGACTTTCCTCAACTTGAGCTATGCAACCATTCAGAGTGGTGAATTTTCAAAGCTTCTTGCTCATTGCCCAAATTTAAGACGCCTTTGGGTAAGAATCTAACTCAGACTTCAACATTTACTTATAAATCCTTTCATGGTGAGGTCTTTAGGTATTGACCTCAAAGAGATCTTTAATTTTCCCATCTACGTGTATATGTGTGTTTATTCCCTAACATTTAATAAAATTCTATTACTTCATCAAAGGGAATATTTCCCACCTATGTTTTCTCTGAGGAACATATAACCCATTGACGTCTTGTTCATAAAATTTGATATGCCCTTCATGAAGATATTCTCTTCTAGATTTGGGAAGAAGTTTGTGTGTTACATCATCCTCTGTTATTTTCCGAAAGAAGTTGGTTGAACTACCCTCTATTAGTAATAGTTATTTACTGGTGCATATACATTCCTGTTTGTAGTTGTAAAGAATGGATCTTGGGCTTAACTCAACCCCAAAAGCTAGCTTGTAAGGTGAGGATTGTCCAAGTCCATATAAGGAGTCCATGTTTCCATTCCATATCCGATGTGGGACTCTTAACACTCCCCGCACGCGTGGATAATATAATTTGGGGGTCCCAATATCGGTGAACAAAGAATTGGAATGTGCCCGACTCTGATACCATGTAAAGAATGGATCTTAGACCTAACTCAACCCCAAAAGCTAGCTTGTAAGGTGAGGATTGTCCAAGTCCATATAAGGAGTCCATGTTTCCATTCCATATCCGATGTGGGACTCTTAACAATAGTCGTTAACAAAGATAATTTCCATTCCAGCACTAAGTAAAATTTACTAGTAAATAAATGCCAAGTTTGTTTTCTTCGTTGTCTTCTGAAAGTTACCACTAATTTGTCTTTTAGAATTTAGACTGATATGTGGTTGTTTTTCTCTGGGGGATAAGTATTCAAGAGATGCTAATCACCTTTTTTTTTTTTATCATGGTAATTCCATTTTCTACTTTCAAGGTCTTCATGCCTAACCTTTCCCATTATAGGTCCTTGACACTGTTGGAGATAAGGGATTAGAGGCTGTTGGAACGAGCTGCCCCTTGCTTGAAGAACTGCGAGTCTTTCCTCTTGATCCTTTTGACGAGGATATAGTCCATGGAGTGACGGAGTCGGGCTTTGTGGCTGTGTCTGCCGGTTGTCCTAAGCTTCAATATGTTCTCTATTTCTGCCGGCAAATGACTAATGCTGCTGTTGCAACGGTAGTGCGTAACTGCCCTGATTTCACGCATTTTCGTCTCTGCATAATGGATCCTGGCCAGCCAGATTACTTGACGAATGAACCCATGGACGAGGCTTTTGGTGCAGTGGTCAAGACTTGTAAAAAGCTCCAGAGGCTTTCTGTTTCTGGACTGTTAACTGACCTGACCTTTGAGTATATTGGGGAGTATGCCAAAAACCTTGAGATACTTTCAGTGGCTTTTGCTGGCGGCAGTGATTGGGGTATGGAGTGTGTGCTTAAAGGCTGTTCTAAGCTGAGGAAGCTGGAGATACGGGATTGTCCGTTTGGAAATCCAGCGCTTCTTTCTGGAATGGAGAAGTATGAATCAATGAGGTGTCTTTGGATGTCAGCTTGCCATGTCACCTTGAATGGTTGTAGAATGCTTGCACTAGAGAAGCCTAGGTTGAATGTCGAGGTAATCAGAGAAAAGAATAGCGATGACTATGCTGATAAATTATATGTCTATCGTTCTGTAGCAGGGGCACGAAGGGATGCTCCACCTTTTGTTCTAACTCTCTAGTGCAAAGAAACATGAATTCTGGTAAGTTTTAATACATAGTCCTGCCAAAGAAGAAATTAACACATTTTGATATGCTGATAATGCGAAGTTCTATTTATATCTGTAGGTGTTGCGCTGGGATACCCTTCTATTTCAGCTGGCTTTATCTGCTACATGATGTTCGTAAAGGCGGAAGAGAAAAAGTAAGTGGACAATGGACTTTGACACCTCTCCTTATACTGCATTTTCTGTGTTTTACTTGGAGAAGCTTGAGATTTTCAAGGAAGATAGACAAAGGGATGTTTGTGCTCTTGTTGGCCTTATGCATTATGAGAAAGAAACCATGTGAAGATTCTCTACCAGCTACCACCAATGGTGGAGCAGGGACGGGAAAACTGTAACGAACGGCCACATGACGGAGTTGAGAAGTTCAATCTATCAGCAGAATGTGGCATCAGAAAATCTGAAAAGAGTGTCCTGAAGTTTTCTGACTGTTTTGAAGTGGAAGCAAGAGAAAACTTAGACGTTGAGCATGAAAATCTCACAAGGTGATGAATGCTGGTTTCATGACTCGCGTTTTTTTTTCTTTTTTACAATAAGCAGCATAATCATAAAGAAAGAAAAATGAAACGATTGGTTTTAGTCGTGTAACTTGAATGATGGTGATTAGGTCTCACAGACTTGAGTCATTTGGCCAAACTGAAAATGCAAAACAAAAGAAACCATGGTATTCTTTTACATGTGATTGCTTTGCTTCGTCAGAACAATTTGGTATTGCATTTTAATATGTAGTTAGTTTAATTTAAGACACCTATTCACTTTCCTTTGCTTCATTCATAGCGTTAGTAATGCAGATTTAACCATAAAGTCAGTTTTAAGTATAATTATACATAGATGCAAGTCTCAACTGGTAAGATATTCCTTCTACTTTTGTTCTGCAGAGATCCAATTCAAAATCTTAAATTCTTGCTATTTTGTCCTAATTGATTTAATTTGACTTTACGTGGTTATTAGGACTAGAAATGCAAGATGTTGGTCTACGAGTTTAGAAAAGCAAAGAAGTTGCGGTTTTGAGAAGCTTGAAAAAGAAAGTAATAAAATCAATTTGGAACGATTTTATTGGATAATAAGACCGAAAGTTGCCCCCTATTCAACTCATTTTTTTTTCTTATCCATAAATCACTAGTCATCAAAGCCTTTTTTAAATTTTTTTTGGAGGAACTGAAGCTTTTTGCCCTCCTACAATTTAAATAGAAGAAAATGACTTTTCAAATCTCTCACGTGTAAATAAGAAAGATATTTTGTAAAAAGGTCATAAAATAAAATAAAAAGTGTGAAATGATATGGAATGAGAAATTTTGGAGATCTTTTCTCTCTACTTGCTCGTAGCACACTTCTTTTCTGAATGGTATAATTGTCCCACAAAGTTAAAAAAACTGACTCCGCTAAGTGTAATCCCTAACATACAAATCCATGCACAACACCTTCCTGTATTTCATTTGCTACCCATACGATCAAGGGCGAAACTAGGGTACCTAAAGGGGTTAATTCTAACCTCCTTCATAAAAAATTATATTATGCAAGGCCAAAATAATTTCTTCATGCATAATGTTGAATTCCCTGATTTTTTTGTGTTTTCTTCATTATATATTTTGAATTCCTTAGTCAAATTCTAACGCCACTGCTGACATTATGACCTGTGCAAAAGGCACCAAGAAAATTGTCTTACACCTTTTTCCTTTTCCTTATCATTTTCTTATGTAATAAAAAATATTAGAAGAAAAACATTTGGCAAAGAGCTAAAGATGCCAAATAAAGAGTGGTGAAAATTGTACTAACAGATTGCAAGGTATTTCGGACCCATAAAGGTACTCTGGTTAATATATAACACAAATTATTACTCCTCTATATTAAGTATTTGTCATATTTTTCATTTACACGTTTTTTAAGAAAATATTTATAATGATAGCATATATTTTATCATATAATATTTTCTCAATAAATATTTGATCTACTAATGATGAGAACATCTTAAATGTTGCTAATTAATACAAGGGTAATGGAAAAAAAACTACTTAATATAAGTATTTTGAGACAAATTTTTTTAATAAGGATGACAAGTATTTTGAGACGGAGGTGGTATTGACTTGTTTAATTTGTCCAGCGCGCTAATCTTTTTCCGTGGCATTCAAATTTTATTTTTGCAAAGATCTTTCAGCTCGAATGCATTTCTTTTTATGAGTTTCTGTTAAAGAAAAAATTAAGAGTAAGAGTCCAAAGGTCCAAATTCTCCATGACTCCATCTCATTATGAGTGTACAGTAAATCTGTAAGTCTAAATGAAAGATCATTTAACAAGAGAAGACCAAAAAAGGGACACCTATATGAATTACTAGTTTCTGGTCTTTTAGGACCTAAGTTATAGTCTATGAGTGAATTTTTGAAGAGATATTAAGTAAAAACAGATTATGATTCCTTGACTCTAAAAGAAATGTTCTGAATGGCCTTTTTTCACAGCCAATGATAGTAAAATTTAGCAGCATGTGAGCTCAATGATATAAAAGAAAACTTTCACACCATTATAGAGTCCTTAGAATCTTCAGTGTCTTTAAGTCTAAGCTATATGAATTGTCACTCCACTATTGAATTTCCCAACAATAGTGCTATGGAAATGGAAAAGGAATTGCTCCAACCCTATTGACTAGCAGTTGCATGTATGTGAAGCAACAAAATTCGGTTGGTGGAAATTTTACTCAAAACTTCATATGTTAAATAATTACTAAGTACTGTCTAAGCCTATTTGTACTACTTGAAAATTATGTGATGCATTCGGCACACTAATAGTGTAAATTAATTTTTACATTTTCAGGTTAAGTTGACCTATAATAATGGATAGCTCTTAATAGCAAGTTTGATCCTTGCTAATAAAGTATTAACTTTCTATAACAAGTTAAATTACACTAATATTATATTTTTTTACAATATTAATGTTTATAACTTAAGTCCTTGCGTAAATGTTCGAATTTCAAAAGTGAAGTAAAGTTATGTCACAATTATAGGATTGCAATCAATACTACTTGAATCAAAATAAGGTAAATTATTGTGACAATAATTAGCTAAGCTTGTTGTATGACACTTAAAATACCCCAAAGTCCATCTTAGTTCACATGGAAACGCACACGCGAAATTAATGAATGAGACAATTGTAGGTTAAAAGCGTATAAAAAAGGTTAATCAAGAAGGAAAAGTTGATTCGAGAGATGACTCTCTTTCTTTAAGATAAAATTTCCCCGTATAGATGCTTTTACGGTATTGGACAATAGTCTCCTAAGATAAAACAACAACAACCAACAATGCAAAGCTAGTAAGGTTGATTCCGGCGAAGAAAAAGAATATTGAATAGATTGCAAAGAGAGGAGAAGATTTCCTGGTTTTGTTTTGTTATTTTCCTATATTGGAACTGAACAATAATGTTCAATTTATAGGTGAAGAAGAGGGCGGATTCTGACTGTTGAAGTCAGATCCGTTGGCTGGTGCCATTTAGAGAAGATAGAGTCGTTGCAACGAAATCTTCAGGGATCAAAGTCTAAATAAGAAATATTTCAGGGACCAAAAGAGAATTCTGGAAGAAAGCCCACAGCCCCAGACCCGGACCGGGCGGGCGGCGGCGGCGCACGTGGGGCTTAGCCCCGAACCCAAGCTCACCTAGGTCCTCCCCCTTCTTAAAACTTGGGTCACCCCTTGGGGCCCAAACCCTCACTCAAAACTATATTTAATATAGTCCTCAATCCTTCTATATTCAACCGATGTGGGAGTTCTATTATTTGGCCAAACCAATCCATCTATTTGTGTCTCAAACGCCTTACTTTGTGCATCAATATCTCTTTCATTCTTCAATAAAATTTGACGATACTTGGCACAATATCATCTACTCATTTAGTATATTAGGCATACGCGTAGAAATGATGTTTCCGACATGCGGGGCCCATGTGTTTAAGTCATTAAAGATGGAAAAAACTCAATCCCATATAGTTAAATTTCCAACAATTCCCTCTTGAAATAGAATTGGTGCACACGAGGTGCCAAAGTTCAACAATCTTTCAACGGAAAGATATTGTATAAGGAGAGGTAGCTTTCGGCTTTAAACCTTCTTTAGTTGATTACCATCAGATTAACTTACTGCGCGTTGAACGTAATGTCTTGAACCGTCAATGTTTAGTGTAAATCAAGACAATGATATCAACACAATAACTTTCCTTATTCATTTCTTCTTATAGTTTTGTCTGTTGTGTACATGGATAACTCTTGGATTCTTAAGTGCGGACATTTGAAGCGGCTTGTCTTCGCACTTAAATAGATGATCTCCTATAAGATATTCTGTTATACCCCACTCGCAAGTGTTAGAAATCATTAAAAGTTTTAAAAACTTATCATTTACCATTTATGCAGGTAGCACTTAATGTCTATAGCAGGAACAACCTTCGAATTATATTTCTTTAAAGAATAATAATCTGAAGTGATCTTACTTCAAGTGAAGCACTAAAACTGAACCTCTACAGTTTAGTTTTCCCATTGAACCAAAATTCTTGAGATCTCTAGTCAGTAAGGTTGGGTTACCACCATAAAGATTCTTAATATTTGAGTTTTAAGCTCATTTCCCTAGATAGACAGAATATTTGATCTTTGGGTAGGCCTTTAGTTAATGGATCCGCTATGTTATCCTTTGATTTGACATAATCAATTGAAATGACACCCGTAGTGATCAAATGGTTAATGATCTTATGTCTCCGATGAATATGTCTAGACTTACCATTGTACATATTATTCCGTGCCCTTCCTAAAGCCGATTGGCTGTCACAGTGAATCATCACCGAAGGTACGGGTTTATCCCAACAAGAGATATCATCTAAGAAGTCGTGACGTCATTCTGCTTCTTCTCCTGCTTTATCCAAAATAATAAACTCTTATTTCATCGTGGATCAGGTGATGCATGTTTTCTTAGAGGACTTCTAAGACACAGCCCCACCACCAATTGTAAAACCATACCCACTGGTGGATTTGGTATTCTTTATGTCCGATATCCAGTTTGCATCACTGTATCTTTATAATATTGCTGGATATCTAGAATAATGTAATCTGTAAGTTAGCGAATATTCCAGATATCGTAGTATCCAATTTAACGCCCTCCAGTGATCAATTCTAGGATTACGAGTAAACCTAGCCAACTTATTGACTGGATAAGCAATATCGGGTCGGGTGCAGTTTGTAATGTACATTAAACTGCGAATGACCTGCGCATATCGCTCTTGGGATACGGGTGCATCACGATTCTTATCAAGTCTATGATTTATATCCATTTGTGACTTCATAGGGGGACTGTCAAATACATCAAATTTCCTCAAAACATCTTCAATGTAATGAGATTGAGATAAGACCAGCCCGTCAGATATCTTAGAAATCTTAATTCCTAAGATTGCATCTGTAATACCCATATCTTTCATGTCGAAACATTGTTTCAACATATTCTTGGTTTCCATGATCAAGTTTAGACTACTTCCGGTGATGAGTATGTCATCTACGTAAAGGCATATAATGACAAATGGGTCAGAGTTCCCTTTGATATAGATACATTTATCACATTCATTTATGGAGAAACCTTTTGATAATAAAGTATTATCAAACTTTTCATGCCATTGTTTCGGGGCTTATTTGAGTCCGTACAGAGACTTAACAAGTCGACATACTTTCTTTTCTTGTCCTGGGTTGTTCCATGTATATTTCTTCTTCCAACTCTCCGTTTAGGAAGACTGTCTTAATATCCATTTGATGTATCTCAAGGTCACGCAAAGCTGCAATGGCTATGAATACCCTTATGGATGTTAATCTAGACACAAGGGAGTATATGTCGAACTAATCGAGGCCTTCCTTTTGTCTGTAGCCTTTGACTACTAATCTGGCCTTATACTTGTCAATAGTTCCATCTGCTTTGTATTTTCTTTTGAGTATCCACTTACAACCCAAAGGTTTGCTTCCTGGAGGAAGATCAACCATTTCCCAAGTATGGTTTTGCATGATGGAATCTATTTCACTTTCTATAGATTCTTTCCAAAGCGGTGCTTTTGGAGTTGACAATGCTTCCTTAATTGTCCTCGGTTCATTTTCAACCATATATGTTAGAAAATCCGGACCAAAGGTTTTGTCCTTTTTGGCCCTTTTGCTCCGTCTTGGTTCAACCTCTAGAACCCCTAAGTTCTGTAGATTTGGAACATTAAGTTTCGGATAGTCAGTAACTTCTGAGTCCTATAGATCTAAAATGTCTAGTTCCGGATAATCAGAAACTCTCGGGTCTGGTTGATTTTGAGCATTTTGTTCATAACTTCATTTGTGAAAAATTATTTCTTCTTCCTTTCGAGGAAAGATCTGTTCAAAGAATTCAACATTTCTTGATTCCATGATTGTACCCTCGTGGATATCAGGTATCTCCGACTTATACACTAAGAAGTGATAATCACTACTGTTATTTGCATATCCGATTAATATGCAATCTACAGTCTTGGGTCCAATTTTGACCTGTTTTGGTTTAGGTACTTCGACCCTTGCCAAACAGCCCCACACTTTCAAATATTTGTAAGTGGGCTTCTTTCCTTTCCATGATTCATATGGAGTTTTATCCTTACGCTTATGCGGAACTCTATTGAGAATTGTATTAGCGGTAAAAATCGCTTCGCCCCACATGTTTTGGGCTAACCCGGAATTGATAAGTAAAACATTCATCATTTTCTTTATCGTACGGTTTTTGCGCTCGGCAATACTGTTAGACTGAGGCAAGTAAGGAGCGGTCGTTTGATGAACAATGCCGAATTGAGAACATTATTCTTCAAAAGGTTCTACGTATTCTCCCCCTCTATCACTACGAATTTCCTTAATCCTAGGTTTAGTTGATTTTCAACTTCTCCTTTGTAACGTTTAAATGCTTCAAACGCTTCATAATTACTTTTCAACAAGTAAACATAACAATACCTTGTACTATCATCAATGAAAGTCACAAAGTACTTGTTCCCCTCTTTAGTTTGCACAAATTTTAAATCACATATGTCGATGTGAATAAGTTCTAGAGGAGCGGTGTTTCTTTCGATTGAATGGAAAGATGATTTGGTTAATTTTGCCTCTACGCACACCTGCATTTATGTTGAGGGTTTATGTCGAAGGAAGGCAACAATACCAACTTTACTAACTTTTGAATGGATTTGTAGTTAATGTGTCCTAATCTATGATATCATAAATTAGAGGATTCAAGCAAGTAGGTAGAAGACTTTATTTCATTAGATGAACGGATTACAGACATAGTATTCATGTTGAAGAGGTCGTCACATGCGAAGCCCCTTCCTACAAATATACCATTCTTAGTTATTACAAATTTGTTGCACTCAAAAACTAGTCTAAAGCCAGCCTTGGCCAACAGTGGACCTGAAACCAAGTTCTTGCGGATGTCAGGGACGTGCATCACTTCCTTCAGAGTAAGCTTTTTGCCTGGAGTCCTTTTGAGGACAACCTTTCCAACCTCTTGCACTTCAGAGGTAGTGTCGTTGCCCATTAACAACTTTTTTCCCGTGATTGGGGCGTAAGAAGAGAATACACTCTTGTCAGAGCAGATATGACGGGTTGCACCCGTGTCTATTCACCATTTCCTTGGATTTTCCACCAGATTTGCCTCCAGCACTACAACCGAGAAATCCACAATTATGTCATCAAGGTTCGAAGGACCACCATCGTCTTGTACAACGTTAGCCTTGGCTTTGCCTTTATTCTTGGCATTTTCCTTCTGCTCTCACTTCAGTTTGTAGCACTCTTTGATCACATGGCTAGGCTTTCCACAGTGATGGCAGTTTTCTTTGAACCTCTCCATCGGTTGACTTTTGCCGTCTCCTTAGAAACTGCGCTTTTTATTAGCGTTTCCCTTCGAATCAACCAGATTCGCTTTTGCCTCCATTGGCTGTTTTTCCTTAGATATATTCTTTTATTGTACTCTTGTATTTGCAGTTTGATGATAAGATCTTCAAACCCCATTTCTTTTGTCTTTAGTTTAAGATAACTCATAAACTCGTTCCATGAGGGAGACAATTTCTCAATCAAAGACACAACCAGAAACTGCTCATTTGACTTCATTCATTCCAAATCCAGATGATGAAGAATCATTTGAAACTCCTGGATTTGGGACATCACTGATTTACCATCCACCATTTAAAATTTCAGAAACTTTCCAACGATGAATTTCTTAGTACCCGCATCCTGTACGATGTACGTTTTCTCGAGTTTTTACCACAACTCATTTGTCGTCTTCACTGTGCAATACACAGTATAGAGTGTATCCGACAGACCGTTCAGAATGCAGTTTTTGCACATGATATCACTATGATTTCAGGCATCCAGTGTTAACTTCAGGGCATTTGTGACCTGGATATCTTCACCCACTTCAGTTGTTGTGTTAGACTGAGTGTCTATTGCATCCTCACTAGAAGGGGGATCTTCTGTCAGAAAGCGTGACAGATTCAACGTAGTAAGATAGAACAACATCTTTTGTTGTCATCTCTTGAAATTGGTACCCAGAAACTTTTCTAGGCGTTCACTTTGGAAACTAGCAGGAGCAGAACCATTGGCAATGGTTGAATAAGACATCTTTCGAACACTTAGAAATAGAAATTTTGTCTTAAACTGTAGGTTAAAAGTGTATCAGAAAGGTTAATCAAGAAGAAAAAGTTGAGTCGGGAGATATCTCTCTTTCTTTAAGACAAAATTTCTCCGTATAGATGCTTTTACGGTATTAGACAATAGTTTTCCAAGATAAAACAGCAACAACCAACAATACAAAGCTAGTAAGGTTGATTCCGGCGAAGAAAAAGAATAGATTGCAAAGAGAGGAGAGGATTTTCTGGTTTTGTTTGTTTTTTTTTCTTTTATTTGAACTGAATAGTAATGTTCAATTTATAGGTGAAGAAGAGGGCGGATTCTGTTGTTGAAGTCAGATCTGTTGGCTGGTACCATTTAGAGAAGATAGAGTCGTTACAACGTTTTTGAAATCTTCAGGGACCAAAGTGTAAATAAGAAATATTTCAGGGATCAAAAAAAATTCCAGAAGAAAGCCCAAAGCTCCCGACCCGACCCGACCCGGACCAGACTGGGCGCGCGGCGGCGGCGCGCTCGGGGCTTAGCCATGAACCCAAGCTCACCTAGGTCCTCCCCCTTCTTAAAACTTGGATCACCCCTTGGGGACCAAACCCTCACCCAAAACTATAGTTAATATAGTCCTCAATCCTTCCATATTCAACCGATGTTGGAGTTCTATTATTTGGCCAAACCAATCCATCTATTTGTGTCTCAAACATCTTACTTTGTGCATCAATATCTATTTCATTCCTCATCGAAATTTGACTATACTTGACACAATATCATCTACTCATTTAGTATATTAGGCATGTGCGAAGAAACGATGTTTTCGACATGCAGGGCCCATGTATTTAAGTCATTAAAGATGAGAAAAACTCAATCTCATATAATTAAATTTCCAACAACAATTAATTAATCACGTAGCATATGTCGCATCAAATTAGGTCATCTTACGAAAAGTTTTTTTTAACTATAATAGTCAGTGGACTAGCATTAGCCTTGGCAATTCAAAGGGTCCAAGTAAAAAATAAGGGTATGTTAGGTATACAAAGTAAAATAATTTTTCAATTTTCTCATATTTGGATGTCAAAATATTTTGAATGAGAATACATTCTCTTTAGGAGCAACAAGTTCCTTTCATGATTTTTCTGGTGAGGGAAAATAAATTCAGAAGTGACATTCACGCTCATTGCATTTTCCTCATCATACTCCATTTTCATAGTATTTGTATAGATTATATATAAATGCTTTTGAAATTATATTTTCTGCTTGTTCAACAATTACATACACAATATAATCCCACAAGTGAGATCCGAGAATGGTAGAATGTACGCATATCTTACTCCTACCTTTGTGGGTGTAGAGAGACTTTTTCCGATATCAAAACCAAAAAATAAGTAAGAACGTCATTTATTTTCCAAAAAAAAAAACATTTTTCTTGAAAATATTGTCCTTCCTACCAAACACACACTAAATGATAATTGTGCATCATTGAGTATTAGTCTTATGTAGGCTAAGTCAGAGGATGATGTGATCAAACAAAATTTATTTATAGAGCAGTCCATATCAAGGGATACGAACCAACTAATATGGATTGAATCCATTATAAACCTGAACTACAAGTTGCATATAAATCTTATAATTTGTTGGCCTTTCTATTTTCATTGACATCTATGACTTTTGTCTTCACTAAAGTGAGTCTGTTCACTTACCCATATCCCCGTCAACCCTATTTTTTCCGTACAAAAAGTTGAAATATATATATTTATATATCAGTTTAAGCTCTATGAATCATTGATGTAAGAAAAAAATTATATAATCAGATCACTATAAAATAATTATAAGTAAAGTTCTTTGATAAGCATTAATTAATATTCTAGTAAACATGATAACTAACCTGCTAATTGCTATATATATATATATATATATATTACTCCACCGTCACAAATTAACAGCCGCTTTAGCTTAAAAAAATTGTCCCAAAGTAATTGTCACTTCAGGAATTCTAGACTAAAGTTGACAATTTTTAACTATATCCTTAACATTAAATAAGTAGTTCTTTTTCATATTGCTTAATTCTAAAAAATAATAAGGGTAACTTCGTAAATTATTCTTTGTATTTGTAATTTTTTTAATATAAACGTGTAATGAACTAAAGCGATAGTTAAAATGAGAGGGAGTTAATCTTATATATGTCAAAATTTCCGAGCCAATCAATTAGACAATCATAATGCAATTTCAATTTACTTTTTCCAAAGTTTATTTTGCTGACCCATTATTGTACTAGAGGATTATGGTTCATTGAAGTGGATCTGCACTTTATAATATTGGTGTATGTGGATTTTCTCTTCAAAGCTAAGGTATATATTTTGATTTTGTGTAGAGCTTTTGGTTCAGTTCACTTCCTCCTCACTCAAAGTCAAAAAGGAGGGTATTAATTCACCATATCAGGCAGATAATCACTCATATTTCCTCATACAAAAAATTGCCCTTTTCTACCTAACATTTCATGAGCATTAAGTTAGCACCACATCATATTATTATTACACTGTTTCTTTGGCAGCTATATACAAATCTCATTATCCAGATTGATCAGAAGTATAATTTTCTACATGATAATAGATAAACACTGGTAATGGAACAACTCTTTACATTATTAGTATATTTTAACTTATTATAGTATATAACTTAAATTACATTTTATTTCAGGTTAACAATCAATGTTTATAATATGGAGTTAGTTGAAATTCTTTCTAGTGATCTGATCATGTGTAAGTATTTTTCATATTTTCAGCGCGAAAAAACTTAAATCATGTTCGAAAAAACTCCATAAGTTTAGACGTATCTTGTAGTATTTTCTCTTTTTTTTTATAGGCTTAATGCATATGCGGCCTGCTAAACTTGCCTTTTTTTTCGTTTTGGCACCTCAACTAAGTGTTGTTTCTATTGAACCCTGAATTTGACCTCAAGTGTGTCTATCAAACACAATTTGACTTATACATAACATATATGGTGAATTCCATTTTTCTAGTCTTACGTGTGAATGTCAATTGCATCCTACGTGGAAAATTCAATCAATTAAAAGGTCCCACCCATTTTAACTATGCACATCAGATATTAAGTTTTGGTTTTAATTTTTTAGTTCAGTTTTGGTTTCTTATTTTTTCAGTTTTTGATTTTTTAGTTTTAGCTTCCAGATTTGGGTTTTTATTTTTCAGTTTTCAATTTTAGTTTCCATTTTTTATTTTTTATTTTCCAGTTTTGTTATTTGATTGGTTTAAGTGGTGGTTCTTCACTTGTATAACACAGTAGCACACTTCTTCCTATCTGATGTGTATAATTAAAATGGGTGGGTATTTTAATTGATTGAATTTTTCACGCAGGATGCGATTGATATTCACGCGCAAGGCTAAAAAGATGAAACTCATCAAATATGCTATATAAGTCGGATTGTGTTTGATAGACACACTTGAGGCCAAGTTCAAGAGTTTAATAGGAACAACACTTAGTTGAGGTGTCAAAATGGAAAATGGGACAAGTTTTGGGGGTCGCATATGCACTAAGCCTTTTTAATAAGTGGCATGCAAATAATTCTTGATTATTTTATTTATATGTGATGATAATTAAAAATAATGTGGTTGATATTTTTTTATAAGTGAAATGCAAATAATTCTTGATTATTTTATTTATATGCGATGATAATTAAAAATAATGTGGTTGATATTTTTTTTATAAGTGGCATGCAAATAAATCTTGATTATTTTATTTATATGTGATGATAATTAAAAATAATGTGGTTGATAATGGGTATGTGCTAACTCTATAATTTAAAATGAGGAGAAATTAGTTGGAAGCAACAAACCTTTTTCAGATTAAAAGGCTAAATGTTCGCACGTTGGCCTTTAAAGGGACTTCTCTAATTAACAAAGGAAAATTAGAGTATAAAAAAGATAAGAAAAATAGCTAATGCCGGAGATCCACTTAAATACTTTATTAGTAAAGTAATGCACTTTTCACAGCATTTAGGCAGCTACGGCAAGAGATAGTAAAATAATATTCCGTGACCAACAGAATAATGACTATTTTTGTCATCACCAACTAATACCATAATTGTACTAAATACATATCTAATCAGATTAAAAGGAACTTTTTAATGTGTTTGTTTTGCTTGCTGTTCGTCATCTTCTAAAAGGATATTTTCCTGTTTTTTTATTGATTTACATGTTTTAACTTTGTTTGATGAGTTGCAATTGCAAGTACTTCTTTCCACCAAACTCTCTGGAGAAAGTAAATTCTTACTCTTTCTCCATTAGGACGTCCATTTACTTATGTACTCTATGTTCAAAGAATTTTTATAGAGTTAGTGTAATTTTACTTATTACAATACATCACTAATATTATTTTCTAGGTTACCAACTTAGGCTTATTGAGTCATTGTAATGCGATGGCGGTAGAAAAAGTTACACTATTGACACATACAAATTAATGGAGTATATATTTATGTATGTGGGTAATCCAAGTTTGCTTAGCGAGTAGAGGTGTAACTCAAATGTGAAATTTATAAATTCTGAATTAGCTATCGAACACATCTTATTTTAGTTACTAGATCCAATTAAATAGTCATTCATACAATATTTAATAATTTTTTTAAGACAAGATTTAACAAAAAGTTACTGAATTTTTCCATATCCATATTTAAGAGTGAGTAGCAGCTTTTGAAGTTGTTAAGATCATCTCCCCATCCAAGCCACCAAAAAGGTGATGCAATTTTATCAAGAAAGATTTAGAGGTGACAACAAGCCTAAGGGTTGGGAATAATATAGGGGGTTCACATTCATGGTGGGGCTGATTGTCATCTTTTATCGTTTATTAATGACATTTGACCCGTGCTAAGCTCCGGCCCAAACCGACATTAAAAGTTAAATTGTTAATTATTTGTTTGGTCCATTCTTTGTGGCATTAAGTTGTTAAAAGAGTAGTTTTCTACAAACTCCTATAAATTAATCATACAAAAGTATTTGGGAGTTAAAATTATTTTTTTTCTTATTTTAGAGTTTTTTTCATTTTATTTTCCGACAACTGCAAATGTAGGATATAAAAAAATTATTTTTATTTTACTGAAAGTTTTAAAGAATATAATCTTCAATAATTTGACTTGAACTTTACTATATGCAGGATTGATTTCACTTATTTTTTTCTGAATTAAACCAGTATTGACTAACCAACTTAATTATCGTAGAAAGATATTTTGGTGAAAATATACACAGTTATACACGGTATACACAAACCTTGTGTATATCACAGAATCCCACAACAATTGGAAAACCGTGATATACACGGTATACACAGCCGTGTATATCGTGTATATGGTAACATATTTAGTTGTATATTTTTTATATAATTAGTATTGTATATTTACCATAATTGTGGTATTCTTGTACAAATAGAATAAGGTTTTAGGAGTAGAATATGAATATGAATATGATTTTCCTATTATGAAAATTGTAAATTGTATATATACTCGTTCATTAATGAAAATAATCAAGGGATTATTTCTTTCATGGTATCAGAAGTCTAGGACTAAATTACTTCCGCTCTTCTCTAAATTTATTCTCGATTTTTGTGCCCCTTTTCGGCCGAAACTGCATCGGAATATATGCCCTTTTTTCCCAAATCGTGTCAAAATTTGCCACCTTTTCCTCAAATTTTCTTCCAAATCCCTTTGTTCTTTCGTTATGTCTACGTCAAAGAACACGTTTCATCCTGCCCTTACTGTTTCTAACATCAAGAACAACATCCCTATTGTTCTTGAGATGGAAAACGTCCAATATGCGACGTGAGCGGAGTTGTTCAAAATTCACGTAATCTCTCATCAAGTCCTCCATCACATAATTCCTCCTGCTATCCCTTCTCCCGCGAAGGATCCTCAGTTATAGATTACTCTTGATGCTATCGTCCTTCAGTGGATTTACTCCACTATTTCTACTAACCTCTTATAGACGATCATTGAACCAGACACTACGGCTATGGCTACCTGGAATAGATTGCGTGATATATTCCAGGATAACCAACATTCTCGTATTGTCACCCTTGAGAAGGTATTTTCCCAAGTCAGCATGGAAGATTTTCCAAATGTTTTCGCTTATTGTAAACGGCTCAAGGAATTAGCGGACCAACTCCGTAACGTCAGAGCTCGAGTTACCAATAATCGTCTTGTTCTACAAATGGTTGCAGGCCTATCTGAGGCCTATAATGGCGTTAGGACTCTCATACGTCAAAGTAATCAACTTCCACCGTTTTATCAAGCCTGTTTCATGCTCACGTTAGAAGAGGCCAGCTTGGCTAAAAAGGCGGCTATCGGCGCCAGTTCCATGGCGATGATGACGTCCTCCAGTAATTCTCCTGGTTTTGTTGATAATTCGGACAAAAAATGTGCTCACGGTGGAGGCAAGAAAAATTAAAAGAATAATGGCAAAAAAATGCAATGGCAATTGTGGTGGTTCCGGTGGCGATGGGGGCTGCCAGAACAATGGCAGTGGACCCCGGTACAGGGGTAGTGGGCCGCAGGCCAACTGGTCCCAGCCATGGGCCCTCTGGCAGTAGGCTTGGGCCTGGGCCTGGGCCTGTGGCCAGTGGTCCAACGACCCCTATTTTTCTTCAACTCCAGCCCCTAGACATTAGGCTGCCCAGCCTTTCTTTCGCCTCAATTCGACATGGCCCAGTAGTTTCCGCCATAACACTAGGCCGGGGCAGCAAGCATGTGTGCTTGGGCCTCGACCTCTACAGGCCATCATGATGCGGGCCCCACTCCGACCGACATTGAAGCCGAAATCCACACATTTAGATTGAATCCTCCAGACGTAAATTGGTACATGAATACCGGGGCCACTTCTCACATGACGTCCGACCAAGGTATTCTCTCATCTTATTCCAATTTGAGCAACAATCGTGGCATAATTGTTAGTGATGACAAATCAATTCCAATTCATGGTTACGGTCATAAAACTTTGTCTTCCCCACATCCACCTCTTGTCTTAAAAAATGTCCTTCCTAACTTAATTAAAAATTTGGTGTCTGGCCGTAAATTCACCACTGATAATTGGATTTCTATTAATTTTGATCCATTTGGATTTTCTGTGAAGGATTTCAAGACGGGGATACCTCTCATAAGATGTGATAGTAGGGGAGATCTTTATCCTATCACGCTCGCATCCAGTCTCTCGAGTCAAGCCTTGCCATCTACTTTTACAGCTCTAGCTCCTTCCTTGTGGCATGCACGTTTGGGTCACCCAGATCATCCATTGTTTCTTCCTTGCACAAAAATAATTTTATTTCTTGTAAGGGTATGCATAGTATTCCAATTTGTCAATCATGTCCTTTAGGAAAACATGTTAGATTACCATTTGTAGCTTCTACTTCTCGTACTTTAATGCCATTTGATATTATTCATAGCGATTTATGGACATCTCCCATTTTAAGTTCTGTGGGCCATCGTTATTATGTTCTATTTTTTTATGATTATTCTAATTTCTTATGGACCTTTCCGTTAGCGAAAAAATCACAATTTTCTTCCACATTCTTAAAATTTTAAGCATTCATCTGTACCCAATTCGACCGAAAAATAAAAAATATTCAATGTGATAATGGTAAAGAATATGATAATGGAGTGTTTCGGGATTTTTGTGATACTAATAGCATAGTTTTTCTTTTCTCTTGTCCTCATACGTCCTCACAAAATGGAAAAGCCGAACGAAAAATTCATACCATTAATAACATTGTCCGAACTATATTGGTCCATGCTTACGTACGCCCTTCCTTTTGGCATCATGCTCTACAAATGGCTACCTATCTTCTTAACATACTTCTTACCAAAGGGTTGGCAAATACGTCTCCTCTTAAAGTCCTCTATAATAAAAATCTTTCGTATTCCCATCTTAGGGTCTTTGGGTGCTTAGGTTATCCATTATTTCCGTCAACTACAATTAACAAACTTCAGGCTCGTTCTACCCCTTGCGTGTTTTTGGGTTATCCGTCTAATCATCGTGGTTACAAATGTTTTGATTTATCATCTAATAAAATCATCATTAGTCGCGATGTTATTTTTTATGAAACTCAATTTTCGTTTGCTAAAGTGAGTAGTCCCGTGCCTAGCTCGTATAATTTTTTGGATGACAACATCTTCCCGTATATTATCCATTATTTATCGGACTTGTCCCGCACCCGACATCCACCAGCGGGCCCACTTCCCGCTGGACCTACTGTTCCGCCACATCCTAGGGTTTCTGCCCCAGTTTCGGCTATTGGGCTAGTTGCCCAGTCCAATATCGAAACTGCTTCAGTTCCTGCTTCGTTCCCCACTATGTTTCCAGTATTGGGCTAGCAGGCCCACCGTCTGCTGGCCAGCCCGTCCCACATCCGAATTCTTCCTAAACTCCGCACAATTCTCCACCGAGTCATAGATCGGTCATTCGTAGTCAACAGGGTATTTTTAAACCAAAACGATATTTTAATCTAAATTTTAATGTCTCTAAATCCTCTCTACCCCGTAATCCAGTGTCCGCATTAAATGACCCAAATTGAAAATTGTCTATGAACGATGAATATGATGCTCTTATTGAAAATAAGATTTGGGAGTTGGTACCCCGTCTTTCTGGTGTTAATATTATTCGGTCTATGTGGATTTTTACTCATAAGGAGAATTCTGATGGTTCTTTTGCGAGGCATAAGGCTCGTCTTGTAGGTGATGGTAAGACTCATCAGGTTGGCATGGATTGTGGTGAGACGTTTAGTCTGGTGGTCAAATCGGCTACCATTCGCACTGTTCTCAGTCTGTCTCTTTCGAAAGCTTGGCCCATTAATCAGTTAGATGTGAAGAATGTTTTCTTACATGGTGATCTTAAGCAGACCGTTTACATGCATCAGCCCTTGGATTTTCGAGACCCCAAATATCCTCATCATATCTGTTTATTTAAGAAGTCCTTGTATGGGCTTAAACAGGCCCCACGGGCTTGGTATAAGAGATTTGCATACTATGTTTCATCTATTGGGTTTTCACACAGCAGGTCTGATAATTCATTATTCATATATCGTCGTGGTACTTCCATGGCTTATATACTATTATATGTGGATGATATTATCTTGACTGCCTCTTCTGATGCTTTGCTCAAGTCTATCATAACAATGCTCGGTTTTGAGTTTGCTATGAAAGACTTAGGGCCCTTGAGTTACTTTTTGAGGTTTGTTGTCACTCGTCATGCAGGTGGGTTATTCTTATCACAACGGAAGTATGCAGCTGATATCATTGAGCGAGCTGGTATGTCCTCGTGCAAGTCTACTTCCACTCCCGTTGATACTAAACCCAAGCTAGGTGCTGCGGTTGGCTCGCCTTACGGGGATCCACCCACTATCGCAGTCCTGCAGAGGCTCTTCAGTATCTTACATTCACGATATTAGTTATTACATATGTCGTACAGCAGGTGTGTTTGTTTATGCACGATCCCAGGGTGGAGCACATGAATGCACTCAAACGCATTATTCGATACATCCAGGGAACGCTTGACTATGGCTTACATTTATATCCTTCATCGACGACTACACTTTTCTCGTATACAAATACTGATTGGGGTGGCTGTCCAGATACCAGACGCTCTACGTCTGGCTATTGTATGTTTCTTGGTAATAACTTGGTCTCCTGGCTTGCGAAGTGTCAGTCTACATTATCACGCTCTAGTGCAGAGGGCGAGTATCGAGGGGTAGCCAATGTGGTCTCTGAATCCTGTTGGTTACGTAATCTTCTTTTAGAGCTTCATTGTTCAATTCAGAAAGCTACCTTGGTTTATTGTGATAATATTAGTGCAGTCTACCTTTCTGGGAATCCGGTTCAACACCATCGCACTAAACACATCGAGATGGATATTCACTTTGTTCGCGAAAAGGTAGCTCGTGGACAAGTATGCGTCTGTCATGTCCCTTCCAGGTATCAAATTGCCGACATCTTTACAAAGGGTCTTCCCTCGGTCCTTTTTGAAGATTTTATGGGCAGTCTCAGCGTACGAAGTCCACCCGCTATGACTGCGGGGGTGTGAAAATATACACGGTTATACATTGTATACACATACCTTGTGTATACCGTGTATATCACGGAATCCCATAACAATTGGGAAACCGTGATATACACGGTATACACAGCCGTGTATATCGTGTATATGGTAATATATTTAGTTGTATATTTTGTATATAATTAATATTGTATACTTATCATAATTGTGAAATTTTTGTACAAATAGAATAAGATTTTAAAAGTAGAATATGAATAAGATTTTTCTATTATACTGACGAAGCTAATCATTTTGTCTACAAAGTTTTCTTCTTTATTTTCTTTTATCGCTTCGAGTATTTTTACTTCTATTAAATTATCTCTCAACTAATTCTAAAGCTAGGAACCAAGTTTGTTTGTTCATTTTTTTTTCGTAGACATTTTGAGATAAAAAAAATACAAACATAGACTTTAAGCTGAAATCAATAAACAACACAATTCATCCTAAAGTCATTACTAATTGTAAGTTCATCGTATAAGAACTCGACAGATTCATCATGTGTAATATATAAAGGGATTACTTAATAATTTTATAAGAGTAGTAATAAACACTCCCTCTGTCCAATTTATCGAGATTTCGAGAGTCAATCAAGTTTTTTATCAAAATTTATTTATATGCCTTTTAAAAATTTTAAGTTAATTATAATGATTTATAGTATTTTTTATGTAGTTTTCAACTATTTATAAGTTTTATTTTTAAAAAATTTAAAGCTTCTATGTTCGAATGCACGATTAAAATTTAGAAGTTTGAATCTCGAAAATTCAATTGTGCTATATAAATTGGGGCAAAGAAAATAATAATTAAAACACATAAAGTAAAAGATTTTTAAAATTATAACTAAAATTGATTCTAGAACAGATGTAAGCACATATGATGACACATGTTCAAATGTATCTTTAGTTGGAAAATAAAATTTTGTTGCGAAGTTTCTGCAATTTTACTCTAATAAGGACAAATAACATAACATAACATAACAATAACCTAATAAAATTCAACAAAAGATCACAAAAAGTCAAACAAGTCACCAATTAGGAGGGTCCAAGTGGGAGTGGTAATAAGAAATAAATGAGGCCAAAAAGTTGGAATATGCAAGGTAAAGGTAATTGTTGCAACCACGTGTTAGCATAGAAATATTGAAATTTGGCAAATTTGTATTTTGAACTATGGTAAATGACGAATATAACCCTGTGAGGACTACAAAAGAAAAAACACTCATCCCCTCTTTATATATAGTTATATAAAGTTCTTATTACTCCCTCCTAGGGGTGAGCACGGATACAGGGTACCCAGATACCCGACCGAAACCGACACTAACGGGTAGGTTCCGGGTAGATATATTATAATAACGGGTAGGGTCCGGGTAGTAAAATTAGGAACCGATTAATGTCGGGTCCGATTCCGGTTCCGGCAAATAGAGACAGGGTACCCGGAACCTATAAAATATTAAATATTTTTACTTTTTTTAGAAACATTTGGACCACTTTTAACTTTCTCCAAAATTGTTTGTTGCACGCCTACACATTGATTTTCCCCACCCCAAGATGTAAATATTTTAGTTTTTTCACCCCTTTATTCTAGAATGCTCTTTGTGCCCTAAGAGAAAACACTCAAAACTCTCTCAATAACAATGGCGTTTTAGCTACACCACCGAGCTTCATCGTCGTCGTTGTTGAAGCTTTCTCTCAGATACTTTCATCATTGTCGTCATTGAAGCTTCACCGTTGCCTCTTTCTCTCCCTTGGTTGTGTTCACGTCATTCCTAAAATGCATATGGGTTCATATCTAACTCTTCAATTTCTTTTTAATATCATATGCTTCTGTTCTATTTCAAAGTATACTCATCTTCAATTTGTATTACTTTTTTATTTGAAATGTAAATCTATTTTTAAAATTTGTGTATATTTTTGTAGTTGTGAAGATGAAATTTAGGGATTTACTAGTATAATAAAGCTTTTCTTTTGTATCGAAGAGCTTACGAACACGAAAATAAGTTTAATTCAGATATTTTCAAATTTATTTTGAAATCAACACGTTCAATTAATTGAGTGTCAAATTTGGCATGCAATTTTAGGTTTTGGTTACAGAATTAGCTTTTCTACAATGAATAAGTTTTCTAAAACTTCTTATAAGGGTACTAAAAACTCTGATTGCAGGCTAAAAAACTACTTGATGAAATTATTTTAGAACTCTTTTTTATTCTCATAGGCTTAAAAATTATTGCTTAATTTGTGTTTTTTATTTACAGGGTACCCGGGAACCTACCCGGACCCTGCGGGTCCGGGTAATGATTGCTACGGGTAGGTTCCGGGTAGTAAATTTAGGAACCGATCTTTTACCGGGTAGGGTCCGGGTAGTTAAAAAATGTTAGGGTACCCGGACCCGCTCACCCCTACTCCCTCCGTCCTAAAAACATTATGTTACTTTCTTTATTAATTTGTTCCAAAAAAATTATCTTACAATCACATAAATATTTAAGATTTATTTTGAACTATACATTTTAAATTTTTTTAAAATTATTTTATATCAAATCAAACTAAGACAATTTTTTAAAATAGAGGGAGTAATTGAAAGCTACACAATATTTTTGGGACAGAGGGAGTAACTGAAAGCTACAGAATTTTTTTTTTCTCTTTTATCTGTTTGCTAGCTTTTTACCTAATTAGAGTATATTATAAAAAAAGGAGAGCTCTAATTAGAAGCTAAGGATGGTCCATTACAACTTCTGTTTCTATTATTCTTTTTATGTCAAAATTTTATTGCTCTGTCAAATGTCAGATCCTCTGTAACTATACTCTTTCTTTACTAAGTAATGTATAGCACTACTTCTAACTTTTAGCCACTGAAACTTCCTAAAGTCTACGGCAATTCATGACATAAAATCCAAATGCAGGGAGGTTGGCCTTTACTTTTCTTTCCTAGCTACTACTATATTGTAATCTGAGGTTTTTTTCTTGAACTTTTTATGTCATTTCTATTTAATGTTTTAGTAGGCGTTTGGCCATAGAAAAAAATCACTTTGTTTTGGAATTTTTAAAGTTAGAAGTTAGAGTTGTGTTTGGTCATAATTTTTGCAAATACTATTTGGTTGTTGGAACATACTTATTCTTGAACATATGAAATATAATTTATACCCCCTAATTTTTAAAAACTAGCAAATCACCTAAAGCAATGAATAAATATACTCAGTGCGTAAACACTGCCGATCAATCATTTCCTATTATATTAAACATGATTTATACCAGACTTTCTTTAATACGATGATATAATCAAGTTCACAATTATTCGCATCTTCAACATGTATTGTCGTTAATCACGGACATTGACTTGTTCACTGATGCATATGAGCTACATAACTAAAACGACTCAGTGCATTTTTTTCCACCTATGAGCTATTATATAGTATTACAATTCGTCAATTCTAAATATTGTTACAAAGAATCATTAGTACTAAAAATCAACAACACCGGTAATAGCAATCCTTTAATACAATCTTCCCACATTGTGTGAACAATCTGTTCCCGTCGAGCATGCATTTCCCGATCACCTTAATTAAATGGGGTCAAATTAAAAATAAAAAATGTATGATAAAATTTAAAAAGTGAAAGACAAAAACAATGAAAAATAAAAAGTAAAAATTGTGAAAACAAAGTTTGGGAGTTTTCCAATAAAGTTGTATTTGAATTTTTTGTGGCCAAATGCAAAAAAAGTGAAAATAAATAAATAATTTTCATTACCAAACAGATCCTTAATATTACACTGAGCTTTTAAACGTTTCTATTATATAAAGGGATTAAACATTTAAAAATAGAAAAGAGACATCAAAAGAAAGATCCCTTATAATACTATTGTTGAAGATAACATGAAGTAAATAAATGAATGCTTCTCTAATACCTTAAGCTTGTTGATCATAAAATGTATTGTTACCAAAGTTAACAGGAAAGACCAGAGTTGAAGTCTCACGCCACCCAATATCAAACGAAATTTACCCGTATAGGACCGATGAAAAAAATTAGGTCCATACGTAAAAGAATATGTTAAAGAAATTGCGAAGTAAATAAAATATAATCTCTTTAATAGTTTAAGCTTTTAGCATAACTGATCGCATATGTGTTGATACTGTAAGAAATATGTTCCACGCAATTAAATTGAGTTTAATAAATAAAAGGGTTAATTAACGAATATTGGTTATAATTTATGAAGTAATTTTTAAGACAAGTAAATAACTTTCCACTTTGATGGAAAATGGTGAATTAGGTGGCTATTTACGATCGGAGGTGTACCATGTACGAGAAAGTGGCTAAAAACGTAACATGTGTCAGCAGATTGATTAGCGTAACACGTGTCACGTTGCATGACATGCGCCACACATGGTGGACACTTAGCAGGCATGCACGACAAGAAGATTGCATGGCCGACATGTGGCGCACATGCATGATGATAATTTGCATGGACGACACATGTCGCACGTGCATAGGTGTTTGGCCCAGTGGCCAATACATTAGGGTATTGATGTCTGAGGTTCCGTGTTCGAGTCCTCTGATCAGCGAGAGTAGAACTGTGTTCCCCCAAAAAAATCCCTCCATATGCATAGGGCTAAGCGGTGTATACTAATCCGTAGGGCCAGGCCGTAGGTGGGGTTTTCTGGGGTATGGGGTCGTAATGCGGTGGGACCAGTCACTTTAAAAAGTTTACCCTATCACCGTTTTAATCCAAAGTGTTTGGCCCAGTGGCCAATACATTAGGGTATTGCTGTCTGAGGTTCCGTGTTCGAGTCCTCTGATCAGCGAGAGTGAAACTGTTTTCCCCCCAAAAAATCCCTCCATATGAGTAGGGCCAAGCAGTGTATACTAATCCGTAGGGCCAGGCCGGAGGTGGGGTTTTCTGGGGTATGGGGCCGTAATGCGGTGGGAACAGTCACTTTAAAAAGTTTACCCTACCACAGTTTGTCCGCTTGGGCAGCTCAATTGGTTTCAATGGGGATATTTGGAGTAAGGACCAAGGATCCAATTCCGTCAGCGGCAGTGTGGGGGTTTCTTCTTGAAATAAATGAGGGCCCCTTGTGCGCAGCGTGGTACTGGTCTAACCTTTGAAATCAATTGAGTCACCATGATTTACATCCTTCACAGACCTGTCGAACCGAGGTGTGGGGGCTCCTGGGGTGGGAGATTCCACCTTTATTGGAGTAAGAAAATGTGTCATATTTCATGTATTACATATGTCACACATGCATGAGGTAGTTTGCATGTGTGACACGTGTCCCTCCTGCGTCATGCCTACATTACGCTTGCGCAATTATCCTCCATCTATAAATAGCTCATTAATTAAGACTTCATTATTACATATCAAGAAAAGAGTATTTTAGTTATATATATATTCACTCTGTGTAACTAGAGCATAAAGTAGCCTTAATAAACTGGTCCTCTCTCAATTGCAATTCACGATTATTTTCATCAAATAATGTGATAAAGGTGCGGTACAAAGGTGAGAAATCAGTTTCTCTGAAAGTTTAACCAATTTCGCAAAAGATAATTCAAGAAAACGTTATATATTCAGGTATGTTTTCTTGATTAAAGTAATGTTATATTATGTCTCGTGAAAATCATTAAGTTCCACAATCCTAAAGTCATGTCAGATTTCAATTAGATTGTTTATGTTTCGCAATCTATAATCGTGAAAATCATAACATGTGGTATAAGAGAAAGGTTTAGGAACTAATAATTTTTCGTTCAAATTTTTTAACCTTATGAATTTTAATTATGTGATTGAGTTGGTTACGACATCATATTAAGATTCTAGTGTATAAAAAGACCAATTCATAATTAACCGTTTTGCTAGTATGAATTCATCATATATGGGTATTTCTTTAGAATTATTATATATGATTTATTAATTACCAAAGTGAACAAATCTTTATGAATATGTAATTTCAAAATAATGTATTTATATTCAATTATTCATAATCCTGATGCTTATAAACGAAATTATGGGTAAATTAAAATTCGTGGTTATAAGACATTTCTAAATTGATTAATTATTCTTATAATCGTTGAACATTACATCTATAATTTAGATGTGTTGTTGGTTTTATTTATATATCTAAAGATAATAAGTATTACTAATTGGCACATTGAAGATTAACAAATTATGTTTTTATTTAATCATCATTATGTTGTATGTTTATGTTTCGCCAAAAGGATGGCATCAATATACATTTAAGAGTACATAAACTATTTCTGAATCTGAAGTATGTTTAAGTTTGTAACTCAAAGAATTAACGAATAAGCATATTCTATTTTGTAGCACTTGCTCTTCATTCGCACTCAACTTCTGTTACGATCTTTAATGGACTCAACTTCTCAGATTGGTGTGAACAAATCAAATTCCACCTCAAGTTTTAGATCTTGATGTTGCACTGTATACTGAGAAGCCAACTGTTGTTACTGAAACTAGCACTATTAAAGAAAAGTCTCATTATAAGCACTAGAATCGGTCTAACAGGTTAAGCCTAATGTTTATGTGAATGAGTATTGTGGGCAACATTAAGTCCACTCTTCTTAGAACTGAAAGTGCTAAAGAATTCTTAAAGCTTGTGGAAGAGTGCTTCCAAATTGTTGATAAGTCTCTTGTTGGGACATTAATGGATATCGTGACCACCATGAAGTTTGATGGTTCAAGGAGCATACATGAGCATTTCATTGAAATGACAAACATAGCAGTAAGACTTAAGACCTTGGAAATGAAGGTAGATGAGAATTTTCTTGTGCAGTTTATCATTAACTCATTACCGTCTGAGTATAGGTCTTTTCAAATGAACTATAACACTATGAAAGAAAAATAACGTGCATGAATTGCACGGTATGTTAGTTCAGGAGGAAACAAGGTTAAACACGTATGTCATCAAGGAGCTGAAAAGAAAGTGAAGAAACATCGTAAGGCTGAACAGAAGCATCATAATGTTAATGAGTCTTCTTTCCAAGTACGTAAGATAGATTGTCAGAAACGTAAGGCATAGTTCGAGAAGAAAGGTGAGCTTAGTGCTTTTACGTATCTCGAATCAAATCTAACTAAAGTTCCTAATAATACTTGGTGGATTGACTCTGCTTGCACTGTTCATGTTTCTACTTCGATGCATGGATTCCTTATAACCCAGGCCATAAATCAGAATGAAAGATTTATGTATATGAGAAATAGAGTGAAGGCTCTAATTGAAGCTATCGAGACTTACCATTTAATCCTAGATACTGGAAATCACTTAGACTTGTTTGAAACATGTTATGTACCTACTGTTTTAAGAAATTTTATTTCCTTGTCTGAGTTGGATAAAGTTGGATACTCTTTTAATTTTGACAATGGATGTTTTAGTTTGTTTAAGCATAATCATCTCATTGGTACTGATTTTCTTTGTGATGATTTATACAAACTAAATCTTGATAATCTATTTGCTGAAACTCATTTAACACTGTATCATAATATTGGAACCATATGTAGTTTGGTGAATGAACAGTATGCTTACTTGTGGCATCAATGTTTAGGTCACATATTCAGATAAAGACTGGAAAGATTAGTGAAGAATGGAATTCTTCCAGATTTGGATTTACCTTAATATTTGTGTGGATTGTATTAAAGGAAAACAAACAAAACGCACAAAGAAAGAAGCCACAAGAAGCACACAACTTTTTGAAATTATACACACTAACGTATGTGGTCCTTTTGATGTCATTTTTTCAATAAAGAAAAATAATTTATCACATTTATTGATGACTTTTCACGTTATGGTTATGTCTATTTATTGCATGAAAAATCTCAAGTAGTAAATGCCTTAGAGGTATTTTATTAATGAGATTGAAAGACAACTAGACATAAAGGTGAAGATAATCAGATCAGGTAGAGGTGGTGAGTATTATGGAATATATGACAAAACTGAGCAACACCCTGATCCATTTGCTAAATTCCTTGAAAACTGTGGCATATGTGCTCAATACACAATGTCAGGTTGTTAACACTCAAAAGTGTTTAGCCGAATCAAGTGACAGCCAAAGGTGAAAAAGGATTCTAAATCGGTAACTGAGCGAAATCATAGCCGAATCCGTTAGTCCCTACCTTCGGCTAGAAAAGTATCATCAGCTATTACAGTAATCTGGCCGAGTCATAATCCTGAGGAACTGCTGAGACACACACATACTCAGACGCCTCAAAGACCAAGTCAAAGGACCTTCTAAAAAAGGTAGCAACCAGCAACAACCTGAAGGGAGTGTCGTCGATCATGCTAGGGGTCCAAGCGAACAATTCGGCACCACCTCCTCATAGTTGGCTAGTGGATTTCACGGGTAGTTCGATGGCTAACATAGGGGGTCACATTTATTTTTCTTGTACTATAAATGTAAAATCACTTGTATAGAATAGAGACAACACAATCAATTAAAAAACTGATTTTTTCATATCTTCATTCTATCTTTATCGCCTTTATTGCACCCTAGCTGTATTTATGCTTTTTACCACCTAGTTTGCTCAATCACCATCCTAACGCTTTCTGAGTAGTTGGAGAACTCATTGCTGAAAGTTAGAGTTCCGCTTCCAGTCAAAATTGCTTAGTTAAGAAATCAATTTGTCATCCGATTAAGGTCTGAAAGACAAATGAGATCTGCTATTTCTGATGATTATTTAGTATATTTACATGAGTCAGAAATTGACTTGAGAATTGATAATGATCCATTTTCATTTTCTCAAGTCATTAAAAGCAACAATTATGATAAATGGTTAAATGTTATGCAAAACGAGTTGAAATCTATGAAACAGAATGAAGTTTAGGACCTTGTTGAATTACCAAAAGGTTGAAAAAGAGTCATGTGTAAATGGATCTTTAAGATCAAACATGACTCAAATGGAAACAATGAACGTCATAAGGCCAAACTTGTTTCCAAAGGTTTCACTTAGAAAGACGACAATGATTATAAAGAGACTTTTTGCCGGTCTCTAGAAAAGATTCACTTAGAATTATGATGACTTTAGTGGCTCATTATGACTTAGAGATACATTAAATGGATGTAAAAATCGCCTTTCTAAATGGGAATTTATAGGAAGAAGTTTACATGCATCAACCAGAAGGGGTTTCCATTAAAGGAAAGGAACACATGGTATGTAAACTTAAGAAATTAATATACGAACTTAAACGAATTTCCCGACAGTGGTACTTAAAGTTTAATGAAATTATTGTCACCTTTGAATTTAAGGAAAACATTGTTGATCGGTGTATGTATATGAAGGTCAATGGGAGTAAGTTATTTATTTTAGTCTTGTATGTGATGAAATATTGTTTGCTACTAATGATCTTGGTATAATGTATGATACCAATATATTTCTCTCTAACAACTTTGAAATAAAAGATATGGAAGAGACATCCTATGTGATAGGAATAGAAATATTATGGAATAGGTCACAAGAATTGTTGGGATTGTCTCAAAAAACCTATATTAATAAAGTATTAGAGAGATTCAGAATGAAAAAAATGCTCATCAAGCCCTGTTCTAATTCAGAAAGGAGATAAATTAAGTCCCATGCAATGTCTAAAAAATGAATTGAAACGTGAGCAAATGAAGGATATTCCTTATGCATATTTAGTTGGGAGATTAATGTATGCCCAGACATGTACGAGGCATGACATCAATTTTTCTGTTGGAATGCTGACAGATATCAAAGTAATTCAGGAATGGACCACTGGAAAGTTGCAAAGAAAGTATTAAGATATTTACAAGAAACAAAAAGTTTTATGCTCACTTATAAAAGTTCTGATCATCTTGATGTGATCGAATATTCAGATTCAGATTATGTTGGTTGTGTGGATACAAGAAAATCCACATTTGATTATATGTTCATGTTAGCCGAAGGAGCAATATCACGAAAGATTGTGAAACAGTCTATCATAGCTGCATCCACTATGGAAACTGATTTTGTGGAATGCTTTGAGGCCACAGTTCAAGCTAATTAGATGCGAAACTTTATTTCAGGACTTGGATTAGTTGTCAGTATTGCCAAGCCGCTGAAAATTTATTGTGATAATTTTGAAATAGTCCTTTTCGCTAAAAACGACAAGTATTCAAAGGGTGCTAAGCCTATGAAATTGAAATACTTTGCGGTTAAAGAAGAAGTATAGAAAAATAAAGTGTCAATTGAATATATTAGCACCAAACTTATGATTGCCGCCCAAAACATTTATTGAACATGCTGAAAGAATAGGCATTAGTGATAGCAATGTATGATTTTATGTAAATCTCTATGATGTTATGAAATTGACACTTTGATCTCACTTATGTATATGTTTCTGTGGTTTCCTGTTTTCTCTTGTATACATAATGTTGAGAATGCTAATAATAATTTTTTGCTTGAATAATGATATTTTGAGCATTATCGTTGGATCAATAATGAATTTCCCACTTATAAGTCGTGTTGAGTAATTAGTTGATATTGTAGTATATGAAAAAGACTATGTCGAATAAAGTGCCGTACAACTGCCATGACCCATACTGATTCATTACTTAATGACAAAGGCTAATGAAACCAATGTAATGGATTTAGTCCATAATATGCACAAAATATTAAAAGATTTACTAAACTCATTAAGTCAATGGCATCACGTGCGCCAAGTGGGAGAATGTAAGAAATATGTCCCACGTGATTGAGTTAGGTTTAATAAATAAAAGGGCTAATTAATGAATATTGATTGTAATTTCCGAGGTAATTTTTAAGACAATTAAATAACTTCCCACTTTGATGGAAAGTGGTGAATTAGGTGTCTATTTACGATCGGAGGTGTCCATGTACGAGAAAGTGGTTAAAATGTAACACGTGTCAGCATGACTTGTCAGCGTAACACTTGTCACGTTGCATGACATGCGCCACACATGGTGGACACTTGGCACGCATGCACGACACGAAGATTGCATGGCCGACATGTGGCGCACATGCATGATGATAATTTGCATGGACGACACTGTCACACATGCATGAGGTGGTTTGCATGTGTGACGTGTCCCTCATGCGTCATGCCTGCATTACTTTTGCGCAATTCCTCCATCTATAAATAGCTCATTAATTAAAATTTCATTATTAGACATCAAGAAAAAAATATTTTTAGTTATATATATATCCACTCTGTGTGTAACTGGAGCATAAAGTAGCCTTAAGAAACTGGTCCTCTCTCAACTACAATTCACGATTATTTTCATCAAATAGTGTGATAAAGGTGCGGTACAAAGGAGAGAAATTAGTTTCTCTGAAAGTTTGACCACTTCCGCAAAAGATAGTTCAAGAAAACGTTATGGATTCAGATATGCATGTTTTCTTGATTAAAATAATATTATATTATGTCTCATGAAAATCATAGTTTCACGATCCTAATATCATGTCAGATTTCAATTAAATTATTTATGTTTCGCAATGTATAACCGTGAAAATCATAACAGATAATGGATCAGAACATTTCGCGATGTAAAAATGACTGCATGAAATTAAAGCCTAATAAGTCATACTAAATGTTAAATTCTTTTGTCCAAACCCTTGAAGCCAAATTTACGTTGTCTCCATTTTTGTAATTAGATTCAGCATAGATGCTCCTCTAAAAAAAGGACCTTATATTTCAAAAGAAAAAAGTCTAGAAACCTGGTGCTTTCTATCGATACATTATATGAAGCACTTACTTAAGAAAGATTCAATATAATTTTTCTATTTGTTGCTAAGAGATGAATCGAAACTTTTCATACGCTCCTTGTCCTTAAATAATTGCCTTATTTAATCTACAACCTTATTTAAAGAAAATTATTTTGGTTAAACAAACATCTCAAAATTACCGTATTATCTTCACATTGTAGTACGGGTCTCATGTTCCATCTAAGGTTGTTGACATTAAAGTAGAAACATATAACAACTGTATACGAGAGCAAAACAGTAGTAGATAACTACAAGCAAAAGCAACAATAGAAAAGAACAAAAAGAACATCACAAGTAAGATACGTTGTGATTTGTGAAAGCTTTACTTTTGCAACAATGAAAGCCACTGTTTGTGGATCAAACCATTTCATGATAAAATAAGGAATATGAACCCATATGATCGGTTCATTCTTAATTAGATGTATCAGGTTTAATCATGAAAAATAAAAAAGATTTGATAAGATATGCTTCCTCTTTAATAAATCTTACCCGCCCAATATGAATTTAAATCAATCGAAATGAATACAAGACACCGTACGAAAAAAAGCACTTTATAAAATAATGTCCAATAAATCCTTAATGTTTAATTCTCTTGTCGTAATCCTTGCAGCCTAATAAATGTTCTATCCATTATTTTGCAACTAGAGCATTTATAAACTTTCCTCCTTAATTTCCCCTAAAGAAAGGACTTCTGTTTACAAGAGTGTATAACGGAAATCTAGTGCTGTCTATTGAAACATTCAATGGGCACATAATAATAAAGAAAAATTCTGCATAATTTCGAAATGGTTGCTAAATGATGAAAGAAAACTTCTGATACACTGCTTTCTCACATAATCGTTATATTTACTTCATGTGAATTAAATAAGATTATAGTATTTCTTATTATTCTCTTTAACTACAACTTGTAATATTTTTGTATCACTTTATTCTTTCTACATGTTATCAAAGGTCTTATCAATATAAATATATTTAATTGGTCGAATTGATCAACTTTTTTTCCGAGGTTGATATAACTCAATCCATAATAGGTGACAAGATGAGTTACTCAAATGATAAACGTTATTCACTTTCAATCTGCAGGGTGCGAGTTCGAATCACTAAGGGAACAAAGGGAGGATTGAGCTTCTAGGGGAGGGGTTAAAAAATATCCAATCCTAGGTTTTTAAATCTGTAAAATAAAATATATATTAATTTTATTTATAGTAATTCCATCTTTTCTTTTTATTTTTCTTTTTAAAAGTCATAGATCCTTTTTGCAGTATAAAATTTGGACCTATCTAACTTCCAAGAGTCCAAAACAGTTCCCCTTAAATAACTCTCCTATCCTTATTAAACTTGTTTCATGACTTTCATCTCCCAACTGACAAGATCCAAAATCCCATAAACACCCTTATATCTACACAGTAATCAATCAATCTTTCACAAACTCATCAAGGCTATTTCCGTCAATTCAGCACTTCACAATTTCTGTACATCAACTGAAGATAAGCAACTATACATAGCTATTCTTTCTCCTCATTCATAACATTATTCAATTTCATCTTTTTTTCATCCCAAACGAACCTCTTAACTATCTCGCCGGAAAATAATGGTCTAATGAAATCCAACATGTCGGAACCCACCGGAAAATCAAGAATCCGGCAAGCCATTGAGTTCATTTCTTCACTTATATCTCTTTCATATTCAATCAAAGTTTTTCCAGTAAAATGGCAATCTATACGTACCAAACTTGAAGAACTTCTTTCTAGTCTCTCTGCTATTGAGAATTGTGATTCAACTAAGAGTTTCCCTCCACTATGCAACTCCCTTCAAGCCATTACAGTTACATTAAAGAACTGTCATGAACTTTCTGGGCATTGTGTTGAGTATTCATATAGTGGGAAACTACTCATGCAAAGTGATCTTGATATAGTTTCAAGAAAATTGGATAATCATATAAAGGGTATTTCTGAAATTTACTCTCTTGGTTTGCTTACTCAGAGTTATGCTATTATTGTTCCAAGACCAAGTCTTGGAGCTACTCGTGATGATGTAAAGTTCTATATAAGGGATTTGTTGTCAAGGTTAAAGATTGGTTCTTTAGAGATGAAGAAACAAGCTTTAATTGCTTTGAATGAAGTTATTCAAGAAGATGATACTCGGTATGTTAAAGTTGCAATTGAGATTGATGGTTTTGTTGCTAGGTTAGTGAATTTTCTTGATTTGCAAGAGGGTAATCTTCAAGAAGAGGCATCTAAGGCATTATCTGTAATAGCAGGGTTTCAATCTTTTAGAGGTGGTTTAATTAATGCTGGAATAATTGCACCATTGATTAGAGTTTTGGAATGTGGGAATTGTTTAAGTAAAGAATATGCTGCCACGTGTTTAATGAAGGTTACAGAGAATTCAGATAATGCATGGTCAGTTTCAGCTCATGGTGGAGTTACTGTTTTGTTGAAGATATGTGAAGAGGTTGAAGGTAATTCTTTGGTTGGTTCAGTTTGTGGGGTGTTGAAAAATCTTGTTGGGGTTGAAGAAATCAAGAGGTTTATGATTGAGGAACGTGTAGTTGGTGTATTTATAAAGCTTGTTAGGTCTAAAGATGAGGTTACACAAATTAGTTCAATTGATTTTTTACAAACTATGGCTTCTGGGGATGAATCAACTAGGCAGATGATCATGAAGGAAGGCGGAATAAGAGCGTTGGCTCGTGTTTTGGATCCGAAATCATCGTCTTCATCTAAATCAAGGGAAATGGCCTTAAGGGGGATTGTTCGTTTGTGTTTCTCATCAGTAAATTCAGTGAACATACTGTTGATTCATGGATTTATGGATCACATTTTGTACTTTCTTCGACACGGGGATGGTTCACTTCAAGAATTGGCCTTAAAGGCAGCATTTTGGCTATGTGGAACATCAGATGAGGCTAAGAAACTAATGGGGGATGGTGGATTTATGCCAGAGTTGGTGAAGCTTCTTGATTCAAAGTCATTTGAGGTTAGAGAAATGGCAGCTGAAACACTATCAAGTATGGTGATTGTACCAAGAAACCAAAAGAGATTTGTACAAAATGATCAAAATGTTGGTTTGCTGATGCAAATGCTTGATCCTCAGCTGGAAAATTTTGGCAACAAGAAGCTGTTGCTTTCTATACTAATGTCATTAACAAGTTGCAATAGTGCCAGAAAGAAAATTGCAAATTCAGGGTATCTCATAAACATTGAGAAGCTAGCAGAGGCTGAAGTTTCAGATGCAAAAAAGATTGTCAGGAAATTGTCTTCCAATAGATTCAGAAACATTCTCAATGGAATCTGGCATTCATGATCAATGTAATTCAATTTTGTCTTTATGTTTAACTGTTCTCCTTAACACTCTCAATCCCCCAACCATCACCAAAAACCAAACCAAAACCAAAAAGGAGATCTTATGTAAATTAAACCAAGATAAATGTACTTTATTGTTAAAAAGAGATTTTAGAACATCCCTTTTCTTAGCTTCTAGTCAGATAAAAAGTCTCAATAAAAAAGGATTATAGAATATACATCTTATTTTTGATCTTTTATTGTATTATCATTTTCTTTTGTAATATTAATGTTTATTCTGATGCCCAAGTGCACATGGATGAATGCATGAATTTAGAGATGGGTAGCCATCAATGTTTTTTTCTAGTCTTCCAAGGAGGCCATAGTAGAGAGTGATGGATGAATATGCCCTCTCTGTATTTTCTTGTCCTTTTCTTATGCATTGGTTTTATATTAACGTTTACGTATTTATGAATGTGTCATAGCCAACACACTTACATGAGTCACCTGTCTTATATGGAGGACTTCTTTTTCTTTTACATCTCTTTATCCATTGATTTTAAGTGCAGCATAACATTATATGAACTTTTTTAGCAGAAACTTCTTGCTATAGACGTCCCTTGTTGGTTTAACCAAATGTGTAGGTATTGTCAAGAAGTAAAGCCTCAAAAATGAGTTTAGGACTATTGTGACTTTCATAACCGCACATAATTTTAAGTTCTATTCATTTTCTACTCACTTAGGGGTCGTTTGGTTGGTGGAGGTCAGGTATAACAATTTTAAAATAAAATATGAGATTATTCTACCCCACATTTGATTGGATTTTTTATTTCAAATTAGCAATCCCGAAATTATTTATGTCACAATTGTGGTAGTATTATTTTGTACCACACTCAATTTGGTAGTTCCTCCGTCCAGTTTTACTTGTTATTGACTTAAGGAGCCAAAAATATAATAGAAAGTTTATCATATTCCCCTAATTATTGCTAATTATGTAATGATTGAAATTAATTTAAGCTTACCAAAAAAATGTGCAACCAACTAATTATTTAATTGGTTTCAACAATTCACATATTCTCCATAAAAAAGTAGTGTTGGAAAAAGGAATTGAAAATTTTGACTTATTACTTAGTAAGGATAAAGTAGGGGAAAAATGGTAAATTATCTCTTGATTTTTTAGCGAACAAGTAAAATTAGATAACTATTTTTAATATAGTAGACAAGTAAAACTGAACGGATAGAATATTAAAATTTCAGGATTACTACTCGCGGAGTCCCGAGAGAAAACATCAAAATGGCAAAGATGCCCCCTCCTGCAAAGCTCGTCTCTTAAATTCCTTTTAAAAAATCAATGTTAAAATTGGAAAGTTTTATCCCAATCTTATTTCAATTTAACTTGTTCACCACCAAACAACCCCTTAAGGTACTTGAACTGAGTTTAACAAGTTATCTAGCCTTTTTTTAGATCATCAACTTATACTCGGAACAAATATTATAGCAGTTTGGGTCTTTGAGTTATCTAATCGTGTAAATATTTTTTACTTTTATAATATAAATTAAGATAATATTTAAACTCGTAAACTCTCAAATATTACATATTCCAAGTATCTACTTGTGTTCATGAGGAGTAGGTGCAAGTCCAATGTTAGTTGCCACTGTGAAACATGGCCTTACTACTTGATCCCCGATAACTTGCTGTGGATTATAGCACAAATTTAAGAGCTGATGGAAAAAATGAAGCACTTATTCAATGGTATAGAGTAATGCAACAATATGAACATGAAAGTCGAAACGGCTCGGAAGGACATAACCTTGGCCTACAGAATGAAGATTTTTTGTTGCACTAAATGGTTTAATCAATGCTAAGAATGCTCTGTTATATACAAGATCTAGCCAAAATTTACCAAGATCCATGACATGTGGTGTATCCATTTATGATGTACTATCTTTTTCCTCTTACATCCCCTCAAGGTAGGTGGGCTTATTGCAGGGAAAGGTGGTAGGTTTTGTACTTGAAAAATCATGATTTCTTATGAAGAAAAATTGGACCACAAAGGGCCAGGCTTAAGGCTGATGCAAGGCAGGCTTTTTAAGTTGGGTTTTATTATGTCATCAACATTAACCAAATATCAGTAAGAGTTATTACAATCCAGACAGAGACAGTGGACAGTGGGACCACTGGTCCATTGGTCCACGCTGAGCACTGTGAATTTTGTCAATTGGTAAAAAGTAGCCAATACTACAAACAGAGGAAAGAAAGAAAAAGAAAGTACATTTATTTACTATTGACTTTCACAGTCAAATTCAATTTATTGACTTGTTCTTCATTTATTCGTCTTTCACAGAAATATCGCTAATTGGTTTTCTCTTGTACTTTTCAACGTCTATGTTTTAGAGCCAAGAAATAAATTCAGTACAACAGATCAATTCAAGGCCTTTCTTAGTTTGAATTTGAAATCGTCTTTGCCCAATAGTTTTTTTCTCTTCAACTCAGCATAGCCCAATAGGTAACCCTTCAATAAGTATAAGGGATAATGCAGCATGCGCCAAATTTGGAAGAAAAAATATATTTGACATATTTAGGTAAAGACGTATTGGAAATTAGGAGAAAATCATGAAGTTAAATGCATAAATAATCTTAAAAACTGAATCCTCGTTACCATACTAAGCGATTATTGAGAATGGATTCCATGAGAATAATGCTTTATTAGTATATCACTAAGTGCTTCTGTGTGTTTAGTATGACTAAAAATGTTTTCTAGTGTGTAGTTATCTTATATTAGCCGGAAACATCCGCTATACCTACCAAGGTGGAGGTAAGGTCTACGTACACTTTACCCTTTCCAGAGATTTAACTGGATATATTGTTGTTGTAGTTATCTTATATTATTGTATTTTTTTTTTACACCAAATGGAAAAATGATTTGTGTGATTTTGATAGTCATCAGTCAACACGTATATAATATCATCAATCTTCAGTACTTTATATGTCATGCATGTAACGATATACACAAATCATTTTTTACGTTATACCAAACGATCTAAAAAACGGTTTTCATGCAGAATATTTTACGTTATACCAAACGAAACCAATGTCGCTAAATGATGAAATCTTGGAATCAACCAATTGGGGAAAGAATCAAGATCTAGTGTTTTTGTTGGATGAATGAGAAGCATCATGCCATGGTAAGTTAAAGCAGCAAAAGAGAACAGGGTGACAAGGCCAGTAAGATCCAACCAGTCCTCATAAATGTGTAAGGGAAGCCAAGAACGTCAGCACAAACAATAGCAACGAAGAGATTGGCAGAGATCTTGGGAAGACGATTTTGAGTTTTCTGGTTTCTTCTCTAGGCAAAAGAGGTCCTATTGCCTTTCTTGCCGGGCAAGATGCCGTTTATTTATAAGATGTGATGATGGTTATGACGAGAGCTCTATGGAAATGTTTATACGTACAATGTTGGTCGATTTGCTTGGTGACAAGTTTAAGGCAACGGGTAATGTTGGGGCATGGCAAACGAGACTGAATCAGATAACACGAACATCTTCATCTCTTTACTGTCACAAGAATTCTGCAAGCTTTTCAAACAAGTTACTACTGCATTTTAGGCTATACTAATATCATTGGCTCTTTTTATCTGTGGTTGTTAGATTGCTATCGACTCCACAGCTTCATGATCTGGTCCTTACAGTATACATTCCTTATTTGCTCAAACTGTAAAGAGTTGGTATGCCAATACAGTATGAGAAGGTCAGGTGTTTTATTCTTTTTATAGTGCAATATAACGTGGTACAGCTACGATAACAAAATTTAGAAAAGGCATTAAAAACTCAGTTCCCTACTTTCTTACACAAAAAGAAACAGATAATGCTTGCTTGGAAAACTATATTAAAAACTCAGTTCCCTACTTTCTTACACAAAAAGAAACAGATAATGCTTGCTTGGAAAACTATATTAAAAACTCAGTTCCCTACTTTCTTACACAAAAAGAAACAGATAATGCTTGCTTGGAAAACTATTTACCACAACAAACCAATTGTTGAGATTTGAGGATGATCATTTCTCAATTATTCAGACAGTAACATCACCCCCTAGCTAGTCAAACGCTAATGGACTTCCCAGTGCAATCATTTCTCAGCATGTCATGATACTATGCCATATTTTCAGTATCTCCCCTGCAAACATTTATAGAGAATGATCATTCAACAAATTGAGAGATAACAAGTTGTCATTTTCTTTTTTCTATCTTTCACCGAGTTGTTACAGAAATCGAAAAGAGGGATAAATTATTAACGAATGCTCCTATTTTCCAACAGAGCATTTCCAACAATTTTATTTTAAAATCTCTACTATAATTTATTTTTTCCAATGTAATTTGACAAAGGTTTTAACTTTTTTTCATATATAGGAGTGTGTAATACACACTCTGCCATCTGGTGTTACAAGGAGGTCAATGATGTGTTTCCGAAGAAAACGATGGAGGTGTAGTAATAGCACACACGCATAGTTAAAAGGCCGTAATGGGCGAAAGCAGACAATTGGCATGGGGTTGGGATTGGTTGGTTGTGGTGGGGGGGGGGGTATCTCCTTTCTAAATACATCATATCATGTCATTCACAGAGATAAACAGCAAAGGAATGAGTAAGAGGGAAAGGAAGTAACAGCTTACTTGGTCTGTTCCCATTGTACCATTAGCTGAATAAGTCCTCTGCTCTCCCCCTTGCATGTTGTCCCGCTGCTCCATCTGTGGGAAACTCTGATCTCTTCCTGACCTAGGATTGTTCTGCCCAAATGTGGGGCCTGTTCCCTGCACTTGACCTCCAAATGTTTGTTGGCCATAATTTCCACCTTGTTGAGGGGCATGATGTTGAACTCCTCCGAAGCCTCCTTGCTCTGGAGGTGCATAACCTCTCTGGTCTCTTTGAGGAGTATAATTTCCTTGTTCACCTTGATTATAATTAACCTCATACGGATGTCTTGAATCTTGTCTTTCACCCTGGGATTTATCCCATCCACCTGTGTTGCTACCAAGAGGTGCAGGACCCCTATGATCCCCAGCTCCTTGAGGCCCATAACTCTGTTGAGGTGAAAAACTCTGCTGACGGTTCCATTGAGAAGGAACATTCTGAGGTGCACCGTAATTCTGGTTTGGCGGAGGGTTCTGTGGCCGCTCATAATTCTGCTGTGGAGGACTCTGTGATGGTCTGTAGTTCTGTTGAGGTGGCGGAGGATACTGTTGTGAGCCATAGTTCTGCTGGGGTGGAGGATACCTTGGTGGGCCATAGTTCTGCTGGGGTGGAGGACCCTGTGGTGCGCCATAGTTCTGCTGCGGTGGAGGACCCTGTGGTGCGCCATAGTTCTGCTGCGGTGGAGGACCCTGTGCTGCACCATAATTCTGCCGTGGTGGGGAACCCTGTGCTGGCCCATAGTTCTGCTGAGGTGGACCCTGCGGTGGGGAATAATTGCCTTGATACTGTGGGCCTCTTCGAGGTCTGTTACCTTGTCTTTGGAACTGCGGAGGAGGTGGTCTCTCGATGATTTCCCCATTATTATACTTATCACCTGTGATGTTAATAGCGCGATAGATGCAGAAGGAAACCACAATAAAATTCGAGTTAATAACTTATAGGGCATAATCATAGTTTTGAAAAGCTAATAAAAAATAACATTCAAACCTCCATATTCCTTGTTTACTGGATCAATATAGGAATCAGGCAGTACAAACACAACTCCCGGCAGACCTGATTGCAGAGACAACCTCTATATCAAACCAACAGTACATTTATCATTGCTCAGAAAGAAAAATACAACATAATATACACCCACCTTCAAACTTCTTCGATGTTTCCTCTGAACACAAGACCTGAAAACCCCGGTAAGTTGTTGTGCTTAAGGCATAAATCTTTTTCTTAGCCTCTTCCACACTGTAATTAGTTAAACATTACAAAGCCACAAAGCAACAAAGTCTTAGGTCAATGATAGGAAGTTCACTCCTGATTATATATCACGTGCATATTAAGTTGTAAAAGTCAATACCGATAGGTGACAAGACAGAGATAATATATTCTATCAGTAGATGACACAAAATCACACCACTTAGCCACCCACAAAATGCCCAAATAAATATTAAATATATAAGAAGAAAACATCTGGCAAACACAATACTGTTAGACATAGACTCCCATGTCGGCAATAATAGGAAAAAACCAAAGACTGCGCCAGAATCAAGTATACACCAACTTAGAGCTATGAGCTATCAGATAGTACCCACATCCATCATAAGTTGATAACTCAAAGATTCCAAGTTCTATATTGCATTAGAGATAAGAATTGGGGAAATACGTTTTCTGCTTTCTTGGTGACTGCATATTAACAACTGACATCAGACGCAAGAAAGTATCAGAGAAACGAGAACAATATTTTAACAACAAAATATGGAAGAATTTCAATCTTAGATTAAAAGACTATGTATGGATGGTCTGAATTGTCTAAACCTTTGCACTTTGAAGCCAATTTGATCCATCTAAAAGGCGAGCTCAGCTCACCAAAGATCTTATAACTACATCATTCAATAATTGCAGCTTTCTTACCCACTTATACCATGTCAGTCTTTCCTTTGCCTTCTTCAATGGCTAAGAGGCTGGACAAGATTCGTAGAGATATTCTTTGGCTACGGAATAAAGAAAAACGATCCTTCAACCATGTTAATTAGAAGGAGATTGTGACTGATAAGAAAGCTGGTAGTTTCAGAGTAAGGAACTTAATAGTTCAAAATGACAGTCTCCTTCACAAATGGTTATGGAGAATCACAAAGGTGGAACAAGCGTTACGGAGAAATGTCATAGAAGCCAAGTATGGGATGCTCAATCAGTGGATGACAAAGTCTCCATCTAACTCTTTTGGCTTCTCTATATGGAAACAATCAGGTCACATTGGGAGGATTTTCTTGGTAACACCTATTCCGGGTTGGAGATGGGAGAAAGATAAGCTTTTCGCATGATGCTTGGGCGGGGGTCATACCCCTCTCAAATAACAATTCCCGGGCCTCTTTGCTTTGGCTTCCAATCAGGTAGCTCTTCTTGCTGATTATTAGTCCAATTCTCGAAGGAACTGCAATGACTGGAAATTGGATTGTGTGCGCTTATTGCTACAAGAGATAGGATCTCAGTACATCTGTCCCAGCAAGCAAGACTCCTATGTGGAAGGGTGCAAAAGGAGTTTTTTCTGCTAAATCACGCTACTCCACCCTTCAGGAAAACCCAATAGCAATCTCATCTTGGCCTTGGAAAAAAAATTGGAAAAGTTGTGCACCATACAAGATACGATGCTTCAGTTGGTTGGTTGGAAGAAATGCTTGTGTCACACAGTGCAACTTACAGAGAAGGGGATTGACCATATGCAGCAGGTGCATATGCCCTCTCTGTGAAGTGTTCCAGGAGGATGTAGATCACTTATTTTTGCATTGTGGGAGGATGTGATCACTTAGAGAGAAGGGGATTGATCATATGCAGCAGGTGCCCTCTCTGTGAAGTCCAGGAGGATGTAGATCATTTATTTTTGCATTGTAGGACTATGTTCACCTTTGGGACATGCTTTTCACTCTTCTAGGACTCAAATTGCACTTCACTTCAATGAGAAGTGTTTGCACAAGATTATGGTTTGCCATCCCGGCAGATATTTGGTGAACTACCTGGCAAAAGAGGTATGCCAGAATATTTGAAGACAAACGACAAAATATACTTAGCCTTAAGTTCCAAATATACTCTCTTTCTATCTTTTTTGGACAACATGGCAAATCTAAATGTTCCGCAAGATGTTGAGCCCGTGTTTGACTTTTGTAACTCCTTACATACTCTGTTATAACTAACAGATGGTTGAAATTGACTCAATGCTCCAGCACATTCTTGTTGCTGGTCATTCATAGATACAACATTACCTTCTTAAAAGAAATATTAATCTTCGGCAGAAATGAAGTGTATCCAACCAGAAGATATGACGCCAATCTTATCATTGGAGTTGGAGGGTCTTTAGCACTACTCTATCCTACTTTATCATTATATGTTGTTTCTGATAAAACACAAAAATTAGATGATTTTCCTCATACTCCAATCTGGGTCATTTAATTCAAATTGGAGGTAGTACATCTAAACTAGGAAAATAAGCTAACCAAAAGAAGAACATATCAAATGTCAATGCATAGAATGCTAAAGACTCCCACAGCTTGTTTGGATGGTTGTTATCTATTGTATTGTATCGTATTGTTACTAACGATTCGGTGCAGTCACGTCAATATTTGTTTCCTCTCTCATTATGCCTTTGCTTATTATTTAATAATCCCATTTTATCCTTTAACCTACCCTTTTTATAATAATTCTACTCTGTATCATATTTTCCTTTATAATATTTTTATAATATTGTAAGTTTTTTGCTTAGTGTACTGTTCCTGTTGTTACTTTTTCTTTTTGACATGCTTTGTTTTTGCTTTATCCTGAGCCGATGGTCTATTGAAAACACCTAGGGATGGCAATTGGGGCGGGGCGGGGCGGGGCAGGGCAAGCCTTGACCCGCTAAAATTTTGACCCTCCCTGCCCGCTAAGCCCCGCTAAGCCCGTTTATGTTTTTCTTTATTTTTTTCATTTTGCAGTATTCTATGTTGTTTTTTAATTTGAACCTTACATACTAGATTAGAAATACCAATTTGAATAAGTTGTTTTATCCTAATTCAATAGTTTAGCTGGATTCAAGATATGTTTCGTCTTTAGAAAGGCAAAAATAACCTCTTTGGAATAAATTTCTCTTTCTTGTTATTGCAGTACTCCAAAATTAAGATGTCAACTAATCATTTTTTTAATTGTTCATGATGAAAATAAAATTTAAAATTATTTAATCTAGAAGTAGGATGCCTACTTAAAAGTTAAGAATGTTTTTGCCTTCATACAAGAAATAAGGTATCTACGGGTCTACCGTCACCATGAAGAGTCAAGACCCTTAATAATCTGTTGTCTTGAAAATAGTTGGCATATTGTTTGATATTCATTTTACATCAGTAACTTAAAAATGAATTAACAGTTAGCATAACAGTCTTTGCCCAGGGAAGCATGAAAACAGAATTTAAAAAAATGAACACATATGGTGCTATTGTCAAATGATACTTAATAGCCATATATGAACACATATGGTGATATTCTTTAAGATCTAAAGGTAGCACCAACGTATTCTTGCAGCCATTTTGCTCGAGTTTGCAGCACGGCATCCTTCAGAGAATTCAAGTAAATGTTTTGCCCTTCCCTGCCCCGCCCCGTTTAAGTGTTTCCCTGCCCTGTCCCGTTAGGAGTTTTCCCTTCCCCGTCCCGTCCCGCCCCGCTCTAATTGTCATCCCTAGAAACAGCCCATCTACCTCCCAAGGTAGGGGTAAGCTCTGCGAACACTCTACGCTCCCCATACCCCCACTTGTGGGATTATATTGGCTATGTTGTTGTAATATTGTAAGTTCATACTTCAGATTGTTGACATGTGATATTATATAACAACGGGAAAGTATACAATTTATCCTAAGGATACATTTTCATCAAAACAATACAGTACAGTACAGTACAATACAAAAAGATACGTAACAACCATCCAAACAAGCTATTAATAGAGGATAATAGAAATGACCTGTCAAAGACTTTAGCAGCAGTCTGGACATAAGTATCAATCATCTCTTCTCTCGTAAGTTGAGTATCTTTAGGAAAATCAATTACAATAAGCCAATGTTCATAATCGCATCCTTCAAACAGGATTGTATCCGGACCTATTTCATCATCACCAGGATTCCGGTCAAATGAACGAGACCTCGAGGACAGTGAAATTGAAGATGACCTGAATAGCCTCGATTGGTACGGATAATCGAAGCGGTTAAGCTTAGACGAACTGTTTTGGGGAGATGGAATTAGGGAGAGTGATGCAGTTGAAGAAATGAGATTTGGTTGATCGAATGTTTGAGTGAAAATGGAAGAGGTAATAGAGAGAGCTCGCCGGAGACGGAGAGTATACAGCGCCATCGCCGGTGGAGAGTGCAATGAGGGACTAGAGTCTGAACTAGCGTTTAGGGTTTTAGAATAGAAATGGAGAAGAAAAGGTTAGAATTGTCATTTCAGAGCTTTATGTGTTTATGGGCTGAGAAACACCACTAGCCCAAAATCAAATCCCTTTCTTAGTATTAGCCCAATAAGTTTTTTCTCTTCAACCCACTATAGGAAATGTACCCTTAGGCCAAGTGGTTTACCAATATGGTTGAAGTATTAACTACCTATATACTTCGGTTGTATATGTTGTGCGTAGATATATATTGTATAGGTATATTTAGTATAAATTTTACACTTTGAATATATATGTTGTGTATAATATATGCATATTTAGTATAAGTATACGCTACCTATATAGAGATGGCAGTGGATCTTGGACCCGATCCGGATCCGGTGGATCCAGATCCGTTTTATAGGATATAGATCTTCAAAATTTGGATCCGACGGATCCGGATCGGACCCGGATCCATTTTTAATGGATCGGATCCGGATATGGACCTTGTATTTGAGATCCGTATCCGGTCCAGATCCGACCCGTGGATCCATTTTTTATTAAATATATTTATAACTTTAGAATGTAATTTTATAAGTATTTTCTTAAAATTGCCAAGCACATCCTTGCAAGTTTAATTCTCAAAACAAGTTTAATTTATCCACGTGTTAACTCAAAAACCAAAAAATAAAGAGTTAACTTCGATAATAAAATCAATGTTATATTAGTGAATGACTAACATCTCCATAGACAAGTAGTTAAAATTACATTCACTTCATTTGTGAAGATTCCAAGCACATGCAAGTTCTGCATTGTGGAAATACTAGTTAGCATTTTCCACAACTATTGTCATTGTCCAACATTTTCAATTAATAGCTCACAATCAAAACGAGACAACGAACAAAATATCTCATATGAACATTTCAAAATTGAAACACAGTAAATTGTTAGCTAAGTAAAAATCGTTTGTCAGTTCAAAAAAAATCTTAGCAAGGTTACATTCTTAGCAAGACAATTTTTTTTACATGTGGATCCAGATCCGATCCGTGGACCCAGTGGATCCGAATTTGGATCTGATTTTTATGGACCCGATGGATCTGGATTCAGATATGAAAAACGGATCTGGATCTGTATCTAGTAGGATCCGGTCCAGATCATATCCGTTGCCATCCCTATACCTATATATTATGTACATATTTATAAATTAGATAGTCGGATGGTATTTTGCTATAATTTTTTCATATATGATATATGTATGTATATCTCAAAAACTGAATCCTCTTTACCATACTAAGCGATTACCGAGATGGATTCTATGAGAGTAATGTTTAATTTATTATAGCACTGAGTACTTATGTGTGCTTAGTATGCGTAAGGAATGGAGTTATATGATAAGCTTTATTATTTATAATTTGACTCTTCTTATTTTACTGCTACAGTTATGGGTAATTGAAAACTTTTCTGATTTACATCTTAGTCCCTTATGTAGTAACATTTCTGTTATCGTCTTTAGATTTCATTTATATTTTGTACAAGGCTTTGTAAGAACCATCTTGAATGAAAAATTTGAATTTTATCTTTTATTTCCTTTTCTTTTTCTCTGTTTTATCCTTTCATGGCGAACCCAACATGGAAATTGTTACAATTGGTATCAGAGCCGACGATTCTCGGCCCTAATTCTGCGACCATGTTCAACCAGGGTTACTATCAACCACTGCAAGTCTTGGCTACCGTAGTCATGGTTGATTCTCCCTTCTATGGTTCACCAAATTCATATGGTTATGAGTATTACCATGGATATTCACATCCTTGCTCGTATCAGTATCCAAGTGTTTATCAGGTTGACAGCACCAATCCGAATTTTTTATATGGTTCAATTTGGTGATGGTTTAGTGGTGTCGATGAGTGCCTCGACATTAGATAACTTGTTGAAATCTAACTATGGCAATTTGAAAACCAACGAAGCAACTCTAGGGAAGGTGATTCATTCAATTCATTTTCCTTTTGTGATGGATTGATTTGGTTCGGTTTTGTTCAAAACCCTAGTCCCCAAATCAGAGAACTCTGATCTCACAACATTTTCTTTCACTCGATACTCTAAGAATAAAAGAGGTTCAACAGGTGGTAAGAACAGAGCTTGGAGGAAGAAGCGCAATTATGAGCTTGATCGACAACTTGCTACTGCCAAGCTTTCAAGAAAAAATAGGGGCAGGTGAGTTCATATACTAGTTAGCAATGGTGAATGGGCCACTAAGTCTTCTGTTGGCAGGGAAATATTGAAAGAGGGCCAGCATTTAGTTGTGGGAGGAAATAGCGAAATCGACTGTCAATTGTTCGATAAAATGTCTCACATGGAGGAAATATATGTGATGGATAAGTAAGGGAATGAATCGATGAAGGTCGGAGAAGATTTTGAAAGTAAATGAGATGAGCCTCTAGAGGACTTGGAGAGCGTGGTACCAGTTGAAATCGAAAAACAAATATCAATTGATTAAAAAAATTCTCCAAATATATGGAATTAAGTACATGCAAGTTGGGTGTGCTTTCATCCACCTCCAACTACGGGTGGTCAACGGGACGGGTCTGGGGCGGGGCGGGCCTGGCGGGATCGGTACTCGGTGGGATGGGGATAGGGGGATTCGATACCCGGTGGGATGGGGGTAGGGCGGGATCGGTACGTTGTAGGCCGTGACTGGCGGGTTCTGCCGTTGTCCCGTCCAAGTTCTGGTCCCGTCGGAAAAGGGTATCGGTATTATCGGGGCGGGACGGGATCGGGATCAGGATCGTTTTTTTTTCTTACTTAATTTTAAAAAATAACATATATATAAATAACTCAATAATTGAACAAGATAGTGTAATAAAAATATCTCAAGGTTGTTTTTGTGTCTCTTATATTATTTAATAGAAATATAATTTTTTTGTAATACAAATACAATTGTCAAAATTGCAACTTTGTGGTGTTCAAAAATTGCAAATGACATAGTAAAATTGCAATTAAAGAAATTACATTTCGAAAAAAACCTTTTCTAGTTTCTTTATAATTTCCTGTGGTTCTTCGATTGGAATTGGTATTTGTTGGTCAAATTGCTCCACGTCGCTTCCACCACCTTCGGATAAGATGTCATTGTAGTTTTCGTCTTCTTCTTTGTTGATCTCCGATTGATCGCACATTCTCCGCTCCGCTCGTATCCAATCTCTGAATAATACTGCAATCTCCAAGCTGTCTCCCGCTAATGAGTGTCTGTGCTCTCCTATTTGAAATCTGCCGGCAGAAAAAGCGCTTTCAGACGTTGTTGATGACGCTTGAATGTTCAAAACATCTCGGGCCATCATTGAAAGTGTCGGAAAGGTCTTCTCATTCTCCCTTCAGTATTTCAGCAATTCTTCATTGAAAACTGTTTGGTACGGTATAATACCCTGCAAAACAAAAACATCAAACTCGCTAATTTGGTTAGTAGTGTTACCACCGCACATTCTATTTCTGAGGCTTTCAATACTAACCGCAGAAACATCATGTCTTTTTTGAGGTTGTGTTGAAGATGATTTGGAAAGATGGAAAGATGGAAAGATGGAGTTAAACCATCTTTTAAAATTCTAATAGCATAATTATTAGAAGAAGCGTTATCTAATATAATAGTCATAATTTTATCAGTTATTCTGTAATAATCGCAAACTTGATAAATATTTTCTGAAATAAAAGCACCAATGTGCGTATCATTTATATATCTATACGCTAAAATACGTTTTTACATAGATCATTTATAATCTATCCAATGACAGGTTACCGTTAAATAATCATGGTTGTTAGTACTATGGCCTATATCAGACGTGATATATACTTTACCAGGAAAATGATATAAGGAATAACGTAAATATTGTTGATATTCTTGTGCAAATTTAAATACATCTCTCTTAACAGTTGATCTAGGAAAATCGTTAAAAGCATGATTATACATTTCTCTAATATAATGAATAAAACCAGGAGAGGAATGAAATGAAAACGGCAAACCCTCCACAGCAACTAATTTTGCTATTGCTTCCCTATCTCTATGTTTATCGTATTTAAGGCCTACAATTCCCCCGTTGTGGGGTTAATTTGACCTTGTACTTGATTCGGGATAGTATGTGAACCTTGTCCCGACTTAGAGGGCATTGGCACATCCAATTTTTCAGCCATGTGTTGATTCCACCTAGCTGGGTGGAAGTTTTTTATGTGTCTCAATAAACCTCCCGTACCACCTTGACCTTTTCCCATTTTAAATTTAAAAATATTTTTACAAATTTGACATCTAACCACTTGATGCTCTACGTCCCTATCAAAAAAAATTCATGCATCTGATTTTAATTTTCATTGTGGTGGACCTCGTCTCATACTAGGGGGAATAGGAGGCGTTCCAGTTGGAGGTGCACTAGTGGGTGTGTCATCTAGATTATCTTCTAAATTAAAGTCTTGTTGAGTTTCAGAAAATAGCTCCTCGTCTAAATCTAATGGTATTGGAGGAAAATGTTTAGTATCAATAAAATCATCCTGTCTAGAAATAGGATGACTAGAAGAAGTACATCTTCCCTTGTTACCCCTACTAGAGAAAGCCTTATCCTTACCCGTAAACATACCTTTAAGTCCTTCCATTTTAATTATGCTAAGAAATAGTTAACTTAAAGATAATGAAATTAAGTGCTCTAATTAAAATAAAGAAACAATAATAATTTAATGAAGGAATGAATGTACCAAACGCCACCGTAACATCGACGTGTAATCGAGAGGTTGAAAATTAAAACTTTGCTCGATGGATGATCCTCAAGCTAGTTGCCAACTTCACTCCCAAATGAATAAATAAAATTGAATATTTAGTAGACAATGTAGACTTGTAGAGAGATAAATTGAAAGATTGTAGGAAGATTTGTGAAAAAGATGAAGAGAAAATGAGGTATTTATAGTTGAAAATTGGGTGAAAGTGTAAATATAATAACTTAGAGGTTAAAAATAATTATTAAGGGAGTAGGGGGGTTGGGGGAGGCAAAAAATGGTCATTGCATAACGGCCAAAATATAAAATGGTCGTTGGTGCAACGACTATTTTGTGCAAAGGGGAGGGGTCGGGCGGGACCGAGGAGGGGTCGGGCGGGACCGAGGAGGGCCTGGCGGGACTGGGGCGGGTCCGGACGGGACGAGCCCAAGTCCCGTCCCGGTTCGAGTTCTGATACCAATTTTTTTTATAATAGCGGGGTCAGGACGGGACCTGGCCGATCCGGCCCGTTGGTCAGCCTTACCTCCAACTTGAGGGGAGGTATACGAAATGAAGCTTCAACTCTTCTTGATTGTATCCAAGAAGAAGATAAAGGAGAGGCAAACTAAAGCTAAATATCTGATTCAAAATAGTAATGGTTTGGGCCTCCGAAGTTGGGCTTGTTACGACTTAAGTTTAGGCTTCAGCGTTTTCTTCTCATCTCAGCACTAGACTATTTAGTATCTTCCAGAAATTTGTACATATATAGTAGATAGTATATTATTTTTTGCTTAGCTGTAGAAAATTTGTTAGGCTTAGACAAATAAGAGTAGGACACCTAGCATAGTTTGTTACGTTTTTATTCTCTTTGCATTGTATTAGCGAATATTTTATAATTATGATAGATGTATATTTAAGGTAACTTAGGATTCTTATTGTAGTACGAATCAACCTCTGTACAACTATATATATTGTGATTAATGAAAGGAATAGCTAAGGGAGATTATTCCAAACTTACATGGTATCAAGAGCCAAACCCTAATCCCTACTCTTCTACTCCCAAAGCCACCGTCCATCACCATCTCTCTTCTTCCTTCTCTGTCGACGGCCATTATGTCTTCCCCCACTAATTCTGGTTCCTCCACTGATACTTTTGACAACCCCCCCACCATGCTCATCGTTTTCTTTTCATCAGGCTTTCGCCGTTACCAACATCAAGAATTATATCCCTATAATTCTTGATCAAGAAGACTGTCAATATTCCATGTGGACAGAACTATTCTATATTCATGCATGTGCGTACAATGTGCTAGACCATATTGATGACTCTGTTCCTCGTCCCACCGATATTGCCTACTCGACATGGAGTCACCTTGACGCCATCGTCAAACAGTGGATATATGGCACCATCTCAAAAGACTTGTTGCGTACTATCATGAAAACAGGTGCTACGTCACGTGATCTTTGGTTACGGTTAGAAGAAATCTTTCAAGATAATAAAAATACTCGGGTCGTGTATTTAGAAGAGCAGTTCAACAATACGCGTCTCGAGAATTTTAACAACATGTCCGAATATTGCAAACAACTGAAACTCATAGCCGACCAACTTTCCAACGTCGAGACATCTGTTTCAGAAACCAAGATGGTACTTCAATTGGTTGCTAGTTTACCGAAAGGTGAATACGATACACTTGCGACGATGATTCAACATGCTGACCCACTACCAAGTTTCACCAAGGCACATTCACAACTATTGTTGGAAGAAACCCGTCGTTCTAAACAAGATGAGCACAATCAAAAGGCGTTAGCCATTGACGGCATGGCACCAACCTGCGTCCAACACCACCCAGCCAGCACCGTAAGACTACCAACAACAGCAGTCCAGCGGTGGAGGGCGTATCGGCGGAGGCCGCGGCAATAACAACAAAGGAAAGGGTCGCGGCAAGGGCCACCAAAACCAGCAACCAGGACCAACCCCTGCTCCCTACTTCCAGTGGGCTGGACAGCAACCCTGGCCCAATATCGGAAACTGGGCCTCGCCTGCATGCCCTTACCCAACATCAGGGGCCCAGTTCCAGCAGGCTGCTTGGTCACCCGGTCTCTTGGGCTCCGCCCCAGCCAACATGCAAGCCCATCAGCAGCAGCAACAGGCCCACATGGTCTCGGTCTCTCAGCAACTGCAAGTCAGCAACCTGGCCTCCACTGATTTGGGCCACGCTTTCAATACCTTGAACATTCAACAGCACGATGAAAATTGGTATATGGACACCGGAGCCACATCCCATCTCACCCGGTCATTAGGTAATTTATCTCAATTGCGTCGATTAAAGTGTCCTCAATTTATTACTGTTGACAATGGTCACCGCATTCCAATTGAAGGATACGATAACGCCCATACCAAACATCCCCACCCACCGTTCTCCCTAAATCATGTCCTTTACACCCCTAACATCATTAAAAATTTAATCTCTGTTAGAAAATTCACTCGCAATAATTTTGTGTCTGTCAAATTTGACCCTTTTGGTTTTTCTGTGAAGGATCTCAATACGGGGAAAATTCTTACGCGTTGCAATAGTGTGGGACACCTCTACCCCTTCACTCAATCTTCCGCTGTCAGACCACACCACTCTATCTCCATTGCTGCTATCTCTCCGTCAAATTGGCACAACAGACTCGGACATCCCGGAGACCCTGTTTTTAATATTCTTAGGACTAATAAGCGTATTCAATGTAATAATGAGAAACTTGCCCAACAATGTTTTTCTTGCCCGCTTGGCAAGCATACTCGTCTTCTATTTATGGCATCCAACTGTGTTACTTTTTCTCCATTTGATATTGTTCATGCTGATTTATGGACATCTCCGGTTGTTAGTTCCTTGGGTCACAAATTCTATCTAGTATTATTAGAATATTTTTCACATTTTGTATGAATCTACCCGTTGAAATTCAAATCTGAAGTTTTTGCCAAGTTCCTTGAATTTCAAAAATTCATTAAAATACAGTTTGAAAAATCTATAAAGTCTTTCCAATGTTTAATAATTCGGCATTTCACAATTTCTGCTCTAAACATGGCATGATTTTCTGTTTTTCGTGTCTCTACACTTTCTCCCAAAACGGCAAGGCTGAACGAATCATACGTACAATCAATAATATGGTTCGTACCCTTATGTTTCATGCTAGTCTTCCACCACCATTCTGGGTATATGCTGTTAAAATGGTAGAGTACCTCCTTAATATTTTGCCAACCAACACTCTTCAAAATAAGACCCCAACCGAAATCTTATACCATAGGTTCCCATCCTATGACCAACTTTGCATTTTCGGTTGCCTGTGCTACCCCAACATGGCCTCCACCTCACCCCACAAACTAGCCCCACGTACCACACCCTGTGTCTTCGTGGCTTCTCATTTAATCATCGGGGTTACCTGTGCTATGACATAGCCACTCGTAAAATCATTGTCTCACGTCACATCACATTTGACGAGGAGACTTATCCATTTTCAAATCTCCGAAAATTTTAAACCACGGATTACACTTGACTTTGGACTGCATCTATACCCCTCTACCCCAACCAAGTTACTCTCCTACACGGATGCAGATTGGGCAGGATGCTCGGACACACGTTGCTCCACCTCGGGCTACTGTGTATTTCTTTGGGATAATCTTATTTCATGGTCCGCCAAGCGGCAGGCCACGCTATCCCATTCGAGTGCTGAAGCAGAGTATCGCGGAGTTGCTAATGTCGTTGCTGAGATCTGTTGGCTTCGAAATCTTCTTTTGGAGCTCCAGTGTCCACTGTGAAAGGCGTCTATAGTCTAATGTGACAACATATATGTCATCTATATGTCTCATAATCCGGTCCAACATAAGCGGACCAAGCATATCGAGATGGATATTCACTTTGTGCGTGAGAAAGTTGCCCTTGGTCAGGTCAAAATATTACACGTGCCTTCCTCCTATCAGTATGCATATATTTTCACAAAGGGACTACCGAGACAGCTCTTCACCGACTTCCGATCCAAATTTTTAGCGTTAGGCGACTACTCCCGCCCGATCGAGGGGAGTATTAGCGAATATTCACAGTATATTTTGTAATTATGATAGATGTATATTTAAGGTAACTTAGGATTCTTATTGTGGTAGGAATCAACCTTTGTACAACTATATATATTGTGATTAATGAAAGGAATCCCTAAGGGATATTATTCCAAACTTACCCATTGTATAAATACATGGTTGTATAGTGATATGAATATACAGAAAATAAGAATTATATTTCTCACATCATCACTTCCTATAATTTCTACACCTTATTGTTTTGGACTTTTGGTTCTTATAATAGTACTCTGTCAAACTTAGCTAATTTTGAACTGGCTAAGCATGAACAACTTTTGAGTCTAGGACATCTAGCATTGGCTATAAAATCTCCACCAACATAAGATCAACGCCTCTAATTTAATTTAAGGAGAATAAATGTTAATACAAAGTATGATGTGAAATTAATAAAATTATAAACCAACTGTCATATAGTACTCATTAAACTTACATCACGGATGTCCCAGCACCAAACCTGTATGACCCATCACATGCAATGGAACATGTCTATTCTAGCAAATATACTGTTATATTCTAAAATACGATAAAATAAAAAGATGGATGTCTCTCGATATGTTTGGAAATATATAGGTAATGTATAGATAATTTAATTACCTGATAGTATAATATGCACATTAATAGAAAATACTATTTCGTTTTTTCTTGTGGTGGGGCAATACTCCTATAATTTTGGAGTATTTTTCAATAGAATATATATGGGTCTAATAAACGTGTACATACCAAACTGCATATGTATTCTGGTGATGGCAACGATTTAAATGCTATAACAATTTATAACGGAAAATGAACAAAAATACTTATCAATGTCATTATCAAGCCACTTGCATTTGTTTCAGCGTTTAATAGACACCACTGTTAATGTCCCAAAAAGAATGTGGTATGGTCTCTCTTGTCTAGGACATTGATGCGTCCTTCTGATATTATTCTTCACTCTCACTCTTTTTTTTTTTTTTTTGTGACCAAATAGGAACGGCAGATTTGAAGGACGATAAAGTTGAAAACCTAAGTTTTTCAATCTTCAAAATTTAGTCTCTAGAGCTAATATTTCCAATTATCTGACTCAAGATGCCACTATGACATCCAAGTTGATGAAAGTATATAGAACTATTGATTGAAAATTCAGTTACTTTCTTGAAACAACAGTACGAACCCACAGCAAGAGGATTTTTTTTAATCAAAATGGGATTTCAGAATCCTTCAACTTGGCAAAATTACACTTACTGAAACCGACATTGTTTTAACAACTCGATCAGAAGGGAGTCCATGCATATAATTAACTTGACCACTTGGATAAAAAAATTACATTATTTTATATTGAGAAAATATATAAAATTACCTCTAAACTTGTCTCAAAAATTTAATTTAGCAATTTAAATTTACGAATAATTCTTTACCCCCTTATTTTTATTCCAAGTGAATTTAATACCCTCTTAAAAATGCATAACCAATCTTATGAGAGTTCGTGTATTACACACGCCGCCACATCATATCACAGTCAGAATCTATTTAGTAATTGTTTTTTGGCTACACTTTCCTTTCTTTTCACTTTTTTCCACTTCCATCATTTTTTTTTAATTTTTTTTTGATAATTCAGGTTTTCAGGCTTGCGCCTGACTACTTCACTGGTATTACCCAGACGTCCTGGAGGTAATAGCACCGGTCCTTCAACACTATTACCAGGTAAATCGCGGGATGTGCTCCTGTGGCTTTCTCGGGAGTGTCAACCCGATCAATGAGACAAGATCAAATTCCCCAACATGCAGAGTTTCTTCGTGCTTGCGGGGAATCGAACTCACGCTGTTCCATGCCAGAACGCCTTATAGCACCCAGGCTTTGCCACTGGACTATGCCCCGGAGGACCACTTTTCAATCTTCATTGTACCATTAGCTGAAGACTTCATCATCATTATACATATATTATTCCAGTAAAATATGTCTTGCAAACTAACAATAACATTCTTAATCACAGAAAAAAAGAAGGAAAAAGTGATAAAACTAATCCACGCACCCCTAGATCGTCAACATAAAAGAATTAAATAAATCACCTCGTCATCGGAAAAAAATGGTACCGGCGAACACTAATTTTCCCAGCCAATTGAAAATTCCCCGCAACTTCTAATCTATTTCATTCCCCTTTTTTCTCCTTCATTCTGTTGAATACCAAATTCACCAACAAATTTTTCTACTAAAACACAGTGTAAGAAGGAGGACAATATGATTTTGACCAATAATTCATCACTTAAAGCCTACGGGGAACTACAGTAACTATGGTGAAAGAGAATTGAAATAGTGGTGGTGTGAAGAGAGTGGGGGAAGAAAGGTATGGGTTTAGTGAAGAAAAAGTTTGACTGGGTAGAAGACAAACAAGAAAGAAAAACAAACAACAAAAAATCTAAAATGAAATTAAAAAAACCAAGTAACTATAATTAATTTTATATCATCCAATAAGAAGATGACAAGTGCATAGTTTTTGACTACTTTTAATATTTTCTTTTACGTAGGCGCGAGATGTACCTTGTGGGGGGAGGTGGCGGTCCCCTGGACATAGTTCTTTCACGTCAGAAATAGTTGCAACGGATTGCAAGCTACTATAAAGGCATATAATTATACTGGAATCTGCTCAAAAATCTTGACTTTTTTGAGGCAGGGCTTCGACCCGTATCTGGCAAGACGTTGAACGCTTCAACTTGGCCACTGAAGAAGGCGAAGGCTGGGCGAGAGACTAGGCCAACTTACTGCTTACTGTCATGGTTTAAGCTTTAGGCTCCATTGAGAAGAGAAATTACCTCACTCTTGGGATTTTCTTTTTCAAGTGCCACACCCCGCTTTTAGGCAACTAATAGCACATTTTTTGTCAGGTCACGATTTAGGATGTATTAAATTTACTTAGAATAAAAATAAGGGAGTAAAGAATTACCCGTAAACTTAAGTTGCTAAAGTAAATTTTTGATATAAATTTAGGAGTAATTTTATATATTCTCTTTTATATTCTATGTAACAAGCTATAAGTAAGTCTCTTTCTGAAAAGTCCATGCCTTCTTAAATTTTGTGTTGTCGCACTCTATACTAACAAGTCACTAGTCAAGAGTCAATTAGTCATGGAGGGACACACCGTTGAAGGATATATCCTTTTAGTCTGGATTTTATAGAATTGAAGAAATGTTCAACCCACCAATTTTCGTGGAATTGATTCTTGTATCATATAGATGGACTGGAAAAAAGGTTATATTATTAAATATGATAGTAATAAAAGTGATTTGCTAGTATAAGCATGGATAAATTTAGTCTCAAATTCTAAATCAAAATAACCCACACCTAATTCCTCCAACATATAGTCAAATTAATTTCAAGAGTTTTGACATATCATGAATGTGCTACTTTAGCAAGGCCCAAGTAACACTTAGCAGCAATATGTGAAATATAGATATTATATTATACAATGTGATGGAATATATAAACTTCTATATCTTTTTCCAAAAGAAAATATTTTTATGCCGCACGTGAATTTATACCACAAGAATTTAATCCTACATGCATTTTTCCCACTGGTTAAATGTACTATTACATGTCTTGTTTGGATAAGATATACTTTCGGATAACGATAATTATTACTCATAATGTGTTTCAACAGCTAGATTAACACGGTTTCTTCATGCAAAAAGCTCATATTTATCTTTTAACATGGGAAAACTCCACAGCCCTCGTTCAAAGTGGCTAGTTAATTAATAACTATCTTCTACTTTTTGGTGTTAAAGTGCACCAACTTTTATAAGTGGATAATGCTTTCCTAATCATTTAAAGAAAATATTTAAAAATTGACAAGTCAGTTTTCCAATAGCTACTAAATTATGTAAATTTCAGCCAGCTGTTTGAGTTTGCTTTCTCCGATGTATTCTCAAGGGATAAAGTGTGAATTTGGATACCGATTTCTAAAAAAATTCTTGAAATAAATTTGCATATTTAATGCGAATGTTAAGATATATAGTTATAGTCATATAGTACTCTTAGGCTGTGAATAACACACGTGGTCATGAGGGTAATTAGATATTTATTTCAAATCAATAAATGTAGGCATAGGTTATAACTTATAGGCTCAACTGTTAAATAATTTAATGTGTGTTGAAAATTTGTCTTTGATGGGATTGCGTCTACCCATCTTTAATAACTTAAACACTCGGGTTTCGCATGTTAGAGTCTTTGGTTCTTCACACGTGCATAATCTACTAAGTGAGTAGATGACCGTAGGACTAAGGATCGTCAAATTTCGTTAAGAAATGAAAGAGATATTGGTCCACTAAGTAAGTTTATGAGGAATGAAAATATGGTGTGGGACAAATCTACCACATCGGTGAGAAAAGAAAAAATTATTCTTTTTATAAGCCTAAAAAATGGATAAGGGTTTGGAGCCCCAAGGGGTAACCCATGTGTTTGAAGGAGGGAGGACCTAGGTGTGTTTGGGTTCGAGGCTAGCCCCACAGAGCGCCGCCGTCGCCCGCCCGTCCGGTCCGGGCTACTTCTGAAACGTTTTGCACTTACTACTGGAGTTTCAGGAATGCAGCCAGAAAGCCAACAATTTTATGGCATTAACCATCTGAAACATTTCTGGCCATGACTACACCTCTTAAACAACCTCTTAACACCTCTCCCCCTCCTAAACATTATATATTGAGACCTGAAACAGATTTGAGGGAGCAGGAGAAAAGAACACAGGAAAAGGAAAAAGTTCTTCCTTTTCCTCTAAATTCCCACTCTTCAGCAAGTCGCTTCATGTTTGTTTTCTTCGTCAGAATCAACCTATTTTTTTGTAGTGTTGATTAGTTATTGTTTTATCTTGGGAGACTATTGCCCGCTAACGTAAAAGCATATATACAGGGCAATCTTGTCTTAAAGACAGAGATCCATCTCTTGACTCAACCACAGTTGTAACAATTCAGATTTAGTGTTTCTTGATTTCAGGTTATCAAGATTCAAGACTCAACAAGCTTGCGGCAATTATAATCTTAGCTGTTAGTTTATCATTTCGAACACTTGTAATATTTATTTACTTCCCATACTGCTTTGATTCCAACAATTATATCCAGCAATGTGGTAAACGTAACGAAGTAAATCTAAACGCACATAAAGAAAACTTGTTTCAAGTACTCACTATCTCTCAAAAATACTCTATAACTAAACATATTTAGAACGGAGAATAAAAAATTGATCTACTGACCAAATTATAAAGAAAATGGTACAAAATTGGATAAGTAAAAGGAGCAAATATTGCGAAATGTGACATTTGAAATGTCAAATGATCTAATTATTGCTATTATTATTAAGATAGACGAAAAAGAAAAATTCCTTCCATTCCCCAATATGAAACAAAATTAAATCGCTTACGTCGTTTTGTTAGGGAAAAGAAAAGGATCATATATAGTAGTCGATTATTAGGTAATTTCCTGCAGTGATGTGATAATGATATAAGACAAATTATATCCTTAACACCCCTATTTGTAAATTGTCCTTGTCTCCTTTAAAACGTTAGAAAATTCTTAGGCAAAATGTACAAGAATAAAGAAGTTTGGGCTTAAGATTCAAACAAAAAGTGACAATAGATCTTGAACCAAAATGGTCCCAGAAAAAAGAGAGGAAAATTGCTGTTAAATTTATAAATTGAAAATTTGACTTAACATATTCAAAGTTCACACACATGATTCGCCGATGGTATGGGAAAACTAATGTAAATTTCAACAAATACACGTTGGGATAAGTCAACACCTCCAAATGAAGGATGTAAATTAAAGGGCGGGGAAAAGGCTTTCGTTACATTTTAATTTTAAAGGAAAATGCAAGAAAGTGATGCACATGAGTCGGAGTCGTTTTCATTCTAAATGTACTTAAAATTTTCTAAATTATTATAAACCAAAATAATTGAATAGGTAAGCAGCATTTTTATTAGTGACAGCATGTACAACTTATAATGAAATCTTGACAGATTTTTTTGTACAATAAACGGTGCATTCAATGAAATGATATGTACGTTATGGTATGAATTAAATGTGTCAGCTAGATTATTATATGTGGGAACATAGTCTAATCTTATTTCTTCAGTTTCCACCATCTCCCTGAGTGTGTGGTATTTCCTTAGTACGTGTTTGTTTCTATTTGTTGATCTTGGTTCCTTAGCTTGCGCAATCGCACCAGTGTTGTCATAATAAATCGTTATTGGACAAGTGACACTTGGAACAACCCCTAGTTCCTTCAGGAATTTAGATATAGCGATAGCTTCTTTACCAGTTTCCGATCCAACAATGTACTCGGCTTCTGTTGTCGAATCAGCAGTTGTAGCTTGTTTGGAACCTTTCCAACTCACTATTCCGCCATTGAAAATGAAGGCATATCCAGATTGAGATTTGAAGTCATTAAGATCTGTCTGGAAGCTAGCATCAGTGTACCCAGTACACACTAGCTTCTCTTGTCCACCATAGACTAAGAAATATTCTTTAGTTCGTCCAAGATACTTAAGAATACTCTTGACTGCTTTCCAGTGTTCTTTCCCAGGATTCTGCTGGAATTTGCAAGTCATACTAAGTGCATAGGCCATATCTAGCCTCGTACAGGTCATGACATACATGATAGATCCTATAGCTGAAGCATAAGGGATTATTTTCATGCGTTCAAGTTCTGCAACAGTAGAAGGACTATCCTTATTTGATAAATTGATGTCTTGACCCCTAGGAAGACTTCCTTTCTTGGAGTTTTCCATAGAGAACCGTCTTAGCACTTTGTCAATGTATATGGACTGTGACGGCCCCAACAATCTATTAGGTCTATCTCTATAGATCCTAATTCTAAGAATGTAGCAGGCTTCGCCCAAGTCCTTCATCATGAAGGTGTTGGATAACCATTCATTGACTGATTGCATGAGAGTCTTATTATCTCCCATTATTAATATGTCATCTACATATATAACAATGAAGACAATACTACATTCCTTGCATTTACTATAAATGCAGGGATCTTCTTTGCTTCTAACAAAGTCAAACTATTTGACTGTTTTGTCAAAGCAAATATTCCAACTCCTTGAGGCTTGCTTAAGTCCATAAATGAACTTCTGTAGCTTGCATATTGCTTTGGGCTTAGTCTTGGATGCAAAACCCTCAGGTTGTATCATATACACCTCCTTGAGGCTTGCTTAAGTCCATAAAAGGTTTTATCATAATCAACCCCATGCCGTTGATTATAACCTTTAGCCACCAATCTTGCCTTATAAGTCTGTACCTTGTCATATGCATCAATCTTCTTCTTGAAGACCCATTTGCATCCTATGGGTCTAACCCCTGTTGGCAAATCAACCAAGTTCCAAACTTGATTGATGTACATCGAGTCCATCTTAGATTTCATGGCTTCTTGCCATCTCTGCGAATCAATGTATAATATAGCTTCACTGTAGGTTGTAGGTTCATCATCATCAGAAATATCTATCTCATTGTGTGTTTTAACAAGGAGATTAAGTCTTTCAGGCTGACGATGAGTCCTAGTAGTCCTACAGAGTTGATTATTCTGTGTTTCAATGTTTGTTGCATTCTGATTGTGAGAAGGACTTTGTGTGCTGGACAATCCATCACCTTGAGAGCTTTCAAGAATGTAATTTTCATGTATTTTCTGAATGGAATGATGTACAACCATTGTATCATCTTCCATTGGTTGTGTATGAGAGCCTTGCATTTCTGCATTATCTCTCACATCACTCCCACTAGCTGAATGTCATACTCTAAGTACTCATTCTTTACCAAATACTCTCACTGAATCCTTGTCTAGGTCTTTTGACAAGGGTTCAACTTTTGTTTTATCTTGTGGTTCTTGAATTTCTTCAAGTTCTATCTTATTGCAGCTCTGTTCCTTGTAGACATAGTCTTCTTCAATGAAAGTTGCATTTCTGTAAATAATGACCTTATGTTCTCCAGGAAGATAGAAATAGTATCCCTTAGTTTTCTTTAGATACCCCACAAAATAATATTTCTCACTTTTAGATTCCAACTTGTCAGTAAGCATCTTCTTTACATATGCAGGGCACCCCCAGGGTCGCATGTGTTTAAGTGCTGGTTTCTTGCCATTCCATATCTCATATGGAGTTTTCTCTACTGACTTTGAAGGAACCTTGTTCAGAATATAAGTTGAGTTTTGCAATGTATAGCCCCAAAGGTTTATTGGTAGAGCTGAGAAACTCATCATGGATCTAACCATATCTAATATGGTTCGATTTCTCCTTTCAGAAACAACATTCATATGTGGCGTTCCAGGAGGTGTCCATTGTGATTGGACTCTATGAAGCTTCAAGTAATCCAGAAATTCTTTACTTAAGTATTCACCTCTTCGATCTGATCGAAGGATCTTGATACTTGTTTCAAGTTGTTTCTCTACTTCTGACTTGTACTCCTTGAATTTCTCAAAGGCGTCGGACTTATGTTTCATAAGATACACATGCACAAACCTTGTGAAATCGTCTGTAAAAGTGATGAAGTAAGGGAAGCCTCCCTTAGCTTGAGTTAAAAATGGCCCACATACATCAGTATGGACCAACTCAAGTACCTCTTTGGCTCGTACCCCTTTCTCAGAAAGTGGCTTGTTGGTCATCTTTCCTCTCAAGCAAGATTCACAGTTACCATAGGACTCCAAGTCAAATGGTTCCAGGTAGTCTAACTTTCTTAATCTTGCTATCCTTGATTCATTGATGTGACCAAGTCTACAGTGTCATAAGTAGGTGGGGTTTCTTGGATTACTTATCTTAGCTCGTTTATTTTGCACATTGAAAATTTCACGACTATAGTTTAGAACATACAAACCATCTACAAATGGAGCATTTCCACAAACAAAACCACTAAAAGATAGTACATAACTGTCATTGGCAATAAATGAGGAAAATCCCTCAATGTCTAACACTTGGTCGTTTCTCTATGAAAAATTAGGGTGATTCCTCCACCCAGGATTATAAGTGTTGAAGAATGGATTGTTGTAGGGCCTCTGAAAATTTTCAACTGCTTGAACATGAGCTTGATCCATAGGAACATTGTTTGGATCCATTGTTGTGCACCGATCAAAAGTATGTGGACCCCCGTAAATTTCACAAACCACTTGCATCTGAACAGCATTTGCGGACACAATATTATGTTGCAATTGCTTTGTCAAGGAAGCAACTTGAGTAGTTAATGCAGTGATGTCATCTAACTCATAAACCCATGTTGTTTTTCTACTGCTCGTTGATCTCTCATCAGACCATTAATGGTTGTTTATGGTCATATCTTCTAACAATTCATACGCCTCATTAGCACTTTTACTCATAAATGCCCCTCCAGCCGCAACATCAATTATGGTACGAGTAGTACCACACAACCCATTGTAGAAATTGTGGACCAACATCCACTGTTCAATTCCATGGTGAGGGCATCTCCTTAAACCTCTCCCAAGCATCATACAAAGACTCCCCATCAAGCTAATAAAAATTGTTCATTTCTCCCCTTAACTTTGCGGCCTTTGATGGAGGAAAGAACTTGGAAAGAAATTTCTGAGCCAAATCTTGCCAACTAGTAATAGAATTTGCCTGAAGAGAGTTCAACCAACTTTTGGCTCGGTCCCTTAGTGAGAATGGGAAGAGCCTCAACCTAATGGCATCATCAGTAACACAATTGTACTTAAAGGTAGCACATAACTCCAATAAGTTCACCAAATGCATATGTGGATCTTCAGAGGGCAACCCACCAAACTGAACTGTACTCTGGACCATATGCAGGATTGCTGGCTTAATCTCAAAATTATTTGCCTCCACAATTGGTGGCCTGATGCATGTCTGCACACTTGTAACAGTTAGCAATATGTAGTCCCGTAAGCTCCTCACCGCAGGATTCTGGGCTTGTGCCTGCACGAATTCGAGCACCCCTCCATTCAACCCATCATTATCATATTGATTAGCCATAGCGGTTGAATCATCAATTCTTTTGTTCTTTCGGTTCTGCTTGCACGTTTTTTCAATCTGGATTCAGAGGAACAGGGATGTCTGCTCCTCTTCTGCTCCGCATATACCAAAGCTACTTAAAATTGATCAGAAATACTGCACGCAGATTAAGTAAAAAAATGTTTTCTAGGAACAACCAAATTAGAAATAAGGTTAATTATTTTGATATTGATAATAATTCAGTCACCGGCAACGACGCCAAAAACTTGTTGCGGTATTTCTATATGCTACGCAAGTGTACGTATAGCAATTCATAATAATTTCGGTAAAGCCGAGTATCGTCCACATAGACTGATTTATCAAGTACCAATTAACTAATTTTTAGTTTCTATTTGGCTAACGAATATAAGTGATGATTTCTAAACTACAGAATTAACAAACTAAAGTAAATTGCAGAAATAAAGTAGTAGTGACAACACACGAAGTTTAATTCAGTAATGAAGGCAATTAGGATTTCCAATCTCCTCAACTTTCCATTCTATCATTCATTAATGCAAGACTAGTCACTCTTTTTCTTATTGAGATAGCAGGTTAACTAAGCTGTTCTATATTCCGGTTAGGACATATAAAAACTCAACCTAAGAGAGAACTTTCTATATTTCTATGATAAGTTCAATCACTCAAGAGGATTAATATCAATAACCTAAAACGCTACACAGGCAATCGTGATACTCTCGTCCAAGATTAAACCTACGTCTAATCAACTATAACATATTCAAATCTCCATTCTCAGATCTTGATTTGAAATCATATAGGTAATGAAGACTAATGGTCAATTAATTCTCATTCAACACAAATTGAAGAGATCTTAATAGATGAAGAATAACATTAGCAATGCATTAAATCATAATAGAGTTTAAAGTGATTCGACGAAAAATCCTAATAAAAGTAATTAGCTCATAGTCATGCTAAAAAATCTAATTAACTTAATATACAACATGAACTGAATTAAAGTAAAGAAAAGGAAAATAACTTGAACAATAGATGTCTCTAATGGCTTCTTGTTCTCATGTTCCTTGCCTCCAAAGTGTCCTCTTTTTCCAAATGCGCCTCCCCCAACATATATCACGAAATACCCCCACTAGCTTCGTGACCTTTTTGTCCTTGTTAAATTTAGGTTTTTGGCTGCCCTGACATCGTCGGCGCCGCGACTCGGCTATTAGAGCGTTGCAACGCTAATTCGCTTATGAAAGTCGCTCACTTTACGCGATTAGGTATTTGCGGCTCCATCTTTGTGTTCTTGTATGGCTCTTGATGTTCTTCGTCCGGAATTTGTTTAGACTACTTTCCAAGGTTCCCATGGCTTCTTTGACTCATTTCTTGTGACCATCTATGCATTTTTGTCCTTAATAACCACCTCTTTCCTTTGGATTCGTCTTATTCCTTTCTGAATCGCTTAAAGCCTGAAAATACAAAACAACACGCATAATATTGCACAAGACAAATAAAAAACAAACAAAAGACTCCCTAAAACACACTCTAAAACAATACTAAAATCTACCTAACAATACGGAATTGTTCCCATCGGAAGCAAGGGGAGGGAGGGGTGCGGCGGAAAGTGTAGTAGAGAGAGGGTGTTTAGGGTTTGACTCTGATACCACGTAGAATAATGTAATTCTCTTTGATTGGAGTCTTCTCATTAATACAATATATGTGTGTGTGTGTGTGTGTGTGTTTACTATTGTAATCTTCATTAAATGAGAATATCTAATTTACGTAATTACACTAAAATAATAATTATAGAATATATAGAAAATATTTAAGTATTCTCTATCAATAATCATAGATGAAATAACACGGTTTCCTTATTACCATTATTTAAGGATTGCTTAAACAAGTACTTATTTAATTAAAGAATTCCAATACACTGTGTGATGTTAGTTCAAGTATCATTTGTGAATGGATAAGTCTCCACTTTCACATAATAAAAAGTTCAAACTCGTTCCATCCCAAAAAGAAAGCAAATTAGCCCTACTATTTAAGAAGTAAAATAATTTAATCTGACCGTGATTGGAATTCTCATATAAAGTATTGTTATAAGTGGTAGCTTACTAACATCTTGATATGAACCGTTACTCTTTAAAATACTTTTAGTTTTTCGGTTTGAATTAGCTGGAGGTTTCGTCTAAATTTATTCTAAAAAGATAATTCTAAGGATATGAATTTCGTTCCTTTTAGTGGAAGTAAACGGTATTGAAAAAGAAAGTCAACCAAACCAGCAAAGATAGGTGGAAATATTTGCCACTAATATCCCAAAGAGGAAAGATAAATTAGATGAGTAATGGCTGATGTGTAATTGCCAAGAGTGGGAACTCCCTCATTTGACTGCCGTTCATAAGGAACCCAACTCATCACTTTCCTTACACACCATTTCCCACATCAACTTGAATTAATTCACAAGCCTTACATCTTTTTATAAACACTACAATCTTATCCAATCCAAATTAAGGACAAGTACTTAATCATATGACAACTATTATTATCGTAAGAGTTGTGGTAGATAGATAAAAAAAATTCATGTGTCCTAGAAATGAAAAGAGAATCTTGATATTGACAGTTTTTCTTTTTAATGGGCCTTATACTCCTTCTAAATTAATTAATCAGAGCTCAAAATGAATATCAGACTTCTTGTGAAATAAAAAGAAAAGTATGTTATTGCTTTTACTTTACCACTTAATAAGTTGTATTGTTCGATCAAATTAAGCGATTAAGAAAAAGTAATTAAAATGAGTAAAATATATTTGCTTTCAAGGAACATGATTCAAAATTTTAATTTGATAGGTTTAAGATTCTGAGTTATTGAAAGCTATATGTGAGTTCAAAACTTGATATTTCTAATATTTTTAAGGGCTTTCACTCACGATACTGATAAAAGATGATAAATTCAATTAAACTCATATATAGTTAACACTATAGGTTTCCCCGGGTCACAGGGGCAGATTTAGAGGGGTACGAGGAACATTCTCGTTAAAAAATTACACTATATATATAAGCTAAATTTTGTGTTTATGTACATATATATATGTTTTGAATATTTTGAACAAATTCAAAAGGTTAGGTTAAGCAGTCCAGTCCAGTGTGTTAAAAATTATCTCCAACGTTTAGAGTTTGATTTCCAGGACAATATTATTTTTTATGTTTATTTTTTGTTATTTTTTTCGACCCCCGAGTGAAAATTGAATCCACCACTGCCTGGTTATGTGCTGATTTAAGGCTAATGATAAAGAATAAAGAACATGCTTAATCAAAAACCTCCGGGCTCCGGGTGCACTTTCCACAACATCAACAATAACCTTTTTAAATCCTAAATTAATTCGTTTAATATAAAGAATTTTTGTAAAATTATCTAAAGTTCACTTCTTGAATAAACGTCTTCTTTTACTAATTTCAGTACACAATTATGCGGTGTATTTCGTTATAATTCTCTACATAATACATCTAAGTCAATTAGTATGTGTTAGGCATTTAAAATAAAGTTTTAATAATAAGACTCTACGCATAATTTTGACAGCTAAATAAAAAATCATTAAAGAAAAAAAATTGTGACAGCTAAGGTGAGTCCTGCATAGTCTCCTTCACTTTCTATATATACTTTTCCCTTCCTGCATCAACTCCTCTATATCCCTTCTCTTCATTTCTCAAGTCTCAATTCTCAATTTCATTTTCCACTTAGCTTTCATTTTCAACCTTATTTTTCTTTGAAAAAAAGTTACGTTACTGTTCTCTAAACGTCTCTCTTCTTCTACAAAACTTTTTTTCTTGATCATTTGTTCTGCCACAACTAGTTCGTGTTTTGTGATCAGCACAAAAAAATGGCTGGTGGTGGTGGTATTGGTCCCGCCAACGGGAAAGAATATCCCGGCGAATTAACTCTTTATGTTACTGTTACTTGCATTATTGCTGCCATGGGTGGCCTCATTTTCGGTTACGATATTGGAATTTCAGGTACGTAACGCACCTAGAAGAAAACAAAGTTACTTATCTTATATGCACTGATAGTGTAAACGTATTATTTCATTTTTGACGATGTTTGTTTTATGTTTGGATCAGGGGGCGTGACATCAATGGACTCATTCTTGAGTAAATTTTTCCCATCTGTATTCAGGAAGCAAAAGGCAGACGATTCAACGAATCAGTACTGCAAATTCGACAGCCAAACATTGACGATGTTTACATCGTCATTGTACTTGGCTGCCCTTTTGTCTTCTCTGGTGGCATCTACTGTCACCAGAAAATTGGGACGTACACTCTCCATGCTCTCTGGAGGTGTCCTTTTCTGTGCTGGAGCTTTGATCAATGGCTTTGCTCAGAATGTTGCTATGCTCATTATTGGTCGTATTTTACTTGGTTTTGGTATTGGATTTGCCAATCAGGTACGATTTAATTTCCAATATACATCGAAAATTTGTTCCTTGTTTGAGTTTAAGTTCTGTGTACTGACCTTAAAAAAAAAATATGCACGAGAAGTGTCGTTTTTTTTTTTTTTTTTGTGTTGATCAAGAGAATGGCATGTGGTCATAGTCCTAATTATTTATTTTTTGGTCGTGCCTAGTTGTTTATGAAGTCCAAAACTGGTGTTTATTCTGTTAACAGTAGTACCATGTGAGTGTGTTTATGCAATCGAACAACATTATCTGTGTGTCTGTCTCTATTTTTTTTTCTTCCCTTTTTTTTTCATTTAGTTCAAGGCTGTCCTGTTCTATGGTTCCCCTGTTCTTTGGATTATCCCATGGAATTACGTTTATTTGTTTATGTATTTATTTCTTGGTTTTTGAACTGTAAATTATAGTAATGGCAAGTTGCTGGTCAACACTTCTCCTGCAGTTCGGATCTGAATGGCAGCAAGTACTTACTTAATGCGTAGATCAGACAACTACGTGAAACACATGATTTTCACATGAAAATATATCACTTTTTTAAAATAAAAAAAAATTAACTATATCAACGGGTAATGTAAATAAATTATTCAAGAAATTTAACCTAAAAAAAATATTATTTGCTTTATTTTACAGTTATTAATTCAACTTATAAATCATTAATTTAAGTTACATCTTTACACAGTCAAAGGAACTATAAGAAGTTAAATCTTTTTCTTTTTCTCTTTTCTAAAGCAGATTTATTGTCCATTTTTTGTTTTTTAAAAGAAAAATGTGTTTTGAATTCAACATCAGTGTAGGACTTTCGAGCTGAGGAGCCTACCTTTTACAATTGCATGTTAAACCCTACTTGAAAAAGACTTTAAACCCCACTATGCACCATATACAGTGCAAATTACACCACCACATTTTTTAAAATCCTTTATCGTGTCCCTTAATTTGAAAAATGAATCTGCTTTGGATTCTTCAGCAAGTTGTGATTGTCGTGATGATATCACTTAAGCAATATTTTAATCCAATGATGGTTGTTGAAAGCTAATTCCCATTTTATTGAATTAATCGATCGACGTGCTTAAACCACAACTCCATTTTTTCTGTTTGGATGTATTTCTTTTTCTCCATTAAAGAGACGTGCCCGTGATTTGTTGTCCAGATCGTTGGCTCATGAATACGACTATTTAATCATAAACAAACTGGTTTATAATTTATTAGAAAGTAGCAAGTCATAGAACTTTAAATTATTCATCAACTGATGTCCTCTTTTACTTAGTCTAATTAAGAAAATTGACAACGTGTCCTTATCAATAAAGACAACAACAAGTGGGCCCCCCTTGATGGAAACACAATTTTTCCTACTTTTCTTGCAATTTTCTTCATTATACTTGCCGTTTCTATCTAATTACCTTAGATTAAAATGTGTGTAATGTACTAAAATGTTATTTAAATTTTATAATCTTAAATATGCATGGTAAGAATGTTGGGTTTAGAGAGTTCTCAAATATAAAAGAAACATTCCTTTAAAACTTACAAATAAGACACTTATTGAAATGGAGTAACCATTTGTTGTTTTCTTCTTTTGAATTCGTCTAGCTTGATTTTTTTTTCCCGATGATTAACATTTTTTGTTTATCCAATTGCAGTCTGTTCCACTATACCTATCTGAAATGGCACCATACAAGTACAGAGGAGCACTGAACATAGGTTTTCAATTGTCCATCACAATTGGTATACTTGTGGCAAATGTGTTGAACTATTTCTTTGCCAAGATTGATTGGGGATGGAGATTGAGCTTAGGAGGTGCCATGGTACCTGCATTGATCATCACAATAGGCTCATTGTTCCTCCCTGAGACGCCAAATTCCATGATCGAACGTGGCAAAGTAGACAAAGCCAAATCTAGGCTCAAGAGAATCAGAGGAATTAAAGATGTTGATGAAGAGTTCAATGATTTAGTTGTGGCCAGTGAGGCCTCTAGGAAAATTGAGCACCCATGGAGGAATTTGTTGCAAAAGAAATATAGGCCACATCTTACTATGGCAATTATGATTCCATTTTTCCAGCAACTTACTGGAATCAATGTGATTATGTTCTATGCACCAGTGTTGTTCAAGACTATTGGTTTTGGTGCTGATGCTTCCCTTATGTCTGCTGTGATTACTGGTGGAGTCAATGTCGTTGCAACTATTGTTTCTATTTACTATGTTGATAAATTGGGAAGGAGATTCTTGTTCCTTGAAGGTGGCATTCAGATGCTCTTTTGCCAAGTAAGTTTATTTCATTCCATCATCTTGAATATTATCAAATTCAGAGACTAATCCATAATTTAAATGACCTTCTTTTTATTTCTTTTACAACTTATGGACCTTTTAGATCACAGTCTAAAGATTTTTTTTGAGCAAACTGAAATCTTGTGAGAAAATGTGAGACCATGGTCTAAGATTTGGTAAATTATTGCAAACGTTAGACGACGGTCTAATGTTTTGTCTATAAAACTGAGCAAACATTAAACCGAGTCTAATGATGTCCGGAAGGGTAATTTCCGAAGGACAATGTTTGCACAACGATTAAAAATTGGTACAATTGCTTAAATCAACCATTTTCGTCTTTAATGGTGAATTCAGAATTTAGAGTCAATGGATTCTGCTCTTTACAAATATATTGTCGAACCTATTATGTCTAGTTTGGATCCGTCACTATTCATATTTCTTTATGAAATGAAGTTTGCTTTTCTAACTTGAACTTGTTTTTTATTAATGTACAGATAGCAGTGGCAATTCTCATAGCTATAAAGTTTGGAGTCAATGGAACTCCAGGGGAATTGCCAAAGTGGTATGCCATATTGGTGGTGATATTCATCTGTATTTATGTAGCTGGATTTGCTTGGTCATGGGGTCCTCTTGGATGGCTAGTCCCTAGTGAAATTTTCCCACTCGAAATTCGATCAGCTGCACAAAGTATCAATGTTTCAGTGAACATGATCTTCACATTTGCAGTGGCACAAATATTCTTGACAATGTTGTGTCACTTGAAGTTTGGATTGTTCCTCTTCTTTGCATTCTTTGTGGTGATTATGACTGTGTTCATTTACTTCTTCTTGCCTGAGACAAAGAATATCCCAATTGAAGAAATGGTGATTGTGTGGAAAGAGCATTGGTTTTGGTCTAAGTTCATGGGTGAAGAAGTGGACTATCCAGGAACTGGTGTTGAAATGGCAAAAGGGGGTGATGGATATAGAATTGTATGACCTAAAGAATTAGTTGGAGGGTTACTTTTTATTTGTTGTTGTATAATGTTGTAGTGGGATGGTGATATTGTTAATTAGATTTGATTAAACTGTTTCTCTTGTACCTCTTTTGCATAGAAAAATACACAATACTCTACTGTCTACTCTGTTCAATTTCAACATCAACAATTAATAGAACATTTGTCAGAGCAGCTGTGTAGCCTTTTGTTTGTTTTGTTGAATGTATTTGTCCAGAAAAGCAAATTCAAGTCTCTAATAAATTATACGATCAGAATACAACAAACTTATGTTCAAATTAAAGCTGATAGAAATAGAAAGAAAGCCATTTCACTATATCAGAATCAGTGATAACTAGGACAAAATTTATAAACAAAAGAACGGTTTTTGTCTTTTTCTGTGTCATTGTCCTAAACTTTGGGATGTGAATGTTAATTTAAGTGAAGATGAATCAATATTCCACTAGGAATAGGACATTTACCACTAGGAATAGGACATCTACCAACCTAAGTGATAGCTGGAAATTCTGGCATCTCCTTAAACATGAAACTTTCGTTATCTCTTGGTAATTTTGGTAGCTGAAAAATTGGAGGTTGTCACGTGCTATTCCTTCTGCCTACCTCTTTGTATTTATCCTAAATTTAATTGGGTACTCATTACCGCATGTAATTATTAGCTTTCGCCTGACGCCCTGATTATTTCGATCCTAATAAGTGGTATCACAGCTAACGGTTTAACGGGTTGAAGACAAGCTCAAGCAATGGCGGAGCAAGAATTTTCACTAAGGGGTTCAAAACATAAAAAAGTAAACATACGAAGAAGTGAAAGGGGTTCAACATCTACTATATATACATAAAAAATAATTTTAACCATGTATAAATGAGGATTTTTTTCACCGAAGGGGGTTCATGTGGCTCCGCCACTGGGCTCAAGGCAGTCAGTTCAAATCAAGCTGCAACTAATATCACGATAATGAAATTTTTTTCCGGAGTGCTACACGTGGAGATGAGTTTTCAACATCCTTGCTGCTGCGTATCTTTAAAAACAAAAAATATATATTTTTAACCCATGTTTGGGCCCCAATTTTTAACTCATGTTTAGTTTTTAACACATGAGCTCCTATTATTAACTTGCTTACTTTTAACGCTTGATCCAATTTTAACTCATGTTTACTTTTAATGTATGGGTTCCACTTTAAACATGTGCTCACTTTTAACGCACAAGGCTCAAATTTTTAACCCATACCTATTTTTAACTAAGGCTGGCCAGTGGGCCGGGACGACCCGACCCCGGCCCGACCCCGTCCCGACCCCGGCCCGGTCCCGCCCCGACCCCGCTCTAAAAAAAAAAAAAAAATTTAACGGGGGCGGGACTCGAACTCGGGACGGGACGATGTCTCGTCCCCGCTGCACTGAGCCCGCCTTGAGCCCGCCACCGAGACCGCCTGAGCCCGCCCGCCAGCCCGACCCCTAACCCGACTCTTAACCCCTTTAGAAATAGCTGCACCAACGGCTATTTTAGATTATGGCCAAGGCCAACGACCATTTTAGGCCCCCCCTCCCCCAACCCCCTACCCCTTAATATTTATTTTTAACCCATAAGTTATTATATTTACACTTTAACCCAATTTTTCAACTATAAATAACTCATTTTCTCTTCATCTTTCTCACAAATCTTCCTACAATCTCTCTAATTTCTCAATATATCTCTCTACATTGTTTGCTAAATATTCAATTTTATTAATTCATTTGGGAATTGGGAGTGAAGTTGGCAACTAGCTTGAGGATCTTCCATCGAGCAAAGTTTCAATTTTCAACCTCTCGATTACACGTCGACGTTACGTCGGCGTTTGGTACATTCGTTCCTTCATTAAATTATTATTGTCTGTTTATTTTATTTAGCGCACTTAATTTTATTGTCTTTAATTATTTATTATCATAATTAAAATGGAAGGATTAAAAGGTATGTTTAAGGGTAAGGGTAAGGGTGCTTCTTCTAGTAGAGGCAACCAGGGCAAGGGTACTTCTTCTAGTCATCTTATTCCTACACAGATGATTTTGTTGATACTCAACATTTTCCTACAATACCATTAGATTTAGACGAGGAGTTATTTTCTCGAACTCAAGAAGACTTTAATTTAGACGATGATCTAGGCGATACACCCACTAATATTGATGACAACACGCCCACTAGTGCACCTTCAACTGAACATCCTCCTATTCCCCCTAGTATGAGAGGAGGTCCAAGAAACGACCATTAAAATCGGATGCATGGACATTTTTGATAGGGACGTAGAGAATCAAGTAGCCATATGTAAAATTTGTAAAAATGTTTTAAAATTTAAAAGCTGAAAAGGTCACGGTGGGCGGGGGGGTTTAATTAGACACGTAGTAAGTGCTCATCCAGCTAGGTATGCCCAATACCAGGCTTCAAAAACGGGTGCGCAAACGCCCGCTCCATCGGGACAAGGTTCACATACCGACATCGTCTTTACCAAGTATGTGGTCAAATTAACCCTATGGCGGAGGGAATTGTAGGCTCTAAATACAACAAACATAGAGATAGGGAAGCAATATCAAAATTAGTTCTTTGTGGAGGGTTTGCCTTTTCATTTCCTTCATCTCCCGTTTTATTCATTACATTAGAGATATATATAATCCTCGCTTTTAACGGTTTTCCTAGGTCAACCGTTAAGAGAGATGTATTTAAATTTATGCATGAATATCAACAATATTTACGTTTTCATTATATCATTTTAATGGCAAAGTATCTATCACGTCGATATAGGTCGTAGTACTAACGGCCATGATTATTTAACTGTAACTTGTCATTGGATAGATTATAAATGGTCTATGCAAAAACGTATTTTAGCGTATAGATATATAGATGATAGGCACACTGGTACTTTTATTGCAGAAAATATTTATCAAGTGTGCGATTATTACGGAATTACCGATAAAATTATGACTATTACATTAGATAACGCTTCTAATAACAATTACGCAATTACAATGTTAAAAATAGTTTAGCTCCATCTTTTCCAGGACCATTTTCATATAAAATGCGCTGTACATATATATAACTTAATTGTAAAGGATGGTCTATCACTTTTTGAAGACATTCTTAGTAAAATACAATTTGCTATAAACTTTATTTTTAAAAGTAATAAAGTACAACGTAGAAAAGAATATAAAAAAATTTGTCATGATTGTGGACTACCTTTTAGAAGAATTCCACAAGAAGTATCCACTAGGTGGAATTCTTTATCTGAGCAACTCCTTGTTGCTTATGACTATAAATTACCTATAACTTTATTTTTTAACTCTCATAATAAAAAGCCAATTGATATGATTTTAGATAGTGATTGGGAAAAATTTCCGAACTTATTGTATTTTTTAGAGAAATTTTTCAAGCAACAAAAGAATTTTCCTAGTATATATTATCCTACTATTTCAACTATGTTATTTTATATAACTCTAATATTTTTATTACTTAGTGAATATATGGAAAAACAAATATAAGGCATTTTATTAAAAATGTTTGTCAAAATAAAAATATTTTATTCCTATTCCTTCTATTTATATTATTGGTTACAGATTAAATCCTACTATTAAAATAGACAGTACTAAATCACTAATTGAAACTATTTACGATTGTATAGAAGTACTACCACCTCCAAGTCCCAAAAATCTAAATCACCCACCACCTATTGAACAAACTAAAGAAGAAGTGTTGAATAGCGTAGAACACCACTGCAAAAATATATATAGATTTTATCAACAAGAAAATGCTAGTAACGGACCGGCTACCATACCATCTTCTTCATCTTCAACACAACCTCACCAAAGACATCTTTGTTTACTGGCTAGTATTGAAAGCCTCGTAAATAGAATGTGCGCCGCACTCTACTAACCAAATTAGCGAGTTGGATATTTTTGTTTTGCGAGGTTTACATCAGTATCAAGAAGTTATCAATGAAGATGGACAAGAAGACTTGCTGAAATACTGGAGGGGGAATGAGAAGACCTTTCCGACACTTTCATTGATGGCTCGAGATGTTTTGAACATTCAAGCGTCATCAACTGCGTCGGAAAGCGCTTTTTCTGCAGGCAGATATCAAATAGGAGACCACAGACACTCATTGGCGAGACAGCTTTGAAATTGCGGTATTATTCAGAGATTGGATACGAGCGGAGCGGAGAAGGTGCGGTCAACCTGAGATCAACGAAGAAGATGATGAAAACTACAACGAAATCTTAACCGAAGGTAGTGGAAGCGACGTGGATCAATTTGATCAACAAATACCTATTCCAACCGAAGAACCACATGAAATCATCAAGCAATTAGAACAGATTTTTTGAAAATGTAATTTTTAATTGCAATTTTATTATGTAATTTGCAACTTTTGGACAACACCATAAAGTTGCAATTTAGATTTTAGACAATTGTATTTGTATTACAAAAAATCATATGTCTATTAAATAATATAAGAGGCACAAAAACAAATTTGGGATGTTTTTATTACACTATCTTGTTTTGTTTATTGAGTTTTTATACATATATTATTTAAAAAAAAAGGAAAACCCGACCCGCCTCGCCTCGACCCGAGCCCGACCCGAGCCCGCTTCGCTTCGATATCGACGGATCGGGATCGGGACGGATCGAGCAGTCCCGCCTGCATCCGACCCGCTAGGCCCGCTAGTCCCGATCCCGACCCCTGATCGTCCCCGCCCGACCCGACCCCGCCAGATCTTACCCGCTGCATCTGAGCCCACCCACCGCCACCCTTATTTTTAACCATGTCAAACAACAGTGATTAAGATTATGTGAAGAAGGAGGATGAAGATTATTTTGCCAGAAAATTCAGGCCAAGAGAAGATTTGTTAGAATTTGTCATGAATTTACTAACTTATTTGAATTCTACCATAATTATGTTTTGCTACAAAAATAATTTCTTGGTAGAAAAGATTTTTTTTGTACAAAAAGACTACCATATTTATTCTTTTCTTGTAAGAGAAGTTTTAAACTTTTATAAATAGAATATCTTTTCTTCTCATACAAAAACACAATAGTATCCACAATGTAGTCGTTAAGAGAGTTTCGTTTAGGGGAGATTTCTCTCTCTGACAGTTTTCATGTTTTTATATTAGTTTTTCATATGTAGATCAATTGATCAAATAATATTAGAATATTATGTCTCGTTTAGTATATTTTCTTTTGTCGTCTGATTTATCTTGTTCAATGTTTGCAATTATTAGCTTCCGCATGATGCTCAGATTATTTCGATCCTAACAAGTGGTATCACAACCAACGATTCAACGGGTTGAAGACAGGCTCAAACAGTAACAGAGCAAGAATTTTCACTAATGAGGTTCAAAACATAATATTTCGATCCCAACAATATTTACTTATAGGACACCCTAGGGGTGTTCATTTTGACATATAAAAATAACCTTTTTCATCGCGCTCAAATTTAAATTAGAATAGGTTAAATTATGATTTGTTACTCGAATCATCTTTGATCCAAATAAACTTTGATTAGTTGAATCATGACATGTTAATTGATACAACACTCTTGATCTTAGCACAACCTTGAGTTTTAAGAGGACGCCAACAACCAAATACAATTAGGAGAATATAAAATATAAAAAGAAGCAATTAAAGGGAAACTTGAGTACCTCTGCCATTATCAAGTAAATTATATGAGATGACAAGAATCAACGAAAGACGTACGTAAAAGTTATCCACGTGAAAACTAGAACAATTAAATGTTGGAAATTAGCCTTTGACGGGAGTTGCGACCGACCAATTTTAACGGCTTAAACACTAGTGTTACGTATGTTGGAGAATCCGGTTCTTCACATGTGCATGATCTACTAAGTACGTAGATAACCGTAGGGCCAAGAATCGTCAAATTTCATTAAGAAATGAAAGAGATATTGGTTCACGAAGTGAGGTGTTTGAAGCATGGAAAAGTGTGGTATTGTGCTCAATTCTCCCTCATCGGTGGAGGAAGAATGAATTGTTTTGTTTATAAGTCTCAAAGTTGGTTTGGGGTTTGGGACCCTAAGGGGTATCCCATGTGTTTAAAGGAGGGAGGACCTAGATGTGCTTCGGTTTGAGGACGGGTCATGGGTTGTGGGCTGTGCTTCTTTTGATATTATCTTTTTGGGCCAGAGAACTTTGCCAAATGTACAGTTTGATCCCAGAAGTTTCATATGTACAGTTTGGACCAGAATTCTTTCATATGTACAGTTTGGTCTCTGAAGTTTCCAGAAAGTCAGAATTGGGCAGAGAGATCAGAAACGCCACATAACTCAATTCAGCTATTTATTTTGGCTGAATTACTCCTCCTATAATGGCCAATCCGTTGCTCTTTTCCACCATTTATTTTGGTGGTATTACTACCTCCATAATGGTCATTACTTGGCCAGTAATGACACTTATGGAGGCAGTTCAACAGCCCCTCCCTCACCTACAATCCCTTGCACCATTGTTGAGCTACTCACACAACACACAAAAAAATAGACGAAAAACAGAAATAATTCAGTTATTCCTACAAGCTTCTAAGCATCATTTCATTACTCAAAATTCTTCACGGTAACACCTGAGTTTCCTTTGCTCAATTGTTCCATTGCTGTTTTATCTTGGGAGACAATTGTCCAGGACGTATAAATGATACATACGGGGCAATATTGTCTTAAAGACAGAATGCCACACTCGACTCAGCATACACCAAAAACAGAAATTAGTTCCAGTTTTTCTTGTTCAACATCTTTGTAATTTTCAGTTTTGTTGTTGAATTATATTTTCAGTTCTTGTAAGTCTTAGCAGTTATTTGTAATTTCCGTTTCCTGCACCTTTGTAACCAACATTAAAGACAATGTAAAATGTTATTTTTAGAGTGAAAGTTGTTACAATATTATGTAAATCATATTATTATTATGTATTAATGTAGTATCATTTTATATATGGTAGGTAGTAAAATGTTAATTAGAAATATTATGTTAATTAGGTAAAAGATTATTAGAGATTGATTAGGAAGATTAGGCATGATTGACTCTTCCTAATTATATGTATATGGTGTATATATTGTGTCATTTAAAAATGAATACATTGAGAAAAATACTTTCAAAAGTCTTACAAAAGTAACCTCGTCAAAGTTGCTTATACTTATTGCATTGACTACTCAGCTGATTTTTCTTTTTCAGTCGACAATGATAGCCTTACTCTCTCTAGCACAAAAACACTTTAAATATGTGTTCACTCTACCCTTCTAAATCTTATTTGTGAAATTATACACTAAATTTATTATTTATTATTATTGTTGTAATATTATCTGTTAGGAAAAAGGTTCAATCGGAAAAATTAATAGAGTATTACTGTGAATATTCTGACTAAACACAAAGACATTCATGTTTTCTGAGAATGCTTTGTTGTGTTAGGTAATTAACATATCTTTTTTAATCACTATCTGACCCCAACAATAAATTGGATCGAAATAACTCTTCTGGTACTCCTTCTGTTCCAAATTTTCGAAAGTAAATTTGACTAATCTTCAAAGTTAAATTGACTTAAATCAACTCAATATTTTATAATTAAAATGTAGATATTTATAAATTATACGAAAAACATTACAAGTTGAAATTTTTCTCATGTTAATTTGATAAAAAAATATATTTTAATATATTAATCAAAGTATATATAATTTGACTCTAAAGCGAAACATGACAACTAATTTGGAATGAAGAGAGTACAATTCTTTGTTTCTATATTAATTTCTGAATGTGCAGAATCTTCCTTTAACTAAAAACTTTTGAGGTGGTCAGGAGAAAATAGGAAGCAAGTAAACTCTTAGCTTTATTAGGAAGAGTGTGACCACAATGAAGAGGAACCTTTTTTTCTCTTACGTATATTCATTATGACTTCCAAAATCGATATCGCTCTCTTCAAACATTAAAGTTGGATGTATCTGAAACTATGGGTGGTCAGTGGGCCGGGCTCGGGTCTGGCGGGCCGGGTCTGGCGGGGTCGGGGTCGGGCGGACGGAGAAGGGGCGGGTCGGGTATGGCGGGCTCCAAAGTCGGGTTTGGCGGGGATCGAGCAAGTCCGATCCGATCCCGATCCCGTCGGGCTCGGGCCGAGGCGGCTCGGGTCGGGTCGGGCTCGGCCTGATACGGCGGGTTTTCATTTTTTTTTAAATAACATATGTATAAAAACTCAATAAACAAAACAAGATAGTGTAATAAATAAATAAAAACATCCCAAGGCTGTTTTTGTGCCTCTTATAGTATTTAATAGACAAATGATTTTTGTGGAATACAAATACAAATGACTAAAATCAAAATTGCAACTTTGTGGAGTGGTCCAAAAGTTACAAATTACATAATAAAATTACAATTAAAAAATTACATTCTCAAAAAACTCGTTTCTAATTGCTTGATGATTTCATGTGGTTCTTCTGGTTGGAATTGGTATTTGTTGGTCAAATTGATCCACGTCGCTTCCACTACCTTCGGTTAAGATTTCGTTGTAGTTTTCATCATCTTCTTCGTTGATCTCCTGGTTGATCGCACCTTCTCCCGCCTCCGCTCAGATTCCAATCTCTCGAATAATACCGCAATTTCCAAGTCGTCTCTGGCTAATGAGTGTCTGTGGTCTCCTATTTGATATCTCTGCAGAAAAAGCGCTTTCAGGCAGCTGACGACGCTTGAATGTTCAAAACATCTCGAGCCATCATTGAAAGTGTCGGAAAGGTCTTCTCATTCCCTCCAAAGATTTCAAAGAAGTCTTCATGTCCATCTTCATTGATAACTTCTTGATACTGATGCTAACCCTGCAAAACAAAAATATCCAACTCGCTAATTTGGTTAGTAGTAGAGGTACGACCGCACATTCTATTTCTGAGGCTTTCAATACTAGCCGCAGAAACAGCATGTCTTTTGTGAGGTTGTATTGAAGATGAAGAAGATGGTATGGAAGCTGGTAAGTTACTAGCATTTTCTTGTTGATAAAATCTCTATATATTTTTGCATTGGTGTTTTACGCTAGACAATACTTCTTCTTTAGTTTGTTCAATAGGTGGTGGGTGATTTAGATTTTTGGGACTTGGAGGTGGTAGTACTTCTATACAATCGTAAATAGTTTCAATTAGTGATTTAGTACCGTCTATTTTAATAGTAGGATTTAATCTGAACCAATAATATAAATAGAGGGAATAGGAATAAAATATATTTTTATTTTGAGAAATATTTTTTAATAAATTTGCCTTATAAGTCGGTTTTCCATATATTCACTAAGTAATAAAAATATTAGAGTTATATAAAATAACATAGTTGAAATAGTAGGATAATATATACCGAAAATTCTTTTGTTGCTTGAAAAAATTTCTCTAAAAATACAATAAGTTCGGAAATTTTTTTCCAATCACTATCTAAAATCATATCACCGGCTTTTTATTATGAGAGTTAAAAAATAAAGTTATAGGTAATTTATAGTCATAAGCAACAAGTAGTTGCTCGTATAAAGAATTTCACCTAGTGGATACTTCTTGTGGAATTTTTCTAAAAGGTAGTCCACAATCATGACAAATTTTTATATTCTTTTCTCGTTGTACTTTATTACTTTTAAAAATAAAGTTTATAGCAAATTGTAATTTACTAAGAATGTCTTCAATAAGTGATAGACCATCCTTTACAATTAAGTTATATATATGGCACGCACATTTTATATGAAAATGGTCCTGAAAAGACTGAGTTAAGCTATTTTTAAAATTGTAATTGCGTATTTGTTATTAGAAGCGTTATCTAATGTAATAGTCATAATTTTATCGGTAATTCCGTAATAATCGCACACTTGATAAATATTTTCTGCAATAAAAGTACCAGTGTGCCTATCATCTATATATCTATACGCTAAAATACGTTTTTGCATAGACCATTTATAATCTATCCAATGACAAAGTTACGCTTAAATAATCATGGCCGTTAGTACTACGACCTATATCAGACGTGATGGATACTTTGCCATTAAAATGATATAATGAAAACCGTAAATATTGTTGATATTCATGCGCGAATTTAAATACATATCTCTTAACAGTTGATTTAGGAAAACCGTTAAAAGCAGGATTATATATATCTCTAATGTAATGAATAAAACCGGAGATGAAGGAAATGAAAAAGGCAAACCCTCCACAAAGAACTAATTTTGATATTGCTTCCCTATCTCTATGTTTATTGTATTTAGGGCCTACAATTCCCCGTCATAGGGTTAATTTGACCTTGTACTTGGTCCGGACAATATTAGTATGTGAACCTTGTCTCGATGGAGCGGGCGTTTGCACCCGGTTTTGAAGCCTGGTATTGGGCATACCTAGCTGGATGAGCACTTACTACGTGTCTAATTAAACCCCAGTCCCACCGTGACCTTTTCCAGCTTTTAAATTTTAAAACATTTTTACAAATTTTACATATGGCTACTTGATTCTCTACGTCCCTATCAAAAATGTCCATGCATCTGATTTTAATGGTCGCTTTCTTGGACCTCGTCTCATACTAGGGGAATATGAGGTATTTCAGTTGAAGGTGCACTAGTGGGTGTGTTGTCATCAACATTAGTGGGTATATCATCTAGATCATCGTCTAAATTAAAGTCTTCTTGAGTTCCGTAAAAATAGCTCCTGGTCTAAATCTAATGGTATTGTAGGAAAATGTTGAGTATCAACAAAATCATCCTGTGTAGGAATAAGATGACTAGAAGAAGTACCCTTGCCCTGGTTGCCCCTACTAGAAGAATCACCCTTACCCTTACCCTTAAACATACCTTTTAATCCTTCCATTTTAATTATGATAATAAATAAATAAATAAATAATTAAAAACAATAAAATTAAGTGATCTAAACTAAATAAACAGACAATAATAATTTAATGAAGGAACGATCAGATAAACGACGTAACGTCGACGTGTGTAATCGAGAGGTTGAAAATTCAAACTTTGCTCAATGGAAGATCCTCAAGCTAGTTGCCAAGTTCACTACCAATTCCCAAATGAATAAATAAAATTGAATATTTAGCAAACAATGTAGAATTGTAGAGAGATATATTGAGAAATTAGAGAGATTGTAGGAAGATTTGTGAGAAAGATGAAGAGAGAAATGAGTTATTTATAGTTGAAAAATTGGGTTAAAGTGTAAATATAATAACTTATGGGTTAAAAATAAATATTAAGGGTAGGGGTTGGGGGAGGGGCTAAAATGGCCGTTGCCATAATCCATAATCTAAAATGGCCGTTAGTGCAACGGTCATTTTTGCAAATCGAGGGTGGTCTGGCCTGGGCTCTGCGGAGTCGGGTCTCGCGCTGGCCTGGGGCGGGCTCGGGTCTCATGGGACATCGTCCCGTCTGAAGTTAGTCCCGCCTCGTATTTTTTTTTTTTTTTGAGGGCGGACCGGACTGCTCGGGTTTGGTCGGGCTGTCGACCTTACCACCGCCACTCTATCTCAAAATGTAATAATTTTTGATTATTTCTATTAATAAAAAAGATTATATACATAATATACAATCTATAAATATGAAAAATCATATTATTACTATAATACTAATATCTTAATTTCAATTGTATAAGAATTCTACAAAATATGGTAAGTAACCTAAATATACTTGTTTTGTCCGTGATATTCATACACAGTTTCTATCACACCTTCGCAGTCATAGTATGCGATTGTCGTACGTTGAGACTGTCCCTAAAATCTTCAAACAGAACCAAGGGAAGACCCTTAGTAAAGATGTCAGCAATTTGGTACCTTGAAGGGATATGCAAGACACGTACTTGTCAATGAGCTACCTTTTCGCGAACAAAGTGAATATCCATCTTGATATGTTTAGTGCACTGATGTTGGACCGAATTCCTAGATAGATAGACGACACTAACATTATCACAGAGGAAGTATGCGGCTGAGAATATTGAGAGAGTTGGCATGTCATTTTGTAAGTCCTCTTCTACTCAAGTTGATACCAAACCGAAGCTGAGTGCTACGTCTAGCACACCTTATGAGGATCCCACTCACTATCGTAGTCTTGCAAGGGCTCTTCGGTATCTTACATTCATGAGACCAAATATTACATATGCAGTTCAGCAGGTGTGTTTATTTATGCATGATTCGCGGATTGAGCACATGCATGCGCTCAAACGCATTATACGATACATACAGGGCACGCTTGATTATAGGTTGCATTTATATCCATCCTTTGTCTCTACTCTCGTGTCTTATACAAATGCTAATTGGGGTGGATGTCCAGATACCAGACGTTCAACTTCTGGTTATTGTATGTTTCTTGGCGATAACTTGGTCTCTTGGTCGGCAAAACACCATGATACTTTATCGTAATCTCGTGCGGAGACCGAGTATCGAGAAGTAGCCAATATAATGTTTGAGTCATGTTGATTGCGTAATTTATTAGAGTTTTACTTTCCTATTCAGAAAGCTACCTTGGTCTAGTATCATTTGAATTTGATTTCATTTGATTAGTATTTTGTAATAAAAAGCATATGAATTTGGTTCCCACTTCTACTAAAGTTGTGAACTCTCGAAGCTTCTAATAAAGTCATCTTTACCTACCCTTGGGCACCACTTTTTCAAACTTTTGCCTTTTTGTTACATATTATTTTTAGAATATTAAAGTAGTTCTAAAAATTGGCATTATCCACTTGTATCTAGACCTGTTCAAATGTCGGGTCGGGTGGCTTTTTTTTTTCCTCCTTGCCCGATCCTGACCCTATATTTTTTTAAAAATTCCGACCCTGGCCCTGACCCTTCGGGGACCTTACGGGTCACCGGTTGGCCCTGACCCGACGAATTTTTTTGGCGGGACAGGGTCGGGCCGGGCCGAGATTTTTTTTTAAAAAATTGAATTTATAAAAATGAAATTGGTATTCACCTCTACATTATCACGAAATTTCGACGTTGAAATGTATTGTATATCGTGAGATCTTGACTAAAGAAAAAGAAAATTAGAAATCGATTTGGGGAAAAACACAAATTGATTGGGAAAACGGATGTTTTTCTAAAAATTGACTGTGCCTTTGACCGGCCATGTCTCGAAAAAATACGCAAAATAAAAAAAAAGGGTAAAACGAACATCCGAGCGCAGAGTTATGATCATTTAAAGTTTCACCAATTTACAACTACTTTCTCTCCCTAAATTATGCTTCCGTGATATTAACAAAATGACTAATAATATAAATATATAATTAATAATCAGCTACCGTTTTTATCTTATTTTATGTCGAGTTCAATGTAGATTAGAGCAATACATACATATATATATATATATATATATATATATATATATATATATATATATATATATATATATATATATATATATATATATATATATATATATATATATATATATATATATATATATATATAAACATGCATTATATCACTTATTAATGACAAAAATATATATAAGTACAAAATAAATATTAATGAAGAAAAAATAATATAAATTATATTTAAAAATATGTGAAATTGGGTCGGTCAGAATGAGTAAATTTTTCCACTGGCCCGACCCCTGATCGGGTCCCAGCTTTTTCGAATTAGTGGCTCATGTGTCAGCTAATTTTAGCGGACCCTGGCCCTGGTTTTTCGAGCCGGGCCGGGTGGGTCCCCGACCCGGTGGACAGGGCTACTTGTATCTAATTTTCTACTATAACATGCTCAAATTTTGTTGTTTCTTCTCTTTTGGGGAAATATGAATCCTAAGCAGCAAACTGCTGTTTAGGTGCTTTTTAAGGATACAAGAATATGTTTTACAACAATTAAAGTAGGTACATTTTAGCTTGCAATTGAAACATAAAACTTTTATAAGTGACTGAAGAATTTCTCAACTCTTATTCCCCCATATATATATATATATATATATATAAAGTGGGACCTTATTAAAGACTAGACTTATGGTTCAATATAATTTAAAACTTGACTATATATTCAAAGGATATTGAGTGATAACTCACCAGTAAAACTATTAAATTATATTCTAGAATTGAAGTTAAAAATGAAGGAATATGTTTATTGATGAATGATTTACAATATATATAAGGTTATAAAAAAATTATTTTGATACAAACTAGGTAACTAATTAACCTAATTACAAAAGGATTATAATTTTACCTAAAATAGGAGATATACAATTAATATAACTAATGAAAGAATATTGGAAAATATTCTATTACACCCCGCAGTCGAAGCAGGAGGTTCACGAACACTGAGACTGGCTTGAAAATCATCAAATAGTATGCGCGGAAGTGCTTTGGTAAAGATGTCGGCAATCTGATAACTGGAAGGAACATGAAGGACATGAACTTGACCACGAGCCACTTTTTCACGAACGAAATGAATTTCCATCTCAATGTGTTTAGTGCGCTGATGTTGGACGGGATTGTCACACCCGATTTTTACCACGGATCGCGACGTAATGGGCGCTTCCTTGGAGTGATTAGCTGTTGAGGAGTCGCCACCTAATTATTCTACGGTGAATTAGGACACCTAAATATTAACTAAATGATGCAAAGTGAACTCCGATTTATGGTCTGCGAAATTATGAGATTTTAGGTAAGGGTTCTTTATTATCCTAAAGGGAAGGAGTTAGACATCCTTTAAGATCCGCTAACTTGCTGTCCGATCTAACTCAGGTTAATTGTTACACTAAGGAAAATACATGTTTACAAGTATAAAGTTAAAATAATGTTGCAAGTAGTTAATAAAAAAGATGCATTTTGACAAAGTAATGATTTTTCTCTTTTGAAGAGTTTTGCAAAAGTAATTGCGAAAATAAATTCCCGATATGAAATCTGGAAGAGTATGCATGACATTGCTTTATAAAAAATATATATAATTGAATTTTTGAACGAAAGCGTGCATTTGTAAGGTATGGTTTATAAAATACATGTAAAGTGGATTTTGAATAAAAGGCATGTATTTGTATGGTGAAATACATATACAGTTAATTTTTGGATAAAGTATGCATTTGTATGAAAGTTGATAAAATACATGCAAAGTTGATTTTGAAAAAAAATATGCATTTGCTTGGCATTATATATAAAATAAATATTTTGCATTTGATAGTAAAGGGGGAAAGTAAATTATTTACAATGCAAAGAAGTGATTTTTTATGGAAGTCATTCTAAGTTGCAAATCGGATAGAAACAAAACTTTATTTGTATGATTAATAATGCGAACAAAAGACCAAGTTATTTTAAAAATTTAAACATGCATGGCGAGCCTAAGATCAATAAGCTAGCGGCGAGTTTCCAATTTTATACTACACGAGCCTAAAATAAATAAACTAACGACGGATTTCTAATTTTAAACTACCATATTAATTAACCATTCAAGGCCTAATTGTTCCGAGTCTTCTAAGGATCGCACAAAACTGGATAATTAAATTACAACAATAAGTGAAATGACTGAATTAAGGAACAATAATAAAAGGGCGACTAGGGCAGATGACGTTGTCATCCCGCCTTATTTGTTTAGAAATTCCGAGGCCAGATAATGCAAGAAATATGAATGCGGGTCTTCGTTGGACAATGGCCATGATGAGTCTCATAACAAGACTTTTCATTGCTTCCGATGCATTTTATGTAAAACAAAAAAAAATGATTAGTGATGGAACATGAAACATAAGCATAAGAAAATATAAAGGGGAGTTCAGAGAATACCCAAAATTCAGATGTAAATGAAAGGGAAAGTGCTAATATATATATATATATATATATATTAGATACTCTATATTAATTAGCAACTTAAACGAATCGAAAGACCAAATACTGGTAAACACGAAGTTTGGGCTGCGGGATAGTGTATGACACGTAAAAGAGAAAAAAAATGAGAGATAAAACCCATAATTTCCTCAAATTTTAAAAAGGAAGAAGAAACACGCTAGCCCAAATCGTTAAGCAGCCCACAACAAATCAACTCTTCTTGTTATAGTATATATTTTGTATATATATATATATATATATATATATATATATGAAGCAGAAGGTAAACAGACCCGATTACCATGCATTTATCGATATACCAGCCATACTGGCCACTCATTTAGCCACTTAAAATTGGTATACATGAAAAATTCACAAGATACATGATATACTTGGAGATATATAAGGATATACAATCGATATATACCAGGTGTGTATACATGAGCTTCACACCTTGTATATTATGAAATATACCACTTGTATACTTCACGCAGAAAGATAGATAAAACGATAATTTCATATTGTAAGGTGAAGCAGGGAATAGGCTGAGGTGTACAGGTATACATCCCGACATAATACTTCAAGATATAGGCAGAAACAATTCACTCAACCAAGACAGATGTAGGTTAAGCCATAGGAATATGCAAAGGGACGGGGAGACTGGTTATGACTCTTCATAGGCCTCGCAGTAGTCAATTCTTCTCAGGGGTGGATCAAACCAAATAGTCCAGACTCTATGAACATGTGTAAACCAACCAAAGGAATTTAAAGATATGCTAACTAGCTTGCAAGATAAAACACGACGTAACTTTCGCTATTTTTAAGCTAAACAGGTCAACTGCCTATTTTCTCAACATATCAGGTCATTGTTGTGAAAGCAAAGGGGTAAGGGACACAATAAGGTCGTGGACATCATCTTCAACCCAGGTAAGGCTTAAAGAATCAATACACATCTCATACAAGCATAGACACACCCTTGACAATTCATTTATCTTAAACAAAATCAGATTGGCACAAGTGACATACAAATCAGGTAGAATAAACTACATGACATTAAGTAAACTCCTATAATATCTTTTAGTCATGGCATAATTGATAAGGTCATTATATAAGACCTGAATTAACAAGCCATTATCACACAACTAAAATCACATCTAACATACTACTTAGAATTCAAAACTCAACAAATGACACACATACATCATTTATTAGTCATGGAGAGTGTGTGATGATAGAATTGAGGTGTGAGCAAGTAGGGCACGAATGAGGTTGTTTATGATTTGAATTTTCCGTTCAGCTTTATCATTTTTGGAGGATGTGTGAGGGCAGGAAAATCGAAAGGTAAGACCATTTTTGGAGCAAAACTGTTTGAATTGGTTATTATCAAATTTTATGCCATTGTCTCATTGAAAACATTTAATGCTCTTTTCAAATTGTGATTTTACGAAAGCACTAAATAATGGAAAATGGGGTAGACCTGAGATTTATTTTCAATTGGAAAAGTCCTTAGAAAGTTAGAATAATCGTCCAAAACAACACATAATATCGATGTTCAGCCGTACTCAAAATAAGGGATGTCCACAAATCAGTATGTATTATCGAAAGGCATTAAAGTATAATTTATGGATGCAAAAAATGACATGTGTTCTCAAAAATGCAAGATTCACATATAGGAGTCCTTGAAATACGGTTGCAATTAATAAAATTATTTTTTCTAAGGGAGCATAAAATAGAGTCTCTCGGATGTCCTAATCTAGAATGACATAGGAAAGACGAAAGAGCATCAAAGGTTGATGGAACTGAGGTTGGATTGTTGACGGCGTTTGAAATAGGGTAGAGATCTCTGATGTTGTCACATTTTATTATTCGTCTCCCTGTCGTAAAATCTTTTACAGTAAAACCAAAAGGATCAAAGTCAAGAGAAACCCAATTGTCAGTTGTGAAACATCGCACCGAGATTAGATTCTTAATGAGTTTATGGGCATGGAGGACATTTTTTAAGATTAGTGGTGGATGTGGTGGGAATAGGGAGGAATGACCATAACCACAGATGGGAATGCCTTATCACTACCAACAATAATATTTCGATTTAAATTATTCAAATTGGAATAAGATGAGAGAGTACATTGTGATGTCGTCATGTGAGATGTGGCGCATGTGTCCATATACCAATTTTCATTTGGAGTCGGTACATAAGTCGATGGTGGGGGGCCTATGCTGTGTAGGTCTGTTGTGGATGTGGGTCAAGTATGCCAGGTTGGGCCTGTGGTTCTGAGGTGGAGTTCACGAGGATGTCGGATACAAGCAAGGAGGGGAGGCCCATGATGGTGGGGGCCACGTAGCCCACGACGGAGGGTGCTGCCACTGCAGCGGTCGTTGTTGCCAGAATTTCTTCCACCGGTTGTTACGGGATGAAGCAGACTGTTGTGGGTCTTCTGACCGATGGTTCTAGTTACTGGAATGGGAGGCCCTGCCATCTGCGGAGGGCCCGACAGTGGTGGTGAGGGTGGCGTCGGTAATGCTGGCTCGAGTGGTGTTACACTTGATTTTTCGGGTTTTTTCAAGGATGAGCTTCTAACGGCCCCCATAAAACAGAAGTAACAGTGTGCATTGCTGAAGGATGGTGGCAATGCCATCATATAATTCATTCAAACCTGCAATAAGTTGTATGACCAATCGCTGATTAGTGACTGGTGCACTGACGTTAGAAAGTTGGCCGGTAAGCATCTTGAGTTCTTGACAATAAGCAGACACGTTTGGGAAATCGTCCTGATGAACGTCCTTGAACTGATTTTCAAAGTATAACGCTCGTTGAGTTTTGTTGTTGTGGAAAATACTTTCCAAACGTTCCCACATTTGGCGGGCAGTGGCATCGGTCTCAATAATGGTGTGCAACAGATCATTAGATATCGTATCGTATATCCACTGGAGGACGGCTACGTCCAAATGAGACCAAAGTGCATCATTAGAAGTTGAAGCCGATGGTATGTCTGTGGACTTCGGCATGGGAGGGATGATGTGGTCGATAACTTCGTAAACACAACAATGAATCTTAAAAAGCTCCACCCACGAGGAGTATTGACCCTTTTTCCATCTCAAGAGTTAGAGGGATGAAGTTTTTAATGTTGTTTACGGCAAGTGTCGGATAAAATTTGATTTTGTCAGCCAAGGAAGAGGAAATTTTAGAGGAAGAATGGCCGGAAAAATTAGGGTTCCATCGTGGGAAAAATAGGTGGTGGGCGGCCGAGAGAGGTCGGCGACTAGGGTTCCAACGTGGGCTAGGTGCCGACGTGGAAAAGAAAGTAAGCGACCGAGAAGGTGTATCAGCAGCTAGGGTAGGGTTTGTAGTTTTAGGCTACTGATATCATGACGGAATATGTTCCTTGATGTTTATTGATGAATGATTTACAATTTATATAAGGTTACAAGAATATTTACTTTGATACAAACTAGGTAACTAATTAACTTAATTACAAAAGGATTATAATTCTACCTAAAATAGGAGATATACAATTAATATAATTAATGAATATTCTATTAAAAAGCATCATCCTGTAAGAAAATGTTTACATTATTGGGTAAACTTTACATGTTATAGCAGTTAAATTCTATATCCTAAGCTTGTGGAAGAAAATAAAGAGTAACACAAAGAAAAGGGAAAAACTTTAAAAAGAGAAAAGATCAAAAGAATAAGAGTGTGCGAGTAAAGTAATGTCATTCAAATACTAATAAAGAGCTTCCTATATCCACACCTTTGTTAGAAACTGGGAATCAAAATCGACAAGCTTTTGGTTTCGAATCATGAAATTTGTGGGACTGTAGGGTGACAAATTAAAATAAAAGACGTCAATGCTCATCTCCTTCGTAATTAATACAAGTAATTTTCAATAAAAAGAAAATGGAAGTAGATAAGATCTTTTTTATTCCATTGTGTCACGATCTTGCATATGAGGCTAACTTTCTTTGCTAGGATATCATGATCCACCTCAAAAATATTAATAGTATTTAATACAAATATGCAATTGGGTTTTGCTTTTCTTGCCTCTACTAACTTAGGAGATCAAGAGGAGTTATTTACTGATTTAGGTCATGGATTTTGCAAGAGCGGAAAGGACGATGGTGATGAATCATATGATTCTATGCACCTTTTTTGTCCAATTTGGCAAAATCTTTCTGGATTGAAAGGTCTAAATATTTTGAGTTTTGGATAGGAAAGAATATAAGTGGTACTTAGTGTTGTTACTTGTTCCTCTGTCTTTCATTTGGACAAACTTTAAAATTGATGACCTACATTTTACACCACATTGTCAACAAAAAACAACGGAAAATTCTAAGTGCGCACCATTATTATATTGAAATACTTCTCAGACAAGTTTTTATAATATTTCATCAGTATTTTCACTTAATCTCAGTAATTGCAATATTGATGGTCTAACCAGTATAAATTGTATAACCTTCCGTAAAAATATGAGCCAACAAAATGTATATTTTTTGTATACTAATGAGTGTGTGTGTATATATATATATATATTATTCATAACTAGTGTACAGTTTTTGTATATTTGTGAATCTGACCTAAATTATTTTGGATAGTGGCCAAATTTGTAACTTTTCCATATTAAGTAGTACTCATTTATGTCAAACAGGGCTTGGAATTAATAGTGGAAAGGAACATGGACTCTCATCTTGCGTCAATGAAATGATCCTTGGGTGGGTTAAGGCCGTTTGGCATATATTGGGTTTCCTTAAGATGCATAATGGGGGTCTGTTGTGTGTGTGAGAGAGAGATTAATTGTGTATTTGTGTTTATGGGCTTCGTATTTTATTGGCCCAAAAATCTCTAATAGGTAAGCTAGAATTTTCATGATATCACTCTCGGGCATATAAGACGAGAAGTACATTATATTGATTTTGTTCCATTTCTTTGTGGGGATTTTCCTTCAAACGCACTGTCTTTAATATTTGCCCCTCAAATTGCTGATTTTTAATTTTTTACCCTACTTCTCATACAATGGAAATTTATCAATCAAAGTACCCATATAAAGCGCTGGTCTAAGGACAATCTAGAGTGGAAAATAGGAATTTGAGCTGAATTCGGGCGAATTAAGATGGACTGAATCAATAAAATAAGTTATTGCTTAATTTTGCCCAAAGATTACTCTGCCTGAGATGAGTTGTTTTAGATGGACTAAATAGTGAGTCATAATCTAATCTGTTCAACTCTTATTGAATTTTGATTTTTTATTGATTTTTTATAATTTATCTGATTACCAAACAAAACTAATAAAAAATTACTTTCTATTATGATTATATATAGCATATCAAATGGAAAAAAAACAAAATAATATTTTGACAATGTTTTTCGTGGATCGCTTTTGCTTACATATTTAACCCAAATTAACCTACTTTTAGATATTACTGAACTGAAAAAGAAAAAGAAAAATAAAATTAAGTTAATAAATAGATGAATAATTAATTCGTCCAAACTTAGTAGAATTGGCTAATCCTATTTTTACGTGCTAATATTCCATTAAAGTAGTTTAAACACATTATTGTGCTTTGAGCAGATGACCACACCCATTCACATAGCTTCCTAAGTTCTCACAAATGTATTATTTTTGGCTTACATGAAAAGCTCGTCGTCAGAGCTCCTTTTGCCATTTCCTTCTCCCCCTAACCAACTCATCTATTGGGCTTCTTAAAGAATATAGAGGTAATTATAGTAACAAGAGGCGAAGCCATGTAGGAGTAAGGAGGTTTATCCCAACTCAGTTTCATGAAAAATTATATTGTATATACAAATTTAAATTATTTTTTATATATATTAATAAATGATGAATCTAGAGTTCGGATTGCTAAGATATTCACTCCCTTATGTGTTCTATGATGCATTGGCATATATTTGACTCGGGTTGCACGTCTGCAACGAATTCATTAAATATAAATTATGGGTCCGTTATTATAGATATAAAAGGTTATTCTTTCGTTATGGAGTATTATTGTCGATGGTTGCACAGAAGTTATTGTTTGTAATTAGAGAAGGAGACTACAATCTCCTTGACTTTTTCATATTTTGAACCCCTTAGTAAAAATTTTGACTCCGCCACTAATAGTATCATACCAAAGTCCAAGCCAACACCAACGAAAAGATCAATGCCACTTGAGAATTCCCAATAACACCAAAGATCATAACATAACGAATACAATAAACTAAACAAATCAAGCCTCAACAGGGGAGTCACGCCCCTCTGTCTCTTCAAGTTATTTAAACAAATCATAATAGCTTCATTTTACTTTTAAAAATGCCTAATTCAACATCCAATTGCCTCAGATTTTGTTGGTGTGATATTAAGAAAAGGTGCCATCGACGCAAAGCAATTGACCCACAAAGAGAGCAGTGCAATTGAGGTTTGGATTAAAGGCATTGAATACATCAATGGCCAAACCAAATGTCTTAGAAATGTCGAAACATGTGTCTCCATCCTTCACATTCACCACCTTCAAACATGTTAGTTCTCTTGTTGGACTTGGACTTGGACTTGGACTCGGACTCTCTGTTTCAACAATAAATTAGTCCATAACTGAATGCGTAAAGACAGATTCGAATTTGAAACTAGCTAGTGAGTACACGTGCACCTATTATTGATATGTTGGATAGGCCTCTGTCAATATGTGTTACAAGAGTGGGTAAAACACTTTTCTAAAGGTGTAAATTATCTCTACTAAAAGTAAATAAAAAAGTTACGTATCTCTACTATGAACGATTACTATCGGGAATTGACAATAGACCTTATAGGATACAATAGAAGCTCCAAATTAGCATGACGAATTTCTTTTAAGAACATTCTAAAAGAAAAGGGAGAAATATGCATTTACTAATAATCATTTGAAGTGCACTTGTTCAGATAGGAAATTACCAACGTGACATGATTTGACCTATTCCTCATTATAAGACATTTGAAACCTTTGTAAATGGAATCGGAAACATTTCTCTACTTGCCTGATATTAATAAGTTATTACTACTACAATCTTTGTGAATAGCAGTCCATAAAGATGAAATTAAGTAAAGTCTTACCAGGAAAAGTGAATTTGCTTTCAGCCAAATTGATGAAGAGAACAAGTGAGAGGATCATGAAAAACAAAGGCACGAACATATTTGACTTGGCCATAATTCTATCTCAACTAGCTAGTGTGTTTTCTTCTAATGTATAATTATTTTTGTGGATGTGATGTGATTTGCATAACTAGTAGCTGCTAGTATTATATATAAGAGGAGTTCAAGAATAAGAACAAATTAAAGTGGCGTAAATCTAACTCCCCTTTAACGAAGACAAGAAAAGCCGGCAAGCGGCATTCGGTTGAATTGTACAAAAATATGAAACAAGGTTAAAGATGAATTTTACGACCATAACAAGAAACAAAAAATAATTTCAACCAAATGATTGATATATCAAAATTTGATCAAGAAGTTTGTTATTTTTTATTGGAAGGAGTTTGCTGGTGTCACTTAAAGAAGATAGAAGGGCATAACAGTATTTTCACAAAAGTAGTTACATTTAGTTAATTTCACTATTACCCGTTAATCATACTATACGAATTAATTACCAGTTAATTAGTGATAGTTTGTAGCTAATGGGCTTCGTAATCTAGTCTACACTATACAATGTGTATTGTATACTCATTTGTATGAATGAAATATCTCTATTCCTCTACATCTCTTCTTCTTCTTTCCTTGATTACTGAATTCAGATTTCTCTGATTACAACATGGTATCAGAGCGTTAACGATTCAACAACTCATAAGCTTCAATTCTTTTCTTATTTCTCAATTCTGATATCTTCGATTGAAATCACAAGTCTAGGGTTCAATCGAATTCAATTCGTTCTTGCTTCTGTTATAATCTTGAAGAATTAGATTCAATAAAGATGAATGATAGATTGAATGGATATGTTGAAATAAATGGTGCAATTCCACATGTGAATGGTTATTCTTCAAATCAACATGCAAGTTCTGAGAATCAAGCACTCAGAATGGATTAAACTCACACATTGTTCTTGCATCCATCATATGTTAGTGGGATACAAATAATTTCATTCCAATTAACAAGTATCGGAAACTACTCCATATGATATCGTTTAATGAGAATTGCACTGTTAGGAAGAAATAAAATGTGATTAGTTTATGGTAGTTGTACTAAAGAGTCTTTCCCAGAAATAATGTGGAATAATTGAAATAGAGTGAATGCAATAGTTTTATCATGGATAATGAATTCGGTTTCTAAAAGCCTTCTTGGAGGGATCATGTATGCAACATATGTTAGGTCTGTATGGATTGATTAATAGGAAAGATTCACTAAGGTTTTCAACCTTCATAAACAAATAGCAACTTTAACTTAGAAAAATTCTTCTGTATTTATGTATTTTTCAAGGCTAAAAAATCCGTGGGAAGAGTTTGAAGCATTGGTCCCAACACCTGCATGCAATTGTGAAAAATCCAAGAATTTTGTGTTACATTTACAAAAATTGAAATTGTTTCTGATTCTTATGGGGCTGAACGACTCTTACATTCAAGCAAGACGTCAAATTTCTTATGATGAGCCCTACACCATCAATAAATCAGGCATATATTCAATGATAATCAGTGATGAAAGTCAAAGAAATATTACAACTAATGTTGAAATACTAGGAAGTAATCATGTGAATTCTACTAGAAACTTTTAAGGTGCTATGCACACTAAAACAAATGGCTTTCAAGGTAATAACCTGAATAGTAATCAAAGAGGTGGGAATCCAAATTATAAGAGGAATTATAATATTTACTGTGACATATGTAAAATCAAAGGACACAACAAAGAAAATTATTTCAAGATTGTAGGATATTCCTCAGATTACAGGTTTAAGAAAGGTGGAAATACAGGACATGGTGCCTATAATATATGTGTTGAGGAAGGTTCTTATGACATAAATGAGTTTCAGTATGCACATAATATTAATGTTCCTGTAGTAGAAGGAAGTGGTGGTCCAATTCAACAGAATAATTAGCATGGTATGTCAAACAATATTCAAGGTTTTTTGCAGTCTAGTACACAACATGCTCTTGGAAATCAGGTTAGAGGGGCTCCATTCACTCAAAGTCAGTATGAACAAATCATCAAGATGATAGGGATTACTACTGTTGCAGGAGCTACAAATGCATCTGCCAAAGTTGTTAGCTTGCGGAATCTGAACTCAAATATGCAGAATGTGGCAACAAACACTAATACTACAAATATCAATCCAAATGGAGCAGGTATGCAGTATCTGGCCTTGATGGCCCCTAATTGACCTGAATGAATAGTGGACACAGGTGCCACAAATCATATCGCATCAAGTCTTAACTTTCTTGATAAAGTAACTGTAGTTGAGATTACTTATCCAAAAAGGGTTCATTTACCCAATGGAGATATTACACATGTTTCACACACAGGATCATGTTCAATTTCATATAATATTACTATATCAAATATAGTTCATGTAACTCAGTTTAATTCAATTTATTGTCTGTTTCTAAACTAATCAAGGAACTGCAGTGTTTTGCTTCTTTTTTTCCTGACTTTTATATTTTTCATGATCTCTTCACTGAGATGGTAAAGGAGATTGGTAAAGGTATTGATGGCTTATATCTATTACTAGATCAATCAGGAGGACAAAAGAATATTGCATTAACAGTACAACAAACTGGAGATGATTACAAAATAAACATTAGTTTGAGGCATAAAGACTTGGTCACACTTCTATTTCAGTTCTTAAGGGACTATTGCCTAGTAGTTTACAATCAATAAAAGATGATATAAAACATTGTACTATTTTCCCTTGTGCAAAACAAACACAGTTACCTTTTCATTCCAGTGATAATATGTTACACCCGTACTTTGAACGTCATTTTCATTGTGGGTTAACTAACGTAATATTAGTAAGGTTGAGATCATATCAAAAGGTTAACAAAGGTGTAGATGAGTGTTAAGTATGTTTCGTAAGAGGTCGGGGCTAAACGAATCAAAGAAAGTAAGTTCGTTGAAATCCGGAGAAAAATCGGGCATAATTTCTGGACCTGATTTTAGCTCAACTTGTCTGGGGTATATCTCCTAGTATATAAGGAATTACAAAGTGCATAACCTATCTAAATTAAGTTTAGAGAGTCTACTTTCCAGTGCAACTGACAGTTCGTCAATCTGAGAAATATGTGGAAAATACGGACCGTATGATCTATCAAAGTTGGAAGATAGATTTGACTGTCCAGATTGATGGACCGTACAAAATTGTACGGACCGTCAAAATGAATCGTCCTTTTGGGCGGTGCAAAATTATTTTCGAAAATATATTAGTTTGGTCGACATTCTGACCCTATTTTCATCAAATACAGACCCTAAATCAATTCCCAAATCCTCTCTATAAACCCCGTGGTTATCGTGAGAATTTTATTCTCCTCGTGAAATCGATTTTGGAAAACCACTGGAGGCGAAGTAATCTACTATTTTGAGGAGATTATGGTGTACAAAGGTAAGTTTTATCCTCCTCTACCTATTCTTATGATTAATTGATGTTTTGGAGCAAGTTGTGAAAGGATTTTCATAATCAAAATTTGTAAACTTGTGAAATCATAGTTGTAGAACTTGTTGGGTTGTTTTACTTGAAGTATGAGGTGAAATTGATAATCGAACTGGTTTTATGTATTGTGTTGTTAAGGAAAGTACGGGTTGGAGAATTATGGAATCAAATTGCATAAGTTTTCCTTGTAAAAGAAGCCTAACAATCCTATGTATTTAAGTTGTTCTATGTTATGGCTAAGTGAGCTTCTCTATATGATATTGATTCAATATTGATATCAATACCTTATATGATGTAGATAATCATCCATAATGAGTGCGAGGCTTCACATGACGTAGCTAGCTTCTTTGACAAGGTATGGAAGACAACTTTCTTTCTTGGCATGACTCGATTTATCGTTCTTTGAATAGGATTCTCTCTTGTGAAATTTAGTAGCGAAAAGCCTTTTTTGACAAATTGATCCTAAACTTTGGGTATTTCTAATCCGTAGAATCTCTCAGATTCTAGGTGATCGAAATTGATTATATTGAGATTCTTGAACGTAGCGCCAATAACAATAGTCGGAGGATAACGACGATAGGTCACTCCGGCTCTGCTTATGGTATCCGTTGGAGTCTGTCTTGCATTGCACTTATATATATGTAGTTTTTTTCTTACCGAGATGCACTATAGCATGTTGGGTACATCACCTATTTGTGCACACCATTGCAGTTGATTTTGATATTACCGAGTCTCACATATGAGCCGAGTATATATATATATATTATGATATGATTTGCCCCATAGAGAATATATATATATATATATATATATATATATATATATATATATATATATATATATATATATATATATATATATATATATATATATATTATGATATGATTTGCCTCATAGAGAGGTTAAATATTAAATTATATGGCCCCACTGAGCGGCTTGATTTTTACAAACATGCATATATCTTCATGATTGTGACAGGTAGGCCCTCAGAGGCATCTTTTGAGTTTTAGGTTAACTTCTGTACCCATATCTCTTATGTTATATCTTTTTTTCACATTGGTTATCTGTCTTACGTATTCAGTACATCTTTTGTATTGATGCCCCCTTTCTGGGGCACTATGTTCATGCCCGTAAGTACAGATAGATAGAGCGGAGCTTCTCCTCAGTAGGTGTCTTGTTCAGCTGTGATTGTCGCACTCCCTTATCTTGGATTTGCAGTACAAGAGTCTTTAGGTATTGGTATATATGTTACTAGCAGTTTAGATATAGCGGGACCCTGTCCCAGCCTGTTGATGTATCATATCACTCTTAAAGGCTTGCAAATTTGTGTATAGTGCGTATATATATGTCGTGGCCTTGTCAGCCCTTTTTTGTTAGTAGTGTACTCTCTTTGTGGCCTTGTCGACCTTGTTTATTTGTATATATATCTTATTAGGACTCTTCTGCGTGCATGTTGTCATACATTTTGGTCTTATATGGTTATGTGGAGGCTTTGTCGGCCCAAGTTTCATATTATAGATTTTAGATATTACAGTGGTAAGCTCAGGCCTTCGAGCGCTAGGTGTCGGCCACATCCCCAAGGTTGGGGTGTGACATAGTAGAAGTACTAGTTGTTTTGATTTGTTACATATAGACATATTGGGTCTTTATAAAGGATCAATATTTGATGGCAATAAATACGTTCTTACTATTGTTGATGATAACTCTAGAGTAACTTGAATATTTCTATTGAGACAGAAGTCTGATGTATGTGTCTCTTTACAACATTTTCTTACTTATGCAAAGACACAATTTGGAAAACCAATAAAAATAATAACTGATAATGGTTCTGAATTTCTCAGTTATGTATGTCATAATTTGTTCAAACATCTAGGCATAATACATCAGACTACTTGTGCTTATACTCCACAACAGAATGGTGTGGCTGAAAGAAAGCATAAATATATCTTAGAAGTAACTAGAGCAATTAAATTTCAAGCACATATTTCCATCAAATATTGGTGACACTGTGTACTTGCATCAGTTTATCTTATCAACAGATTACCTAGTAATGTTCTTACTAGTTTATCTCCTTAAGAAAAATTGTATAAAAAAGACCATTTTGAACCACTTAAGAGTAATAGGGTGTCTGTGTTTTGCTAAAGACACAAACCAACATGATAAACTATTGTCTAGAGTAAAACTAGCAGTACACATGGGTTATTTTGAACTACATAATGGTTATGTTTTACATGATCTAACGTCACAATCATTCTTTTTTAACAGGGATGTAACATTTAATAAATTGTGTTTCCATTTCAGAATCAAGTTTAAAAAACCAGTCATGTGTTCCTAGATACAAGTTTTGAGTTTTATAACACGGAAGAATGGTCACATACAACTATTCAACTAAGTACAGCTGATCCTACTCAGTTGCACCATCCTACACCACAACATGATGATCATACATTCCATCCACAACCTACATTGTCAAATTCTGAACTTGAACAACATCAAGAAACAACAACACCTACTTATAATCCACCTATACCGGAACCACTTGCACCTCAAATACTTATTCAACATGTACATGTCTAATCTCAACAACCTCCAGTAATACAGTCCACAAGAGGTAAACAACCTCTTGTATGGATGAGATACTTTGTCTCTTTAAACATACACCAAGATACTCCATATGATTGAAATATATATATCTATGCTATGATCAACTGTCTGAGAAATTGAAAGCTTATATAGTTGTTGTCTCACATGATACAAAGCCAAAAAATTATGCTGAAGTCATCAAGGATCCAAGATGGACACAAGCAATGAAAGAAGAAATGCAAGCATTGGAAAACAACAACAGATGGAAGGTGGTGTCACTACCAAAAGGAAAAACTACAATAGGGTGCAAATGGATCTATAAGTTGAAGTACAAAGCAATTGGAGAAGTTGAGAAATTCAAGGCAAGACTAGTTTCCAAGAGATGTAGTCAAAAAGAAGGGATAGACTATCAAGAAACCTTCTCACCTGTTGTGAAGATGGTTATTCTAGTTTTAGCTGTTATGAGGCAGTGGTATATTCATCAAATAGATATCTACAATGCCTTTCTACAAGGTGATTTGAATGATGAGATATACATAAAATTTCCATAAGAATTTAAAAGTCAGAGGGAGAATTCACTGTGTAGACTTGTTAAATCCTTGTATGAATTGAAACAAGCACGTAGACAATGAAATGCTAAATTGTGTGAGGCATTGATCAAGTTTGACTTCAAACAAAGTCAATATGATCATTCATTGTTCATAAGGAAATCAGATCAAGGAATCATTGTGGTATTGGTGTATGTTGATGACATGCTCATAACAGGAAGTAGTTTGGAACTTATTCAAAATACAAAGGAGTTATTACAACATGCTTTCAAAATGAAGGATCTATGAGAGTTAAAATTTTACCTAGAAATTGAATTTGCCAGATCGGAGAAAGGAATCACAATACATAAAAAAGGCTTTGGAGCTCATATTTGAAACTGGTTTATCATCAGCTAAACCAATAACCACTCCTATTGAAAACAACATTAAATTTACTTCTAGACAATATGATGAGTACACTAGAAACATTACTGAGGATGACCCTATGGTAGATCAAGAAGGGTATCAAAGATTGATTGGAAAGTTACTATACTTGACAGTAACTAGGCCTGATATAGCCTTCGGGGTCCAAACTCTCAGCCAATTTCTACAACAACCAAATAAAACACATATGGATGCTGCAATGAGGATTATGAAATATGTGAAGAGTCAACCAGGACAAGGATTACTACTTTCAAGCAACAAAAATGACACAGTAACTGCTTACTGTGATGCAGACTGAGCTGCTTGCCCTCTTACTAGAAAATCACTAACTGGCTTTTTGATCAATATTGGAGATTCTTTAGTGTCTTGAAAGTCAAAGAAACAAACCACAATATCCAGAAGCTCAACAGAAGCTAAGTACTGGAGTTTGGCATCTACTGTGGCTGAATTAACTTGGCTAGTTAGTATGTTAAAAGATTTGGGAATAAGAATTTATGCACCAGTTAGTCAGTTACAGTGTTTAGCGATAGCAAAGCAGCAATGCAAATTGTTGTAAATCTTGTCTTCCATGAGAGGACTAAACACATTGAAAAATATTTTCACTTTGTCGACTCATAGCTACTCAATATATTAACACAAAGTATCAGCCAACATACTTGTTCACAAAAGGATTGACTAAGGTTCAACATGAGTATCTCAAGAGCAAGTTAGGTGTTCTTAACATCTTGGTGTCACTTAAAGAAGATAGAAGGGCAGAACAATATTTTCACAAAAGTAGTTAGAGTTAGTTAATTTCACTATTTACTGTTAATCATGTTGTACGAATTAGTTAGTGGTGCTAGTAGCTAATGAGCCTAGTAATCTAGTCTACACTATATAATGTGTATTGTATACTCATTTGGAGATTAAGTTGTATGAATGAAAGATCTCTCTTCCTCTCAATCTCATCTTCTTCTTCTTTCTTGATTACTGAATTCAGATTTCTCTGATTACAACAGAGTTGTAAGTAGCGTGTATGATTCAAAAGAATGTTTTTCTTCTATATAATTTCTCCCAACCTCTTACAAAGTTGAATTTTCATGGTTTCCAAGTTGAATTTGCATTGCACCATAACGCTAATGCAAGTTCAGAAATTCTGATAAATACCTTCTATTTTGCAATTAGTTAGAATCTTTGAAAGCAGAAATGAATGGACATGTACAAAAATAAATATCCAGTACTTGTATCCCTCCTCTGCTGCTGGCTACCCATGAAAGTATTGCAATTGACTATACTTTCTTCTGGTACAATTTAACTCATTTTTTCCATTTCCTTTTGTTTTCCCCCCTAGCTACAAGTTTAGACTTTAGAGTAAATGATCGACCAATTGAATGAACAATTATAATGAACAAGTTTATCCAGTACTTGGGTTTTAAAAAAATTAATTTTATCAAGAAATTGAAAATACAAAGAGTAGAAGGGGACTAGACCAATTTAATGAACAATTATATTAAGCTAGCTAATTAGGTATTTTGTGTACTTACATTGGTCTTGTTTCATGACATACAAACATGCTTTATTTTTGTGACATACTGGCAAATCATAATTTCAGTCTTTTTTCTTGCTTTTCTATAAAGTTAAATCGTTTTTTTATTTTTATTTTTTCATTATTTCTAATACGCTTTACTAAATTCCCCATTGACCAAAATATTATTTGAATAAGCACGTCATCGATCTTGATTTAGGTAGAAACCATGAAGCTATATGTTAGATTCTTCTGAAGCGTTATAAGCATAGTAAGCACGTTTAGTGGTGTAAATAGCGAACGGGAGTGCTATTCCCTAAATAACCTACACGCCACGAATCTAAATTTTAATACGTTTTAATGGCCAAAAATCAAATCTGATTGAAAAACTTAGAGAATTGTCTTGTTTAGTGAAAAAATAGTTCAAAAGCTTAAACAGCATATTGCAATTTCTGTTCTTGTCATAGGCTCGTCATCTTGAGCTCTAAAAAGGAAAAAAAGGCTGTGACTTTATTCTCAACAAAATAGTCCAAGAAAATATATGTAAAGTAAGTTGAATACTATTAGAAACTTTATTGAATACAATGCACCCGAGAGCTTCAACAGGGGGAGCTACATCCAAAGATGTTTAATTTATTCAACAATTCATAACAAGTTAAGTGTACCATCTTTTATTTCTAAAGCCCAATTCATTGGCAAGTGCATCAGTTTTGCACATATGATAGTATTAATTAGGACAAGGTGCCATCAACGCAAAGCCATTGACCCACAAAGAGAGCAGTGCAATTGAGGTTCGGATTAATAGCATTGAAGACATCACTGCCCAAACCAAATGTCTTGGAAACGTTGAAACATGTATCTCCATTCTTCACATTCACCACCTTCAAACATGTTAATGCCCGTCTTCTATTTACTGTTTTAACAAAAACCAGTCGGTCAATGATCAATTTAAGATTTGAAACCTGATTGATCCGGAGTGTAACATATATAGAGATATGAGTTTTGTTTTATGTGCGCCTGGTAGTGTAAAAATTATTTATGCAAATAGGTTATTTGTAAGGTACGTAATTACAGGTAAATCTTTATGACAAACATTAATTAGTAACCTGATCTTATAATATCTTTATGATAAACATTAATTGATAACCTAATCTTATAATATGTTAAACTACACTAATAGTGTAAAAAATGTTTACTCTGTCAATATATATAACTTATATCCTACAGAGGTATATCTCTAAACTTCTTTTCGAAAACATGTATAGACATATTATATGCACGTATTGCCAATATATTGTGGATCAGCATTTGTTAATATGTGATCAAATCTTTGTGTAATTAATAGGGTCCGTAGAGACTAAATAGAAAGAGAATTAAGTGCTAAATAATCTTACCAGCATTAGTGACTTGGTTACTTTCAGCCAAAGTGATGAAGAGAAGACATGAGAGGATCATGAATGTCAAGAATAAAAACATGTTAGCAACTCTGTCATTTGCTTTGGCCATATTTTGTGTCTATTCTTCTGTACTATGGTTTTTTTTTCCTCAAATGTCTAGATAGTATACTCTGTGGATGTGATTTTCAGAACTAGTAACTCATGTTGTTATATATATGAGAAGTTCAAGAATAAGAACAAAGATCAAATTCACATTGTTCAATCATCAATGTATCAGGAAGATCGATAACGACAACTAAATAGCAACAATTGAATGGATTTTACAAGAGAATGATACAAATGTTAAAGTTATATACTTTGATATATGCTTTTATGAGAACAAGGAAGATATTCATTTCCAACAAAAGCATTGATAGTGTAAAAAATTCTTATAGTTATTTTTATTACTTTGAGAGAAGTGCAAGTAATTGGACTGAATTTCCCGATTAGGAATTACTTGTTCTTTATAATAAAAATAGATATTTTTTCTTTTTATTTTAGCAAATTAAGAGAACTTTTTCCCCCAATATTAGTAGTATATTACTGTTATCATTAACTGCATAAAATGTCAAACTTAGATTGCTAAAGCATAATAATAAGGATGAGTGAGTAGAACAAACTACTACTAAATAGTTGTGAATATCAAGTCAACAAGAAACAAATAAAAAGGAGGGAGTAATAAAACTGTCTCAAGCTCCCACACCCATCCATAGACATTCTTCCCTTTTCAAGAGGTATAGAGAATAGACTCACCCTCCAGAATCTAGAGTCAGGTGGATTTAAAATAAGTATGATTTTATTATAAATATATATTTTTTTACTTCGTATATGTATATATAATTCGAGTTGAAAGCAATAGATTCAGTTGAACATACAAAATCCGCCCTAACTTGTTTTGCCTTTCACAAAATCGTAGACATTATAAACCATTTAGCATCAGAGCTAAATAGTTTATCTAGCTAGCCACCACTGACAACTGAATCTTCTCTTATCATCTACCATTTCAGGGTCCTATATTTTCATAAACCACTAGCTAGCTATGAGTCCAGCAATTAAGAAACATGACTTGTTGAAGAGACTAGTCCACAAATTTCCTCTTCCCTGTTTCTCCCCCCTGCACATTACTACTACTTCCAAATGGTAATCTCTCATTTGCATTTGGACAAAGTGGTCGAAACCGAGATGTATACTTAGAAGAATGGTCAATTTGTCCCTCAATCATATGAAAGTATGTATGTCCTAAAGACAATCTATATTAGGGACAAAATATACTTGAACATTCATATTATTAATGAGATTAATATTTATGACATTTGCAATTATTGAATTATTGTTTGATTGTTTGCAATTATTCATATATGTGCATCCCTTGAGCTTACGTTGTCATTAATAGAGTGAGATATTAATGATAGAACGTAACTCTCAAAATAGCCTCGACTAATGATCATCGAAAATGGGATATCGATGATATGCTATAAGCCGACATGTGGTCTGCATCACATTCTTGGAGAATGTAGTATGTCTCACAACTACGAGTAATAGTTACTCGTGATGGACACATGGATACTTCGGAGAAGTATTGGTATACCCTGTCGATAAACTATTTGTTATACATGTCTATAGTGTTATCGGCGTATGGAATATAAATGTCTTTTGACTTGAGGTCAATACGCCACTTGTTTATAGAATGATGTACTTTGACCAAGTTCTAAGCTTAAATTCCTTCTGGATAAGATACGGCTTGTATTGAGTGTATCAGGATGTAAATCAAGGTGGTAGTTGAGCCAAGAATAGGATTCATTCCTCGATTGGAAATTCGAGAGAGCACTCAACTTCTCAATGTTATTAGGTTGACTAAAGTCACTGGTCAATGCAAGAGACATATTTAGAATATGGTCTAGTTGTCAACTAATAAATGTGAGATAAAGTGATTAAGTCATTTGGATAGACACTTGGAAAATCTTAAGCTTAATCGAGTGTGTCGCGAATGAAAGGAATTTATAGTTCCGCATAAAGGTTAAGTTTGCTGGATTCGCATAAACGCAGTCTAGGAGTTTCGTATGGACCTTAATTAGATTAATGTCGATATGTGAAGGCCTATAGGGTCACACTATATGCGATTGTTTCTTCGATCTAAGAGTGTATTGAGAAAGTATTAAATATTCGATTGAGAGTCGAGATATTTAATTTATAATAATTATAGAATATTTGTATTTGATAGAAATTATTTAATTAAGTCAAATTGGATTTCAGATTTAATTAAATGTGTTGGATTTATTATATGGTACTTGGACAAATACAGGAAAGCAATTGGGCCAGAAATTACTGGCCCAAAATTGGGGTCTGGCCGTCCACCTTGGACGTATGGGGTGGACCAGCTGGGCTGGTCCACTGAACATTAACATGGGCCAGATTTTCCTGTTTTAAATCTATTTAGGTTTTGTCCTGAACTCCTATATAAACAACACATACCCTATAATTGTAAAGTTACAGAAAATAACTTCTCATATCCTAAAGCAAGATTTCCTAGCTTTCTTGCAAAGGAAATACACTGGAGTTGGAACTTGCAGTCGAGGATTCAAATCGCGTGGATACCTTAGTATTAAATCTCGCGCTCGAAAACCTGTAAGTTTTCTTTTGTTATGTTTTGAACATAAACATGATTATCGTATAAGCCATGTCAGGATTATTGTTGGGTAAGAAAATTTTAAACTTCTGTTGTGCTTACGAACCCAACAAATTCCTACAGTAGTATTAGAGCCCAGGCTGGTTTAAATAATTATACGATAATCATAATAACGATTGCGTGGGAAAATTAATTATTTCGATTTATTAAATTAATTTTTGAAGAATTTTTTTTAATTAAAATCAAAACAGAAATCGGAACAATGCCGGCAACAACCACTGTTCCGACGGGTTTTTTCCGGCGATTCAACGTTGTTCTACCACCGTCTCCACTATTATTGAGAAATCCACTTTATATAATGATCGATAAAGGTGTTGAGAGGTGACGGGACGCGGCATAAATGCCTGAAAATCCACTGGAAGGCCGCCGACGGCGGGACTATTTTCGGTCGCCTCAGGCATCGAAATGGTGAAGTAATACCACCACCGTGATCGCCTCGACGAGAGAAATCGAACGGTGGTGGTATTACACCACGAAAGCCACCGGAAAGGGGCCACCGCGGACTATTTTGGAAACAGCCGGCGGTGGCTCAATTTTCAGCCGACGTGGGCCACCACACCGAGAATTGAAACCACCTGTGTGTTCGGCTCGATGAGGGTCGTCGACCGGTGGTGTTCAATTACGTCAATTTCGCCCCGAAATCCGAATCCCAAATTTGATTTGGGGTTGAATTGATTTTGAAAATTTAAAATAGTTCAAGGACCTATTTGAAATTAAATTAGGATTTCCGAAATTGTAATTAAGCCCTTGTGGCAATATGAATATTTTAGAAGTTTTTGGAATTGCAATTATGTCCCTGGAAATTTTCTGGAAATTTAAAAGGTTTTAAAATCAGTAGATTTGGTCCTTGGGGCAAATTTGTAAACTTCAGAAAAGCAGATTTGGTCCTGGGTAAATCTGTAAATATCAGAAAAGCAGATTTGGTTCCTTGGGCAGATCTGTAAATTTCGGAAAAGCAGATTTGGTCCCTGGGGCAGATCTGTAAATTTTTGAAAAGCAGATTTTGTCCCTGGATGAATCTGTAATTAATTTAAGTTTCTGGAAATTACAGAATGGTCCCTAAAAATTAATTTTAAATTTCAGAATTGTTAAGGGACTGTTTGGATGGGCAGAAAATTTCGAAAATTGAAATTGAGTTTTAAATTTGGAATTTAAATATTTTCTAAGTTGAAACAAATTAATTAACCCACGATTATTATTATTTTAGCATGTTATTTGATAATGTACGCTTGAATTAGTTGTTTTCCCCTAATTGTTTAATTGATTGTCATTTAAATAATTAGTATAGAGTCCGCATTATAGATGCCTGGGTAGGCGGCGCCCAGTATTTGTTAGACCGCATTATGCATGTCTGGGTAGGCGGCACCCAGTATTTGTCGGACCGCATTAAATCATGTTTGGGCAGGCGGCGCCCAATATGTGCTCTATTTGATCTAGCACGCGTAATAAAGATCTTGATAAAACCCCGATTAAAATGTTCCCCAATTTAATATAAGTCTGATTTGGAATTCACGCGTTGTCTGTTATAATTGAATTAGTGGAAAATCCTTTTCGGCTATAAGAGTATTTACACCTTAGTGTTTGCTCTAAGTCTACGAGGACTCAGACTTTTCATAGATACATGTGTTTGCAGTAGAGAGTGAGAAACATTTGTGAGTATTTACGCCATAGCGTTTGCTCTACAAGGCCAAACTTGCTTAGATGCACGATTGCAGTCGCGTAACGGGGTTGACTTACTTAGTTATGTCTTGACGCCCTAGCGTCGGAATAATCTAAGGGCGCAGATCGATTGTTTAGAACAGTCGGTCAAACCAAGAGTTGCAAATTATTTATAATTGGTTTGGAGACCTATCAGGTTGTACTGTTGAAGTTATCAGCCCTAGAAACGCGGAGACAGTATGAACTTGGATCTTGGTCCATTATGATCATAATTGATATGAGTCTGTATTATTTCATGGGGTCGTAGAATATATTAAAATAATGGGAGCTAATTAAACTAAAGGTCATGTTAATTAGTTAGTGAATGTGTTCATAGAAATTATATTTTAATTTCAGTCAATCTATTTCTTCAGATTATTTAAAATGTCGAATCTGTCATTGAAATGCTTGGTTGAGACTAATAAGTTGATTGGAGCTAATTATCCGGACTAGTTGCGTAATTTGCGTTTGGTACTGAGACAAGAGAAAATTGAGTATGTGTTAGGCACAACTGTTCCAAAAGTTCCTGATGAAGAGTCTGTTGAGTATGCTTTGTTTGGAAAGGCTGCTTATCAGAAGCATTTGGATGATGCTACCTCGGCACAGTGTGTCATGTTGTCCTCCATGACTGTAGAGTTACAGAGGCAGCATGAGAACATGGGCCCCTATGAGATGCTAGAACATTTGAGGTGTCTTTATGATTCACAGTCTCAGACTGTGGAGTATGAGTTGTTGAGAGACCTCTTCAAATTTAAGTTGAATGATGGGGCCCAAGTGTTTGGTCATGTTCTGAAGATGATTGGGTTGATAGAAAGGTTGGCTTCGATTGGAACGAAGCTGCCCCTGAATGTGTATGTTAACCTGATTTTGAATTCGCTTCCTGGTTCGTTTGAGAATTTCATTATGAACTTCAACATGAATGGAACCAAGGTGAATCTTCCAGAACTTCACAATATGCTAAAGACTTATAAATCATCTACTTCAAAAGGGAAGACTGTGCTTATGGTGGGCTCATCTACTAGGTTCAAACCTAAAGGTAAGAACAAGAAGAATAAGGGTAAGGCTGGTGCCAAACCCACAATCTTGAAACCTAGAGGAGGTGTTCAGAAGGAGTCTAGGTTGGCCAGGGACGTATGCCTCAACTGCAAGCAGAAGGGGCATTGGAAGAAAGATTGCACTGCTCTAGGAGGAGACAAGGCACTAGGTGCTTCTGGACCTGTTGGACAAGGTTTGTTTGTCATTGAGATTAATATGTCTATAAGTAACTCTCACTGCTGGGTATTGGATACAGCTTGTGGCTCACACATTTGTAATAATGTGCAGGGCCTAATGGACAGCAGAAAGGTTAGACCATGGGAGGTGGACCTACGCGTTGGAAATGGGGCATGAGTTGATGCTAAGCGTGTGGGAACTTATAGATTAGATTTGCCTTCGGGTTTTACATTAGAACTTAATAATTGTTATTTTGTTCCCTCGATTACGAGGAATATTATTTTCATTCCAATGTTAGACATTGAGAATATTTCCTCATGTATTGCTAATGGTAGTTATATACTATCTTTAAATGGTATTATTTGTGGAAACGCTACGCTTATGAATGGTTTATATATTCTCAATTGTAATCGTGAAATTCTCAATGTGCAAAACAAACGAGCTAAAATAAGTAATCCAAGAAATCCCACATACTTATGGTATTGTAGACTTGGTCATATCAATGAATCAAGGATAGCAAGTTTAAGAAAGTTAGACTACCTGGAACCATTTGACTTGGAGTCCTATTGTGACTGTGAATCTTGCTTGAGAGGAAAGATGACCAACAATCCACTTTCTGGTTAAGGTGTGCGAGCCAAAGAGGCACTTGAGTTGGTCCATACAGATGTATGTGGGTCGCTTTCCCACTCAAGCTAAGGGAGGTTTTTCTTGCTTCATAATTTTTACAAACGATTTCACAAGGTTTGGATATGTGTATCTTATGAAGCACAAGTCTGAAGCCTTTGAGAAATTCAAAGAGTATAAGTTAGAAGTAGAGAAACAACTTGAAAAGAGTATCAAGACTCTTCGATCAGATCAAGGAGGTGAATACTTGAGTAGAAAATTTCTAGATTACTTGAAACTTCATGGAGTCCAATCAGAATGGACACCTCCTGGAACACCACAAATGAATGGCGTTGCTGAAAGGAGAAATCGAACCTTATTGGATTTGGTCAGATCCATAATGAGTTTTTCAGCTCTTCTAACATATCTTTGGGGCTATGCTTTACAAAACTCAATCTATATTTTGAATAGAGTTCCTTCAAAGTCAGTAGAGAAAACGTCATATGAGATATGGCATGACAAGAAGCCTGATCTTACACATATGCGAGCATGGGGCTGCCCTGCATATGTAAAGAAAATGGTTACTGACAAGTTGAAATCTAAAAGTGAGAAATGTTACTTTGTGGGATATCCTAAGGAAACGACAGGATACTATTTCTATCTTCCTGGAGAACATAAGGTAGTTGTTTTCAAAAATGCAACTTTCCTTGAGGAAGACTATGTCTACAAGGAACAGAGTTACAATAAGATAGAACTTAAAGAAATTCAAGAACCACAAAGAAACATAGGGGTTGAATCTTTGTCGAATGACATAGACAAGAATTCAGTGGGAGTATTTGGTGAAGGTATGTTACTTAGAGTACAGCCTTCAGTCAGTGGGAGTGATGTGAGGATTGATGCAGAAATGCAAGATTCTCATACACAACCAATGGAAGATGATACAATGGTTGTACACCCTTCCATTCAGGAAACACATGTAGATGATATTCCTGAAAACTCTCATAGTGGTGAAAACACACAAGAACCTTCTCATGATCAGAATACAAGAACTATAGAAACGCATAATAATCAACTCTGCAGGTCCACTAGGACTCATCGTCAGCCTGAAAGACTTAATCTCCTTGTTGAAAGTCAAAATGAGATAGATATTCCTGATGATATTGAGCCTACAACCTACAGCGAGGCTATGTCAGACATTGACTCGCAAAGATAGCAAGAAGCCATGAAATCTGAAATGGACTCAATGTATGTCAATCAAGTTTAGAACTTGGTTGATTTGCCAATAGGGGTTAGACCCATAGGATGCAAATGGGTCTTCAAGAAGAAGATTTATACATTTGGCAAGGTGCAAACTTACAAGGCTAGGTTGGTAGCAAAAGGTTACAATCAGAGGCCTGGGGTCGATTATGATAAAACATTTTCTCCGATTGCAAAGATTAAGTCCATTCGGATTTTGCTTGCAGTAGCTGGATACTATAATTATGAGATTTGGCATATGGATGTTAAGACCGTTTTCCTCAATGGAAATCTAATTGAGGAAGTGTATATGATACAACTTGAAGGTTTTACATCCAAGTCAAAACCCAAAGCAATATGCAAACTACAAAAGTCTATTTATGGACTTAAGCAAGCCTCAAGGAGTTGGAATATTTACTTTGACAAAGCTATCAAATCATTTGACTTTGTCAGAAGCAAGGAGGATCCATGCGTTTATAGTAAACGCAAGGAAGGGAGTATTGTTTTCATTATCATATATGTAGATGACATATTAATAATAGGAAACGATAAGTCCCTTATGCAAACAGTGAATGAATGGTTGTCCAACACCTTCATGATGAAGGACTTAGGTGAAGCCTGCTACATTCTTGGAATTAGGATCTACAGAGATAGACCTAATAGATTGTTAGGGTTGTCACAATCTACATACATGGACAAAGTACTAAGACGTTTCTCAATGGAAAACTCCAAGAGAGGAGGTATTCCTATTGGTCAAGGCATCAAGTTATCTAAGACGGATAGTCCTTCTACTGTTACAGAACTTGAAAACATGAAGAGGATCCCATAATGATAGATCCCTTGATCCACTCTTTAATTACTTACAATGAAGGAATTATAATATTAGACATCCGATGATTTAAGGGAAAAATATAACAAAAAGTTTTGAGTACGAGAAAATAATAGAATTGAAAGAGTCAGGGTCCTACATAAGATTAATGTCATATATCTCAATAAAACAGCTACACGTTTCGGAACTTTGATTAAGATTGGAATTTTATGGCAATTCATATTAGGAGAAGTTTTCGAATTTACAATTTTATTCATTATAGAATTACTTATTAAGACATAATTTATCTTTAAAGGGTATAAATGTCGTTCAATATTTGAAGGATATTTTGGTCAACCAACATTTATATTCATTCTTTTTAAATAATATGTGTCTCTACGATCATGCGTTTCATGTTATTTCCTATTGAAAGAAATAATTCCTTGATTATTTTCATTAATTGAAAGACTATTTATACAAGTTACATAATAGGAGAATCATATTTCTATTCTACTCCTAAAACCTTATTCTACTTGGATTACATTTATGGTAATACAATAATTATGGTAAGTGTACAATACTAATTATATTATAATATTTCTTAAACAAGGAGACTAAACATTACCTAATGCATATACACTAATTACGGTAATGGGGAGAAAACCGAGAGGATCAATATACACATGTATATTGTGTATATATTGTGTATATCTAACACCCCCCCCCCCCCGCAGTCATAAGGGGCGGTCTTCGAATGCTGAGACTGTCCCTAAAATCTTCAAAAAGGACCGAGGGAAGACCCTTTGTAAAGATGTCGGCTATTTTATATCTCGACGGGACATGGCAGACGAGAACTTGACCACGAGCAACCTTTTCGCGGACAAAGTGAATGTCCATCTCGATATGCTTAGTGCGTTGATGCTGAACCGGATTACCAGAGAGGTAGATGGCACTAATATTATTGCAATACACCAAGGTTGCCTTCTGAATGGGACAATGAAGCTCCAAAAGCAAATTATGTAACCAACATGATTCCGAGACCACATTAGCTACCCCTCGATATTCAGCCTCAACACTTGAGCGGGATAGAGTCGACTGACGCTTCGCAGACCAGGAGACCAAGTTGTTGCCAAGAAATATACAATAGCCCGACGTAGACCGTCTGGTGTCGGAACAGCCACCCCAATCAGCATTCGTATACGAGACAAGTGTGGATGTCGAGGAAGGATATAAATGCAAATCATAGTTAAGTGTACCTTGAATATACCGAATGATGCGTTTGAGTGCATTCATGTGCTCAATTCTAGGATCATGCATGAACAAACACACATGTTGGACAACATATGTAATATCCGATCTCGTAAAGGTAAGATACTGAAGGGCCCCTGCAAGACTGCGATAGCGGGTCGGATCCTCGTAAGGAACGTCTGCCGCGGCACTAAGCTTGGGCTTTGTATCAACTAGAGTGGAAGTGGACTTACAGGATGACATCCCAGCCCTCTCGATGATCTCAGCTGCATACTTCCGTTGAGACAAGAATAATCCATCGGAATAACGAGTGACGACAATCCCCAAAAAATAACTCAAGACACATAAGTCTTTCAAAGCAAGCTCAGAGCTGAGCATGGTTATGATAGACTGGAATAAGGCATTGGAAGAAGCAGTTAAAATGATATCATCCACATACAACAGAATGTAGGCCAAGGATGAACCACGACGGTAGATGAACAAGGAATTATCTGACCTGCTGTGAGTGAACCCAATAGTCGAAACATAGTCAGCAAACCTTGTATACCAAGCCATGGGAGACTGCTTAAGCCCATATAAGGACTTCTTCAATAAACAGACATGATGAGGATGTTTAGGATCCCTGAATCCCAAAGGCTGATGCATATAGACTATCTCCTTGAGATCACCATGTAGGAAAGCATTTTTGACATCTAACTAATGAATAGGCCATGCTTTCGAAAGAGCCAAGCTAAGCACAGTGCGGATGGTAGCCTGCCTGACCACCGAACTGAATGTCTCACCACAATCTATACCAACCTGCTGAGTCTTACCATCACCCACAAGCCGAGCCTTATGTCGTGCAAATGAACCATCTGAATTTTCCTTGTGAGCAAATGTCCACATAGACCTGATAATATTAATACCATATGGACGGGGTACCAACTCCCACGTCTTATTATCAATAAAAGCATTATATTCATCGGTCATAGCAATTTTCCAATTCGGGTCGTTTAAGGCAGACACATGATTACGTGGCAAGGGGGATTTAGAGACATTATAATGTAAATTAAAATGTTTTTTTGGTGTAACCCCCCCCCCCCCCCCCCCCGTAATGACCAGTCTATGACTCGAGGAAGAATTGGGTGGATTTTGGGAATTTCTTTGGGTTCGGAGACGGTAGCGGCAGCGATGGGCTTTCTTGTAACTCGAAATAAGGCGAGGCTGGACGGTTCAGTGAGGCCCAGCCCGATGGCGATCTTGGTCGAGCGATGAGTGGCGATCCAGTGGGGCCAGCGGGTGAATTTTGGGTGTGAGATACGTTCGAAAAATGCTGAATAATATACGGGGATATACTATCATCCAAATTATTATACGAACTAGGCACGGGAGTATTAACTTTAGCAAATGGAAATTGGGATTCATCAAAGATGACATGACGATTAATGATGATTTTATTGGAGGTTAAATCAAAGCATTTGTAACCACGATGATTAGATGGAAAACCCAAAAACACACACAGAGTAGACCGGGCCTGAAGTTTGTTAATTGTGGGGATGGGAATAACGGATAACATAAACACCCAAAAACCCGAAGATGAGAATTAGAAGGAGTCTTATTATATAAAATTTGAAGGGGGGGAGAATATGTCAGACCTTTGGAAGGAATTATGTTAAGGAGATATGTAGCCATTTGAAGAGCATGATGCCAAAAAGACGGGTACGGAGGCATGAATCAATAAAGTTCGGACAATGTTATTAATGGTACGAATTTTACGTTCGGTTTTTCCATTTTGTGAAGAAGTATAAGGACAAGAAAAATGAAAATTGATCCCATTATTAGCATAGAATTCCCAAAACACCCCATTGTCATACTCTTTGCCATTATCACATTGAATATTTTTAATTTCCCGTTCGAATTGGGTTCTAATGAATGCTCTAAATTTTAAGATGGAAAAAACTTGGGATTTTTTCGCTATCGGAAAAGTTCATAAAAACTTAGAATAATCATCCAAAATGAGAACATAATACTGATGACCCAAAGAACTAAGAACAAGTGACATTCATAAATCACTATGAATAATGTCAAATGACATTAAAGTATGAGAATTGGAGTCTACAAATGACAATTTAACTATTTTTCCTAAAGAACAAGATTGACAATTCGGAGTACTACGCACACATTTATAAGAAATAAGATTATTTTTAACTAAGGAAGACAAAATAGATGACCCCGGATGACCTAGACGAGCATGCCACAAGGACGGAGCCAGAGCGGAAAAAGTGGATGGCATTGCGTGACTCGAGAAACCTGAACATGGCGTGATAGGATAAAGATCACCCCTACTATCACACCTCATGAGAGGACTCCCCATTTTGAAATCCTTCACCGAAAACCCAAATTGATCAAATTATATGGACACGGAATTATCAATGGCAAATTTTCAGACAGACACCAAATTTTTAATCAATTTTGGAGCGTGAAGGGTATTTTTCAAAATAAGGGGTGGATGAAGGGGAGACAATATTTTCTGACCATACCCATGAATTGGAATTGAATTACCATTATCAACAATTATACCACGATTGTTGCTCAAATTGAAATAAGATGAGAGAGTGCCTGAGTCGGACGTCATGTGAGTAGTGGCGCCGGTGTCCATGTACCAATTTGGGTTCGAAGGATTTATTCCAAGCGTGTGCATCGCGGCTTCAATATCGGTAGGTGTGGGGGCCGCTGCATGATGGGCCCGGTAGGGTCCAAAAGTGCATTCCTGCTCACTGAAACTGCCATTGTAGCGTTAGGCTGGAGAAAAAATAGTGGGCCTTTGTAGAAAGCGGGCGATGAGCCATTGTGGAAAGCTGGGCGATGAAAGCTGTTCTTTGGGTCGTCCTTGTCAGTTGGGTTGAAATTTGGGCGCGCTGGGAGCAAGCGGTGAGCCCAAACTGCTGTTATGGGCCTCTTTGCCCGCTGCATAGGGAGAACTCTTGTGGGCCCAGGCTTCTTCTTCTTGCGACCACCAGCGAGGACCCCCATTCTGCCGGCTGCCGCCGCTGTTCTTTCTATTATTTTTCTTATTTTCACCCTTTTTGCCGCCACCGTTGTTGCGGTTTTGGCCCGAGTTGTTGGAACCGGTAGGATACACCGTGGACTCGGTCATCATGACTACAGGACTAGTACCGGTAGCCGCTCATTTTGCCATGTCTGCTTCTTCTAGTGTAAGCATAGAATGAGCCTGATAAAATTGTGGAAGCGGATTGCTTTGCCGAAGAAGCGTTCCAACACCACTATAGGCCTTGGAGAGGCCGAAAACCATTTGGAGGACCAAACGATCGTTTGAAATCGGTGCGCCAACGTTGCGCAGTTGGTCCACCAATTCCTTTAATCTTTTGCAATAAGCCGAAACATTAGGGAAATCTTCCATATTGACGTGGGAGAAATCCTGCTCAAGGGTAAAGGTTCTAGAATTTTGATTATCTTGAAATATATCACGCAGTCTATCCCAAGTCAGATGTGCCGTAGCGTCAGGCTCAATAATTATTTGCAAAAGGTCGATAGATATTGTGGAATATATCCACTGAAGGACGGTAGCATCAATAGTCGTCCACAACTTAGGATCATCCTCGGCAGCAGCAGCAGTTCTGGGGCCCACAGTACGCGAGAGGATCAATATACATAATATCCACGTCGTGTATTGAACAGTTCGGCCCACGTCGCGTATTGAACGTTTTCTATTTCAATAATGATAGGGATATGATTCTTGATGTTAGAAACAGTAAGGGCATGGTGAAACGTGTTCTTTGACGTAGACATAACGACAGAACAATACGTGATTGAGGGATTTGGAAGAAAAAAATTGGGAAGAGGAGGACACCGTCGGGGCACGGAAAATGAGAGAAGGGAGCTCAGATTCCGGCTATTTGGACGGAAATTTTGAGAGAGGAATTTAAGTACACTTACCATAATTATTGTATTACCATAAATGTAATCCAAGTAGAATAAACATTACCTAATTCATATACACTAATTACGGTAATGGGGAGAAAACCGAGAGGATCAATATACACAATATACACATGTATATTGTGTGTATATCTAACATCTATCATGTATCACAAAAAAAAAATGGTAAGTAAAATTATTTGTAATTACATTATATTTGTTTTATGAGTACAAAAATGTTGTTTTTAGATAATATTGTATTATTTAATATATAATTATATACAATTATTTTATGAGTTACAAAAATATTATTATAGTGTAGGTTTGTATCTAGTACTTAGTACTTATTTGAATTGATGTTCTTATATTTATTTATTGCCATTTACAGTACTTGAAAATACCTGCCTTTCATGGCATTAACTGGTAATTGTGAAGATAAGAAAATGTTTTGTATACGAAAATTAAGATATGCACAAAAATTTACTATTTGAAAATCATTCATGTCGGATTCTGAATAATCCATCTTAAGAAGGCACTATCATCTAATTATAAAATTTTGATTTCATTTTCAAAAAATTTGTTAAGAGTTACAAAGTATAGTTATCAAATAAGATCTAGTACTATATTCCTAGCTAACGTATCTTAAGTAACGTTCCCAGTAGTAATAGGATAATTAATATTCTTAACATATAATTTGTAAGTTCTGTTAGGTTAAGAAGTATTTTTAAAAAATAGGGTTAGAGTTTATCAAACGTATAAAAGTCACTTAACATTTGAAAAATATTTTAGTCAACTAACATTTATATTCATACTTTATAATAATATAAATATAGATATTGTCTTTCTATGATATTTGAACAAACTTGAGTGATTCTCGTTACAAAAAAAATAGTAATTTCAATGTAATAAAAATAAAAGTTGAGTGACCATATAAAATACACCCCAAGATCTTGCCATTCTTCCTGGGCTCATAATAATTAAATTTTTTTAAATATCTTAAGAATATCTCTTGTATGTTTCACTTACCTAAGACACGTCTTATTCTAATATTGAGTTTTGAAATATTGTGTAAATTATTTACACGGGTGAATAAATAAATCAACTTACATTAAGACCAACGTTAACTTGAAAACATGCATGAAATTGTGATTCTTTTAGAACATAATTAATGAAATAATTAGTTCCTTATAGTAATACGATTGCATTCCAAAAGAATGTTAGTAACGTGCTTTTAGGTTTCTAGTTTTAGATTTTAAAAGTATGTCTAAAAGAAATAGGATTAGAGCTTATTAAATATTAAGGGTATAAAAGTCGTTCAATATTTAAAAAATATTTTAATTCATTAACATTTATATTCATGTTTTAAAAATAATATAGATATAAATTATTTTAAGTCCGGTACTATTCTGAGCATTATTATAAGTCACCAGTTCCTTGTTTTGCGTTTTGGTTTCCCGGTTCAATTTATATTTTAAAAGAAAAAGGGTAAAATACACCTCTATTATATTTAATATAAAGTAACTTTACTTTCCGTTTCAAGAGTGTCGTTTGTAACCCTGACACAAGCCAAATGGCCCAAAATTGCATATTGGGGGGGGGGGTTAAAATATTAATTGGTGGCATTTTTTATTTTTAAAAAATAATAATAATAATAATAATAAGAAAGATGGTTTCCAATTCTATTAGTCAATAATAGCAAGTTTGGACCATTTGGCTAATGTCAGGGTTACAAACGAGACACTCGTGAAACGGAAGGTAAAGTGTTTACTCTATATCAAATATATAGAGTCTATTTGAAAAGTCACTCTGGGTAATTGGAATTGAGTATAATTGATGTAATTACATATGTTGGCTTGTTTATTTGATCAGATAATTACTTGGTTAGCTGAAAATTGGGTGTAATTATTTTAAGATTGCAATTACACTCTTCAATTCTCAAAGGGGTTGAAAATTGAGTGTAATTACAGGGTTACTTTTTAGTTTCTTTTTTTTCTATTATTTTAATTTCTTTTTTTATTTTTATTTTTTAATTATTTTTATTTTAAAATATATTTTATAGTTTATATTATGTATCTTTCATTCCCAACCTTTACTTCTGGTGATTCCATGTAATTACTCATATTTTTTTATTTTATTCATTTAGCATAATTGTGTTATTATTCTAATTTTTGAAACTACAACTCTTAATATTAGAAAGAATGTCTTCACAAACTTGACATATAATGAGTAATGTTATTAAAGTAGAATTTCATTGTGAATGAGGTTATAGACTTATATTTTTCCTTTCTTTTTGAATTATATTTACTTAAGTTATGTTGTAACTTACTTATGTAATGTTGAAATTTGACAAAAGAATATTGTGTTAATGTTTCGTTTTTTGAATTTTGAATTTAGGTTATATTTTCAATATTAATTTATTTGCTATAATACTATTGACTTGTTATTCCACATTGCATATGGTTAATCTTTCACTTACAGTTGATATATATTTTTTGTCAAATATTTAAATAATATTATGACATTATATTCATAATTTTTTTTTCAAACATCCAATCCATGATGTTCTCACAAAAGTCTGCTTTTAATTTTTATAATTAATTAAAATATTATTAATTTAAAAAATGTATGTCAATTATTTTTTACAATATTAGTTACAACTATATGATTATAATTAATATATTTCAAGAAACAATGAGTTGTAAATACCTAATCTGTTATCATTTTATAAAGGTACATATTTTTTAAATATTAATTTTTAATTTTTGATAATTAAATTTATTTTTAAATAAAATTAATTGTGTAATTACACTTATGCAACCAAACAATACGCATAGAATTACACTGTAATTACGTTATGACAAACAAACAGATCGTTGTAATTACAATACTATATAATTACAAAGCTGTGTAATTACCACCCTATTAATTACACCAATTCCAATTACGATGTGGCTTTCCAAACAGGCATACTTGGCCCGGATGATACCTCAAACAAAAAGTTTATTGTTCTTTTCTCTTTCATGTGCGGGAATAGTATGCCCATTGTCTGATTTTTTTGAAGATACAAGAGCCATATATTCAAAACTCTGCAGTTAAATTTGGATAAAGACACTTGCTAACAGAGTAGATCAAAAAATAAAGGTCCCTCAAACTGAATCTCTCATTTCTTAAAGGAATCACATCTATATACAGCTTTGTGGCTATGCCAAGTCACTGTGATTGGACATTGAAATTCTCTCTTTGGAATGTTATACTAATGTGTTTAGTACAAACACCAGTAACATAATATCTCTTACAACAACCAATTACACACAACAATAAGACTGGTATCTTTTCCAGCCAAAGCTAAAGATCTTGTAACAACACCTGCAATTTATATGGAATCTACGCCTTCAACTTGCTGCCGAGCTAGGTATCTCTCTCTTCTTTCCTTCTATAAAGCACAAATAAGGAGGATGAAAAACGGATTATGAAACATGGAAGTGTGGGGAAAAGGAATTACAAGATTCTAATTGTAAGTTGAAGTAGAAGCTAACCCATTCATCTATGACGAGTCCTTCGCCGATAAACTTTGGACCTGTATCTTCTGCAGGCTTCTTGCGCGCCTCAAGAGCAGCATCTGCCTCCGCCAATTGGCGTTTCAGTTTTTCAAAAGCCTTCACAAAACAAAATGAACAAAGACTTGTGAGAAGGTTTATTTCCCAACCCACCCACAGCCCCTATATAAAGGGTGCTCTTCCATATTCTGAGGTAAAAACCAACAAAAGGCTGGCATCATAACATGTATGTTCGCTATAATCTATACTTACTGGACTACGACGTTCCACATCGAGAAAGATAACCCGCAGAATTTGCTCTACAGCTACTTGATCCTTTTGCTCATCAAACTAACATAGAGGCGACGAATAGAGTTAGTTTGAGCAGGTTTCCCTTGAAAGCTATGCAGTTTCCAAAATAATTAAAAATACATCTTTCAGCATGGACGAAAACATCTTTGCTGAAGTGTAATGACTACACAGCTATGTTGCTCGGACTCTCCAAAAATATAGACAGGTGTGTGTCGGTTCTCCAAAAGTAGTGCATTTTTGAAGAATCCGACACCAGTGCGGCAACATTTTTGAAGAGACCGAGCAACATAGCTACGCAGTTTATCGCAGAGCCAATTTTAGTGGTATAATTCACCATATTATCTTTGAAAAGAACACCTACTGAGGCAGAATCCAATTTTCTGCGAGATCAATCAGAAGTATGCTTTTTTGGGATAGGTATCAATCAGAAGTATGCCTTCACCATAAAAAAGTGATAACCCTCACCCCAACCCCCCCCCCCCCAAAAAAAACTGACTGAACGTAGTAGGAGTATTGGACAAACTAAAAGCTAGTCTCCTTTATCACAGAAACTAGAAGTGCTGAAGCACATGCTAAAAAGGAGAGACTTCCTTGCATAGAAGTATCTACTAACCAGCTCAGGTACATAGTCCATCGGTCCTTTCACCTTGAGGCTCATGATCTTGAACTTCACCCTGCTCTTCTGGTCCATTGGTTTTTCATTATTTTCCGGATGCTCTACAAACTTGAATACTGTGACATTGACACAGAATGAAATACATGCACAATGTAATTATTCAATTGTAACGTGACAATTATATCTTGCATACAAGGGAGTTCACATGAAGAACGGACATAAACTAAGAGTGACGAATATTACCAGTTGCAATGATGCTCTCACCGGGGGCGAGAATTGCTCCGGGAGGACGCATGAAACAGCTTTTGGGTGCAGTTGTTTGGAACTAATGCACACAATGCATATAAAATAAATTTGTCAAGATATATTCTCAAAAAAGTTCTAGCTAAAAACTATAAAGACGGGCTAGGAGAGAATGAAGTGCCTGTGTATTGAAAAGAGACAAGAAATCATGATTACCTTGAAAGCTACGTGAGACTTGCTAGAGTTTTTTATCTTGATAGCACTTCGAACTTGCTTACCGGGTTCATCTGGCAAAATGAAAGAGGCATCACATAAAATGAGAAACGTGTGCAAGAAGAACAGAAGCAAGGGAAACTTAAATTATGAAGAACCCAAGACTTCCAGGAGAAACATAAAATGTCATCTTTGGAAAGTCAGAAATGCACAATATATCATTGACAGCCGACAACATGTGATATTCCAGCATAACTGACGTAGAGAATAATTGAAAAACGGTAACACTCAGAAGTCCCTTACAAGCACAAGTGTTACCTTATTCAAAAAGTCCCTTACAAGCACAAGTATAAAGAAGTTGACACAACCTTGTTGATCAGTAGAATGTGCATTTACAAAAGACCCAGATGCATGATGCATAAAACAACTACACTAACCACCAACTTGTAAAGCCATGGGATCAGATACAAAGGGTTTAAAGACCTCCAACCAGAACACCAATGAGCTTTCTTAAGAAAATACTGTATTCAACAAGTCATATTCCAGAAACCAGTTTACATCAAGTGAAGAGTATACTGAGTAAATGACAAGAAAATTCTGATATGCAACGCAAATTACCAAAACGGTATCAACTTGTTAGTAGACAACTAGAGTATATTAGTTATTCCACTCAAACTGCTAGGGTTTGGTTTTTTATCCTCCTGACCGATATAGGCAACATGCTTTGACAGAAGAGGTTCTAGAAATTTGTTTATGCTATCTTAGGTGTACAAAACTATATCAAACACATTTATTGCATATCCATTTCGACAAACAGGTGTAACTTTACCCGAGCACAATCTTTCACCGCAGATAAAATGGATTTAGAGCACTAGCTTTACATTTATAATTACTAACCTAGTTACACAAGAGTCAAATGATGTTTTTTCTTTTGATAGGTCGCAAGAGTCAAACAATGTAAAAGTAAAAGAAAAGGAAAAAACACACCATGCAATGTTGCATAATAGCACTCACCGTGCAAGACTCATTAATTACGGATGATACCGAACAGAATTATTTTCTGCCCAGTGGCTTTGGGAATTTGACTTCACTGATATGACATACACGAGGGGGTGGGTGGGTGGGGTGGGTTGGGAGGGGGGATCATAACATATAAGGGGGGGGAGCGTGTGGCAATTGATCAATCAAATCTTTAGTTAATTACTCCCTCGATTTCAATTTATGTGTCTTACTTTTCTTTGTCTGTTTCATAAAGAATGTCACTTTCCATATGTAGTAACTCTTTAATTCCTACATCCCACATGACACGTTTAACACTAAATGTTTCTGAGGACATTTTGGTACATTATGCACATCTTTAATTCAAGACCACGAGATTCAAAACTCTCTTAATTTCTTAAATTTCATATCTAATCAAATTAAGACACATAAAATGTAAGGAGGAAGTATCATTTGCTGATATTCACTGCAGCAATTTTCAAGTGTAGTTTTGTAGTATGACAAATAATTTTACACTGTGTGACTGCCATCAATTAAATTGAGAACATATGGAACTTGCTTCAGAAGAAATAAACATGTGCTCACACAGTAAATTTGTGAACTTGAGCTTGTTTAATGATCTGATAACTTCTCTGTTGATTTTCAATTAGTATAGGTGCTTATAATTGGATTAGATTGGGATAGTTTGGTAACCAATCCAAATTTGCCCATAAATCCATTACCCTCTGTTTGGATGGTTGTTTCCCGTGGTACATTAATGTACAGTATGGTATGGTATAGTATGGTGTTGTATTGTATTGTATTAATGAACACAATGTTTGGATAGACTATATTGTTTGTTGTGGTTTAATGATATTTTTATTTTTTGATTTGACGGTATGTTACACTTAACCCTTAATTACAAACTAATTTTTATATATTAATAAAATTAAGGTAAAGGATAAAATGGAAACTTTAAAAAATAAGTAGGTGGTGGAGGGCTGGGTGGTATGGGGGCGGTGGGTGGTGGGTGGTGGGTGGTGGTGAGTAGTAGTGTGAGGGTTGGTGGGTTCGGCTGTGATGGAGGGGGTGGGGGTAGGCTGGTGGTGGGGTGAGGTGGGGTATAATGGAAAAATGAAAATTATAACCACGCAAAAACCACCAAATTCGTGGTTATAAAAAAAATCATGGTTATTTAACCATGGAATTACAACGGGTTTACAACATCATACAACATAATTTTAAGAACAATGGAAACAAACATGGTTTCATAAAAAACAATACAATAATGAACCACAGGAAACAACCATCCAAACAAGGGATTACTATTTGTGTCTTGCTTTTTATCTTAATTTCCTTGCATTTTTAATTCGATTTTAGTTCTTAAAGTTTCCAATTAGGATCTTATCAAACGACCTACTAGTGTTTGTTTTACCATGTTTACTTTATAGTCATCAAATTAACCCAGTCCGTTAACTCATTTTACTTATATGTACTTACAAGGTAGAAATTAACTTGTGGAGATAGCTTTTTGTCACCCCAGCTTAAGACAAGTGTCCCACATCGGCAAAACACAGTAGAGATGCTTGGTATATATGTAAGTAGGCCTTGGACTCTAGTGACGCATTTTAAAGTCGTGCGGGCCTAGGCCCAGAGTGGTCAATATCACTAGCATGTTGTGGTGTTACAAATGGTATCAGAGCCACTCTTGTGTCAGCCAATATCTGAAGTGCGGAATATTTTTCTCAAAGATATATTTTCCACCAAACAAAATTGCTTCACAGGTCAAACTTAAGAATTTTTATGGAGCTTTGAACTACCACAGTTCAAACTTCAGCATTTTCTCATGGAGTTTGAACTTGTCGAATTCCAACATTTTTTTTTATAAGGTAAAATTTATTGAACTCCAACATTTTTTCAAGGAGTTGTGAACGGCCACAATTCAAACTCCAGATTTTTCACGGAGTTCGAATTGTAGTTCCCGAATTCCAGCATCTTATCCTGAAGTTTACTTATAAGTGTCACTTATTGAAGACCCTATTCTAGTCTATTTATGGTACAATTGTAATTATGGTAAACATAGGATTTGTAGTCCTATTGAAATAGGATTACCTTATAAGACAAGGAGAAGTAGAACCTTACTTCTATATAAGAAGGTCATTATGATAAATACAAAGTAAAAAGAATTCGCAACATCATAGAACCAACGCTTCGCTCAACGATTACACATAAAGAGGAAGTTGAAGAATTATGAACGAGCATCCGAGGGCGGTTCGCTGTTATTAACGGCCCTCGAATGCAACAACTAAAGGCGGAACTAGCGGAGTGCAAACAAAAAGGAACATAGTGGATTACTATGGAAAACTCACTAAGCTGTGGGAGGAATTGGCGAATTACGAACAGATCCCAACTTGTACGTGCGAAAAGTGCACGTGCAATCTAAGAACAGTCCTAGAAGTCAAAAGAGAAGAAGAAAAAGTGCATCTTTTCCTCATGGGATTGGATGAGGGAACGTTGAAATTGAACATACTGGCTCATCAGGAACCGTTGTCATCATTGAACAAGGTCTACTCGAAGTTGGTGCAAGAAAAGCGTGTGAGAGGAATCACACGAAAAATAAAGCACCCGGGTGAAACCATGGCTTTTGTCATACAAGGGGGAAACCCTTGCCATGACCGAGGTGAAGGAAAAAACGATGGTGCATTCTGCACACATTGCAAGAGATCCGAACACGTTATGGACAATTTTTTTCGACTCATTGGTTATCCGGATTGGTGGCCGGGAAATAAAAAAGGAGATTAAAAAATTGAAGGAAAAGGACGAGGACAGCAACAACATCAGAGGAGTGGACCAAGATCCAATCGTGGTAGAGGCAACTACTGGGCTAATGCCGTAGTCGCCAAAAAAGGAACTTAGACGGAGATAGGAACGGTGAACACATGCGACACAGGACTTAACAATTTGAGAGATGAGATCCGGAAGACTGTGATTCACATGTTGAATTTCCATAGAATAAACCCAAATAGGAAGATGGATAGTAAGACCGAAAACTCATCCTAGATCATAGACTCCGGAGCTACCAACCATATGACAGGCAATCCAAAAGAACTGAGCAATACGCGAGACATTCCTAAGTGTCTGATTGGTCTTCCGAACGAAAATAGCTCAGTGGCTACAAAAGAAGGAACAACCAGGCTGAATGACAGGACATGGTTGAAGAATGTCCTTTATGTTCCGAATTTAACATGCAATTTGATCTCTGTATCACAACTAGTTGATTATTTAGATTGTGATGTGACATTTAATATAATTATGTGTGTTATACTGGACTCCACTACGAGGAAGCTGATTGGAAAGGGTGAGCGTCGATGTGGACTTTACTATTTCCGGAATGTGTCGCACTGATACGGGCTATGAAGGCATAGGAAATTGATTCGTTCGATCATTGGCACAAACGGCTGGGTCATCTTTCAGCACAAGTAACGAAGTCTATTACGACATTAGACTTAAAGGAGAGTGGTGATAGATCAGACAGAGAATGTGACATATGCCAACGGGCAAAGCAAACGAGAAGTGTTTTTCCTTTAAGTGATAATATTGCTTCAGATACTTTTGAGATGATTCATTGTGATTTATGAGGACCATATAGAACCACTTCCTCTTGTGGTACTTCAAATTTTTTTACTATTGGGGATGATCGTTCGCGAGCTGTGTGGATCTTTCTCTTAGTGGATAAGAAAGAAATGTCTCAAACCTTGAAGAGTTTCTTCGCCTTAGTGGATAGACAGTGAAGATTGTTAGAAGTGATAACGAAACTGAGTTCACATGTATGAAGACTTACTTCTTCGAACATGGAATTCTTTCCCAAACATCTTGCACAGGGACACTACAGCAGAATGAAAGAGTCAAAAGAAAACACCGTCACATTCTTAATGTGGCGCGAGCATTGAGATTTCAGGGTCATCTTATGATTAAATTCTGGGAGAATGTGTTTTGACTGCGGGGTATTTGATCAATAGAACACCATCTTCGGTGTTAAATGGAAAACCCCTATGAAATTTTATATGGAGAAGCGCCTCGGTATGATCATTTAAGGGTGATAGGGTCACTATGCTATGCACACACAGAGAGAAGAACGATGAACAAATTTGAGAGTCGGAGTCGTATGTGCGTCTTCTTGGGATACCCCTACGGACAAAAAGGTTGGAGATTGTATGACTTAGAGAACGATGAATATTTAGTCTCAAGAGATGTTGACTTCTACGAGACTAAGTTTCCCTTTGCTGTAAGATCAGGTAGCTTGAGCAACAATATAGAAGTGAACCCGAATGAAATGGAGGAAGAAAGAAATCAACACGACTTCGAAGAAGACACGACTGACAATATAGGTACAAACGAAACTCGAATGGATGAAGTACGAACACCAGATACCGAACCTACGGATCATCCTACATTAGACCGAACAAATGCCGATCTAGATAGAAAAAACATGGAGGTAGTACAAACTGAAGGTAACCAGACTAACGAAATGCCCCTAAAAGAACAATTGGGTAGGGATAAATGTCAGAAGCATGAATCGACTCAATTGCGCGACTACGTCACAGAAACATTCCCGAAACAAAGTCCATCAACGCGTCCTACCGATCCTCAACAACCCTCAGGTGCACCTTATCCTTTAGAGTTATATATCATGTGATATTTTTTTCTTGCAACAGCAAAAGTTCCTTGCAGCAATTACCACAGGAACCGAACCAAAAACTTTCTCGGAGGCAATGAAAATGGAACATTGGAAAATAGTCATGCAGCAAGAGATCCAAGCGTTGGAGGATAAAAGAACATGGACACTAGAAACTTTGCCACTGGATAAGAAAACATTGTGTAGATGGGTGTACAAAATCAAGTACAACTCTGACGGCACAATCGAGCGTTATAAAGCTCGTTTGGTCATCTTCGAAAATAAACAGGAGAATGGAATTGACTACAATGAAACTTTTGCCCCGGTTGGTAAGGTAGTAAATGTTCAGACCTTCCTGGCTGTTGCAGCGGCACGAAATTGGGAGTTGCATCAGATGGCACGACGAGCTTACCAAGAAGTTTATATGAAATTGCCACCGGAATTCCATGTTCTTAATACGAGGCAAGTATGTCGACTACAAAAATCTTTGTATGGTTTGAAGCAAGCTCCAAGGTGTTGGTTTGCGAAATTGTCAAGTGCTTTGATGAAATATGGGTTCAAACAATCATACTCGGATTATTCTCTATTTATTATGCACTGAAGAGGTATGCAACTTAACGTCTTAGTCTATGTGGATGACTTGCTTATCTTCGAAAATGACCATAGTGTCATCAAACAAATCAAAGACTATCTCTATACTTGTTTTCACATGAAGGATTTGGTCCCTCTGAAGTATTTTATGGGATTGAAGTTGCACGTGTTCCAATTGAGTTATTTCTCTGTCAACGAAAGTATGCCCTGAATATAATCTCCAAGTCCGGATTATTGGGAGCTAAACCAATCAATACTCCCATGAAACATAATCATGGTTTGGCCTTGGCCGGAAGAGCCAATTTGGGTGATCTAGAACCATACCGATGTTTGGTCAGTCGATTGATATACCTCAATTTTACGCGATCCGAGTTATCATATTGTGTGCATGTTCTATCCAAATTCATGCAGCAACCGAAGGAAGCACACTGAAATGCGACTATCAGTGTTGTGCGTTGTTTGAAGAAAAACCCAAGACAAAGGCATAGTGATAAAAAAGATTGTGATCTTCAGTTGTATGGATAGTGTGATTCGGACTGGGCCGGATGTCCGTTGACTCAAAAATCACTTACAGATTGGTTTATCTCCCTCGAGAATTCTCCCGTGTCATAGATAACCAAGAAGCAGCATATTGTCTCTCGCAAAGAATTTACAAAAAAGGTATTTTTTTTAGTATTTTAGAAAGGGTCGGTTAGGAGATCGACGGCGATGACCGTTTGTGAATTGAAATGGTTAAAGGAAATTTTACATAGTTTGGACGTTGAACACAAGACTCCGGTTAAAATATATTGTGACAGTCAAACAGTTTTGTATATTGCCCGAAATTAGGAGTTTCATGAACGGACTAAACACAATGAAGTGGACTGTCACTATGTCCGTTCCGGAGCGCAATCCAATCAGGTACAATTGTGTCAACCAGTGAGTAGGGATGTCCAGTGGGCCGAGTCGGCCCGATCCCGACGCGGCCCGTCCCGCTACCCTGCCCGCCCCGTCCCGATCCCTCATAAAAAATATTTTATCGGTGTCGGGGTTCGAACTCGGGACGGGGCCTGGAATCGTCACGATCCCGACCTCATCTTGCCTCTTCTTTATAAGGAGGTCATTATGATGAATACAAAGTAGAAAGAATTCTCCCATTATTCTTGTCTCTCTCGTCCCTGATTCGATTTTAACAGAACTCCTTGTCCTTTCCAGAATTCCAAATCTTACTCCATCTTTATACAAACTTATAACTTGTTTTCAACCTTATATACACAAAATTATTGTCAAAACACCATCCTCATACCGTATCTTACAGATTGCACTTTTACTATAAGCCACCAACTTTTATATCGAATAAAACACCGGAGAATCATCCAAAAAATTATTTCTCAAGGTAAAATAATTTCTTAGAAAATATTCTCTGTGGAAAACGTTTTCTATACCAAAAGAAACTCTAACTTTCTGTGAAAGCATTTTCCATGAAAACAATTTCCTCCCTACCGAACGCATGAAGGATAAAACATAATGTTATAGTACAAGCTTGCAGCGAGAGGTCAGCAAAACACCGTCATCTGTTCCAAAAAAAAAAAAAGGACCCATGAAAATTCTCTCTGGAAATGGTTTTCTTCCATACCAAAGTACCTTAATTTTCCTTTGAAAGCATCTTCCATGAAAATTGTTTTCCTCCATACAAACGCACGAGGATAAAATATAGCATGTCCCAATGCAAGCTTGAATTGAGGGGTCAGCAAAACACAGCCATCTGTTCCAAAAATAAAAGGCTCAGGTTGGCTGGCCTTTTTAGCAAAGAGGATCTGCTATCAACTAAGTATATTCTTCAATCTTCCCATATCAAGTCGGCTGGACAATCTGTTTCCCTTTACTGTCCAGCATCACTACTAAACTACTGTTTGGAAACTTGACCAAAAAATTTAAACAGTTTATTGCAAGACACATAATCTAAAATTAGAATTATCATATAATGCATCACTAAAGCCCTACCTCATAATTAAGTGCCCGTTTGGCCATGGATAGTTTTAACTTTTTTCTGGAATTTTGTTCCGGAAAACTCTTTGGACATAGAATTGTTACAATTTTCCGGAATTTGAAAAACTCCAAAAAGTTGTTTTCACAATTTTCACTCCAAATCACTCACAACAATTCAAAAAACAACTCCACTTTATATTCATGTCCAAACACAACTCCACTTTTCAACTTGAAAACTAATACTCCCTCCATCCAAATCTAAATGACATAGTTCGGATTTTGAGAGTCAAACTTCTACAGACATACAATCTTTAAGTTTTTTGAAAAATAATTTACATATTTAGAAATTACATTAAAAAAGTACCATAAGTCACAATAATTAATAATTTAAGATATTAAAAGGGCATACGAATTAATCGTGGTCAAAGATTTTCTTACTTGACTCTCGGAAATCAAAATATGTCAGATAAATTAGGACAGAGGGAGTACTTTCTTTTTTTCAAATTTCACAATTCTTATGTCCAAACGTCCACTTACTAATCAAATCAATGATGAACGTCTTAGCTATAGCTGTTAATTCTACCAAATAAAGCTAATTTCAACAAAGTCGTCCCACAACCACTAATCTCAACCGTATATCAAGCCAATTCAATGAAATTGCAGATAATTAGCAAAAGCAAGGAGAGAATAAAGTCTTACAAGGAAAATAGAGTTTATTGGAAGGATCAAGCTTCAAACGACGTCGTGCAGGAAGCAAAGACCTTGTTACTGAAGAAACTGAGCTGGAACTGTTGCTACGTGGCGTCGATCCATCATCCATAGAAGTAATTCCGAGAGATTGATGTTGCTGTTGTTGACTACTGCGGTAATGATGAGTATTATTATGTGATGACGAACGCGAAGTCGTCGTTGTTGTTGTTGACTGTGCGTTTCGAAAAGGGAGCTTCAATAGTCCCCAAACTTTATTGTCTTTCTCGTCGGCGATCGCCATCAGATGCCAGAAACTAAAGGAACTTCGTCGGAAACGACGTCGTGTTGACTCCTTTTTTTGACAGGGTGTTGAGAATACTACTTTTTTAGAACAGCTAGCTGGGAGTTGAATTTTGGAAATGCAACGGGTGAGTTGAGAAAGTTGCGTGCGGTTTTTATGGCGCAGCGGATTTACGGGGAGAAGGGTGTTCATACCAAGTGACAAAAAATTACACGATATATGATAATAATTTTACTTTTTATGAATATATATAAATTTTAAATCTCTTAAGTATAATATTAGAAATTGGCTTAATGATTTAAAATTTTCAAAATTTACCTTGAAATTTTAAGTTAAATTCCCAACAACTATATTTTTATTTGCATTAAAAGAGGGAGAAATGAAGAAATAAAATAATAGTTTGCACGCTCTTTAAAAAATATTAATTAGGAGAGTATTTGACCTACTTTATCCTTATTTATGTTTAAGTTATAATCTCTCTTCATTAAATATTTACTTATGTATTATCTTCATTAATAACAAATGATAAAATGGAGCAAAAATACATAATTATGCCTTGAACTTCTAACAGTTGTCGCATCTTCGATTGATAGGCGACTCTATCTCTATTCAGAAGGAGTGGTCATCGAATAAGGTTTTCTTTCTTGGTACTTTTTTGAATTTCTCTATTTGATCTAGTAATTTGAGATAATTATGTTTAATAATCATAACAGATAATTTAAAATAGAAGTAGTATTTGATAGCGATCGCACCACAATGTAATGCTTTCTTTATATTAGGATGATTTGGGCTTAAAAGATTCGAGTTCAAATACTATATTGATGTCTAATTTTTTTTTATTGGTATAATCATTTGTTATTCAGAATTTATTAACTTGACTAATTCATATTCACATCACGTAGAGTTTATTAAAGAAAATGCATTTTCTATTAGTGGTTTTCAATCCTCATAATTTAATTTTAAGATCTTTGATTAAGGTAGATAGATCACATCTCCCACTACGCTCTTTTGGTAGTATTATGATATTAATCAATTTTACATTCATCAAAACTTGCTAGGCTTCTTAAATTGAGTGATATGTTGTAGAACCAGCTTTGTTCTTTAGAACATGATTGACGGAAGCAAAAAGGTACGACGTCGTGGTCTTTGCCACGTGAGACCGGTCAGCATCCGCGTGAGCATATTAAAACAAACAATGTTTCTGGTTTATATAATTAGACGAAAATTAATTATTTACTCCGTTGTTTTGGAGCATGAAAAGTTTGACTTTGAAGTTTGAATGATGATATATTAAGCTTTCCTGTTAACTGGATGTTAGTACTATTAGACAAGGAAGTGCGTTCAATTAGGTGAGTTCAATTAGGTTTTTAATTAGTATGTCTATATTGGGTAAAAAGGCACCCGGGAGCGTCATGCGTAAGCAAGAAGCTTTGTGGCTCCGGAGACTCTAACGGATCCTTAGAGTTGTCTCTCACTCCCAACAACTCCTTTCACATCAATCAGCCTAGATCAGGGTTCTGCGACGCGCATGAGAATAGTGACATCAGGATACGTACGTCACCACAGCCCCATAGGATCATAATAGTCTAAGTTTTGACTTATATATGCAAGGCTTAGAAGAGAAAGAAAACACATTGTATTCTCTTTAAGCACACATTTTTATAACTCAAATCTCTCTCAAGCTTATACTCAGTTCTCAGCTTTGGTTCATATTTGATCCATAGTTTATTTTCAAATCTTATGCATTACTTTTTAGTTATTTGCTTATTCATATTATTATTTGTAAACATCATATATATATAACCTAAATCTCAATCTTGAACTCAATCGAGAGGGTCTCCGGATCGGATACGACCTACTTGTCTTTAAACCCTTGAAATACAAATCTTTAACTGCATTTTTGGTAGATATCATTTTTACCGAATGGCGTCGTCTGTGGGGATAGACAGATGTGGAGTTGTCTCGATCCGTAGTTGAATTTCTTGAAAACCCTATGGCAAACAAATCACGGAAGAGAAGCATGTCAAGACAGAACATCATTGCTCGCGACCCGCGGGAGATTGGAAAGGAACATGTGCTTAGTGAGCATCAGGACCTGGAAGAACGGTCTGAGACATCACAGACGAAATCAGAGGGAACAATAGCATGAAAAAGCAAGCAAGTCTATAGATGAGGAAGATGCTCAAAGCCATCCAGCAGAGAGCCGCGAGGCGCGACCCAAGGAACGATACCCCAAGAAGAGGAAAACAGTGGAAGGGATGTTCAAAGAAGAGGGTACCCCCTCAGAAGCTGCACTGGCCATAATCTTGGCAGAAAACAGTTTCATAATGGAGCGCATGGAGATGAAGAAATCGTAGGAGCTCTCGATGCGTCCGCAACGAACCTGGGGAGAAAAAAACTGCGATGCCAGAATCGGACCTAACAAGACTCGCAACGCTAGAGAAGGAGCTGCGCGAAAGGATGAGCTAGATACTTAGGGCCCCTCTTGTGCTAAAAGGAGTCGGAGCGAGGAATTACGGAAAGATACCCTACAAAGAAGATGTGGCTTCGGAGCCTATCCCCAAAAAGTTCAGAATGCCGACATACCCAAGACGACGGCATGACAGACCCGGATGAACACATCGTGACTTTCGAGGCTGCAATCACTAGGCACGACCTACAACAACATCAAGTCAAATCTATTATGCTGAAAAAATTCAGCCAGACACTCACAAAGGAAGCACTATCTTAGTACACTCTCTTACCTAAAAACTCTATTGATTCTTTTGTTGCTCTTGCAGATGCATTTGTCAAAACCTATGCATGGGCCCGGAGGGTCGATACCCACAAGGCAGATGTTTTCACCATAAAGCAAAAGAATGATGAATTACTCTGTAACATCGTGGAGCGCTTCTAGTAGAAAAAGATGCAACTGTTTGCGAACTTCAAAGATTAGGCTACTGCAGCATTCGCTGACGGCCTAAACGCCGACAGTTCGGATGCATCAAGAAAATTAAAAGAAAGCCTGAAGGAATTCCCGGCTAATTCCTGGAATGAGGTGAATAACAGATATACCGCCAAGATGAGGATAGAAGCGGATCACGAAACCAGAGCCGAAGGAGGACAACGTGGTAGATCTCGTAATGCCCCATCATACAAGAAAAATGGACCCTAGAGAATGGTTCGAGCCTTATTCAACTTGATTGTCACCTAGGCATGAAGGTTGGCCGAATAAACTAAGTTATGATAAAGGTCAGCTTAGAAGAGAAAGGGGAGCACCGCAAATGAAGTCCGTAAATAACTCAGGACCACCGAGTGTGGCCTCCTACAACTTTAACGTGGAGGTCGTGGACCTAGTCATGGCCATAAAAAATATGAAAGAGGCTTGGTTCCCGCTAGCAGTTCGATCCAACCCAAACAAGTTGGAAACACATGTGCAAAGAGTGTCAATGAAATCCTTATTCGATGTCTTCGAATGGGGAATGTCGTACAACCTGGTAATTGGGAGGCCCTAGCTACACGTCATAAGGGGCAGTTCCATCTACTTTCTATCTGACTATGAAATTTCTAACGCGATGAGAGGTAGGTGAGGTGAGAGGGGTGTCAAAACTGATCCAACGGAAATCGTCATGGTTAATGAGTAGGGTGTCTCGGTTGAAAAAGATATTTAGCAATCACAAATGTAGGAAGATTCACAGTAGAGGATCTCGATCTCACCTTTTACCGATCGAACGGGCTCGGGGAGCATGTATACCTAGGCTCAGGCTTAAACCCTAAGTTCAGGAAGAATTTGATTATTTTTCTAAATAACAATATCAGTGGTTTCACTTGATCGGTACTGGATGTCACAGGTGTGCCCCCGCAGTTGGCCCTCCAGAAGCTAAACATAGACCCGAATTGTCTTTCTATTAAGCAAAAAAGGCACCCGGTGTCAGCAGAACAAAGTTAATTTGTTAAAGAAGATATAACATGACTTATCCAGTTAAGAGTGATCCGAAAGGTAAAATACCCGGACTAGCTAGAAAACGTGGTGGTACTCTCTAAGAAACCTGAATCTTTTCAAATGTTTTTAGATTTAAAAGACTTAAATAAAGCTTGCCTGAAGAGCTCGTACCCAATGCCTCGTCTGGATCAAGTGGTCGACAGAGTGGTTGGGCATGAGCTGCTCAGCTTTCTAGATATATCCACAGGGTTTGGTCAGATATGATTGAACCTATCAGACCAGGAAAAGACTTCGTTCACGGAACTTATTGTTATATTGTTATGTCGTTCGGCATAAAACATACAGGGACTACCTTCCACCAACTATCCCAGCGAATGTTCCATCATTAGCTAGGTCAAAGTGTGGATATTTATTAAGATGACATAATTGTTAAGTCCATGGGAATAGAGGAATATGTTAGACATTTGCAGAAAGTGTTCGGGATCCTACGAGAGCACAACCTCAAGCTAAATTCTGAAAAGTGTGCTTTCAGGGTGGGCTCTGAAAGTTTATAGGCTTTGTGGTGTCCAACAAAAGCATTAAAGCCAACATGAATCACATCCGGGCCATAGAGCAAATACTAGAGGTACTCAGCAGCGCTCGAGAAGTGCAACGATTGACCAAAAGAATTACAGCCTTGGGGAGGTTCATATCCAGGTCGTCCGAGCGGTGCTAAAAATTCTTCAGCTTACTGAAGAAAAAGAAGGACTTTTAATGGACCCCGGAATGCCAGCAAGATTTGAAAGACCTAAAGAAGTACCTGTCAAACCTTCCCCTACTCATAAAATGAGACGAGGGGGAACTGTTGTTGATTTACCTTGTTGTATCCGAAATCGCTATATGTGTTATGCTCATTCGGGAGGGAAAAGGTATGCAATCTCCTATTTATTATACCAGTAAGGCTTAACTGAGGCCAAAGCCTGATACTCCCACTTTGAGAAACTGGCTTTGGCCCTGGTGGTAGCGTCTCGTAAACTGATGTCATATTTTCAATGTCACCTCATATGCATGGTCACAATTTTTCCTTTAAGGAATATATTGCATAAGCCTGAACTCTCAGGCCGGTTGGCAAGTTGGTTGATCAAAATATGCGGGTACGATATCACCTACCGCCCCCGGGCTGCTATTAAATCTCAAGCCTTGGCCGATTTTATAGCCGATTATAGTCCGAGTATGATGCATCGGGCTCACACGGTGGCAGTTCGGGAACCAAAGTTGCATCCGAAGAATGGGTATTATACACAGACGGGGCCACAAGCATGAAAAGCACTGGGCTAGGGATTTTCCTTACTACCCCCTCGAGGGCCACGATCAGGCAAACCATTAAGTGCAGTTCTTTAACTAACAATAAGATCGAGTATGAGGCTGCAATTGTAGTTTTAGAATTAGCTCGAGGACTCAAAGCCGAAAACATCGAGCTCAAGAGCGACTCACAACTGATCATCAATCAAATACTGGGCAAACACGGGGCCAAATACATCCAAAAGAAGGAGTATCTAAGTAAAGCTACTACTATGTTGGCTCGGTTCCAAAATGAAAAGTAATGCAAATACCATGAGAAATGAACTTCGAAGCTGACGCCTTAGCTAACTTGGGCTCGTTATCCAGAACAACTCAAAGAGATTCATAGGCCATAGTCCACCTTATGTGTTCCGTCCTGAACTCTGGCATGCACGTAGTAAATTCTGCTAGTCTCACTTGGGACATGCAAAATGATATTATTAATTATTTACAAACGGGGACTCTCCCAGAAGATTCTAAAGAAGCTCGGTCACTGAGGGAAAAAATGGCTAGGTATTGCATGCACGGAGGGGAGCTATACATAAGGTCATACCTCATACCCTTGACCAAATATCTAGGGCCGGTGGATGCCGATTATGTGATGCGGGAGATACACGAAGGGAACTGCAAAAATCACGCCGGGTATAATTCATTAGTGAAAAAAATAATGAGGGCTGGGTATTATTAGAATCAAATGGAAGAGGACGCAAAGGCTTATGTACGGAAATGCGAGAAATGTCAGTAGCATTCGTTGATAATACGTCAATCTGCTGAACCCTTCCACTCGGTAGTGGTTCCATAGTCATTCATGAAATGGGGGATGGATATCATGGGTCCACCACCAAGAGCTGTGGGGGATGTGAGGTTCCTACGGATCATAATTGACTATTTCTCAAAATGGGTGGAAGCCAAAGCGAATAAAAAGATTTACGAAAGGCAGGTCATAGCCTTCATATGGGACCATATCATATGTTGATATGAGATACAAAATAAGATTGCTTGTGACAACGGCCGACAGTTCGTGAGAAAGAAGGTTACTGAGTTCATAAAAGGGTTAAACATCAAGAGGATTACTTCGTCGCCGTATCACCCGTGTGCAAATGGGCAAGTAGAATCAACTAACAAAACTATCATCCAAAGCATCAAAGAAAGGTTGAAGAAATCAAATGGCAAGTTGTCGGAAGAGTTGCCATGGTTATTATAAACTCATTAAACCACAACTAAAATGAGTACGTGGGAAACCCCTTTCTCCATAGTATTCGGAGATGAGGCCTTAATACCCATGGAAGTGGGAGAACCCAGCTTCTGTTACTCTCAAACCACCGATGAATCTAATAAATAAGCAATTGCAATAAGGTGGAGTTGTTAGAGGAGCACATGGAGTTGGCTTTCATACGCATGACGGCACAGAAACAGAGAGTAGAGAGAAAGATAAACTTGATGCATTTCAAAATTGGGGACTATGTCCTTCGAAAGGTCACCCTCGCCACAAGGAACCTGAGCATGGGTAAGCTGCAAGCAAATTGGGAAGGACCATACTTGATCATTGGAGTTGCGGGAAAAGTAACGTATCGACTCGAGGATGAGTCCGGAAAGGAACTGAAAAATTACTGGAACGTCTACCACTTGAAAAGATTCTATCTTTGAAGGAAAAAGTCAGGTACATATTATTTTTCACAAGAACTTTCATTTGGCAATAAACTATCCCTTTATTTGGCAATAAATTATCCCTTTCCTTGACAAGTACTGTTCACAAAGCCAGAAGCCCCTTCCCAGAGGAAACGGACACGCATTGCACTCTTTTCCTTGACCGAGGTTTTGTCCCAATTGGATTTTCCTGATAAGGTTTTTAATGAGGCAACAATTAAAAAAACACCTCAAGTTTAGTGTACCACATCCCAAAACTCGATTCCTTAAGGCCTCGCGCTCGAGTCTTGGGAAGGGAGGATGAAACAATACAGTCATGAGAAGACCTCTTCCAAAATAGACTCTCCTAAATTGGGATTGATGGCGGTCACTGAACTTTCTCGGTCACTTTCTTTTGATAAATCTTATAAATACCCGAAAAGGGGATCATATACTTACAGGATGAGTCATCCCCTATGACTTTAAAAGAATGAAATAAAAAGAAAGCTTGTCAAATTTTTCATGCCGAAATGCGCAAAGAAAATACGTTCGGGGCAAAACCAAACTCGGAAGCCATATGGCCCCATAAAACTGCTTCAAACAACACGACACGGCCATCAGAGCCTAGCGTGTGTGGGTTTTTGTTCGAACCCTCTTTGTGCCTTTACACGAGGTTGAGATGTCTTCCCCATCAGCACCGAAAATGAAGTACCTTTCTTCATTTCGAAATTAGTTGTCTTAAATTCCAATTTTGCGCTAGCGTTCCCGGATGTGACATTGCCAGATTGAGTCAAGGAAAGACGACCTCAAACACTAAACGCCAAAAAATCACATAGGCGTGCACTAACTGTCAAACCTTAGGCTTATACAAAAAATATTGGAATAATAGCATAGTTTCGGTAGACGAGTGTATCGATCATGCCTCGACGGTTAAGTGCAAATTTAAAAAACTAATATGTCATTATACGACTACAATTGTTGCAATAAACAAAAGACATGTCAAAGGCTCAAACCCAGAAATAGTAAAAGGCGCAAATGCCTGGAAAAACCCATCAAATGGAATGCAGGCCAACTGGAGTCACAAAATCAAAAAATATTTTTTTCCAAAGGGCACGCACGCCTACTTCAAAACGTCAACATTGAAAAGGGGCACATAGACCTCTGAAAACTAACATAAGCTGAAAACCAGCACCCAAGCTAAGCCATAGGAGGAACACATTTGCCGCTAGGAGAGCTAGCAGAAGCATCGGATGATGTGGGCGTCTCTTTGTGCCCCTTTTCAATGTTGACGTTTTGAAGATCTGTGTGCTCGACCCTAAGCTGATCAACCTCCTCTCGGAGGCAAAGGTTCTCATCATCCAACATTTCCACATTCAAAGAGGATGAAGGTGCATTCCTAAAAAGCTAAATGGCAAAGAAGACGATAATATGCCCTTGAAAAATTGGGCAAAGTAATGTTAGCATACGCATTTGCATCAAGAACGGAAGATATGGTAAGAACAACCCAAAATTACCTGAAGGAAGATGTCTAAGAGATGGGCCAAGGAAGCTTCCAGACCAACGGCAGGTGGCGGAGGAACAGAAAGGCTTGCGCCCGCATCTCCGCTCCCCATGTTTAGGGGCTGACCACCACTGGACCCCGATTCCCTAATAGCTTCGTTCAAGGGGACCCTTACATCCCTGGATGTTGTAGATTCTTTCTCATCATTCTCCACCAACACCACCCTCTTTACATCATCCCTCATGGATCCACTCAATCAGTGACGTGTCTTCACATACAGACTGATTCAAGAGGTAGATGCCTCAGCATTTCTCGGAAGCTCTCATTTCCTGCTAGCCCTGGATTTCGCGATGGCCTTTGCGCTACGATCCCTAGCCTCGTCCTGGGTAGGCACCTTCCTGGCTGAACCATCCATCGCAGGGAGGCCTTTAAGGAGAAAATTAGAAAAAAGACGTAAGGAAAAAAACATAAATAAGCAAACAACATATGAAGCAAAAGAGATCTCACATGGCTTTTGCCCTTCCATTCCTCGGTAAAAAATGCCCTCCACGTACGCTTGGTGCCGTTGGAGACTCAGAACAAGCCTAACCCACCAAAAAATATTAGGTAATGGTTCAGAGACCATAGGGGCCACTAAAAAAAACTAGTTAGTCGAGAGGAAAACCTGAAGTATGGGGGAGAAACAATTACTCATGGGCATTGTTCTAGTGCTCTGGAAGGGGGCCAAAGTTGGTTCCCTGAAGGCGACATGTAAGAATCATTACGAACCGATCATACTACCCCCTATCATGATCGTCCTTAACATTTGTGATAAGGGTCCTGGAGCGGAAATCAAAGTTAATAATTCCCCCACAAGGTATTCGGGAGGAATAAAGGTGGATCAAGTGATCTAGAGTAAATGGAAGATGGGCGAGATCTGCTAAATGTTGTAGGCAGCGAACTATTCTCCATGCATGTGGGGCTAGTTGCCCCGATAGACTTCGATAGAAGGCCTCCATCACCCAATGGATTGGGAGCCTAAAGCCGATGGTGAATGGGTTAGTGTAGATGAGAGACATCCCAAGAATGTGTTGGGTGATAATGGTGTTGGGTGGAGGGCAAAAACATCAATGTCCAAGCCTCATCCACAATCGATGTGAACTTGGGTAAGTATAGAGTCATCGATTAAAGAGAGTATGTCTTCCACATATTCAAGACAGGGGTTGGCACGAAAATCCCTTTGAAAATAGAAGTTAGGAGGGATGATCTCGGATGCTATGGAACCCAAATCAATAACCTGGGTAACATTAGATGATAATGATCGATGGCAGGATGGACCCAACTTTGCCGCCATTCTAGTAAGAGTTAGACCATCAGAAGTACCAGACGTCGAAGAAGAAGTAGACATTTTTCTGTAAAGTAAGAAGAAAGAAAGGTAAAAAATAAAGTTGCAATAAGAAGGTTGGAAATAGGAGTGAAGAAGGACGATCGAAACTGTTGGTTTAAATAGCCAAAGGAATAATCATTACCCTTGGAAATCGAAGAGGTTGGTCTTGTCAGAAAGCGTCGATTGGCATCTCAGAAGAGGTATCGTCGATTGAGTATCTGAACACATTTAATGAGTAACTGACAGAGTATCTGGTGGCGAAAGAATGTGACGTTTCGATTCCCGTGAAAAGGTCCTTTTTGAAAAGGAGCGTAAAGCTCTTCCACTTCCCAATTCTTTTAGTTCAAGAGTCCCAGAAAGTGGGGGACTATCTATATTGAATAGAAAGGCACTCGGGAGCGTCATGTGTAAGCAAGAAGCTTTGTGGCTCCGGAGACTTTAGCGGATCCTTACAGTTGTCTCCCACTCCCAACAACTCCTGTCACATCAGCCAGCCTAGATCAAAGCGTCGCATTGCTCATGAGAGTAGTGACACCAGGATACATACGTCACCACAACCCCATAGGGTCATAATTGTTTAAGTTTTGACTTATATATGCAAGTCTTAGAAGAGAAAGATGACATATTGTATTCTCTCTAAGCACACATTTTTGTAACTCAGATCTCTCTCAAGCTAATACATGATTCTCAGCTTTGGTTCATATTCGATCTATAGTTTATTTATTCATTATTTTTTAGTTATTTGCTTATTCATATTATTATCTTTAAACATCATATATATGTGACCTAAATCTTAATCATGGACTCAATCAAGAGGGTCTCCAGCTCGGATACAACCTACTTGTCTTTAAACCCTTGAAATTCAAATCTCTAACCGCATTTTTGGTAGATATCATTTTTACCGGAAAACACTGTCCAATCCGTACTCTCTCCGTCCACTTTTGATTTTGCATGACTTTTAAAAAATAATAAATAAAGTGCATATTTTATCATGATATCCGTATTAATTAATGCATAATCTTAATAGAATTGGAAAATAATTTGGAATGAGTAATTAATGCTAAGGATAATGAAGGAAAATAAGCTATTTTTTTCTAGATTAGCTAAATTTGACAAGTAAAAGTGAAAATCTATTTTTAGTATAATGGACAAGTAAACTCTTTGTCCAATTTTACTTTTCATGTATTGACTTTACACACCTATTAAGGAGCCAAAAATAGAATTTTTTTTATCATATCACCCCCAATTATTGCTAATTACCTAATGATTGAAATCAACTAAAGTTTACCAAAAAAAGATGTGCAACCAACTAATTAAGTAGTGGATTCCAACAATTCACACATTCCCTATAAAAAATAGTGTTGGAAAAAGAAATTGAAAAATTTGACTTATTAATTACTAAGGGTAAAATAAAAAAATAGTGGTAAATTATCTCTTAATTTTCTAAAGTTGACAAGTAAAATTGGATAACTATTTTTAGTATAGTGAACAAGTAAAACTGGACGGATGAAGTATAAGTATTGGTCTTTTAGAGTATTTTAATTTTAGCCCAAGTAGTATTTAAGAAACACATTAATTAGTGCTAATCAGAAGAATATTTATCTAAATTACAAGTATCATTTATTTCTCTTTAAACATGTCAAACATTACACTAATTGGAATAATAATTGTAGATCTAGTCTAGAAGGAAAGAAATAAATTCTTCTTTTTTCTAAATTGTCAAATACTCTGAAATAAATTCAATTAGCCAAAAAGAACTAATTTGTATTTTCTCTCTTTTCCAATATACCATTTTCTGGGCGGATCTTTTCATCATCTAACAACCCTGAAGAGGGTAGGAATATAGATGGCATATTAACATATTCATATGTAGGTTTAACAAATAATAGGCATGTAGTACGGAAGCAAGTATTATTAACTCAAAATTCATTTTTTAAATAAAAGTCTATAACCTTCTATCACCGTTTAACATCATAATTGCAGAGATGTATACTTATCAAGTTTATAATTAGAAACACATAGTCTGAAAACATACCTCTTAGCAGAGTTTTAAGATCACCGGAGATACTCAACCCACCCTGGCTCTGCCTCCATTTTTTCCTCTCTGGTGACGGGATAAATGGCCTAGGCGCTGGGAGTTGCTCGACAGACTCTTTCTTAAGTTTTCTTTTAAGAGATGATATTTTATGGACTAATCTGGTTCTTAAGTATAAGCTTTCAAAATATTTATCCTCTGGTATTATGATATTAATCTTGATATTGGTTATAGACTAGAAGAGTTTTTAGCTAGACATGAAAGAGTGTTTCAAAGATTGAAGCTTTTGTATATTCGAAAGATGATTTCTTGTTACAATTAGGCTCTTTATATAGATAACATCGGTTGCCTTTCACTATTGGCATGCTAAAAAGGTAATAAAGTCGATACATTATTGATACAAAAGTCCTAAAGCAAATAGTGCTTTGTCTTTTGTCCTTTCATGCTTGAATTAAAGTTGTTTGTCGTTGCTACCATTCTTTTCAACGTTTGTTGGCTTGTCATCTTCTGTCTTTGATTCCTTGTGGGTCCGGCAGCTTTTTCTTTCTTCCACAGGCATCTTTACAGATGTCTTCTTTGCACAAAGGCATCTTTTGTCTGTCTTCTTTTCACTAAAAGATGAAATTTTTTTATTCGACGATACTCTTATACAATAGGAACGATATCGTTTTAATTTTTTGATACTCCTATAGAATAGGAACGGTATCTTTTTTTTTTGTAGTATGGTAATACATGGGTTTTACTATAGTTTGGACTACATTGGGTCATATTAATTTGTTACATTGTGGATTTTTGTAGTTTAAACTACATTGGGCCGTTTCATTAAAAAAGGATTAGGTGATCCTTCTTTTTTCATAGTAACCTGCGTAATATCCTCCTTTATGCTTATAACATGCCTTTTCATTTGGCCTATTAAGAGTTTGTACTGTTCTACTGTCTCATTGGAGTGTTTGTGCTCCATCTTAGTGATTCTATCATGCATGTTGGTAAGGTGTGTGGTGTCTTGTGAGAATACCTCGTTGTTGTAGTATAGTGTAATAATTTCTTCGATTTCTCCTCCTTTGGAGTTTCCAATAATGTTGGCTTTGCCTGCTCTTAGCATATCTTCAATTTTTGATTTCAAGGCTGATAGTCCTATGGCTCTTTTGGCACTGAGTCATTCTTGAAACTTTTCTATAGTACACGGTATTTTCATTTTCAGGTCTTTGTCATCTCCGCTTATATTGCTATTCCTTCCTGTTTTAAATAGTTGGCTTATAATGATAGGTTTTCCTGTTAAGTCTGTCGAGGCGTCGAACAATTGTATGTCGTAGATACCTCTTCCAAATGATTCCATCATTAACCTAGCAGATTCTACTAAAACATTGGGTAATTTAGCAATATTATAAAAAGTTTCATCTACTAGTATTTTATCTATAAATCCGTAAGTAAAGAGTTTAAGAACTATATTAGGGTTTGATTTTTCATTGCATAAAAATATTGGGTATTTGCTTAATTTTGCACTTCTTAAAATGTGTGGGTTTAATTTATAATCATAAAATTTATTAATTTGCTCGTAAGATGTAATATACTCAGGTGAGAATTTTACTTTGTCGCACATTGTTAATGTCGTTGAAGACGATGCTGTTATGGGTGATGGTATAGTGGTTGGCATGGCTTCAAGTTTAGATGTGAAAGTCTTTGGTTTTTCTGTAGGGGTTTGGGAAGATTTCAAGGTTTGTAGGGTTTTGAAGTCTTTAAAGGCTTCTTTCAGTTGTTCTAGCAAGTGTGTATTTTCTTCCATTTTGGTTGTAATAATTTTTTGGTTTTGTTTGATGATTCTTGTAACATTGGTAATATATTCTTCGAATTTGTCACTGCTAGTTGACATCGTTGTACATACTAAGAAAATCAGCTAGAATATTCTTAGTCCCGGATATATTTTTGACAATAAAATCATAACAATAAAAGAATGATTGCCATTTTCTTCTCTTGTTTAGTTCTGGCAAATGGTCTATTTTATTTGTAATGAAAGCTCTTACTTGGGTGTTATCTGTTCTAACGACGAATTTTACTGGTAATAGATGATAATGGAATCTCTTTATTCCAAATTTTACTGTTAATAGTTCCTTCTCGTTAATATGATAATGTTTCTCATTATGCCTCCATGTTCCGCCTCCATATCCACAAATTAGTGATTTTTCTTTATCTATATCCTCTTTATCATAAGCTATGAGGACTGATCCCCATCATATATCACTGGCATCAGTAAAAAGTTCTAGTTGATCCAGTTCTGTTGGTATTCTATGTTTGGGCAAGGCTTTCACTTTTTCCTTGATTTTATTTATGGCTTTAGTATGTTCTTCCTTACATTCAAAAGTTATATTTTTTCTAGTTAGTTCCTGTAATGGTTTTCTCAAAAGTGGTAAATCCTTTATATGGCATGAGGCATAGTTTACTACTCTTAGAAATTGTTGTACTTCCTTTTTGCTCTCTAATTTATCTTTAATTTTTTTTATTTTTGTTACAATGTGTTCCTGTAATTGTAATCGTTCATTATCTATTATGTATCCCAAATATTCTATACTATTTTTGAAGATTTCAGATTTCTTTTCAGATAATAATGTTCCATGATGTTTCACAATTTTTATAAATTCTTCTAGATGTTTTATATGATTTTCCAAATCATCACTATATATTAATTTGTCGTCAACATATACTATACTGTATTCTGTTAATTTTCTAAACACTTGGTTCATTCTTCTTTGAAATATTTGTGGTGCATTCTTTAATCCAAAGGTAGTACATTTCATTCGTAGTGTCTTTGAGGGGCACTAAATGTTGTTAAAGCTTTTGATTCATTTTTTAGTTCTATTTTTCAAAATTCACTTTTACAATCAAATTTACTGAACCATTTTTTATTCCCTAATCTATTAATAAGGTTTATTTTGTATGGTAAAAAATATCCATCAAATACAGTTTTCTTGTTTAGCTCTCTATAGTCAATCACCATTCTAGCCTTTCCTCTTTTTTATTCACTATGTTTTTTAACTAAAAAGGCTGGGCTACTATGTGAGCTTTTACTTTCTTATATTAATTTTAATTCTAATAACTCTTTTAGTTGGGTTTCAAATTTCTTCTGATTTGTTGGGATATACCTAATAGGTTTAGATCTAACTATATCGCTAAGATTTATTAGTTTGATTTCAGCATATATTTTTTCTTTTTTCCCATAGTTGCATCGGATTTTCTCCAAAATTTATTTTTAGTATATTGAGGTATTTTTCTCTTAATAATTGCAGGTTATTATTCCTATCCGATCTTATGTTACATATTCTTAGTGTATGTATTGGTAATATTCTCCTTAGTATTATCCATTTATTACAAGATGTTTGTAGGCTGAAAGTATTATTATTTATCACTTGCGTTTTAAAGTAGTCTAGGAAATTATTTCCAAACAATACTTGTTGTTTCATATCATTTAGTTGGTATATAACTGGTAGTCTAAATATTATCTTTCCTAATACTATTCTCATATTTTCTGCTATTATATCTAATTCTTTTGTTTGCTCGTTAAAGCCTGATACTTTTGTTCTATGTATTTTAGATCTTTTCCATGTGTGTGGTTCTAATACTTCTTTCTTTGCTAGACATAAGTCTGCTCCACTGTCAATAAAAAGCTTTTGTTTTATCATTTTATTAGGTTTGTAATCTATATGAGCTTCTATGTAGATTGCTACCATCTAATTATTATTTCGTTCTAAATCCATTTCTCTTAATCTTTGTTGAAGCTCTTCATCTTGTTCCATTTATTTTACTTCTTCTAGTAATTTTTTCCATCTTATCTCACTTAACCTTTCTCCTATTCTGCTAAGGCTTTTTGTAATCTTATTGTACCTGTCACTATAGTATCTATTTCCTGTTTCACTTGTAGTCGTAATAAGCTTATTGCGAACATACCTTTCATATTGCATCCAGTAATCTCTTTCTTCTAGTAATTTTCTTTCTTCTCGCAACTTAATTTAGTCAGAACTATTTTCACTTTCTGAGTCTTGGTTAACAAAGTTAATGTTTTCTGATTCAGTTTCTGATTCAGTTTGACTGACATAAAAATCTTCATATTCGTACCAGTTCTTATTTTCTTCTTTTATTTGTTGTAGACTCATTATAAATTGTGTTATGTCTATGTATTTTACACCTTTTTTCTTTAGTCTCGGGCATTTATTAGCATAATGTCATTTTTCATTGCAATTCCAACATTTACATTCTTTAAGTTTTTCTTCTTCAATTGATTTTACATATTTTCTTTTCCTAAATTTTCTCTTATGCTTAAATTTTTTCCTGATTTCAGGGGTATTTCTATATCTTTTGAATCTCTTTTTCCTATAAGGTTTGTAATAAGGTTGTTGGTTTTGTCTACTGTAATTATTATATCTTTTATATCTTTTGTGTTGGTATTTCTTTTTATGGCCACTCTTATATTTCTTTTCTCTTTTATTATCCTCACATCCGAATACTAGTCTTCTTTCTGTAAATTCTTTCTGTAAATCCACATACTTCTCTTAATCCTATTTTCTTATCTTTTTAATCTTTTGTTGCATCCTATATTCTTCACATTTTCGCATTAGATATGCTCTTAGTACTCTTATTCTTTCTCCTAATACATTTTCTCTTGGTTCTAGTTGGGTGTATTCTTTTGATATTTCTGTGTTATACGGTATAGGTAGGTGGTCATAATAAAGTTGTTGGTATATTAAACTTTCTTCTGGCAAGAATCTTTCTTCATAAAAGAACTTACTAAAACTTATTGTGTATTCTGATAATTTATTAATTTTACAACATTTCATGTTATTTAGATTCATTATTATCTCATTAATTCTTTCTGCAAGTACATTTTCTCGTGCTACCAACCATTTTTCTCCTAAAAATCTCTTTTTAGTATGATATCAAATATTATTAGCATAGATTTCCAATCTCCTGCATGACTAAATACTTCTCCTCTTAATTGGTATGCTATGGATTCTATCCAATAAGCTACTTTTTCGATTAATGTTTTAGATATCAAGTCATACATATATTCTAGGTTTTCTGTTTGTGTGAAGTTCAATAATGCTATATACATTCCAAGATTCCAATTATTTATTTTTCTTCCTATTTTTTGTTCATCACAAACGTTATCTAAGTCTAAGAAATATCCATTGTAGTTTACGCCTTGCGCCATTGATCCTACAAATTCTTTAAATTCAGCTTGTTGTCCTACTGGTATATGATTTGGTAATCTAGTTTGTCTTCTATTTATTATTTCCAGGTTGGGATCTACTAATTCTTCTTCTGGGTAATCATTTGCATCTTCATTTATTATATCATCAGTTTCTATTTCTGTTTCTATATGATTATTAAATTCATCCTCTATATCACTTTCGGGTTCTTCTTCTATAATTGCATTTACACTTTTCATTTTTTGTAAGGCTACTATTATCTGGTTTTTTTTCTTTACTATCTCTGAGTCTTCTTCTTCTTCTATGAATTCTGCTATTTTTACCTCTTGGTTTACTAAATCAATGTTGTTGTCTTAAATAGTATCGCTCTCAGTCTTTTCACTACCAGATGTAGTTTCTTCACTTGTTCTATTATTTCTTACTTTCTTTTTTCGTTTTAACCTTTTTATCTCTTCTCTTAGGATTTTTATTTCATCTTTTAATTCTCATAATTCTTGTTTTACATCAGTTAATTCTTGTTTCACATCTTTCAATTCCTCTTTTATTTGTTTTAGTTCTACTTTGGTTTCTTTTAATTCTTTCTTTGTATCTTTAAATTTGTATTTGTATTTTTTATATTTGTTGTACCATTCCTCATTATTGTGTGTTTTTAATTTGGTATTTTTTATTTCTAATTCACATAATTTTCGTTCTTGTTTATCTAATTTTAGATTTAAATACTCGTTGGTTGTTTTCTCTACGTCTCTTAAGTACATGTTTTCACTTTTTGAATTATTGTCTGGTGTGGTTTTTTCTTTTCTTTTCATTGGTTCATACTTGTATCGTTCTCTTTCCAGTATATTTTTTCCATGGTTTCTTAAAAACGTAAGTACACTAGGTTCTTGATTTTCCATTTAAATTTGTCTTTTCTTACTCAATATTGCTAGGCTATCTAATATTTTTTCTACTTTCTTTAGCAGTCTTGGTTTTATTTTACTAATATCTATCATTATTGATTCTTTACTCCTTCTCCAAGCATCTATTGATACTATTTCTGGTTGTTGAGTTGTAGTGCTAATTATAATGTTTTCTTTGCTCGTACTAGGTTCATCTTCTTCTACTTATTTACCTTTATCTTTACATTTTTCTTCTATTAATATGTTTAATTTTTCCAATATTATTTTAAATGTTGGTATCTCAGATACGTTCCATAATTTTGTTAATTCTTCTCTTATTATTTCTTGCATTTTTGTTTGATTTTCTTTTAGTTCATCCATTAATACTAATGTATTCTTCATTTGTTCTTTTACCACTATTTCTTTCCATAATGCACTAATTTTTTCATTAGGGCTCGTCAGGATTATTAATTCTTTTTCTCCATCCGTCTCCCATATCTATTTATATTTTATCGAACTTTTCACATTGTTGTTCTAACTTTCTTATCTTTTCTTCTAGCTTTATTTCTTTTGCCTTATATTTTAAGTATTTGAGCTGTGAGAATATTTCTTCTGATAAAATTCTTCTTATTGATTTTAATTTCTGTTTTTTCTCTATTATTTCTTTCTGTATGTTCATACTTTATTCACGAATCTATTTTTTTCTTGGTCATTTATTTCAATTCCGTTATTATTTATCTTATAATTTATCATGGTTAAAAAGTCACTTCCTAGAAGTAGTTCATTAAAACTATCATATTCTATTACTCCTATATTTATCCTATACTCTAAATCTTGGATTTTGAATTTTAAATTAATACTTTTGGTAATTATTATTTCCCTTTCATTTTCAGGATAATTATAAGTTTGTGGGTCTATTAAATCACAATCATTTTCATCAATTTTACTTATATGTATACAACTTTTTATAGCTCCGGTATTTACTTCAGCTATACAGTCTGTTGCTATCATCCCTTTAAATATTATTACTTTAATTTTTAATCTATTTGTGTTTATATTTATTAAGTCTAATATTCTAGGTTGTATAACACTAGTTTGTTGTGACATTGTTGGTTCTCTCGTAATACTTAATCTAGATCCTTCTATTTTTGGTATTAGTCTTTTGGATGGTGTAAGGGTTCTTGTATTAAAATCCATATATATTTCTTCTGGTATAGTTATTTTGGAATTTTCTTTATGTTCAATCTGTTCTAATATTTCCTGGTACATCCTTGGTACTAATATATTCATTTCATGTTGTTTCTTTACATGGTGGTTTTCAGTTAGGGCATATATCATTTTTGTTTCAATACTTATGACTTTACTTCCTGGTGGCATTGTTATTCCATCCAATTAATAATATAGTGTCAAGGCTAGGTCTTTGTGTTCATCTTTTAATGATATACTAAAGTCTGGTTGTACCATAAATTTTAATTTCTGATATATTAAATTTCCTTTTACTACTGATATTAAAGCATCTTGTAGATTTCCTAATATTCTATCATCTAATATGTATATTTGTATAGGTGTATTTATGTTTTTCTGAACGTATGCTTTTATAGTAAATTCTACTCCAAAGTATATGTTGCTATATTTAAAGTAAGATAAAGTTATCTCCGTTCGGTCGATATTACTATTAGTGATTCATTTTCGGTCGTAGATTAAGTGAATGGAATTTGGTTAGTGGATTAGGTTTCAGATATTCAAATTAAGTTGACTAACATCTTCAGAAAATGTATCCAATTACTATCTTGATATCACAAATAATGCTTTGTGTAATTTTAAAATTCTAAATTTGGTTTAACCACAAAAAAAAAGGATTCAATTCGGACTAATTCAGTAAATTGCTTAAACTAGTAATCACCAATAAACAAAAAGGCCAACAAATTAGAATGGGTCGGAATAATATGAAAATGTAATTAATTCAGTCCAAGAAGAAGAAGAATGTCACCTATTCAAAATTCTACTGCTTAGTCTAGCACAAATGCTTGTTTAATACTATTTGTTTTAACTTTTCCTACTTGTGTCTTTCATTTTTCTTTTCAATGATGATCATTCCAAATGACTTGTTCTGTTCAATTATTTTAGGATTGCATGTGGTCATTGGAACTTTTTTTCACGGCTTAATGAAGAATGTGGACAAGTTGGTTGAATAATTATTTCCACATTTAATACTCTTAATCCCCCTACATGCCTAATCTAGATAACTTTGATGTTAAGGCAAATAAATTTTTAATGAACTTTTTTTATTTGTCAAAATTGTATAAACACAATAATTTAGAACGTGAAAAATGATGAAGATATCACAATTTTGAACTCAGTGCACAAATTAATAAACTGAGGGATTAAATAACAAAATTATGACAGGGATATGGGAATATTAGTTATATTATCATGGTAAATATTCATATGCACTTGGGTAACATCTCGAAATAATATCTCTTAGTTTTAGCTCATTTTTCGTTTTCTGTAACAACTCCAATTTAATTAGTTTAAACTACTTGTCGTATAAGCGTCATCTGCAATTAGTAGATTATGATTTATAATCCTGTCACCCTTTCAAAGGGTTAATTTCTCGTTACTCAATTTTATTTTATAACATAAAAGTTACTCAACTAATAATAATTATCTCAGTTAGTCACTCAACTTTATTTTGTAATAGAAAAGTCACTCAACTATTGTTTTTTCACTTTTTTTTAAAAAAAAATATTATTACATAGGGAGTAGGGGTGAGAATTCAAACCCTCACCAATAAAGTGAAAGTTCAGTTAGCCAACCAATTGAGCTGTTAAATCCCTACAAAGTCACTCAACTATTATTATTTCACACACAAAGTCGCTCAGTCAATTCAAACGATATTTCCGGTAGATATTATTGACGTGAATTTTTTTTAAAAAATAAAAATCTATTTAACCATTAAATTGATCCGATTTTTATTTTAAAATTTTGGTTTATAAAAATTTCACGTCGACAGTATTTATCGGAAAAATCGCCTGAATTGATTCAATGACTTTGCTAGGTGAAATGACAAAAATTAAGTGACTTTTCTATTACAAAACAAAGTTGAATTATTTTCTGAGATAATTACTATTAGTTGAATGACTTTTGTGTTACAAAACAAAATTGAATGACTTTCTAAGATAAAAACGGTTAGTTGAGTGACCGTATAAGAAATTAACTCCTTTTTCAAACGAAAAGAAAAGTAGTTGACAAATATAGGGGTCATGGAAATGGACACGACTATATATAATTTTAAATAATTTTTGGGAAGATAATGATAAGGAAAGAGGAGGGATGACCAAATAATATCGATAGGAAATAGAAAGTTGTCAATAGTTCACCTAAAGTTAGCAGTATTTGCCTATCCGTATTTTAAATAAAATAGTATTTTAAATAAAATAGTATTTACATCTTGCAAAATGTGAGATAAAATTGCGTACAATATACATTTATGATCTGATCTTTCTTCAGATCCCGCGCATAGCGGGAGCAAGACCCTTCCCCAAATGTCATCCATAACAAGAGCTTAGGACACATGACTGCACGTTTAGTGTTAGCTGTTAATTGACAGTGATTCCCTTTACTGTCATTGTTTGGTTTGAGGAGCTAAAAAGTTGCTTGTGTCTATTTCCTGGCAAGTCTTCTCAGATAATTTGGCTTTCGTTTTGTGGGGTGGAAACTGAGCTGCTTATGTGGATGCTTATCCCGATAATTTTGGGCTAGTGGTTGGTCCAGCACACCTTGGTACACTAGGCCCAAGTAAGTATGTTCCCTAATTTCAGCTGTCTCTTGAAATCTATATCGATTACCTTTGAAAAAATGTAAATATTAATGTGGTAAAAAAATATAAGCATTTTTTACACCATTTTTGCTAAACTATTTTTGCTAAATCATTGGCTCTGAAATAATTGTTGAGCTAAAATATTCTTAATATAAATTGATTGTTGTTAAAAGTCTCACGTCAAATATAAAATGGGTAATCGATCTCCTTATATGACTTGGACAATCGTCTCCCCAATACATGCTAATTTTTGGGGTTGAATTAGGCCAAATATTCATTCTTAATATGATAGGATTGTCCAAGTCCATATAAAATGACTAATTACCCATTTCATGTCCGATGTGAGACTCTTAACACTCCATGCACGCTCAAATCTCGTTAACTGAAATATGGACAATATAATATGAGGGCCCAACATCAGTGAATAAAAAATTTGAATAAACCTGACTCTGATACCATGTAAAGAATGTACTTTGGACCTAACTCTGATACTAGGTAAATAATGGATCTCGAGCCAAACTCAATTCCAAAAGCTAACTTATGAGAGAGAATTGTCCAAGTCCATATAAGAAATTCAAATTCTCATTCCATTTTCAATGTGAGATTCTTAACACTCTCTCACATGCTCATACCTCATTAATTAGAACGTGAATGACATAATTTAGAAATTCAATATCAGTAAATATAGACTTAAAATAAATCTAACTCTAATACTATATAAAAAATAAATATTAGGACAAACTTAACCCCAAAAATTAACTTTTAGCAAGGAAGATTATTCAGGCCATATAAAGAAACCAATTATCCATCCATATCCGATGTTGTACTCTTAGCCATTATAATATTATCCGTTTGATCAGCAGCCAAGCAAGCAATTTATCCCAAGAAGTTCCACATCAATAAGAGTATCACGGTAACTAATACCTTTATTCACACACCCAACGGCTATATCCCGCTACGTCAATTGATTATTAGATGCAAATATGTGCCACAAATTGTTCTCTCTACTTGTTAACTATTTGATGGACCAAAGACATATATGATTCAAAGGGAAATGAAAGAAGCCAAAAACAAAAAGTTGTGTATACATATGATTTTTGTACAAGACTTTGTTACACGTTAATTACACCAACAGATCTACTTAAAATTAAGGACCCCAACAGCTCAAGTACATGACTGTCCTAAGAGACTCTTCAGCCTGTTTAATCTTCTCGGACTTTGCTGCTTTGACAGCACTGGAATCAAGAGCACCAGACAACTTTCTCGTCTTTCCACCACCACCACAAGAAGAGTCCTTGAGAGTCTTGATTCCACTGTCACCTCTTCTTGTTGCATGATCCTTCACCCCCTGCACCACCCTCATCACACTTTGCTGCAATCTACTCATGTACTACGTTTTGTACCAATATTCCAAATATCAGAACCACAAGAGAAAATTGAGATAAGATTGAAAACTCAAAAGAGCTTTTGCTTGTATAAAGTTTCAAATGATAGGGAAATGGTGTATATATAGAGGAAAAAGTTGCTCGTGAAAATAACCGGCTGTTAGGGATAATAACTGGCGGAAACCGGGGGCTATTTGTGTTTGGTTAAGTGGGTGACCGACACGTGTCGGTTAGGAATTAGGATTTTGGATTCGGACCAATCTGATTGCTGACGTAGCATTGGGAAACATTGTCGATAATGATGCCATGAAAATGGGTAGGATATTTGTCAAACATGGAGGGGCCACCATATTTTTTATTTTTCTACTTTCTTGTGGATCAAGTAGTATAGTAACGATTTTTCTCAAAGGAACCTCAGTTATATGACTTATCCAACGGTTCGTATGATGGGATACAACAGATAAATTGTGTTAAGTAGTACGTGGAATCAATGCTGTATCATACTTATCTTAAAACGATATACTTGGAGATATTTCTCTTCTTATTTACTGTATGATGTAGCTTCTACAAATGGTGCAGAACCTTCTACACACCACATGGATAAAGAAGGAAAAATTGAAGGTCCTTCATCTTTAGCCTTTAGGCATGAACGTAATCAAGATTGAAATGGTATTAGTACATGCGTATGTATTGATTGGAGACGTAAACCCATAATTTATCCAGTTATTCTTATGGTTAAGATTTTATTTGTTGTTTTATTTCATAGCAGGTAACATGAGACAATATGAGTAGGCTTCCAAGGATTTGTTTTAGTTTTAGACTAATTGAAGATGATGATAACATGTCATGATTTATTTGACATGTATATGATGTGTTATTATTCAATATATGTGTAATCTCATTAATTCAGTACTTAAGGTCTTCTCTCATCAAACGAATAAAAGAAAAAAAAGTTAGCCTTTTGTCGTGCTCATTTTTTCAGTTATAGGGCGGAGAGAGGCATCTGAAACTTTTAGAGGCAAGTTTATGATAGAGCAAGTGAAAAATACACGCGCCAAAGATGCTTAAAATGTGTTCTGATTAATTATGATCGGAGTGAAACTACATTATAGTTGTTTCCCCATAAAACGGTACAGTTGAATTTGTTTACGTGGTTAAGAACACATGGATCTCAAGTGACTGATTTGACAATAATATTAGATAAAATATAGTGCAAGTAATAATATCAAGACAAAGTAAAGAGATAATTAGTCAGAGCCCAGTGTAAGCTTTTGGGCAAAGTCTCTCCATGACTAGTATGAAAACACTATAATCGAGAGAAATATTACAGAGTGTATTGTAATAGCTTGAACATGATGGTTTATAATGGAACTATGTGTCCTATTTATACATGATTTCACGGTTACACACCCCACGAAATATGTCCTCATTAATACAAGAGAATGAATGTTGTAATAATTGGACAATTAATGTCTCTATAAATGCCATTAATGCTCTGTTGGAAGATGTATGACCGGCCCAGTAACGACCTCCCATTGTAATTTGAACGGTTCACCTGACCTTCTGAATTTCCGGTACCACGTATACGTACGACGCTTCCGGCCTTACTCGCTGTCACACCCCAGCTTCAGGGGATGTGGTCGGCACCTGGCGCTTGAACGACCCGAGCATACCACCTGTATATCATAGCATAAACATATAATTGTCTGGGCCGATAAGGACTCAGAATGACAATCACAAGAGAAACTGGAAATAACAACCTGAACAAGTGATAGTAGAACCAACATATGTTCATATATCATAAGGCCGGCAAGGCCACAACTAATCTCAAAAGGCCGACAAGGCCATAACAATAGTACTATCAGACTGACAAGAAGGCCGACCAGGCCATACAAAACGACAATACATAACCCACTAGTCTACAAGCCTCTAAGAGTCATATTACAAACAACAAGGTTGGGACAATGGTTTGATATACCCACAAAAATGTATATATATAAACATATCAACTCTGACTGACATCTCTGAACAAATGGGGAGTTCTGACATTACGGTCGAGCTGAGATCCTACTAGAAATGAGCATTGTCCAGCTATATGCACCTGCGGGCATGAAACACACGCCCCAAAACTGGGACATAAGTATGAAAGAATGTACTAAATATGTAAGACATAAATAAATATAAGTAAAATGCATAGATGAGTAAATAACAACCTCAACTCAGAAGTGTCGTTGAGGACCATACTGTACCTAAATGAGATATAACCGCGTATATATAACATGGTAGGCCTCTGTGGGCAATATCCTCAATAATATATCCATGCAAGCTACGTAAATAATGACATAGGCTTCTGTGGGCAATATCATCAATATCATATCTATATATGTTGTGTGTATAACGCCATAGGCCTCTGTGGGCAACATCATCAATATCATATCTATATAAGGTGCGTGTATAACGCCATAAGCCTCTGTGGACAATATTATCAATATCATATCTATATACGTGAGAACCATTTGAGGAATATGGACTACTCTGTAAGCCTATCAGATTGATGTAAGATTGTTGCACCTCCGACTATCCTTATGCGGATAACATATCATTTTACCTTTCTATATGAATTAATACTAAGGAACAACATTTACCATTTCTTTAGCCTTCATGAACCAACAAGCAACCATGTTACATCAAAATAAGAGTGACTTTATAGAGTATGGGAATTTCATCACGATAAAGGAACAAATAAGATTCATATGATTCCTTATACTAAGAATGGATGTGCTTCTTATACATCAATTTCATCAAGAATAGAATTTGAATACAAAATCTTTATTCTTTGATGTTTTCTTTATGATCATGCCGATAGAAAGAAGGGTAAGCCTTACATATCTTGTCGTCTTAGTTCAATGGATCCCACAAGCCTTCATAAGCTCTACGAACGATTATCTACATAATATGAATGGTTTGTATCAATATCGTATTCATAGCTTATAAAGAAGTTCATTTAAACATTTTGTCAAACTTGCGTACAAAGAATTCTTATCATCTCCTACATCCAACCTTAAGCTTAATTAACACAACAAACTTCATCAACCCTTCTCATATATCCCCATAGCATAATTATCAATTAAACAACTTCATATTACATTCCCAATCCATCCAAACCAATTCAATAACACACCACAACTAAACAACACAACCATAGGCTACTCTTAGGGTATTTCCATCTCAACAACTCAACCAACATAAGAATAATCTTAAACATAACTAAGAGAAGGTTAAATTTACCTTTTATAATCAGAAAAATTCTTATCAACAACTTCTCCAAAGCTTTACAAGGTTCCTCAAGCTTAATTTTGGCTCAAACCTCTTTGGATTCACTCCCACACCATGGAATTATGTTAGAAGACTCTTAGAAAGGTTTTTTGGAGGTGTCTTGGTAAAACAAATATGGAAAAGAATGAGCTGGAATGATCTTAAGAAGTTAAGAGATCGGCCACTGCCTAGAAAATACGGGCCATATTTTTTTTCTACAGTCCATATAAATTTTTATGAATCGTACAATTTGTATGGTCCGTAACGTTCACTGTATTTCTCAGATTGACAAACTGTCAGCTGTATTGGAAAGTAAACTCCATAATTCCTTATATACTAGGAGATATATCCCAACAAGTTGGACCAAAAATCAGGTTCGGAAATTCTGTCCAACTTTCTCTGGTTTTCGACGAACTTAATTTCTTTGATCCTGTTTAACCCAAACTCTTACGAAACATACGTAACACTTGTTTAAACTTGTTCTCATCCCAAAATGGTATGTTAGCCTTACCAGGATTTACTTTACTTTACTTACGACGCATACGAGTGTGAAAATACAGGGTGTAACACCCTTTCCACCTTAAGAACATTCATCCTCGAATGTTGGGGTAACTGACTCTTAGAATTTATTATCCATAAGATTCTTTAAAATTTCGGCAGAGTTTTCTCTATAAACATGATCATCTAAACCTGTCAAACAGTCAAAAAATATATCTAATACCTCACAAGGCTATACGATGGCATGGCATGACACATCAGCCTCACGCGATCATCTATCTATCCAAAAATTAAAAGGGTTAACTATAACTCACCTCAAATATCAAATGTCGTAGTCGGTTATGCTTTTGTCACTTCTGTGCTGATAACATCGCCTATACAAGGTATATAAGATAAATTTTATCACTACAAAATAGGAAATGAGGAGATCGTATCGCACGAGGGTCAATATAATCATTCTGCTGGAATAAATCAAGGATACCTAGCCTTCATGTTTTTTTCTTAACTTCTCAAATCACTTCCTTTACAATGCTCCTTATCAGAGACTATCTCTTTAATTTTCAATTTTTATAACTCAACGATATAGCATAATAACTGAGGTATATTCATAAGATAATTCTCCGCACTTTGAACATTCTCGACTAGGGATGTGTGAAATAAATTTCCTATGCTCTGTTGTAACATCGATACGTGGAAAACTAATGTAGACTTTTTTTTCACGGAGGTGACCCTATCTCATAGTCCAGACCTTTAAGTAATCTTATACAATGCAATATCTCAGGGGCTAAACTTGTTTTACTGATCGAATCTCATTACACTTTATGGTCAAGAACCTTTAGAAATACTTAATCATAAACAAAATTTCTTAGGTCTCAGCTTCGCACATCAATAGGTGATTTTTGGAAAATCCTGAATTATTAACACTTTGCCCTTGAATAGGCTTTTCTTCTGTTACTATTTGGTGGGTTAACGCCGGCCTCCACACTCCCATGATCTTATAAGATTCTATTTAGATGGAAAATGGATACCTACCATGATACGTAATTCTTTGTGGGATGGGAGATTCTCCCATTCTCGTTCAAAATTTAGCATACTTGCTTGCCATATGTCAACGAACATCCAAAATCGTGTGTCTGGGTTGACTTCGTATTCTGGATAATGCTATGACATGAATGCTTCATACCCCCAAACCTTTCTAGAGGAATCTCTAGAGTTACGGTAGCTAGGATTGTTTACCTGAATCGATAGACATTAGAATGTCCTGAAATAGTATGATCTTCTTAATATAATTTACTTGCATAATTCACTCTGACAAGAAATGGGTCATCCTTATAAATCTATCGATTATTAACCATTTGAGTAACATCTCTGATAATAATGGGGTGAGTCCATATTGAACTCTATCCTTGAAACACTTTTCTATTTCTATGTTGGGGAAATCTATTCTCTATATTGGTCCACTAGGCCCAGATACTATGTATTTGCCTATTGACTATCGGGTCATTAGGCTAAAAATTGGAAATTCTCCTTGCCGCATCGTCACACCAATATACATATCTCTCATACCACGGTACACCTTCGTCGGACTAAGGTGAGAAAAAACGGGAATAATATGCTTCCGCTCAAATCTTGTTCTATATATTAGCCAAATTTGGAACATACAATCGACTTAGTTATACTGGCTTCCTTTGCCGATAGCACCAATTCTGTATTTTCATACATTGACAACTTCTGCACGATGACCCTATTATCAAGGGAGCCTTGAAAGTTGAAACTGAACTCTTAAACACATTAACTAATAAAGCTCATCCGATTACTTTTTTCTTTCCTCAGCCTCTGGATAGGCTAAGCCGATCAACTCCCTTACCTTAAGTTACCTTGAAGGTTATTATCTTGTTTTATTAAACTTTTCTTTATCCATGTTCTTTTATTTCCACCACTAAGAATGCTACTAGTGAGTTCTAGTTAGTAACTCTATCCATTGTAATTTATCTTTTGACTGCCTCTTTCTCATCGAGGGTGTCACGACCCGACCCGACGGGCCGCGACTAACCTCCCTAATGACGTCATTATACTAACATGTCACACATAATCCAACTAACACTTAATGAGTCTGAAATCCGGCAGCATAACGCTGCAATAACAATATATGCTAGGGTAGGCAAGCCGACAAGGCTGCCTTTACCCCCGAATGTACCTGCCTCCTGAGGAGTCACAACTAGCCAACACAATATAACAGGCAAGCCGACAAGGCTGCCAACAAATAATATCACATATACACGGGAACACCCCCAACATAGAGTACAATAATATGGCTGACCGAAACATATTTCTGACCCTTACACCAATGCAACCCACAACTGTCTACAGACCTCTACAAGAAGGATAACGACATATGACGGGACAGGGCCCCGTCGTACCCCTAAATATACAAAAGTCAAAATAATAGGGTTCTGTACCAAAATGGTAAAGCTCTGGATCAAGGGAGCTTTCCAAACAAATGCGTAGGAAACTAAATCGGAGGATCACCAAACTGAGCACCTGTACCTGCGGGCATGAACGCAGCCCCCTGAGGAAAGGGGGGTCAGTACGAAATGGTAAACATGAAATACTGCAAATGAGATCATAAGTAGCCAATGGATAACAAGAGATCAATATAAAAAATTAGGATTCAAATCCAACTGTGCCATAACAATAGAAGTCAGTTGCCTTATAAAAATGAGAGTCAAGTCAAGAAAACATGAGTACCTGTCCATATACATATATATATATATCTGTAACGTAACCCGGCCCACTAGTGCGGGACTCGGTGGAATCATATCATAACCCGGCCCATACTGGGACTCGGTAAAGTCATATCTCATCTATTGATCCATCCTACGTAACCCGGCCCTCTAGTGAGGGTCTCGGTGAAAAATGCAAGGTTGTGCACGAACGTAACCCGGCCTGGGACTCGGTGAGGTGAAGTAGTAACACTTAGCACGAGTAGATATCATGAGTAACCATATGCAAGTAAAAATTATCATTTGACTCTCAATAAAATTATTATAATAATGTCATAATAGACTCTTTGCTGAAAAATCATAGGCACTTCTCATAACAATCCTCTTTAGGAATTAAACTGTATAAGAATCAAGTACGTCCGCCGTACTTTCATTAAATAAAAATCATGCCAAAGAAAGAAGGAATAGTTCACATACCTCTTAGACGAACTAATCAACTCTATATTAGAGTACGTCTCGATTTAGAACTTCAACCTATAATAATGGTAATACGTTCGTCAATTCTATGATCACTAGCATACTTTATATCGAATAACGACTTCTTATTCTATAAAAATTCGGGCAGCACTTCCCCTGTTTATACATATTTCCACAACTTTCAAACGAGGCTAATAACATCAATAAACAAGCACCAATTAAGGGTACAACCAAAACAACAATAAAGGGAATTTACACACCCACTTCTCATGTAAATTTAGCCTCTTAATCCACCTTAAAAACAGCCCACAAAACAGTCCATGTTCCAACAACAACGAGGGTAGAATGTGAAGCCTTTCTATGCCTTTCTACACCCTTATTCCTTTAGGACTTACCTTAGCAATTACCACACTTAAACATGCATAATGATGACTAAATTTTCAGAATTATAACACCACAAAACAGTCCCTAAAGCAGTCCATATACATCATAACATGTCCAACAATTTCATGCAAGTTCTTGGTCACAACATGTCATAATTTCATAACTCTTATCTTAATTCCTATAATACAATTTCGGATTTCAATACTTCCATATAACTAATTCCAACTAAATCTCAATGTTTCCTTTTAATTTCATCATGCAATTAGTGATAATAATAACAACACTAACCAATGAATCCAACAACACCAAAATCTGTCCCAAATTGGCAACTAGCCCAAAATTGTCACATGCAATGCTTAAATTCTAATTCTTTCTTAAGACAAATTCATTACCTTAATTCTAACAACATGCATTCCAATTATATCATAGAAAGAAGAATTTTTATACCTCAAATTCATCCAAAACAGTCCGCAATTTTCTGCCCACTGTTTGTCCGAAAATCCCCACTGTTTTGTAATTTTTCTCCTCTTTTTTGTTCACTTCTTCAACTCCAATTGACATGCAAGTGTTCTACAATGTTAAGCCATCATCCCTACACATTTTTCTTCCAAAATTTCATCCAAAAAATCTCAAATGTCTGGGCAGATTTTCGACCAAGCAGTGGCTGTTTTGCCACTGTTTTTGGTGTTGTTTTGCTTTTAATTTTTGGTGAAAAATGTAGTCTAGGAAGAGAAGATAAAAACCTCAAATTTGGCTATGGGGTTGGGGGGGTTCTCGTCTAGGGTATGGGGAGGAGAGGAGAGTTTGTGTTAAGTTTGGAATGAAGAAGATGAAAGTTGAAGAGTGTAGGTTATATATAAAAAAAATCTGAATTTTCTTTTTTTCACTTTGGCCCCCAAGTTCTTCAATTAATAAATCTCAAACCCACTTCTTTTAATTCCTGAGAATTTCATAAAGCCTCGTATCCTCAATGTCATAATTTTATAATACAACACTATTCCATAACTCCATTGGAATAAATTCAACTACTAGGATTAATTCTCGTCGTCACGTGTATAGCACTAAAGAAAAACTATTCCGGGATAACATCCGTTTATACACTAATTTTCCGCATTAACATATGTAAGCGTTCCTTATACTCAATATCCGAATCTTACTTCCTTAATAACGTTCTTAATTATCGTCTTAATCTTACGAGGTGTAACAGAGGGCCATACTCTATTATACCATATGGGCTCGCTTTTACTTACTTCTTAATCCCAAGAACAATTATTCTCTCTAAGGAGATTCATAGGTCTCCATATCATCGCGATTTGTCTGAGAGGATGCCTTTACTATTGGTAAGAGAAACTTATCTCAATTTCGATTACTATCTCCTAGAGGTGTTTTATGGTTATTAATGATATCACGTCATATTTCTAATGCGTACTCACCATTTCTGACCTTAAGACTTGGGTCTACAGATCTTCTTGGCTTCTCAACCGCCTTTTAAGCGTAAACGTACTCATTCCCTAATCCATCATGAACATGTGCATTGCAATTCATTGGTTCATCTCAACTTCTATCCAGAAGTTCCTTGCATAATTGGCCTTAAGTTCCACTCTGGGTTAGTATCCCTTAGCAATATACTTTTAGCAATGTCGTCTTCACATACCCTTATAAGACCTTGGATATCTTTAATTATCCACCATTATCCCACTTATCTTCATATCCATTTCATTCAGACAATGTCAATTCTGAGTGCATACTTAATTGCTTGGATCCCTTTTCCAGACATCCCTAAACTTTTAACTTGATTCGCTTTATGCTGGGCCTTTTTGTCATTAATTTCCATTTGGGTTGCGTTCTGAAGGTTGTGATCACTTATCGGGGAATTTAAAATTCCAGGCTCTAAGACCATTTTATATTGTAAAAATTTGTCTCGACTGACGGCTCTTTCAGCCTCGCATAACATCTTTTGTCTTAACTCGATGTATCCCTTTCATTTACTAATTTTGAATATCTCTTTCTTGGGATTATATGCCTTTGTCTTCACTTATGAGTCATGCTCTTCTTTCATGAGCCTTATATATTTAGTGGTTATTACCGTTGCTTATTTTCGTTGGTTAGGAGGTCGCTACCATTCCTTCCTTAGCATCGACATTTACATCTCATCTCATAGTCAAGTCATATTCGTCAAATCTGGATGACACGATTTGGTTCGTCTTGAATTTGGTGGATCCCTACTAGTGTCGGGAATTTCACCAATAGATGCAATGTTGATAAGACCGCCTTCATATCGTGTATCCACGACCTCCTAAATATAACATTATATCGTATGTCATCGTTAATAACATAAAATTTAGTCATCTTAATGACTCCCATAACATCCACTGGTAGATCTACCTCCCCCTTTGTGGTTTCACTTGACATGTTGAAACCTAAGAGGGTTCTAGCAGTAGGGACAATTGTGTCTGCCATATTCATCTCTTCTACGATATTTAGCCGGATAATGTTGATAGAGCTCCTAGGGTCGATCAGAACTCTCTTTACCTAGAAGTAATCAATAGGTACTGAAATCACTAATGCGTCGTTGTGAGAGAAGATTACACCGACAATGTCTTCTTCAATGAAAGTGATGACATGTTTATCTGGTACCTCTCAGAATCTTTTCTCCCGGGTTACTGAAATTTTTGTCTTCTTAGCCACAGTGAAAGACGTAACGACAATCATTGACCCATCAAAGATCATGTTTATAACATAGGGTGGTGCAACCGGATTAGATTTGTCTTCAGCGGGTGGTCCCCGCTCATAGTTGTTAAGAGCTCTTTCGCTCAAATATTCTTGAAGGTGGCCCTTGCTCAGCATTCCTGCCACTTCCTCTCGTAGATGTTTGCAATAAGTGGTTTTATGTTCGTGAGTGCCGTGAAAATTGCACCAAACATACTGATCTCTTTTACTAGGATCAGATTGCAATGATTTTGGAGGTCGGGATGCTGGATAAGTTCTCAGTTCCGCCACCATTTGATCCTCATTGATGTTGACATTATACTCGGATAATTTTGGGTATTCGGTACCCTTAGTAGAAGAGTTAGATGAATTTTCTTTGTCGAAATTCACCAATTCATGACTGTTTCGTCCTGATCCTCCCTTGTTGTTTGTTTTCTCAAGGAAGAGAAAACCATGCCCACCTCCCTACTTTTCGGGAGTAGGATAAGGTTGGAAGTAGTTCTTCGAGGAGTTTCGATCTGCTCTGGCTCATTTGTCCGACTTTCAAAAAATACTTTCGGCCTGAGTCCCCAATAAATCATCTTCTATTCGGATTTTGGACTCATATCGGTTGTGCACGTCTTCCCAAGTTATAGCTTGGAATTTTAAGAGATTTTCTTTGAGCTTTAGTGAGGTGTCCGAACTCAATGGATTCAAACCCTTTGAGAAAGCCTCTGCAACCCACTCGTCCGAAAATGCAGGAAGCAACATCCATTCCTTCTGGAACTGTGAGACAAAGTCCCTAAGGAGTTCTGTTTCTCCTTGTACAGTTCGAAAGATATCCGCCTTGCGCGTCTTCACCTTCCATACTCCCGCATGAGCTTTTATGAACATGTCGGCGAGTTGGGCGAACGATCAAATTGAATGCTCAGGGAGGAGTGAATACCTATTAATGTCCCCTTAGCAAGTGTTTAAGCAAATTTCTTGATCACAATCGATTCTATCTCATGTTCCCTTAGATAATTTTCTTTTACGATCGTAGTATATGTCGTTATATGCTCATGTGGATCAGTAGTCTCATCATACTTGGGTATAAATGACATTTTAAACCTTTTTTAGATCACCTCCGGCATATCCTCTCGCTTATACGGCAACTAAATATATCTCTTTGCGTCTGGTCCTTCAACCATAGGAGAGGCTCCCAATATTTGATTTAACCGGTGTCGAAACTCCTTGGCATTTTTTCTCCGCTTTCTCTGCGTTGGTGTCCACTTTGTTCATCATATCTTTCATAAATTTCAAAACATGTTCCCGAAATGGATTTTCAGGAATGACTTCACTTTCTGAAGAACCATAATTTCTTGACCTATTCTGATCAATCTCGGTATCTCCGTTGGTATTGGGTGGAGGTGTCAGTGTGTCTGTCGAGGTACTACCAGCATTTTGGGACATATATTCTGAGTAAAACCGCATCAGGTGGTCCAACTGTTCACTCATAGCGACATTCTACACCCTTAGATTTTGTATGGATTCTTCAAGTGTCTCTTCATTGGGAATATCCTCTTTCGAGTCTTTCCGCCTCCGAAAGTAGCCCCGTCTGCAGCCATCGGGTCCTCTGGTGCCAGAATTTCTTTCGGTAAATTATCTGGTTCGAGTGGAACGTTGTTAGTATTGTCCCCAATGTTGCGGCTACTTTCGTGTCTCCTACTCTTGTCATCTGTTTGTTCTGAACAAAAAACAAGGCTTGAAGAAAAAATTAGATTGGTAGAAAGAGGGGTCACTTGTGACACCACAATTGTCCAGGCCCTACTGTGGACGCCAAATTGTTTACCCGTAAAACGGTATAGTTGAATTTGTATATGTGATCAAGGACACATGGATCTCAAGTGACTGATTTGATAATAATATTAGATAAATTATAGCGTCTCAGGCTGACATGAACTCGACTCAACATCATATTTCACGTGTCAAATCATAATTCGTACAACTATCTTATATGCATTTTACCCTATACAATAATATTACGTACAATTTCATTAACTTTTGTTTGGAGTAAATATATACTGAAATGTATTAGTATATATATATTTTTTTTCTTTTTTTAATTACAATTATGTTATGACTTCAATTGAAAATTTAAAATTTATAAATTTTAAATTCGGACTTCACATTTAAGCTTAACTATGATGCAAAGTTAAAATAACTAGAGAGCCGATGATTTAGAAAAATTGTACAGGAATTAATAAGGGTTGTGGTAGATTGATAAATACTTTTTCGAGGTCTTGGTTCGAGTTCTCTGTATATGGAGTCATCTTTATTAGAGATCGTTTTACCCTAAATGTGAGATTTCTCGATGCAAATTTAAATTTAATCGGACCTCAATGCATACCAGACCTTGAATGGAAAATCCAAAAGTAAATAAATTGTCGAGGTGTCAATTTGTGTATTAGACTAGAGGAAAATGTAAAAGCAGCTGAGAGAACTAACCGTTGGTTCATAGTAAGGGTGGCCAGTGGCTTGGGCCGGGACGAGTGGGGTCGGGACCAACAGGATCTGGGCGGGGCGAGACGGGGGGAGGGGCTGGATCGGGGGGGGGGGGATTTCCCCCCCCCCCCACTTAATTTTAAAAATAACATATATATAAAAAAACTCAATAATTAAACAAGATAGTGTAATAAAAATATCTCAATGTTGTTTTTGTGCCTCTTATATTATTTAATAGACATATGATTTTTTTTGTAATACAAATACAATTGTCAAAATTGCAACTTTGTGGTGTTGTTCAAAAGTTGCAAATTACACAGTAAAATTACAATTAAAAAAATTACATTTTGAAAAAAAACTGTTCTAGTTTCTTGATAATTTCCTGTGGTTCTTCGGTTGGAATTGGTATTTGTTGGTCAAATTGTTCCATGTCACTTCCACCACCTTCAGATAATATTTCGTTGTAGTTTTCGTCTTCTTCTTCGTTGATCTACGGTTGACCGCACCTTCTCCACTTCGCTCGTATCCAATCTCTGAATAATACCGCAATCTCCAAGCTGTCTCCGACTAATGAGTGTCTGTGCTCTCCTATTTGATATCTGCCGGCAGAAAAAGCGCTTTCAGACGCCGTTGATGACGCTTGAATGTTCAAAATATCTCGGGCCATCATTGAAAGTGTCGGAAATGTCTTCTCATTCCCCTCCAATATTTCAGCAAGTCTTCATGTCATTCTTCATTGAAAATTGCTTGGTACGGTATAGAACCCTGCAAAACAAAAATATCAAACTCGCTAATTTGGTTAATAGCGTTACGGCCGCACATTCTATTTCTGAGACTTCCAATAGCCACAAAAACAACATGCCTTTTGTGAGGTTGTGTTGAAGAAGAATAAGATGGTATGGAAGCCGGTAGGTTGTTAGCACTTTCTTGTTGGTAAAACATATATACTTTTTTGCATTCGTCTTCTACGCTAGACAACACTTCTTCTTTAGTTTGTTCAATAGGTGGTGGGTGATTTGGATTTTTGAAACATGGAGGTGGTAGTACTGCTATACAATCATAAATAGTTTCAATAAGTGATTTAGTACCGTCTATTTTATTAGTCTAATCTAATACAACACCAATAATATAAATAGTGGGTATAGGAATAAAATATTTTTTTATTTTGATAAATATTTTTTAATAGCTGCCTTATAAGCTGGTTTATCGATATATTCATTAAGCAGTAAAAATATTAGAGCTATATAAAACAACATAGTTGAAATAGTAGGATAATATATACCGAAAAATTTTGTTGTTGCTTGATTTTTTTTTTCTAGAAATACAATAAGTTTAGAAATTTTTCCCCAATTGCTATCTACAACCATATCAGCTGGATTTTGATTATGAGAGTTAAAAAATAAAGTTATAGGTTTTCTATAGTCATAAGCAACAAATAGTTGCTCGTATAAAGAATTTCACCTAGTGGGTACTTCTTCTGGAATTTTTCTATAAGGTAGTTGGCAATCGTGACAAGTTTTTTTATATTCTTTTTTTCGTTGTATTCTATTATTTTTAAAAAGTAAAGTTTATAGAAAATTACATTTTACTAAGAATGTCTTCAAAAAGTGATAGACATCCTTTACAACTAAGTTAAATATATGACACACATATTTTATATGAAAATGATCTGGAAAAGATGGAGTTAAATTATTTTTTAAAATTGTAATAGCATAATTGTTAGAAGAAGCGTTGTCTAATGTAATAATCATAATTTTATCAGTTATTCTGTAATAATCGCACACTTGATAAATATTATCTGCAATAAAAGTACCAGTGTGCCTATCATCTATATATCTATACGCTAAGATACGTTTTTGCATAGATCATTTATAATCTATCCAATGACAGGTTACCGTTAAATAATCATGGTCGTTAAGTGATAGCCATTTTGCCATTAAAATGATAGAATGAATAACGTAAATATTGTTGATATTCATGTGCAAATTTAAATACATCTCTTTTAACAGTTGATCTAGGAAAACCGTTAAAAGTAGGATTATACATTTCTCTAATGTAATGAATAAAATCAGGAGAAGAAGGAAATGAAAAAGTCAAACCCTCCACAACAACTAATTTTGCTATTGCTTTCATATATCTATGTTTATTGTAATTAAAGCCTATAATTCCCCCCGTCGCGGGGTTGATTTGACCCTATACTTGGTCCGGAACAGTATGTGAACCTTGTTCCGATGGAGCGGGCGTTTGCGCACCCGATTTTGAAGCCTCGTATTGGGCATACCTAGCTGGATGAGCCATTGCTACGTGTCTCATTAAACCCCGTCCCACCGTGACCTTTTTCAGTTTTAAATTTTAAAACATCTTTACAAATTTTACATCTAGCTACTTGATTCTCTACGTCTCTATAAAAAAATGTCCATGCATCTGATTTTAATGGTCGTTTTGCTGGATCTCGTCTCATACTAGGGGGAATATGAGGCATTTCAGTTGAAGGTGCACTAGTGGGTATGTTGTCATCTACATTAGTGCGTGTATCATCTAGATCATCGTCTAAATTAAAGTCTTCTTGAGTTCCAGAAAATAGCTCATCGTCTAAATCTAATGGTATTGTAGAAAAATATTCAGTATCAACAAAATCATCCTGTGTAGGAATATGATTCTGTCTAGAAATAGGATGACTAGAAGAAGTCCATTGTTGCCCCTACTAGAAGAAGCCTGACCCCTACCCGTAAGCATACGTTTAAATCCTTCCATTATAAATTTATAATTATATTAATAAATAATTAAAGTAAATGAAATTAAGTGCGCTAAATAAAATAAACAGACAATAATAATTTAATGAAGGAACGAATGTACCAAACGCCGATGTAACGTCGACGTGTAATCGAGAGGTTAAAAATTGAAACTTTGCTCGATGGAAGATCCTCAAGCTAGTTGCCAACTTCACTCCCAAATTAATTAATAAAATTCAATATTTAGTAGACAATGTAGACTTGTAGAGAGATAGATTTAGAGATTTAGAGAGATTGTAGGAAGATTTGTGAGAAAGATGTAGTTGAAAAATTGGGTTAAAGTGTAAATATCATAACTTATGGATTAAAAATAAATATTAAGGGGTAGGGGGAGGGGAGGCCAAAAATGGCCTTTGCACGACGGCTAAAATGTAAAATGGCCGTTGTGTAACAATCATTTGTGCAAAGGGGAGTTTCGGGCGGGACAAGGGCGGAATCGGGATCGGGATCGGGTCGAACCTGGCGGGACTGGGGCGGGCCGGGACTGGTCGGGACGAGACCATATCCCGTCCTGATACCACAATTTTTTTTAAAAAATTTAGGGTCGGGGCGGGACGGAGCCGACCTGGCCCACTGGCCAGCCCTAGTTCATAGCAGTTGGAGTCATATTTTAGAGAAAACCATCCGGTCCACTTTCCCTTCGAGCGTCAAAATACATTTCGCATTAATAGTTGTACCTTCCAGGAGTAACAACTACCTGACTCTAATTTCACACCCTTTATGGATCTTCTCCGTTGCTCCTCCTCCCGTTTCCCTGCAGCTCATCCTCAGCATCCATTCCATACACCACTTCGCCGGCATTTCATCGCCGTTAGGTTTTCCTCAATTTATTAAATTCTTATAGTCCGCCTCAATTACTTTGGTACTGAGACATGTTTAATTCATTGGTACTCTCTAATTTGTGTATGAATTAATATATGTGTGATTTTTCTCGTTGCAGGTCGAGTTTGAGCCTTCCATTCACGGAACAGAAAGCAAAGTACTATAGAGAGCTCGAAGCTGCTGTTGATGTCGTCGAGCGAGCTTGTCGTCTCTGCGTTGATGTAAATTTCCTTTTTCAGCTCACTGCTTATCTCGATTACTTAGTGCTCCCTCCGTCCCAATTTAAGTATTTTAGTTTGACTGGACATAAAGTTTAAAGAATAAATTGAGACTTTTCAATCTTGTGATCCTAAATTAAACACGTGTGTAATGTACTAAAATGTCCTTTGAATCTTGTGGTTTTAAACTTGCCAGGATCTAGTGGTCTTAAACTTGACATGTAGGATGTTTGAGTTGTCAATTTACTAAATATAGTAAGAGGCACTCTTTTGGACAGACCAAAACGGAAACACTTAAATTGGGGTGGAGGAAGTATTGGAATAGAATGAGTCCGAGTAGAGGGGAATCGTTACAAAGGATGCATAGTATTGACTTCAACTAGACTGGAAGTAAGGCCTAGCTGTTTGATTGATTGAGTTAACTACTGTTATTATCCTGAGCTGCATTGGTTAATTGCTGTCAATCAATTTAGTGTGGTTTTGCTTTCAGATTGGGAACATTACGTGCTAATGTTATTGTGATTTCGTAGAAGATGTATGTGGAAAGACTGGTTGATACTTATTGCATTTGTAATTAGGAACTTCCTCTCTGCTATTCTAGAATCTGTATATTTTGATTTAGTACTTGCAGTTTTGGTATGTGAACTGTTCTACAGTGTGCTCAATGTTTAAGAATATAGATTTTGGAGACAGAAGACATTAGCTTTTCTCTAACGAGAAGACATTAGCTTTTCTCTAACGAGAAGACATTACTGTATGCTTTTGAGAGCAGAACATAGCTTAATGAAAAATGAAGTACAAGTATGTATCAAACTAGCCTTCTTAGTTCTTGGGGTGGTGGGATCAGTAGCTTGTCAAGGTCTGTTACCATATTATCTATTAAAGGTACTGTTTTTTTTATGTTGATAGGTGAAGAGTTCGTTGTTCTCCGATGAAGATAGGATTCTTGAGAAAAATGACCAAACCCCAGTCACTATTGCAGATTTTGGGGTGCAGGCTTTGGTCAGCTTGGGTAATTCAATTTGTGTTTATTGAATTCTTTATCATCTTTTGCTTGATTAATTGACTTCAATGTGACTTCAGTTTTCCAACAATATCTTATAAAATTGGGAAGGGGGAAATACAACAAGCACGTACATGTTCTTGAGTTGCTTTCTGCTTCATAGGGTAGTATGCATTGATACTGTCAGACGAAGGTGGAAGAGGGACTATTATTTCGAAAATCAGCTTCCTCACATTTCTGCAATTGATTTCTCTTCATGACATGCATTTTGCTTGTTACATGAAAATGTACCTAATAAACTATCAAATAATTTAAGAATGACCAATCATGACTGACGTTGTTTTGTTTCCCTTCTGACTCTCTTTCTTTATCCTCTTGGAACAGAGCTGAATTGTTTCTTTTACTCGATCACTTCCTTATTCTGATAGAGATGAACAGACTCTTCCCATCCATTCCCTTGGTGGCTGAAGAGGACTCATCATTCTTGCGGTCAACTAATCTAGCCGGATCAGTGGTTGATGTGGTCGCGAATAAAGCAACTTTTAGAGACGAAGTAACAGAAGATAGTGTCTTGAAAGCAATTGACAGAGGGGGGAAAGATGCTTGTACATTTGGGCCTAACCCAGCCACATACTGGGTAAGTTGAGATTGACTTTAGAGCAGTATTCACTAATTTTCATGGATAAACTCCTATACACCATTTAAAACCTTACATTAAGAGGGAATTCCTGGGAGAAAGAACAATAGATTTTCCAATTTCACTTTGGGGGATAGACCTTTCATTTTCTTGCCATGCACATTTAGTTGGTTGTATATTTGAAACATTTAAGAAGTTATTGAAGGGCAAATAGATCGTAGATGTATTTTTTCTTCCATTATCCCGATGAAGGAACATAAGATTTATATGGTCATTGATAATCCCTATTTCGTTGTGGGATTTCACTGGGTATGTTGTTGTATTGATAATCCCTATTTCGTGATATATACTGCCTCCTTCATTATTTCTCATTTACCAGATAATGCCCTGTATATTCATGCACAAATGATAACTTATATTTGTACACTAAGATATAAAGGCATATAGTTTAAATAATTAGATGTTGGGAAGTGATTTTCTAGTCAGATGGTGTCTGTGCTCTGGATGATTGTTTTTATGCTTAAAAAGAAATTTGACATTTAGCTTCCATACCAATGAAACGTAACAGAACCTGAATTTGTGTTTGCATCTTACTATCACGAGGTTGTGGACTTTTTCATAAAATTTCATGGACCTGGTACAGGTACTAGATCCCATTGATGGGACACGAGGGTTTGTTAGAGGTGTTGAAGCTCTTTACGTGGTATGTCCTTAATCTATATTTTTCTCTTATTATTCCTTTTCTCTACTGTCTTCCATTTGCTCTTTTTTCCTTAACCAACATAAAATCAAGATGGATAAAAATTTCAGTGAAGAGAACAGCTTAACATGTGAGGTTGTTTGCCATGACAATGGACAAGGTAGCGTGTATAGTTGCGTGGGATTATGTCCAAATCAGTCTCTTCTTTTTTCCCATTGTGTCCATTGGCTAATTATTTCTTTTCTTGCTGAGGTCGAGAGACATGATTTTCTGGGTAAGCCACTTAGATGTAACAACTAATAACTTTCAAGGAATTAGCAGTATTGTTTAAATAATAACAGCTCTGTACATCTCCCTCAATCGCTCACGGAGCACCAATACATGCTTTATCAGTTCTAACCTTCAGCTGTCAGCGGGTCAGGAAATCTGCTACTTTATACTTAAATGATAACTCCAATCGGTCTTGCTCATTATTCACCTTTGGTCAAGCTTTCTTGAGGATTATTTTGCTAAAGCAGGATTGATACCTTGGTGTGCATTTCTACATTTGTGCAGCATTCTCGACTAGAAATCTCTGGACATGGTTTAATAATATACTCCCTCCGGATCAAAAAGAGTGTCCACTTAGCTATTTGCACACCCCTTAAGAGAATACCAACTCCTAGGCAAAAATAGGTACTTTGACTAAAATGCCCCTAATTAAATAGGTATTGGGATTTGGTTTAAGGGCATATCTGAAAAAGTAAGGTAAAAGGCTAAGGGGACACCCTTTTTGATCCGAGGGAGTACTATGAAACTTTGCAGCATCAAAGTTTCCCCAGTGAGGAATCAAATTATTCCCACTTTCTGTGCCTTTTGCAGATATAAGAAGTCATGTTTACATGGAGGATATAAAAAATATCTCTAGGATCGAGAATAAACTAAATACACTGTAATATAGCAAGATCACTGTGCAATTTCTGTTCTAGGACTTCACTTGGTGAACTAGACTTGCCCAGCTAACTTTAAATGTGAAGAGGAAATTAGCTGCGATCCATTCATGTAATTCGAACTGCATGAGATGCTATCTACTGGATCATTATTTCTGGCTTTCTTGACAACAACAACATACTCAGTGTAACCCCACACAGTGGGGTCCGAGGAGGGTAAGATGTACGCAGACCTTACCTCTACCTTTGCGGGGTAGAGAGGTTGTTTCCGATAGACCCTCTGCTAAAAAAACGTAGTCAATGCAGAAATTGAAGAAAAATAAGATAGCAAGATAACAATAAAAAACAAATAAAGCAATACATAGGAATACTCACATAAGAGTATAGATGTACGCGAAACCTAAATAATACTACAAAGAAAGGGAGAAGAGGAGGAGAGGCTAATCCCCTACCCCTCTCACACACAGTGCGACAAAACTCAACTACCTACTAACCTTCTATCCTAATCTTCGACCTCCAAATCTTACTATCTAGGGTCATGTCCTCAGTCAGCTGGAGCCGTGCCATGTCTTGTCTAATCACCTCTCCCCGGTTCTTCTTCGCCCTACCTCTACCTTTCCTAACTCCTGCTATCGCCATTCTCTCACACCTCTTAACTGGCGCATCCTCACACCTCCTCTTCACATACCCGAACCACCTCAATCTCACTACTCTCATCTTGTCCGCCACGGAGGCCACTCTGACCTTGTCCTGTATAACTTCGTTTCTTGAACGGTAAGATATGAGATAATTAAGGAGCTACTTTATGCTGTGTTTGTGTAATGCATGGATGTTTTTGAGAAAGGTAAGTGTATTAGTGATATAGCACCAAGAAGGTGCTTTCAGAATATTTACATAGCACAAAACAAAAGTATGTCCCTTCCTATCTGTTGATTCTCCCATATCGGTTGTGAGATGGGTGTTTGGTCTCTTTATATGGCTTGGGCAATCCTCCTCCCTTTGAGCTAGCTTTTGGGGTTTGAGTTGGGCCCAAAGTTCATTTTATCACTATCCTTAATGGAAGTCTATAAGATCTATCATTGATTCTGCATCACTAACAAAATTCTCTTTACACCAAAAGTAGAAAAAAGTAAACAATTAAGCTTGATCTTCTGGATTAAGTTAACTTTATCTTCAAAGCATCTGGCATTTCTCTCCCTCCAAATTGTTCATAAGTATTACTTGGCATTGTCCATCTAATTCTCACCATGTCCAGAAAGACTTGCCATAATTGATTGGTAAAATTGCAATGCAAAAACAGGTGCTAAATACACTCTCTCTGGCTTCACACCACATAACCCCTGGAGCACAACTGAAATCCTCTTTTTGAAGGTTTTTATGTGTCAAACAGGCCTTCTTGGCAACCAACCATGAGAAGCATGTCTCCTTGTGCGGAGCCTTCATTTTCCAGTTTGCCTCCATGGCCATGAATTACCCAGTTGACAACCAGCAGTTAGAGATGAGTAGTAGGATTTAACTGTTAAGCATCCCTTGCTAGGAGCTTTCTAATACAGGCATACAGCTTATCCTGACTATGAGCTATGACTTGAAAGGATTCCAAGGCTTTCAAAAATTCAGCAAGTCTTCCCATCTCCCAATAATCCAAATGTCTTCTGAAATTGAAGTTCCATCCGTCTTTCCCTGTATTACTGAACAAAGTGGAGTCAGACAACAAAGTTAGTCTGAATAAATTAGGGAATTGCTCTTCCAATGGACCATGGCCAATCCATTTATTACTCTGAAAAGCTATTTCCTGCCATCACCCATTTCGAAACCAATATTACTCTAAAACTCGACCATAAAGCTGTAATAATTTTCCAAATTCCCACCCCATAAGGAACAGGCACCACCTTTGGACACCAATGCCCTTCAGAGACACATTTTTCATTAGTTTCCTATCTCCATAATACCTGTTGTTTTGAACTAAGTCTTCACTCTTCACAGCCATTTCGTCATTAAACTGTTGTTATTTCCTCAGGTTTCTAATGCCCAAACCACTCTCCTTCTTGTTAGCAGTTGTCACGCCCAAAGACTGCAGTCGGACGTGATTGGCACCCGATCCTAACTTCCTGTCGGGCGAACCCTGTAGCTAACTGTTTGGTCATACCATTTATTGAGCTAATTGGAAATAACTACTCAACACGATATTAGCGGAGCATAACTGAATCTGAATTAGGTAGTGATATTTCCTAGTTTCTTACCTGCAAAAGGCTACATTTCACTTAAGACGGAAAGATCCTGAAAGATGCAGATTATTTACTAGTATTATCCTATTCACCTTAAGGTTTGATGTATTCTGCTATAGTTCAACTATTACCAGTACCTTACTAATTTTCAATCAAATTACTCTATAGTATGGGTGGTATTAGTTCCATTGCTTTCAATAATGTCTCCCCTACTCATCAAACTGGAAAGAATACAGATCATTTAGTGAAGGATGGGAGGAATGATGTTACGGGGCGGGGGGGGGGGGGGCGAAACTTTTATTTTGGTATTACAGTGGAAAGCGTGGTGCTGTTAATCTTAATCCTCACTCGTATCAGACTTCTCTTTTTGTGTTCCCTCATCCTCTTTGGTTTCATTCTGTTTTGTTCTGACAACACATTTCAGGTTAAAGTAGTTAATGTTTCTCCAAACAAGAAGTCTTGGTAACGAAAGAGTCTCCGACATTATAAACATTATTACATAGCTTTCCATAAAGCATGTACCAGACCCCACTCTGTGGGATTACACTGGGTATGTTGTTGTTGTTTCCATCAAGCATGTTCTTTTAGGATTTGTGAACTGCCTGAATTGAGATTATACCTCTTGCCATTTCTTCAATTTATTTGGTTAGGCTTTGTTGTTAGGTGGCTTTGGCTCTTGTGGTTGAAGGACAGATCGTCTTGGGAGTTATGGGGTGCCCTAACTGGGATGAAGACTATTTTGTTAATTGTGTCACCGGGGTCCAAGAAACTGGAAACAATTTCTCCAGATCAGGGATGATCATGGTTTCTCATGTGGGTTGTGGAACGTGGAAACAAAGGTTGTCAGACATGTTAACCATCGAGTTGCCTCAAAGTTGGACAAGATGCTCCGTCGATGGATGCCAAGTACTTAAGGAGGCACGTTTTTGTACTCCAGAAAGTCAAAAGTGGGAATCTTTTCCTCTATCGTCCTCATTTAATGCAAAAACAAACTCTGAAGAAATAGGGAAAGGAGACATCCTTCTTGTGCCTGCATGCTGTGGAAGGTGATGTCTTCTTGTCAAAGATAGTTCCCAGACATTATTTTAACAAGAATTGTTGCTTAGATGTGTGATGAGCAATTCTCTCTTGCCAACAGTTGACATTTACGTAATGTTTTCAAACAAGATAGGCCTCCGATTTCCGTGGATGCATTTTGAAATAGCAGTCTATAATTAAATAAAAATTGTGATACTAAGGCTTATTAGAAAAAGAGGGTTAGATAAATGTGAAGCTGAGGAAGAAAATTAATATAGCTGAATGAACCTATTAAAGCATTTTTAATTTGAATGCCGGTCACAGTCACACTTAAGTAGGCAACATATGATGAATCTGCTTTTACATGTGGCTGGCATATCTGTCACATGTCGGAAACATATTTGTGTTTCTGATAGGATATAATCTGAGCATAATACAACAACTCTATTATCACAGATCTTATACATACAAATAAAGTGAATATCTAAATAGCTGTACCTTTGTACAAGGAATTATGTTTGTTCATGATCATCAAATTGCTGAACCACAGATGGGAAAGGAAACATCTGGGCAAATATTTTCCACCACCTGTTGGCCTGATATTATCCTTATTCCTTTGATCTTTGTATTTCTTTGTTTCAGGAACATACTAGAAAAAAAAACTTTTTCCCTTGGTTTTAAGATTTCTTATTTGTGCCTATAACTGTTAAGCTTTATTTCTCCACCATAATTGCTACAACTCTAGGTATTAGTGCTGGTAGGCATCTTTTAGATACTTGTTTCATTGTGTACAATGGTCTCTTCTCATGTCAAAACCTCGTGTTTACTTAGAATAATATTCTGGGGCAGTCTATTGCCTTTTGATAAATTCTGACTGAACAATGCGATATTTTGGTGTCTGCTATTCTTCAATGTCAGTCCATCATACCTGAAACTATTTGACCAGGATATTGGCTACATTAGTCGTCTTCAAGTTAGTTAAATAACATGATTCTTGTTAATACTTGCAAAACTTATATTCCCCAGTTCGTTACTTGACCTCTGTTACCACACATTATTTCTGTTATTGAAATCCATCAAAGGTGATTATATTTGTCATTTATCTGTTTGATAATCTTGTCAAAGCAGCACCAAACACCACCACACCCTCTTTCTCTGAAGGAAAATTGTTTCTTAGCAATATTTTGGTATTAGCTGTATGTGGAATTACCATCATCTAATTCATTTTAGACAGAGGCTCATGAATCACTTCCAATAGAGATTGAGGGACACTATTCTACATTACCTCAGGACAGAATCACAATGGTCGCATTCTGTATGTTCTTCAGTGATACTCTAAATTAGACTCCCTTATTGGATGAATTGTGAATTTAACTAGAAACTAGTTATGTTCTCACATTTCTTTGATGGTTTTTGCACTTTCCTTTAATTCAATCTTTTTCTGCTCCGCAGTTTATGCAAATATATGATGGTGGCTTCTGGTAGAGCATCTGTTTTTCTTCTTCGTGCAACAACCAGAAAAGTTATGAAGGTGATTTTTTAAATTCACACATTATAGATAACTGCAGTCAATGAGCTTCTGCCTCATGTCATTAAAAATGTAGGCTTGGGACCCATTAGCGGAGCCACTTGTAGTTAAGATGTTTTATGATGTGCATTCCTGGCTAGCACAAATTTCACCCTGGTCAATTTACTACAAACAATAAGATAGTTAAATTGTGTGTTTACTTTAGGTCCAATGTTAGATAGGAGTCTTTTTGCCTTCTTAGAGATATATATGCGAGTAAATATAAAAAACTTCTGGTAGTAGAGAAACTGATGTGATAAATATTGGATTGAGACCGGTCATATGGAACGCCAGGGAAGTAAGGATTCATAAAGCCAACCCCAATTAGCTTGAGATTGACCCATAGTTGTTGTAATAAGAGAGTAACTAGCGCAGACTTTCTTGAGATTACTAGTGGAGTTACATTGGTAATGCTACACATTTCCTTGAAGACAAGGAAAATAGGATACTGCAAACTTTCTTGAGATTATGAGAAAGACATACTAATTTCTGTTATAGTCCATGGTCTAAAGTTCTTTGAAAATCTCATTATAACTTCATAACAAGCAATTTCTATATTTTTTGTTTTAGATTGAATTGTAGATTGATAAAAATACATTTATGCTATCACGTTTGAACAACAATGTACTACAATTATTGGCGCCTGAGAGCAAAATTAAACGAAAATAATTTCGTGGACATTTGATAATTTTGTTTTGAAGTTGTTTCTTTCTTCCTTTGTTAGTTCAAGTTAGCTGGATTTACTCAACCATCATTTATTGATGCATCTAGATCTATGAGTTAGCATATTCTTTCTTTTGGGTGTTCAACATTCTGATATGAACATATGACTCCACTGAAGAAAATCTCTGGCTATGCCCCTGCTTGGGACCATGCTGTTGGAATCATATGTGTTCATGAAGCTGGGGGAAAGGTATGTGTCTCTCTATTGGTATTCCTTTCTGTCGTCCATGCATCTCAAGAATGGTATTCTTTTCTGCATACGCATTAATCTTAAGTTGTCTGATAGTAATTTCCATTTATATACCAGTTCTTGGGAGAAAATAGAACAGCTGGTATAATACTTAGCTATGTTGCTTGGACTCTTAAAAAATGTCGATGGGTGCGTGTCGGATCCTCCAAAAGTGGTGCATTTTTGCACTGTTGTCAAAAGCGCGCTTAAGCCCTGAAGCGAGGCTCAAAATATGTTGAGTGCTTCGCCTCGCTTTATGTGCGCTTCAGTGTCTTGTCATCATCAAGTCTCTAAGACATACTTTTCCTTGCCAATGAGCCTCTCTTGAAGAGGTGACACTAGATAATTGATATTTCACTTTATTGCAAAGTTTTTACAATTTCTTTGTCCATATGTTTAGTATTCATGCTTATTATTATTAGTCTTGGACTAAACATATATATATTTGTATTGTTGCACCATTGCGCCTTTTCTCATTAAAGCCCACGCTTTATTTGCGCTTTGCGCTTAAAGCCCCAGCTGACCTTAGAGCTTTTTTTACGCTTTTCGCTTTTGATAACACTGCATTTTTGGAGGATCTGACACGAGTGCGACAACATTTTTGGAGAGTATGAACAACTTAGATATTTAGTAAACCTACATAAAACTTACATCCTAACAACTACCTTCGGATTTGTATATCTCAAGATGTTGGTTTGAGAACTTGAGAATGTTAAGAGTCCCACATCGGATATGGAATGGGAACATGGACTCCTTATATGGACTTGGACAAGTTGCCCGTGGTCAAGTCCGTGTTCTCCATGTACTCCAGTAGATACAAAGGCGAAATTGAGTACTGATGCCGGAACTCCATACATCGATCCTACCCATTACCGTAGCCTAGCAGGGGCCTTACAGTAACTGACTTTTACAAGACCAGATATTTCCTATGCGGTTCAACAAGTTTGTTTACACATGCATGATCTGAAGGATGAACATATGGGGGCTCTAAAAAGGATTATGCTGTATGTTAAGGGTACTCTCCATTTCGGACTTCATCTATATAAGTCCTCCATCTAGAGTCTTTCTGCCTACACAGATGCGGATTGGGGCCCGGACACACGTCGTTCCACTTCCAGCTATTGTGTGTTTTTGGGTGACAATTTCATTTCATGGTCATCCAAACGACAATCCACACTGTCTCAGTCAAGTGCCAAGGCAGAATACCGAGGGGTGGCCAATGCTGTTGCTGAATCGTGTTGGCTCCGTAATCTACTGCTGGAGCTCCATTGTCCGATTGAAAAGGCAACAGTGGTCTATTGTGATAATGTGAGTGCGATCTACTTATTTGGCAATCATGTTCAGCATCAACGCACGAAACACATTGAAATGCATATCCTATTTGTCCGTGAAAAAGTTGCCCGTGGTCAAGTCCGTATTTTCCATGTACGGACGTCCCGTTATCAGATTGCTGACATCTTCACAAAAGGTTTTCCGCGCATACTTTTTGATGATTTCAGGGACAATCTCAGCATCCGAGAACCTCCAGCTAAGACTGCGGGGGACTGTTAGAGTAATTATGGGGCTATCCCATAATTACCTCTCATCATCATTTATTATAATTGATAGTGTAATATATTGTAATTAGGATGATCGTAATTATCATCTTCTATTTTAGGTAAAGTAGATTAGTCTTCCATAAGACAAGCCTATTATTATTGTATATATATTGTACCATGAGAAGAATATTAATGAAGGAATTACTTTCCTACATGGTATCAAGAGTCTAAAGATCCTTAGCCCTAATTCTTTCTCCTTCTACACGTTTTCCTCCCTCTCTTTCTCCTAATTTTCGGCCAATCCCACCAAAAACCCTAAACCATCTCTTTCTCCTAGCAAAACCCTAAACCCCCTTCCCCCTCGCCCGGCTAGCTTCTATCTGAAACCTTAAGGTTTTTTCCGCACCCAACACATCAAACACTACTTCTTTCATTCTCTAGTTTGATTTCTTGTGGACCAATGGCCGAAAAACAAACATTTCATCCCGCTCTTGCCGTTAATAACGTCAAGAATTTTATCTCCATAACTCTTGAAATGGAGAAAGGGCCGTATACCTCTTGGGCAGAACTATTCAAAATTCACAGTCGCGCTTATGAGGTGCTTGACCATATCATCCCGTCCGAGTCACCGTCGGATACCACTACGGTGGACAAGAAATTATTGTTTCGATTATATGCTATAGTCCTTCAATGGATTTATGGCACAATTTCGAATGATCTTCAACATACCATCTTAGAACCAAATTCTACGGCTCAACAGGCGTGGGAACGGTTACAAAATATTTTTCAAGATAACAAAATTTCTAAGGTCGTTTATCTTGAACACCAATTTACAAATGTTAAATTGGATGACTTTTCTAACATCTCCGCCTATTGTCAAAGTATTTGCGGACCAACTGTCCAACGTTGGTTCGCCCGTGACAAATCAAAGGTTGGTCCTTCAGTTGATTGCGGGGTTGAATGAACAATATGATGGTGTTGCTACGTTCATTCAACAAAGCAATCCTTTGCCTCCCTTTTACGAGGCCCATTCGAGGTTAATTCTCGAGGAAAGGCGGAAAGCAAAGCAGGCATCCTCGGGAGCAACCGCCGCCGGAACCGCTCTCGTCTCCACCAACTCATCTTCCGCTGATCTGAAGCCCCAAAATTCTGGTTCAAGGGGCCACAGTAATCGTTCTAATAATGGTCAAAGACGGGGTTCAAACCGTAACAATAAAGAAAAAAATAATGGTAGAAAGGGACGGGGGAGGGGCGGTGGCCAGTCTGGGAAGTGGCGGCAATCAGTGGGGGCAGTACCCACCGTGGGCCTGAGCCCATCAGTGGGTTGCCCCGCCATGTCCATATCCGTTGTGGAACTCTTAACAGTGAAATGATTGGGAGGTGAAATCTTTCGTACCACAGAGCATAATTCCTGCGGTTTGCCGGTTTGCCTTAAAAGAAACTAGAGTTTACCGAATTATTAAGGCCCATATATTCTTAATCTGTTGGAGATATTATTTTCATCTTTGATAGACACAAAACACGTTTGTTAAGATAGAAGTATGAGTAACAAGACATGTAACTTTAGCTTTCTCATGGCGATTTAATCACGTCTCACAAATAAAAGAATAGATCGAAATAATGTTGGAACATTTGGCTTAAAACAACTGTAAACTGCAGGAAGATAACAACAAAAGGGTCTTCATATTTCTGCATGATACTCTTTGTGATAAGAAAATGGACCTTGGGCTAACTCAATCCCAAGAGATAGCTCAAGAGGTGAGGATTTCCCACGACCAAATAAAGAGACAATTAATCTCAACACCAACCGATGTGGAAGATTCAACACTTTGGATCTTCTTTAATATGATAATGAATATGTGTTACCTCATAAAAATGCTCTTTTGTTAATCAGATGTAAGTTCAATTATATCCCCGGAGAAGCAACAACTGCATAATATACCATACCTCTATTATTTTCTCGTTCTTTAGATGACTCCCAATCAAGCTTTTCCGTGAGGGTGTTACTATTAGATGTATCCTGTTCACGACCTTGTTCATTTGGCACAACATTGCAACAAGATGTAAAGTGAGGGAATTTTTTAGCACTTTGATTTCTTTGCTCGATTCTTGTAGTTGTAAAGCTTTTTATTTAACCTTTTCCTTTTTACTTGAGGAAAAAATAAATGTGTTTTTACCTTTTACATAAAAAAAAGGAAAATGTGTAGACTGCACATCAATTAACGTGAATCCTATTTTGCAGCATTCTATCTTTCACAAAAATAAACGAGTCTGGCTTGCTATTATCCAAGTTATTCAGCATGCATGCAAATTCTTTTCAGGTGACTGACTGGGAAGGAAGTTCAATTGATTTTGCAGCAGATCAAGTTGCGAGGAGAACTATATTTCCTTCAGGTGGTTTTCTTGTGACGAATCATAGCTTACATAATGAGATACTTGGACTGATCTCTTCAAATTCATCAATTAATTGATGGCACTTGGGTTCTGGTGACAAATTATACCTATTTTCTTGTTATCAATCTCTATTTTCCTCCACCAGGGCGTCGACCATACATTGACATTGTTTCTTAGCATAATTGTATTCTTTGGTCCTCAAGTGGCTAAACTCTTCACATAAAGTCCTTCAAGTAGGGAATCTTCACAGAGAATGATTCATTTACTTATCTAGGAATAGATATCACTTCAGAAGTGCACTGTCATTCAATCAGAAGCTGTTGTAACACAAGGATTATTACTCATTTTATCCTTACAACTTACAAGAAAGATATTGAGTCAGGAAAATGGTATTCAAACATTTTCATGTGTATTGTAACAGACAACATTGTCAATTGTCTATTAAAACTCTAAGCAATCCACTCTTTCCCCAAATTCTTTTTTTGCAGTAAAAAGAAAATATGAAGGTACAATGATGGAAAATATTGTGATATGAACACATTGTTAAGAGTCCCACATCGGACATGGAATGAGAACATGAACTCCTTATATGGACTTGGACAATCCTCACCCTACAAGCTAGCTTTTGGGGTTGAGTTATGCCAAAGATTCATTTTTTACATGGTATCAGAGTCAGATCCATTCAAATTCTTTGTCCACCGATGTTGGGCCCCCAAATTATATTATCCACGCTCCAGTTAACAAGGTCTAGGCGTGCGGGGGAGTGTTAAGAGTCCCACATCGGATATGGAATGGGAACATGGACTTGGACAATCCTTACCCTACAAGCTAGCTTTTGGGGTTGAGTTAGACCCAAAGATCCATTCTTTACCCACATAACGTTGCGTTTTATCATGGTATCTTGATCTCTCTGCTTACAGCAAATTAAAGATGCTTAAAGTTGGAAGGAACCAAGAATCTATTAGTGGTTTCTGCAGATGTTTGATGCGGCATTATGGTTCTCAACGTAGCTTTTTAAGTTAAAGAGTTTCTTTGATGTTCTAAAGTTCAACTGACTTTTATGCAGCTGCTACATTCTTGTTTCTCGTCTTATTTTTTTATTAAGAAAATAATACTCTAATTTTAAGAAGATTTTCTTTTTCAAAATTAACTTTCCCCTTTCTTGCTTTAACAAATAAGGGGTATTAATGCATGAGCGTGCACTTTTAGGCTCAGAGTTTTCTCCAAATTCATCCAATCGACTTCAGAGGTTAAGGTTCTATTACTAATAATTAGAGTCAAATCCCTTTAATATTGGCATTTATACTAGGATTAAATAATTGTTTGCACTTTGGCCGTGGCCAATATGATCTATCCTTGTGACAATATTTAAATGTCCCCTTTTTTGTCCTTCATGCTTTATGAATCTGAGACAACACACTGTTTGTGGTTCGTGTTTCTTGCCCTGAAAGCGCCCTCAATATTATTATTATTACGGACTACCAATTATTGCATGTCATCAAACTTTTGGCTCTTAAGGTGATAATTCTACTTATCATTTTATATTATTTATCTCAGTGTTTCTTGAAATGTAATTTGTGCGATCTTTCCAGAAATGTCAACTGTTCTTTGAAGAACTCCACGTATACCCTATTAAAACGGTAAGAACTAGTAAATTAAGCATTTAGAGGGCCCTATTTCTTGGAAAGATCTCGATTTTCCATGAATGCCAGCTGTCGTTCTTTAACAAATTCTTAATTAAGTACTCCATTCGTCCAGTTTTATTTATCCACTATATTAAAAATAGTTGTCAAATTTTATTTGTCCATTTTAGAAAATCAATAGATAATTTATCACTTCATACCTATTTTACCCTTATAATTTATTATTGGGTTGACATGTTCAAATTTTTTTTTAGTGGTTGCACAATTTTTAAAGTATATATTATTTATTTCAATAATTAGGTTACTAGTAATAATTAGGGGTGATATACTAAAATTATTATTATATTTTTGGTTCTTTAATAAACATGACAAGTCAAAATGGACGAGAGAGTAATTCAAAGTTCTAAGTATCCCAATATAGTATTCTTCGCCAATTGTGTGCTCGGATCTACATGGATAATGTGGTTATTGAGTAAAATATTATGTGCATGGCTCTGCTTAAAATAATTCTGGCACTCTATTGGTACACCATGCACATATCTGGCTTAAATAATAAGCTAGCTTATTAATTAGGTATCTAAATATTAAATAGAGACAAAAAGTGCCACCCACAGGACTTTTTTGATCTCGTATCTAAAAATAGCTGGAAAAACTACCAAGTTCTTAAATAATGACGGAGTCCCATAAGCCATAATACATACACGGAAGTAATAAGAGAAACTTATATTCAACAGAGTATTTGTTGGAGAAATAGAATAGTTCTTCCACAGGTAAAAAACACATTTCCATTTGATGGTAAAATCTGCGTAAAAAGCATACGTTTGCTGGTCAATTTATAGCGTAGATAACAAATATTTTTTGCGAACACTAACTTTTGGACAAGTAGATAATGATCCAAGTATTAATATGTGAGCATTCGTTAATTTAATTATACAACCTACTCTATAATTTACGTGGACATATAGTTACACATTTGAGTGTGTGAGAGATTAAACAGTCGTTAATTAAGTACTACTAATTGTACTTATTTGCACAATCATCATTCAAGACTTAATTTTATAATTCAAAAATGCCTTCATGACACCAAAATCTGCGACATTAACCTGAGATTGTGCCTATTGTAATGTGATTAATAAAATATCTAGTAGGTTATTAGGTTAAGTTTTTTTTCTAACATACTACATGAAGGTAGCATGTTAGCAATGTACCTATTTTTTTATTTCCTTAAATGTCGTTACTTTTGTTCCCCACCAAATTAAAAGCAGGGACCTTTTTGTCATTTCACCAAATACCCCCCATTCATTTCCCTTTCATTAGTTGAGTCATGGACCTTAAAATCCCGTGACTTGTTGCTTCAACATTATCAATATCTACAGTCTACACCATTTCTGCCACCTGTGCAACTTCTTCTAACTTCTCTTCCTCCACTGGAGACTAAAAAGATTCTCCATTTTGTGCAGCTCAAAAAATAACTCTGTTGAAAAAGGTGAAAGAAACATGTATAAATTGAAGGATAGAATGAGAAGAGGAGAGTGGGGAATGAAGCGCTAATCACTAAAATGGAAGAGGCAATTGGAGAATTGGGGGGGGGGGGTGGGGGTATTCGTGAAATGACAAAAAGGTCCCTGCTTTTAATTTGGTGGGAAACAAAATTAAGGACATTTAAGGAAATAAAAAAAATAGGTACATTGCTAACATATTACCTATATTAGCAAAACCCATATATATATATATACGCACTTAGAAATATCCATTAAAATATTCAAATTCTTTCGAAAAATTACTCTTAATTAATTGTCAAATTAAAGTTCTATATATGAGAAAGAGTTGGAATCATATGTATCACATCAGTGTTACGAATGACTTAACATAATCACTTCGAAGTTCTCATTTACATATACTCAGTTAATTTATTCGACTCTAACAATAAGTTACCTATTTACTTTTCTAAATTATCAACTCATGAATAGTATAAACGCTGAATACAAGCAAGCGGGAGGAGAAAGAAAGGGGCGGAGTAACCGCAGCTTTAATCTATAATCTATATCTGTGATTAAAAAATTACTTATTATGTATAAATAATTATACAGAATTCAGTAAAATGTTTTTTTTTAAATTCATAAATTCAAAATTCTAGTTTCGCCTTTATGAAAGAAAAGGAGTAGGATTGAGTCAAAATAAACTGCTCGCATGGGGAAGGAAGAGATAGCAAATCTCAGCGGATCCATAAAATAATGTTTGGTCTAATTAGATCATAAAAGAAGATTGTAATGTTTTTTCTTGATAGAGAATAAATAAATATTCTCCATATATTTTATATTTATTATTCTAGTATAATTAGGTAAAGAATAGATTCTTAAACAATTAGGTTTGTAATTGTAAATAGCTATATATATTGCATAAATGAGAAACCTCAAACCAAGGAGAATTACACTATTCTACATGGTATCAGAAGCCAAACCCTCAATGCCCTTAAATCATACTCGGCTGCCACCCTCCATTTCTTTTCTTATTTTCCGGCGGCAACCCACCCAAATCCTAAAAATATTCCACCGCCACCCATCTCTCCTTCATTGCTTCCGGCGGCCACATGGCTTCTCCCGCTTCCTCCTCCTCCACACAGGATATCACACATCCTCCTACTCCCTTTACTAACACCTTTCATCCGACATTGCCGTAATGAATATCAAAAACTTTATCCCTCTAGTTCTTGATCAAGAGGATGGACAATACTTATCGTGGATCGAATTATTTCAAATACATGCTTGTGCTTACAACGTCCTTGATCACATCGATGTCACCCCCTCCCCCCGTGTCCACCCGACATCGATAATCCGACGTGGAAGCGGCTCGATGCTATCGTCAAACAATGGATATATGGCACCATATCCAATGATATACTTCATACTATTATGAAGACATGTGCCTCAGCTCACGAATTATGGACACGACTAGAGGAAATCTTTCAAGACAACAAACATACACATGCCGTCTATTTGGAAAAACAATTCACCAACACTCGTCTTAAGAACTTTGCCAACATGTCAGACTATTGTAAACAACTAAAATTGGTTGTTGATCAATTGTCTAATGTTGGCACTCCGATTTCCGAAACAAAGATGGTTTTATAACTTATCAATGGTTTGCCGAAAGGTGAGTACGATACACTTGTGAGGATGATCCAACAAGTTGATCCCCTCCCTAGATTCAACATGACCCGATCACAATTGCTGTTGAAGGAGACTAGACGAGCCAAACAGGACGAGCACACTCCACAGGCATTGGCGGTTGTCGTAACCCCAACCGCCAACACATCCGTCGGTCCTTCGCAACCTATGGACCACCAACCTCAACATGGTGGCCGAGGAGGCGGAAGGGGACGCAACCTCAGAAAGTGAGGCGGCGGCAATGCCCACTTCTCCACGTCCGAGCAGCAGGCCTATGGCCCCATGACCCCTACCAATCTGAGTTAGGCTTACAACACTATGAATCACCAGCAGCCCGATGACGCATGGTACATGGATACATGTGCCACATCCCACCTCACTCGCGACTCTGGTAATCTCCCTCACCTATTCAATTTGAACAATCCTCAATTTATTTTGGTCGGCAATGACAACCGCATTCCAATTCAGGGCTAAAATGGCAAACTGCAAGATCATGCCCACTCCAGTCGACTCGAAGTCAAAACTCAGTGTCGATGATGGGGATCTGGTGCTCGATCCTTCTATTTATAGGAGTCTTGTTGGTGCACTTCAGTATTTTACCTTCACGAGGCCCGATATGGCCTATGCCGTTCAACAAATGTGTTTATTCATGCATGCTCCTAGGGAGACTCACTTTATCACTCTTAAACATATCATTCGGTACGTTAATGGTACTCTTGACTACTGATTACATCTTTATCCATGTGCACCGACCATGCTGATATCGTATACGGACGTCGATTAGGGCGGCTGTCCGGACACACGTCGATCTATCTCCGACTACTGTGTATTATTGGGTAATAATCTCATCTCGTGGTCTGCCAAACGGCAAGCCACACTTTCCCGTTTGAGTGCAGAAGCAGAATATAGAGGCGTTGCGAACGTTGTTGCCGAGATCTGCTGGCTCAAAAACCTTCTTCTAGAGCTTCATTTTCTTGTACGTAAGGCATATCTTGTCTACTGTGATAACATATCTGTTGTTTACTTGTCTCATAACCCGGTTTAGCATCAACGAACCAAACATATTGAGATGGATATTCATTTTGTTCGTGAGAAGGTTGTCATGGGCCATGTTCGGGTGTTACATGTTCCTTCTTCCTATCAGTACACAAATATATTTACTAAGGGACTTCCTCGGCAGTTGTTCTTTGACTTCAGATCCAGTCTGAGCGTCCGACCTCCTCCTACTCCAACTGAGGGGGTGTGATAGAGAATAAATAAATATTCTCCATATATTATGTAATTATTATTTTAGTGTAATTAGGTAAAGTAGAGATCCTTATACAATTAGGTGTAGAAATCCTTATACAATTAGGTTTATAATTGTAAACACCTATATATATTGCATAAATGAGAAACCTCCCACCAAGGAGAATTATACTATTCTACGGTTTTAAATTAATATAGTGGGATATCAGCAGATAAAACCTAAAGGTGTGGAAGAAAAGGGAAAATATGTGCTCTTCATATATAATTGCCTGGTCATTGAGTAAATTATTATGCCAAATATTATTATGCATGGCTCTGCTTGAAATGATGATACTGTCACTCTCTTGGTACACCATACACATATAGTAATGTTTATATAATAAGCTGGGATTTCTTAAAATAGTAACCAAAAAGTGCCATCCACAAGCGCTTTAATTTGGTCTTGTGTCCAGAAATAGCCAACAAAGCCTATCAAATTTCATAATAAAGAAAAAAAAAAGATTCAGCCTCAGTTATTGAAGGGTTTGCTGGGGAAATTGAACAACTCGCCACAACATCAGACGCGGATTCAGAGTGCAATATATGGGTTCACGAGAACTCAATAATTTTTATCCAAATTCTATATATATATATATATATATATATATTACGGATTCCATTAAATATCTATCACATGTGATTGTGACTCAGTTATTATTATATAGAAATCTATAAATTTTAAATTTTGGATCCGCATATGCACCACACAAACAACACATTTCCATTTGTTGATAGAATCCACCTAAATAATTGCATACGTTTGCTGGTCAATTTTAGAACGTAGACAACAATTATTTTTGGCGATGGTGAACAAGCACGCTCTAAGGTTTGGACATGTAGTAACTAATTCGAGAATTTGTATTTAAGGATTTGTTAAAGTAACTACCAAACCTACTCTATAATTTGACAAGTAATTTCCGTTTCAGTATGCTCGATTTTAATTTCAATTAGATCCCTTTTTTTTAAAGAACATTTTGATATTGTTGAAACAGAAGTCACAAATAATACTAACTTAATAAGAAGTAATTAGGATGCAACCATCTGTTAAATTAAATATCAAACTTACTCTAGAATTATTCTATAACCTGGACAAGTGGTTACCAATTTGAGGATTTGAGAGATTATGTGTTCCTTAATTAAGTATTAATTGTACTATTCTGCAATCTGCACAATCAGCATTCTAAAGTACTCAATTTAATAATCTAGAAATGCATCCACGTAGGCACGCACGACACTAAAATTATGAATATATTAGAGTAAGTATTGGGTTGAACACTTTCAAGGTGATTAATACAGTGTATTCAGTACTGTTTCCGCTTAAGAAAATACTAATGCAAAGTACAGCGATCATAATATTATTAAGATGAAATAGTGGGTGCAGCAATTTATATACTAAGAGATCGTTTGGTTTGTTGTATTGCCATAACTAATCACAACATAAAATTTCGATAAAAGAACAAAATATTTGGTTGGTCGCATAAAAAAATAATCTTCGCATAACTGATGCGTTGACCGGTTCTATTGAATTATGTACGCGTATCAAGTTATGCAACAAATTTATGCGTTATTTTATGCGCGGTAGAAGTTGAAATAATAATGAATACTTGTATTAATTAGCAATATATCTAAATTGGGATTAAACTATTTAAATACACACGAATGTCTTTTTAAATTAAGTAATTTAATTAAATATAAAATTTTCTTTTTTATTAATCATTGTATAAATAATTCCTGCATTATAATTCTCACATAATTAATATAACTAGTCAAAGGTGAAATCGCGATTTGAAATTTATGAATTTAAAATTCTAATATATTTAAATTTTAGATTATAAATTAATAATTTATACATATTCAATCAAAATTTTAAACTAACTACCAGATTCATATCAGAACTATTGATTTAGCCGAATCCGTAAGTAACATTCTAACTTTGCCCCTGTGAATAATATGTAGCCCAAACAATCCCTATAAGGAGTGAGAAGGGATACAAGCAAGGAGGAGCTAGAAGGTTTTTTTTTTGTGGGTGGATGGGTGGGGTGTGTGTGGAGTCAAAATGAACAGCACAAATCATACTGGATTCTTAAAATAATGTTTGACCTAAATCTTAATAGAGATACAGCAGGGGTTATGTCAGACAAATAAAAGAGGAGGCATTAGTACTTTTGCACATGATTCTATATTTATTAGGGGTTTGCCCTTTCACATGAATATATATTTACCTTTCCACGTCTAAATATACCATCATCATAGTAGGCGCCCGACTTCTTGTGATTCAAAATCAAAATACTACAATTCTTTATGACGCCACGTGTCCCTATCTTACATCTTTGCCAACTCTCTAATATCGTTTTTTCTTCCCCTTAATAGTTATTTCTAGGGGAGGATTTCAATGGACATATCAGGTCACTTCTGGAGGTTATGACGATGTGCATGGAGGCTTTGGCCTCGTGGATAGGAACGGTGGAGGCGTCTCACTCTTGGAGTTTGCTAAAGCTTTTGGGATGGTAATAGCCAATTCGAGGTTCATGAAAAAGGAGGAGCACTTGGTGACTTTTCGTAGCTCGGTAGCTAAGACTCAGATAGACTTTTTACTTCTTAGGAAGGTTGACAACAATATTTAAGGTTATTCCGAGTGAGAATCTTACAACCCAGCATAAGCTTTTGGTGATGGATTTGGAGATCAAGATGGGGAAGAAAATGAGGGTTATAGATGACATGCTAAGAATCAAATGGGAGAGTTTGATCATGGCTAGAGCAAATGAGATGGGGGAGAGGTTGATGGCCAAGAGGGGTTGGGGGAGTAGTGGGGATGCGATTGGTATGTGGGACAGGACAACCAGTTGCATTCGGGAGGTAGATATAGAAATGCTAGGGGTCTCGCGGGGTAGCTGTGGTGGGTGTCGAGGGGACTAGTGGTGGAATGGTAAAGTTCAAGAGAAGGTGGAAGCAGAGAAGGTGGAATCAAAGAAAGTGGCGTATGAAAAATTGGTAGAAAGCGATGATGTAGAGAAATGGACGAATATTGAATTTTATAAGATGGCGAGGAATGAGGAAAATCTATCGGTTACAACGACTTTTGAACACCTATATGTGGAATTACAAGAAAAAAGGTGGAGATAAGAAGTTATACAGACTAGCCAAGGCGAGGGAGAAGAGGGCCCGTGATCAAGGACGGTAAAGTACTGGTGGAGGACGCATTAGACGGAGGTGGCAGTCTTACTTTCATAAACTCTTAAATGAAAAAAGAGATAAAGACATTGTGCTGGGAGATCTGGAGCAATCCGGAAGGTACCGAGATTTTGGATATTGTAGAAGCATTAAGATTGAGGAGGTTAAGGGTGTTGTTCACAGGATGCGCAGGGGATGAGTGATTGTGCCTGATGAGATCCCAGTTGAATTTTAGAAGAGCTCAGGCAAGACAAGTTTGGAATGACTGACTGAGTTTTTTAATGTCATTTTAAGATGGCTAGAATGCTCGAAGAATGGAGGTAGAGTACAATGATTCATTTGTACAAGAACAAATGTGACATCCAGAGTTGCAACAACTATAGGGGTATCAAGCTGCTAAGCCACACTATGAAAGTTTGAGAAGTGGTTGTGGAGATGAGGGTGAGAAGAGGCATGTCTATTTCTGAGAACCAGTTTGGATTCATGCCGAAGAGTTCGACTACATAAGTCATTCATCTGATTAGAGGTTGGTGGCGCAGTATAGAGAGAGGAAGAGAGACTTACATATGGTTTTCATCGACCTCGAGAAGGCATACAACAAAGTCCCTAGGGAGGTTCTATGAAGATGTTTGGAGGTTAGAGGTGTACATGTGCCGTACACTTAGATGATCAAAGATATGTATGATGGAGCTAAGACCAGGATACAGACAATAGGATGAGACTTGGAGTATTTTTCAGTGATGATGGGGATGCACCAGAGATCAGCTCTTAGCTCATTCCTATTTGTCTTGGTGATGGATGAACTGATGCAACAAATCCAAGGGGAGGTGCCATGGTGTATGTTATTCGCAGACGACAGAGTCCTGATTGATGAGACTCGCAGCGAAGTGAACGCTAAGCTGGAGGTTTGGAGACAGACTATGGAGTCTAAAAGGCTCAGACTGAGTAAGACCAATACAAAATACTTGGGGTGCAAGTTCAGTAACATGAGCGACCATAAGACAGGCGTGGAGGTGAGGCTTGGTACTCAGGTCATTCCAAAGAAAGGTAGCTTCAAGTACCTCAGGTCTATTATATAAGGGAATTGAGAGATTGATGACGATTCCACATATCGTATTGATGCAGGGTGGATGAAATTGAGGCTTGTATCTGGAGTCTTGTGCGATAAAAATGTTCCACTAAAACATAAAGGCAAGTTCTATAGGGTGGTGGTTAGACCGACTATGTTGTATGGGGCAGAGTGTTGGCAAGTCAAGACTTCGCACATCCAAAAGATGAAAGTTTCGGAAATGAGGATATTGAGATGGATGTGTGTGCATACAAAGAGGGATATGATTAGAAATGATATCCGGGACAGAGTGAGAGTGGCCTCGATGGAGGATAAGATGCGGGAAGCAAGGTTGAGATGGTTTGGGCATGTGCAGAGAATAGACACAATGCTCCAGTGCGGAGGTGTGAGATATTGACTATGGATGGGTTCAAGAGGGGTAGAGGTAGGCTGAAGAAATATTGGGGAGAGGTGATTAGACGGGATATGGCGCATGTGCAACTTATTGAGGACATGACCTTAGATAGGGGTTATGAGGACACGGATTAGGGTAGAACGGTAGTAGTAGCTGAGTGTAGTTCTACTTATGCTTACAAACTGGTAGTTGTAGTGTTATTATTGTAGGTCTGCTTAGCCTATCATACTAGTAGGTGCAATATTGCTTTATAGTCCCTTGTCGTTTGATTTCTACTGCTATGTGTTCTATAGTGTACCTTGTTTATCTTATTTACATGCGTTAGTTATTGTTTCTTTTTTCAGAATAGGTTATCATGGCTTATTCGCTTTTATTACCATCATTTTCATACTGCTTTAAATTTCTTATCCGGGTCTGATCGTTTCTCTTACTTTGCTTGTGCTTGTTGACACCTAATTTTGTCCCATCTCTTCCGATATTTATTTGTAATTTTTAAAATATTTTGACACCTCAAAACAATTTATATATATATATACCAAACTTAGGCCGAGGATCTAAAGGGAATAACAAACAGTGAAGGAATTGAGATATAAGGGATTGAAGAATTAAAAGATAATTTAAATATGCAGAAAGCAAATTAAGATTAACTTACAAATTAAGGTTCCAGTTAAGGAAACCATAATCTTAAGGTTCTTCGGGAATTTAAATCAAGTAGGCGATAGAATCAGCCAAATATTTAATGCAGGAATTTAAAGAATTTAAAAGCATGAAGTATTTAAAAGATTAGGAGGTAATACCATCCATAATTATATTTATTTAAAATATTAAAATTTATAAAGATTTATATCAAGGAGATACACCTTGGGAATTTCGGATCATATGATATGGGTCATATGAACTGAATCATATGAGGAGGGGTATTTTGATCTAACTAAAGGGGATTTTCTTTAGAGTTCTCACTTCTCTCTAAAATTTGAAATATTATGAGAGGAAGTGTGAAAGAAAAAACTTGAAAGGAAAAGCCAATCTAACTAAGGGAGAGTGAGTCTTATGTTATAGGAGTTTTACATGACATTTTGTTAATTAAAAATGAATCTAACTATTCATCAGAGTGGAGAATGACTATTCATCTGAGTGGAGAATCCATGACATCATTGACTTCAGCATTTTCTTGAATTATTGCTGATCTTTTTGCTTTTACTGTTTTCTTTTTGAAAGTAACTTTTTCGGGCACTTTCTTTTGTTGGAATTTTATCTGAATTCTACTCCGAGTATTTTAAATTCTTTTGTCAATTTTCTTCAGAATCCACTGTTGCCAAAAACCGGACTGTCATCAATATCAATTTCTGGTTCTTCTTCTTCTGATGATGAAGATCCTTGTTTTGATGAAGACGGTGCAAACTTCAGAATTATGACTTGCATTTCTTCTGGATTTTTTGCCGCCGCAAGCATCGAGGCCATCTGGGATTTCTGTGAAAGGAACTGGGTGTGCTCCGGTGTTTGTAGTGGTACTTGTGGTGTTTGTAGAGGCACCTGTATTTGAATGAACTTTTGGGCATTTAGTCATTCCTAAATTTTTTGTGGTGTGAGGCTTGCTGGTATTTTAAAGCTGTCCCACCATCGGATCTTAAATCTTCTTCGGATTGTCGGAATTTTATTTTTTGAATAATCTACAGACTATGTGAAAACCCATGGTAAATGGAATTTGGTGTGAAAAATGTGCAGTGGCACAAATCGTTTTTCTTCTTCGGTGGGTTTATATTGGGATTTAAAAAGGCTAAAGGATTTAGTGGCTTGGGGTTTTTATATTTCAAGGGAGGATCCGAATTGTTTCCACCATGAATTCCACCATGTTGGAAATTGTGATGGATTACATGAGGTATCAAAATGGAAAAGTCAAGTGTGGCGTTGGTTGGTCTTTTGAATAAAAAAGGAATTGAACCAAGCTTGTTGGTAATCCCAGTAATTAAATGGAATATCAAAAAATGATTCATTTTTGTGGGTATCTAGAAAATTTAGGAGTTGAGACAGATCATTCCCCCAATCGCTTTGAGCAATTACGTTAAGCATTTTACAAATAGAATAAGAGGGATCTGAGTTATTTTTATAATAATTATTTTTAGTTGTTGATCCTGATATTTCAAGGATAGCCTGATAGAAATATGGAGTTTTTAAAATATCTCATGATTTGTAAAACCATCCTTGGCCAAAATAAATTTGTAATGCTAAAAAAGGGTCTTGGTCAAAAAATCTTTTTTCAATGGTTACAATATTTTGACAAAATGGTTTTATGAAGAATTCAGGGGCATTTTTTTTGGGGACTTGTGATACCACAAGTTGGGTTTTTGAAAATTATTTTTGAGAAAGGGCTTTTGAAGATTCTTCTTTCTCAAGTTGAGTTTTTGAAAATTGTTTTTGAGAAAGGGTTTTTGAAGATTATCCTTTCTCGATTTTTGTAAAATTTTGAGAGGATTTTTCCTCTCCTGAGCTTTGAGCAACTTCTTGTTTGGGTTTTTGAAGTTGTATCAATGCCTGCTATAGTTCCGGAGATTTCACAAGGAGTTGCAGAAGATTCTCAGCAGTTATATGTGCGGGAGTTGTTGGTGTTTTTTGCATAGATGCTGCGGCATTTTCGTTTTCTTCTTTCATCACTGCGTCATACCATGTCAGGGGTTTTTCGGTCTGAGGTTTTGCAGAGAATTTTTCTTTTTCTTCCTTTATTGGTTTGGAACTGGTAGAGTTTACGGATTTTTTGGGGGCCATGGAATTTGTTTGTTGTTGTGGTGCAACAACTGGTGTATTTATTGGTGGAGGGATTTCATCTTTTTTCTTTTGGAGCAAGGCTCCACACATCACATGGTGACAATATTGTCCGGATTTTCGCATATCCTTTATCGATATCTTGTCCTTGTAACCCAAACAGTGGGGTAAGGGACAATGGTAGGACATATCTTTTCTGCAACCAGTATCAGGAATCTGTGGGTTTTCTCTCCTATTTTTGAAAAAGTTACTGGTTAAAAGTTTTTCTTTAAAGTAAAAAATGTCAGGAATCAATTTGCAGAAAATATTTTTTAATGCAATATTTTGGAAATATTTTTGACATTGTAAATCATACTTTAAAAATTTTGTGTATGCAAAGGCATCAATTAATTTGATGTAACAAGTATCATGGTTTCTATGGGACTCAAAATTCTGATCTAAAAACTATTCCTTAATTCTCCTGGATGACAAGAATAAGTCTTTATCAGATTGAGGTCTCTTGCTTTTGGTTTTGTCAAAAAAGGGAATTTCAAATTCTTATTATTGGAATCAAAAGAGGTAAAATCATTAACTACCTTATAAGGGGTGATAAGATTTATAATCGGTGTCCCTAAGATAACGAAGTTGTGTATGTCTTTTACTAAAACAAACGATGTTGCTATAGAAACTCCATCGTTAATAATAGACGCACTAGTTTGGGAGTTGATTTCTAACTTTGTGTTATTAGCCACTGTTAATGTTTCCTGGGTATTTTCATGGAATTTATCAGGTATTAGACCTGTTTTTATGTAATTCAAATCTGCTCATGTGTCAAAAAGAGCAATAGTAGTGATTCTAAAATTGCCTGGGAATTTAGGGTTATTTTGACAAGGTATTTTTTTGACGTGATCTGTCTTAAGACAGTAAGAAATTCTTTTGGGATCTCTTCAAGATGTTGGTTATCAAAAGGTCCTTCTGGATTTTCAGAGTCAGAATTGTCGGACTCAGAACTCTCCTAGGTTTCTTTTGAAATGATTGTTTTTATTAATAGAGAATCTTGTTCTTGTTTTTCTTTTAGAACCTTGATCTCTAGTTTTATCTCCTTTAGAAGTTCTAGAACTGGCATTTCTCTGGAATCTTTCATCTTTTTACACTTCTTCAGGATTTTGGTCAAGTCGTAGTTATTTTTGGAAGTATTTGGCAAAATCACATTTTTGGTATCTTTTTTCTCGTCTGTAAAGGATTTGAGGAGTTTATTCAAATAATTCTTTTGGTGTTCGACATCTATGCGTTTAACCATATCTAACATGAATTCTTGGTCTTTGGTTAAAGCACAAACATGTTTTTCCTTAACCTTATAAGATTTTTCAAATGAACTGGTCGTGAGCAATTCATCTATTTGGAGGGCTTTGTTGTCTTCTGAAGACATGGGAAAATAGTCAGGTTCTGACTCGACATTTGAATCGGAGGAATGAATGAGAAGATTGGAGATTTTTTGGGTCACTTCATCGTCAAGTATCAATTATTGTAGTTTTTTTAATTCATTTTACAGTATCTCGAAGTATGACATTTTTTGTGACATTTGTAACAAGTAATGTCTTTGTATTTGGAATCAACTTTTTTAGGATTCGGTCTGTTTTTGGAATAACGAGTATTTTTGTAAGAATTTTATAATACTCTTCGTTAGTCTTGCTGAAATCTCTCTTTTTGTAACCTCTTGATGTACTCTTAAAGGATTTATGAGACTTGCTACAGTTTCATGTACAACTCGGAGAAGGTTTTGTAAAATTAATATCAAACTGTTTGCAAAAAGTACCAAGTTCGCACCTAATTCTCTTTAGCTCCAATTTGAGGTGTTATTGTAATTTCAGGTTTTGACAGATCTTTAGACCTTCCCGTTGAGTTATACTGACTAGTTGTCCGTATGTAAACTCACTGTAGGGTATAATCTATTTTTCACAATTCTCTTTGATTTTGTTCCTAACACTTTCTCCTAAAAGGGTAGGTAGTTCGGCCAGGAATTTCTCTTTCCAAAATGGCTGGTTGGAATCTTCCCTGAGCATAACTCTGGTTAAGAAAGTATTTTTGTACCATTAGAAATCACTAAGTTTTTTGTATTTGAGATTTGAAAGTAACTCGGCGTTTTTATCCTTCAGATGCGAAGAATCTCCTATGAAGTTTAAAGAGATTGTGAGAATCAAGTTTGATACGGCATCTTGTAGGGGTCCACCTTGTTCATCAATGATTGATATTCATTCTTCATCAGTTTTGATGGAATTGATGATGTCTTCTTTTTGTTGATCAGTGAGATAATTATCCCACCAACCTTCGATGAGCAGTTCTGCAATGGTCTTATCTTGTGTACCATTCTGGATTTTATAAGCATTTGCATCCATGGTCATTTGTTGGAGAAAGCTGAGGATATTGTATTCAGTCATCCCATCTATGTTCCAATCATAAATGAAAGAGGCATTGAAACGGGATTGAGCTAGGGGTTTTACTATTCCTAGATCTGGAGTAGGAATTATTTGCAACTGTTGTTGTTGTACCTGTTGTATTGGTCTTTGCTAATCCATATGGTTATCAAAGGGTTTTTTATTTTGAATTTGTTCTAGAGTATCACTGTCGTCGGAATCATTCGTTAGAGTTGTGATTTTATTGGATGATTATGGGTAGTTGGAACAACGTGTTCTGTATTAGAACAGTTGGATGTCCCAATTCTACTCAATTGATCTTGTATAGCCTGAATAAATTCAGATTTATTTTGCTGGATGTTTTTGACACCATCTTTGAAAACCTGAAAGGGTTTAAAGATAGGGCTTTTCAATTTCGTATCCTTAGTCATTCCTGGGGAATCTATGGTGACTAAAGGGTAGGTTTTATGTGTTTTTTCACTCTATTGAGTTGTTTTTCTAGGGTATTCAAACTGATATTGGTGAAATTGTTTTGTACGAGGATATTCTTTATATTTGTTTTTTCATCCTCTGTTGGATTCTTAAGAGGAATCACGTCTATAGGGCAATCATGAATGTTTAGCTTAATACTGTCACGACCCGACCCGACGGGCCGCGACTAACCGCCCTAATAACATCATTATACTAACCTGTCACATATAATCCAACTAATCACTTAATGAGTCTGAAATCCGGCAGCATAACGCCGCAATAGCAACATATGCCAGGAGTAGGCCAAACGGTTTGTCTTTACCCGAATATACCTGTCTCTGAGTCACAACTAGCCAACAGATAACATAATCTGCAAGCGACAAGGTCGCCAACAGGCATAATCGATATCGTGGAAACACCCCAACCGATACAATGATATGGTGACCAAAGCAGAGTTATAACGCTTTACATAAAGTACAACCCACCACCGCTCTGAGACCTATAAGAAGAATAACGACATATGGCGGGACCGGGGGCCGTCGTGCCCTAAATACAAACAAGCCCTAAAGGAGGTTATTCGGTACCAAAATGACAAAGCCCTGGATCAAAGGAGCTTTTCCAACTTTCTTGAAGTAGGAACCTGGGCACGAGGTTCACCAAACGAGAGCATGTACTGCGGGCATGAACGAGCCCGAGAAAGGGGTCGATCTGCAAATAATGTACTTAGTATGTAAAACATGAAGGTGTAAAAAGAGATCATAATTAATAGCAAGCGAAGAGATCAGATAAAAATCGGGATCCAAATCCAATTGTACCATAAACCATAAAAGTCAGGTGTGCCTTATAAAAATGAGAGTCGAGGCAAGAAAACATGAATGCTGTCCATATACATATATATACCAGAACGTAACCCGGCCCACTAGTGGGGACTCGGTGGAATCATATCATATCGACCCGTCTTTGGACTCATTAAATCATCTCTCATCTATGGATCCGTCCTACGTAATCCCGGCCCTACAGTGAGGGTCTCATGGTGACAATCTGATACGAGTCGTAACTGCTAGGACTCGGTGAGGTGTAAATGTAACAGCATGAGTAGATATCGTGAGTAACCATATCCAGTAAAAATTATCATCGACTCTCCCAAAATCATTATAATAATGTCATAATAAACTCTTTCTTTGAAAAATCATAGGCACTTCTCATAACAATCCTCATTAGGAATTAAATCAGATAAGAATTAAGTCGTCCGCGTGCACTTTCATTAAATCATGCCAAAAAGAAAGAAGTAAGAGTTTCGCATACCTCTTAGACAGACCATCAACTCGATATTAGAGTATGCCTCGTTTTAGAACTCCAACCTTGTTGTCGAATTTATCTAAGTTCCGCGGGTTCTTGTAAAGCTCTAAGAATGATTATCTACATCATCTGACGAATTACATAAATGTCGAATCAACATTAAAAGCAGATTCTTAGGGACATTCTAACGAACACCTTGAGCAGTAGAACCTATATGTTCCTTTTATATCGAAATCTATGTAAGTAGTGAAACATCCAAACTCTCTTAATCCTCCTTCTTATACTACTAAAATCTCCAGCACCACGATTTCACATGCAATCCCGGTAACTCTCGATGCTGTGATCTAACCCGATACCCAAATTAGCATTTTAGGCAATCGTCTTAAGAACTAATAGCAAGAAAAGATTTCAGAAAATTGTACAAACTATTAAGAACAAGGAAGGTTACCTCATTAAACACATTGGCGAGAATCGCTGAGAACCCTTTTGCTCAACAGTCTCGACAACAGTAAAGCAGACCCCAACATCGATTCGCGCGATCCTTTCGCATTCAAGGTTTCTTGTTTAGCTTCTGAGTTTCTAAGCTCGTTGGCTTCGATTCTACTGAATCAAAGCCCAAAACACCAAGAACTCTCCCTCGTTTGGTTATATGGAAGCTCGAAAATCCCAATTTTTGGTCAAAATTTCGAAACCCATCAACCAGAGCTTGCTGTATTTGCTAGAAATGTGCCCCTTTACTCCCTCATGGGTTCTTGAAGAAGATGAAGGTTGAAGAAATGGAGTGAAGAAATGGAGAAAAAAAAAATGGAGAAGGAGGACTTACCGTTTCTTTGCCGATCTCGATCGGTTTGGGGCTTTGCCACCCAAATCGTTTATAAAACTCCTCTTACCAACTCCACACTATAAATTGTCCCTTCCTAATTAATTAATCCCACATTAATTAATTATACACACCATTAAACTTCAGGTCTCCAATTATTTAAATTCAAGCGATTACTAAAATCCTCGTATGTCAATATATCATACTTAGTAATAAAATACCAGTCCTATACTCTCTACAGGGTACCAATTATTTAAACTCCGTCAGTCATATCATCTTACTAAATCCCAAAATTATTTGGGATCATACTTATATACTAATCCTCTTATTAATATACCAAGACAACGAATTTTCCCGGTCTGCTATTACCTACGCTACGAGTTCAATCCTAAAAATACGAGGGTGTTACATCCTTCCCCACCAGAAACATTCGTCTCGTCTCGAATGTCGATGCAACAATCAACATGACACCATACAAAAGAATACACCAATTGTTATTCCAAATCCTCAAAACAAGTGCGACATTGAGGATTAATTCAAACTATCTTTTAAACTGTGAGGAGATACATATCCATCATAACTACTTCTAACGAAATAGACTCAGGTTTCCTATGCGAACCAAAATAAACACATGGTGACTACGTTTCTTTAAATTCAAACAATAGGTAAAGGTAGAAAGGTCCTAATATCTAATTTTAGAGTTCTATCACACCTAGTTATTTATAAAATAGCTCACATCAATACAATTAGCCATGTAAGCTGCTTTATACTTATAGCGATTGATTCTTTTATTGCCTTGCATTTTGGGCTGAAGTGCGACAACCGCTATTTGATTTTTTTCACTCTACCACTTGCCCGAATTACGACTGCAGGTGTCTCAAAATAAAGGCAAGAATATGTGTTTGTCAGGCACAATTCCACCAAAATACAAGCCGGTGATTACTACGTGGCAAAATGCAGTCAAAGCAGCTGACAAAATAAGCGATCAAGCTGGTAGCCATGACTAAATAACGGCAGAAATGAGCTCAAATAACAGTCCCAAACACCAGCAAGACAAGACTGACTAATAAGCAGGAAAATGAGCTCAAATAATGACCAAATTATCGGCCAAAACATAACTAAATATAGAAAGTGAGCTCGATTTCACAGTCAAGCAAGCATTAAATACAGAAGCTCGATTTACAGCCAAAACAAAGCAACCACAAAGGAGGTAAAATGCAAGAAATTTGGTCACAATGCAGCCACTACTTACCCCATGGCACGGCAACCCAGCCACCCTCACTCCAGCTCTCACACAACACATCACAATGTCTTCCTATAGTGTAGTATCTGCCTTATCCTTGAGGAAAGGACATGACTCATCAAGATCATGTACTGCAGAAAATATCTGCAGACATTGGATAAGAATGCATTTTGTAATCAAATAGAATGGCCCAAAAATTTTGCAATAAGTCATACCCAAAGTAAAGTGTTAATGGCTAAGGTATAGCAGTCCTCGAGGTCTAAAATTATCTCAAAATATGACAGTTCCTACCAAACACACATTTATCACCTCAGCTGCTATAAAGAACTATAATTAGTCGATGTTTTAAGAGGTACAAGCCTTAACAAGGAATGTAGATAACTAGGGAGCACAACATGCTTGAAAAGCAGGACCTTTGAGGTAGAAAAGGCAGCAAATACATCTGTGCCAAGCGAGGCGATAATATATTATTAAAGGCCCAGACAAAGAGGCAGATAGCGACAACAAAACAACAGCTAATCGGCCCGATATGAAGACTAGTCTAAACATCGTCTTAGACCATTGGTCCTTGGTCGCCAGGCAACATAAAAACAAGTAACTAAATGTAACCTACTACGTTGGGTATGCAGAAATGGGGCTTGACCATCTTGAGCCTCTATTTCAAGCATAAGCGATCGGCACCTTAATTAGTCATTCATTTACCAAATTCGAGGTCTAGATTGGATTGTGCCACTCGCTATGGACATGGTTATGTAAGCCTAACATCATAAAGAATAAGCAACTTGAAATGCCAATACTAAAGTCAAACAACCCTTTATACCATAGTTAATAGACATCAAAAACTTGCGGATTAATCTTGCTTCAATATCTGCACCTAACGATCACACATACCAGGCCACAAATACCTTAAGAGGTTGCATACCAACAGTCCATATAAGCGATTACAGTGGTCCAGGAGGAATTTTCCGAATCACCCTTTAAAGGCCGTCATCTTTGAAATTAGCCTAAAGTTTATCATTTACTTGTTAGGAGCACATGTCAAGCTAGCATAGTGGTTCTAAGCTTTATTCCTACTTATACATACGCCAACTGGGTGGATTGGTTTACACATTGGCAATGATAACATGGATACATGAATGGAGTGTGCAGAAATACTCTTTTCTAGGCATTCATAACATAACTTCAACATTGAGACCACGTAAAGTTCAAGTTACAAGAACATGATACAGCAAGTACATACCTAAGAAAACAAATTAGGAACTAAACTTCCTTTGGACATATCACAACCTCTTGGGTTAGTGTTAAGCTCATAAGTCAACAATAAACCTAAAATAAGTCCTTTGGTTAAAAAAACTCGATTTATCTCACGATCGATCCATAGAAGTAACAAGATATTAATAGCACAGTCAGGACATCATGTAGTCATAATTGAAGCTAAACATGTCATTGGAGACCACATGTAGGCTACATCATTTCAAATTATTGGATACCACATGGAAAAACCAAAAGCGAGTTTGGCCACATATTCTCTAGCTTATACTCAAACCAGGTTACTATTGTACTTATATGAAAAATGTAATAGAAGCCACGGGGTCTTTTTACTATAACCAACAAGTCATGGGTTACTCCTAACTTTAGGTTAGATTCATATCAAGTCAATTGTATCTAACAACACTAAATCACTCCAAAATCAATCCAAACAAAGGTTATTATCGCTTAACTTATGCATACAATAGTTTAAAAGTCATTTCATGATTCAACTAAAATTACACCAGACTATACAACAACCTTATCAATCAACATGCAAAATCCACATATTCCTTTTTGATTAATCCAAACATATAACCATTTATTTAGGCATGCTTAGTCATGTCTTCTAACATACCTCAAGTCGGTAAAGCAGGCTCGGAATCTAGGTAATATCCATAATTCACAATCATCACATAGGCTACCTTTATCGATTCCCATCATAATTAACATCACATAACCTCAACCATATCAACACACTTAACCCATTCTCTTCTAGTTTTAAATTATCATATCAGGTGATATAAGACAAGTTTTGCTAAATAGGACAACCTAATCTTTGCTCTTAATTAGTGGCGCTTGTTTTAGGTAGATAATATGACCAAAGCGCCTTACAAATAGCCAAAGCGAGTTTCCAAAATAATATATCGGTCATCACATTAATTTAAATAACCCATACATGCTAAACCCAACTTGATCCAACTGCTAATCCATGTCATGCTAACCTCATCACTACTCGCTTAATAACTTAACAATTGATGCGAGGCAAGGAATGCACCTAGTTGAGGAAGCTACTCGAGATATTCATTCTTCATTCATCTTTTTTTCCAACATGTGATCTGATACTGTCAAAACTCAAATGATCTTATATTGTCTACCAGCATTACATGAAAGGAGAAGGGTAGACACACTGCGATAAGCGGACATGGGAATAGGTGGACTTAATGATTTGATTTAATCAACACATAGATACAAAACATGGGCATATACAATCAACCCAGTTTGGATGCGAGTTATGCACACGTAAGGAAGGACAAGGTTATTTTAAATAGTTATGTCCAGATGGGTATTAGACCACCTAAGACTATTGGGACATGCCAAGGATAGGTATGACCCTTTAACCAGAAAACATACACCAAATAGGCTCTGGCTATCCTTGATCACAATGTGACACTTAAACAGAGACACCATCCATTTCAAAGTCATTAGGTGATCTATCCCTAACTATAACAACATTCTTATGCTAAATCTTAGTTCCCTTGTATAGGCGGATAAATAAATAAATAAAACATTAAGCCCTTCACTCATTTAAACGGGTCACAAGGTCAAATAACCCTTAAACTTAACAAGAAACCCCTTAACACACAAATAATCGTCACACAATACTCTGCGATTGTTTTCACCAGACATGCTTCATTAATAGAGTAGTCACGCAAGTATTACATTCATATATTTCATAATGCTTGGCATAATATACTCGAGTTTAATAGTTAACTAAATAAGTAAACTGCTATTGCGTGACAAGTCATTCTGGAATGTTGTAAATACTCAATTTTCCACTCACTTAAGCAATTATTGACAACATGTTTAGCATACGAATTTATTCCCTATTTAAGAGGTAAAGCAGCTTGGGTTATTAGAACATTTTGCATTCTACATTAAGATACAAAGACAATTCACGGGGAAATCTTAATCAAACATAGAAGATATCTAGGCAAGTCTAATTAACTGCTGTTTAGAGGTAGTCCCATTTGAGCAAAATTGGCGAAGATAGGTCCTAACACCGGATGATTTATACTCAACCCACATCTTTGTACGGGGACATTAATGAACCACCCTAAGAAGTATGACCAAGGCGAGAATACATTTATACATAACATAGATAGCATAACTTATAAGAAAAATTGGAACATCAACTTAAGCGGGTAACATTACAACATGTAGAGGACCGTCTACTCCTCGGCCCTATCCACAAGTAGGACAACCCGTTAACGACTATCAACTACCCTCTTTGAACTAATTTCAAGGACTTATCCGGACACCTTTGCTCCAGAGACAACAAACCGTATATATACTGATGGCGACTCCAGGTTTTTGGCATATCTCATATTCCTTTTCATATAACATAAGCATATCAAGGAGTCATCACCGTAATAGACTTCACATATACTATGCACTTTAACCCAGATCAAACATAAAATATTTTACTCGAAGGCCTTGTATATCTAAGGTCTCAACGATTATCTAATATTCTAAGAGTCTCAAATATTTCATGTCCCAAGCTTACATTATTTCTTCCGTATCGTGTAAGATAGTTTCATAACCTCAATTCATATTGCTCCTTTTGGTGTCGCTTTCTTTGGAGGCATAGTGTAACACATTAACATTGTCGTCAGGAGAGGAATAACCTAATAACATAGCTCTATCGCACGATCTTAGAGTAAGAAGAATAGAAACCAATCCTAAATGTCCGTGACCTCACGGCGTATAAGTATGGTGCACAACATACCTATCGCAAGACTCTACTAGACCGCGGTGAGGCGTTCAGGACTAAGCGCTTTGATACCACTTTTATCACATTCGACCCGGCAGACGCGACTAACCGCCCTAATAACATCATTATACTAACCTCACATATAATCCAACTAATCGCTTAATGAATCTGAAATCCGTGACATAACGCGCAATAGCAACATATGCGAGGGTAGGCAAGTACAAGTGCCTTTACCCCAGAATATACCGTCTCACGAGTCACAACTAGCCAATGGATAACATAAGCGGCAAGCCGACAAGGCTGCCAACAGATCTTAACGATATACATGGAAATACCCCAAATACAATGATATGGTGACCAAAGCGAGTTATAACGCTTTACATAAAGTACAACCCACCACTTTGTCTCTGAGACTCTATAAGAAGAATAACGACATATGGCGGAACGAGGGCCAGTCGTGCCTAAATACAAAGCGAAGTCTAAAGGAGGTTCGGTACCAAAATGACAAAGCCACTGGATCAAAGGAGCTTTTCCAACCTGTTGAGTAGGAACCTAGGCCTGAGGTTCACTGGCGAGCATGTACTGCGGGCATGAAAGCGCTTGACCCCAGAGGAAAGGGGGTCGATCTAAATAATGTCTTAGTATGTAAAACATGGAAATAAAAGAGATCATAATTAGTGATGAAGCAGGAAGATCGAGTATAAAAATCGGGATCCAAATCCAACCTGTGCCATAAACCATAAAAGTCAGTGTGCCTTATAAAAATGAGAGTCAAGGCAAGAAAACATGAATGCTGTCCATATACATATATATACCTTAGCGTAACCCGGCCCACTAGTGCGGGACTCGGTGGAATCATATCATAACCCGGCCCACGTCTTTGGGACTCGGTAAATCATCTCTCATCTATGGATCCATCTCGTAACTTTCGGCCTCTAGTGAGGGTCTCGATTGAACAATGCTGTTTGTGCAGTCGTAACGGCTTGGGACTCGGTGAGGTGAAGTAGTAACATAGCATGAGTGAATATCGTGAGTAACCATATGCAAGTAAAAATTATCATCGACTCTCATAAAATTATTATAATAATGTCATAATAAACTCTTTCTTTGAAAAATCATAGGCACTTCTCATAACAATCCTCATTAGGAATTAAAAAGCGTATAAGAATTAGAAATGCGTCCACCGTGCTTTCATTAAATCATGCCAAAAAGAAAGAAGTAAGAGTTTCACATACCTCTTAGACAGACTATCAACTCAATATTAGAGTATGCCTCGTTTTGAACTCCAACCTTGTTGTCGAATTTATCTAAGTTCCACGGGTTCTTGTAAGCTCTAAGAATGATTATCTACATCATACGAGAATTACATCATAATCGAATCAACACATTAAAAGCAGTTCTTAGGGACATTCTAACTAACACCTTGACGCGTAGAACCTATATTCCTTTATATCGAAATCTATGTAGTAGTGAAACATCCAACTCTCTTAATCCTCCTTCTTTAGCATACTACTAAAATCTCAAGCAGCACCACAATTTCACATGCAATCCCGGTAACTCTCATTAACGTGATCCTAACGATACCCAAACCCAAATTCGCATTTTCGACAATCGTCTTAAGAACTAATAGCAAGAAAAGATTTCAGAAAATTGTACAAACTATTAAGAACAAGGAAGGTTACCTCATTAAACACATTGGCGAGAATCACTGGAACCCTTTTGCTCGTCCACAGTCTCCGACAGCAGCAGACCAACATCGATTGGCGCGAATCCTTTCTTTCGCATTCAAGGTTTCTTGTTTAGCTTCAGTTTCTAAGCTCGTTCTTGGCCGATTCTCATTTGGAATCAAAGCCCAAAACACCAAGAACTCTCCCTCGTTTTGGTTATATGGAAGCTCAGAAAATCCCTAATTTTTGGTCAAAATTTGAAACCCCATCAGCGAGCTTGCTCCTGTTGCTAGAAATGTGACCCTTTAATCCCTCCTGGGTTCTTGAAGAAGATGAAGGTTGAAGAAATGGAGTGAAGAAATGGAGAAAAAAAAAATGGAGAAGGAGGGCTTACTGTTGCTGTCGATCGATCGGTTTGGGGGCTTTGCCACCCCAAATCGTTTATAAAACTCCCTCTTACCAACTCCCCTATAAATTGTCCCACTTCCTAATTAATTAATCCCACAATTAATTAATTATACACCGTTAAACTTCCGGTCTCGATTATTTAAATCCCGACGATTACTAAAATCCTCGTATGTCAATATCATACTTCGTAATAAAATACCAGTCTATACTCTCTAAGGTACACAATTATTTAAACTCCGTCATACTTACTAAATCCCAAAATTATTTGAGGATCGTACTTTTATATACTAATCCTCTTATTAATATACCAAGATAACGAAATTTTTCAGGTTAGGGTCTACTTACCTCGCCATTCTGAGTTCAACCGCTATCCGAAAATACGGGGTGTTACAAATACCTTGTAGAGGAGGGTGGTTGGACTGGACTTTCCTAGAATCAGCTAGGGTTTCCCACTCTGGTGTCTTGTTCCTAGTCGTAACGGGATTTACCGTTTTAGAAAAGGGATATTCAATGGAATTTTCGGTGGAATAAATTTCAAACCAGTCAAAGAATAGGATGTTTATCTTATGCTCATTTACAAAATCATAGAATTTTTCTTGTATTTGTGTCCTAGTATTTAAAAAGGTTTTGAGGAACCAAATTCTTTTTTCTAGGTTGTATTTTTCATAAAAAACTATTTTGTAGGAATTTCTTTTCTATTTGGAATTCTTTTTCTAAATCACCTATTTCGTTTACTATGTTTTCTGTAATCGAGGAAAATGTCGGACTAGTAGGTTCTTTGTCCTCTATTTTTTCTCTAACAGTGGAATTTTCATAAACGGCTCTAGGTATTTTATTGGTGTAGTCTACGTTTCTTAGATTGGGTAAATCTGACGTAGAATGTCTAGGTTTGTTTTGTAAGGAGTATTTATTACCGAAGGAATCTGTGAGACTCTTCCTAAGTCTAGGATTTCTACGAAACTGGAATCATCGTATCTACTACTCGTAGATCTTCTATAGAACGATAGACTAACTCTATCGTCTTGGTATTGGGTTACTTCTCTAAGACAGGTATTTAGTTGGGAAGTCTCTATAGGTTCAGGTTTAACTACACCTTCCAGGATCCATTCGTCTGGTAGGGTAATGTTAGAGGTTTGGAAAGATCTGTTTATAAAAGAAGGGTTTCACCTTTCTTACTATGGTATCCGACTTTTGTAGCAAAAGCTGAAGTCATAGCTTTGTAATGGATTCTAAAAATTATTGCTACAGGAATTGATCCTTTAAGCATTTGGTAATTGTGAGTCTTTATTTGTAAGACAAAGAATTTTTGGATATTTTAATCGTTTAAAGAAATTGACAAATTTGGGTAACAGTCAAAAGATATTGGTCATGTGCAGAGACTAGACTCAACAGAACTCAATAGGAAATCTTCAAAATTTGTAAATCTGGCATCTTTGAGAATAGCAAGGATTGAAGTATTTAATCCTTCCTTAGTCAAGGGTTTTATCCCTACTTGGACTAATCCAATATGGATGTATTTATAATTTCTTTCTTTGTGTTTTTTCAAGGAATTTTGGGAAAGTAATTGGATTGTTTCGAAGGGTTGAGATAATTGGATATCTCTCTCCTCTATTTTGATAAAGAAATCATTTTGAAGAACTGGTATCTGAAATTTTTGTAAATCTGATCTCGATTTACTCTCGGTATTTCCCAATTATCAATCAACTTTTCAAAATCTTGTATCACGATTTCTTAGGTGTTTATTATCTTCTTTGAATCCATGTAAGAAGATGAATCAAAATCACAAGAAGTAGATCTGTTGAGAAACGGATTCATGTTATAAAACTCCTATAATAGAGCACCTGGACTCTTCCTGCAATCAAAGGCGTTTCACGGAGTATAACTGCCTACGTTCGTTGAGGACTTACTAACACCGGGCCATCATAAGCAAAAAACCTCGGAAGAACCCAAACCTCTAACAAGGAATCTTATCTGATCTGGACAATATCCTCTCTCTCTCTCTCTCTCTCTCTCTCTCTCTCTCTCTATATATATATATATATAAGTCTTTTAATATCGTCGTCCATACTCAATATCATTATTATTATTATTATTATTATTATTATTATTATTATTATTATTATTCGCATTTTTTACTATCATTCACCTTTTAATATCCTAATCATAGTTTACCCTAATATTCTATGTTATTTTATTTTCGCAAAACGGCATCGTATTTTTATATTAAGCAATAAGCATTTCATAAATATTATGTTTTCTTCATAGGAGGTCAGTTTTTTGGAAGGGGTCTGAATCCGAAAGAAATCAAAGAAAAGGGGTTTGTTTCTAATTTTGGTTAAAAATATTCCTCTTTGTTTCATAATTTTAATCCAAAATACTCTTCTTTAGTTTCTATTTTTCAATCAGAAAATCTTTTTCTTTTACATTTTCGGTCGTTTCCATCTGTTTTGTTCCAGGTCGGGTTGGGTCAAATTCCTGGTCGGGTCAGTTCTATTTCGGGTCCAAAATCGCAAAATCAGCATTTTAAAAATCGCACAATCAACATTCCAAAATCGGAAAAATCAGCATTTTTAATAACTTCTCTGAGCGGGGACGATGATTCGAAACACGCCTCGGTTCGCTGCCCGGAGAAGGTCAATAAACACCAATTCCTCTCAGTGTATTTTATGTATTTTTTATTTTATTGTTGATTATGCGATAAGATAATCATTTTTTTTGTTATTATGTTCATAAATGTGTTAAGTATGTTAGCTTGTTTAATTGACTATTAATGTTTAGAAATGATTTGCGGAACACTAGTGTTTAAGTCATTAAAGATGGTTGGACGCAACTCCCGCCAAAGGCAAATTTCCAACAATCCTCTTTTGAAAGAGATTTTGTCGCACTCACATGGTGCCTTTTCCCAGCAATATTTCAGCGGACTGATGTTGCATAAGGAGATGTAGCTTCATCTTTGAACCTTCCATAGTTAAATACCATCGGACTTACTTACTGCGCGGTGAACGTGATGTCTTGAACCGTCAGTGTTTAATGTAAGACAAGTCAATAGTACCAACACAACAAATTCCCTTACTCTTTTCTTCATAATGTTTTATCCGTTGTGGCCGTGGACAACTTCTTGGATTCTTAAGTGCGTTCATTTGAGGCGGCCTGTCCTCGCACTTAAATAGGTGGTCTCCTACAAGTAGAGATAGCAATGGATCCTGGACCCGGTCCGAATCCGGTGGATCCAGATCCATTTTATAGGATATGGATCTTCAAAATTTGGACCCGACGGATCCGGATCAGACCCGGATCCATTTTTGACGGATCGGATATGGATCTGGATCTTGTATTTGAGATCCGTATCCGGTCCAGATCCGACCCGTGGATCTATTTTTTATTAAATATATTCATAACCTAGAATGTAATTTTATAAGTATTTTCTTAAAATTGCTAAGCACATCATTGCAAGTTTAATTCTCAAAACAAGTTTAATTTATCCCCGCGTTAACTCAAAAACCAAAAAATAAAGAGGTAACTTCGATAATAAAATCAATGTTATATTAGTGAATGACTAATATCTCCATAGACAAGTAGTTAAAATTATATTCACTTCATTTGTGAAGATTCCAAGCACATGGAAGTTCTGCATTATGGAAATACTAGTCAGCATTTTTCACAACTATTGTCATTGTCAAACATTTTCAATTAATAGCTCACAATCAAAACGAGACAACGAACAAAATATCTCATATGAACATTTCAAAATTGAAACACAGTAAACTGTTAGCTAAGTAAAAATCGTTTGTCAGTTCAAAAAAAAATTCTTAGCAAGTCAATTTTTTTTACATGTGGATCCAGATCCGATCCGTGGACCCGGTGGATCCGGATTTGGATCTGATTTTTATGGATCCGAATTTGGATTCATGTATGAAAAATGAATCTAGATCTGGATTTAGTAGGATCCGGTCCAGATCCGATCCGTTTCCATCCCTACCTACAAGGTATCCTGCTATACCCCACTTCAAGAGTGTTATGAACCATTAAAAGTTTCCCCAAACCTCCCTCCTTTAAACACATGGGATACCCCTTGGGGTCCCAAACTCCAAGCCAACTTGAGACTTATAAACTAAACAAATCTTTCTTCCCCTACCGATGAGGGAGGATTGATCTTTACCACCTTTTTTCATGCTTCAAACACCTCACTTCGTGGACCAATATCTCTTTCATTTCTCAACGAAATTTGACGATCCTTGGCCTACGGTCATCTACTTACTTAGTAGATTATGCACGTGTGAAGAACCGAAGTTTCCAACATGCGGAACACTAGTGTTTAAGTCATTAAAGATGGTTGGACGCAACTCCCGCCAAAGGCAAATTTCCAACACTACTATCAAGTTCCCCTTTTAATATATTGATAAGATATTCTAATTATTCTGGCTCAATACTCCCCATCTCTTTGGTCTTGTGAGAAATCTGGGAGTGCATCAAGCCTCATCTCTTTTATATACCTTTTTGTTAGTATGACCATTTGTGTTAATCAGAAGGAATTGCCTGCACTTACCCTTTATGTGTGACGGTTAAAGTATGGATTTAGTTATATTGTGTCTTCTAAACATGTGGAAGTTGGGTTTACTCTTTTGGTTTATGTCTAAATTAGGATATCATGAAACATGCTATGTTAGTTTAGTGAATGTGCGTTAGTCCTTTATACATTAGTGTACCCCTGTTTTTGTTATTTCTGTTTTTTCAAATTTAAGTTTGAACATGCTAACAAAGTCTATTTGGTTTAATGTTGTCTACTTGAATCATGTTAAGATATCTGTGTTGCCACCTACTACATCTTGGTACTCATTCTTTACACCCCTCTTTTTCTTTGCATGACTTGGGGATTTTCAAATACCAACTGTTCTTGAGTTGCTGTCGAACTTGGGAAATTTTGCTTGCGACGTTCTAAAAAATGTTGTACTTTGAGACTCATTTGGCTGGTGTATTGTTGAGATAAACTGCTGCTACTTCTGAGAATGTTGACTGCTACATTTTCGGGCTGAATTGCTGTTTGCTGCTATGTTTGAGCTGCTACTACATGTTGCTGCCACTTGCTATTGCTACATTTAAAGAATGCTTTGCTGCACTTCAAGGCAGCCAACTGCTGCATTCTTGGGCTAAAACGTTGCTGCATTTAAGGCTGAAAATGTTGCATTCTTGAGACGAGTTGCTTGTTTCAGCTTTAGATCAATTTGCTACTGTTTTTGGAGCCAAACTACTGCTGCACTTTAGGCAGATTTAACGCCAAATTGTGCTGTGTGTTCTTGGTAAAATTTGAGCCAGTTGCTGCTATCTTTTGAGTTACACCACTGCTATATTTTGACCAAACTACCGCTGCATTTTTAGCAGATTTGAGTTCATTATCATTGTGCTTTTGAGCCGAACTGTTACTGCGTTTTGCTAAAAACTTCTACTGCGTCTTGGCTAAAAAACGGCTGCTTTAAGAACTGTTTCGGACGGCAGCAATATTTGTGAAAATTCTACTGATTTGAACATGATACTACACTTCGGGCCGACGAGAATAATTTTGAGGTCATGCCTTTTCCGGAAAGGTTGTCCCTCGATTTGCTTCCTGCAATAAAATCACATACGAGAAACCAACATGCGTTGACAAGGAAACTAGATTGACCGACGAGTCTCTAGTTTGCAACCACGACATGAATGGAATTTCTTTTACTTTAAAAAAAAATAAGTCTGAGCCTTCCGTAATCAAAACTTCTATTGTTTTATACGGATCCAAGGTTTTACTCTCATTCATTTATTTCGAACTGTCTTTTCTTTTACACTTTGCGAGGAACATCTCCACAATACGGGATAGCACAGTGGGGTACTACAGAGACGGAAGAGAACAAGCTTGTCGGACTTGTGCCCAAGGCCCAAGAGATGACACTCCCATCGCCTTAGCCATTACTGTTTTAATTTCTTTTAATTCCGCCTTCCTTTTATTTTGTATTGTAATTTAATTACTCTGCTTGTGTGATTGTTTGAATATTTAGAAGAATTAGGCCTAGAACTGATAAACTAGAAAATGTAGTTTAAAATTGAAAACCTGCTACTAGTTTATTTATTTTAGGCTCGGGTAGTTTAAAAATTGGAAACCCACCGCTGGCTTATTTATTTTAGGCTCGTTATGCATGTTTGAAACTTTCAAAACAATTTGGTCATCTTTTACTCGCATTATTCATGCAAATAAGGTTTCATTTTTCATCTATTTTCCATTCAAAATGGCTTCCATAAAAATAACTTTTTTGCATTATAAACAATTTGCTTTTCTCCTTTACTATCAATTGCAAAATATGTATTTTATAAATAATGCCATACAAATGCATACTTTTATCAAAAAATCCACTTTACACGTATTTTATAAATAATGTCATACAAATGCATATTTTTATCTAAGAAAATCAATTTTACATGTATTTTTATAAAAAATGTCATGCATACTTTTCGGATTTTATTTCTCAAAATCACAACCGCTTTTGCAACACTCCTCAAAAAGGAATAAGTGATAAAAAATCTTTTACGTTGTCAAAAAAATGCATCCTTTTATTAATTATTTGCAACATCCTTTTAACTTTATACTTTTAAAACATGCATTTTCCCCTTAGCATAATAATTAACCTAAGTTTGACCGGATAACTGCAAGTTAGCGGATCTTAAAGGATGTCTAACCCCTTCCCTTTAGGATAATAAAGAACCCTTATCTAAAATCTCATAGTTCATTTTGCAACATTTTTGTTAACATTTAAATGCCCTAATTCACCGTAGAATAATTAGGTGGCGACTCCTTAAGCATTTAATCAACTCCAGGAAATCGTCCATACGTCGCGAGCCACGTCAGATTCCCCTCTCCTCGCGGGGGGGGGGGGGTGTTCGAAAAACGGGCGCGACAATGCTTATGCTTTGTCTTGAGCCGATGGTCTTTCGGAAACAACCGCTCTACCTATCAAGGTAGAGGCAAAGTCTGTGTATACTCTACCCTCCTCAGATCCACGTTGTGGAATTTCACTGGGTATGATGATGATGGTGTTACACATATCGTTTTGAAGATGCTAATTACAGTAAAATTTTATAATAACTGGATCTTACAAAATGCACATCTAAACAGTTTTACAAATGGTAATTTTGCAATCATGAGTTAGGTTATTTTCTTTAATTTAACTTACGAGAAATGAAGAGAAAATAATTATTTGTTGATGTGTGATACTTGTAATACTTAGGATCAAGATATGATCAAACAAATATATTAAATTGGATGATAATTCTAGATGCTTTTAAATTTTATTCTAACAACAAGGAGAAAATGTCGAAATTTTAAATCTAAGAACTCTCACATCAGAAAACGTATGAGATTGATTTGTCACAATCTTGATTTCTTGGCGTGTGGTCCTAAATTCCTAACTACGAAGGATAAGGATATCGCATGAGGACACGTATTAGGTCTCTAGTTTTTTTTAAAACAATTATTAAAAAAGATAATAATAGCATCGCATTCATTTATAAATACTTAATTTAAAACAAAGACTTGGTGTTAATTAATCGGATTGGATCGTACGTATACTAACTTAGGGAGCCATGAAATCTTGTTTTATTGTATTTTTCATTTTTGTGCTTTATCACAAACAATTACTAAATTAAAGTAGCATTTTTATTTCCATATTGATTTAGTTTGTCTAATAAATTGTCGAGCCACTTTTGAGCCGATATTATTAGCTTTAAGCCGTTGATCTCTTGTCAATAGTAGTAGTCTTAAATGACTTGAAAATAAAGTTGAGATAAGATACTTCTTTTCTTATGGGTTGATTTTTAACATTTTTTTTTTACATCACTTAATTTTATTCTTATTCTAAAAATTGTATATCTATAGCCATTGGAAATTACTGTTTAGGATCACGTTAGGCTCGAGTCTAATATTTACTCATATTATCATTCAATCTTACAATCAAAATATTAGAAAATTACCGTCGTCTAAGTTTTGTCATAATTTAGCATTTAGACCGTGATCTAAGATTATCTTATAAGATTTTCAATTTGTTCAAAAGATATCGGAAGTGGTCTAAAAGATCAATAAGTTAAAGAAAAACTATTTATTCAATAACGGTCTCAAATGACATGTAGAGTGACTTTACTCTCTTCCACCTTCATTGTGTGTAGGAGCTGGGAAGTAGGCCAAAAAGAACATTAATAAGGAATTTTGCATTCATTTTTAAAAAAAATTATTGTTATTTACTATTGTTTTTTTTTCTTTTTCCATTTTAATTCATTTTTGCCTTCTAAACTCTATCTTTTGCTAACAACTAAAGTTTATCAAAAACTTTATACTCAGTTAAAAACATAACACATAATGCATAATATTTATTTTAAGCACGTTATAATATTCAATCTTTTAAATTTAATTTATTATTATTGAGTGAATTTTATTCTAATTATATTCAATCTTTTAAATTTAATTTATAATTATTGAGTGAATTTTATTCTAATTTATTATTAGGCTTATTATTATTAATTTTTATTATTTTACTGTTATTTTAGGACTAGGAGTTTTCAATTGGATTTACTATTATTAATAAAAAAATATTGAATTTTGAAGAAGAAGAAAAAGAAATCAATAAATTTAGATAAGACAAGAAAAAAGAACAAATAAGAAAAATTGGTCTATACTTAGATATATGTTCAATATTTGGTATTACTGCTATCTTAGAGTTACCTTTTTTTTTTAATTGAGTTTACTATTATGACAAAATCAGTCGTGATTTTCAACTAAATTTACTATTTTTTGGTTATTTTATGTTTGATGTCACTGTTATTTTAATGTTATTAACAAAATATGTAGAGGTTTAAAAACAAACAAATAAAGCAGAAAGAAAAAACAACACATAAGAAATAAGAATAATTTATTTTAAAAAATGAATGTAAAATGTCACACATGAATTCTCTTTTAACTTTTGGCCTGCCTACACGCTACAAATGAGTGAAACCACTCTTAATGCCACTTGACAGTACACGGAGGTTTTAGATAAAAAGATGCTAAAGTTCATAGGAATAATAAGATCACTACCTCATAATTTAAGTACTAAAGTGTAAAAAATAGATAATTTAGAGGACTTTTACGTATTAACTCTATTGTGATTGATCTTTTTCGTAAAGACGTTGCAGGATGCAATTGAAGCAAAAAAAAAAAACACTATCTCTGCCTTCAAATGTTGCTCATTTTTTATAACTTGAATTATTCTAAATATTTGATGTAGGGACAAAGCCTCACATGCCCCATTAGGGGCTATAGATTCCAACAACAAAAGAAAATTACTATTACTATATTAACAATTGTCAAAAAATCTCCACCCACAAAAAGCATTAGCCCCCAACCTTTTGCTACTCTTATATTGAGAACGAAATTTTGTATGAGATCAGTAACGAAGCCGTTATGCAATGATTTCAGACTATGAAATCTCGTCGAGAAAAATTGTGATTATATTTTCATTATTCTTGAACGATTTATATTTATGTTATTTAGAATTTAAATTATTACCTACTTTTTAAAATTCGTATAATATAATACTAGCCTCTTCGAAAAAAATTAGCTGACTTCGTCCCTGATTTGATGTTTAGATAAATAAATAATTTTTTATTAGCCGTAGAATACTTATGTCCCAGTCTGAAATAAGTAACAACTCTCTTTAACTTTTATTATAGTTACTTCTATTTTTTATTTTTATCGATGTCCCGTAATCGCTTTGGAATTTTGATTAACCTTTCGTGCCGCGTAAGGCCCATGAAAGGGTAGTATATATTCTCAATCGTAATTTTTTCATTACTCACCCGAAACTTTTAATTAAGAAAATATAACTATCCTTATTAGCAAAAAAAATGTACAGTGAGAAAATGTTAGTACTTTTTTCCATTGTTTTGTTTAAAGCCAGAATGTGGTCTACCTAAGAATTAACCTAACTACACATAGTCAACAGTTTACAGTGATATCTAATTATTGGTATTTGATAGTGTACTCACAACTCATGCGACATGGATTCTTAAGTCTCTTTTCAAGTATACAAAGTCAACAAACTTGAAATCCAATAGCCTTTGCTTCATTTCAAATATATCGACTTAATTGCCATGTGAAGGGAAAGAGAATTTGGCTTCTTTTAATCTTTAAGTAATACTGAGAGTAATTTATCGATGAACATTAACAAATAAAATTACATGCTATCACTTAGGCTCTATTTACTAATCTTATCCTCCATCGATTCAAACAGTCATCCAATTTCGTTCTAAGAAGCGAAATAACTTGATATATTTTTTGTGTAAGGGTTTTAAGTATATTTTTCTCCATTTTGAAAAAATGGAAATGTGAATCCTATTTAAACGTGTCAAACGGAGTAGTTTTTTAAATGACATGGAACTATTAATTTGGGGTTAAGAGAGCGTATATACATTTATTCTTGTAAAGGAGGAGGAGGAGGAAAAGAAACAAATTAAAAGAGTATGATTCTATTAAAGTAAGAGATTATGATAATACAGATACTGCCAATCGTTGTAAAATTTTTTGTAAAAGTCTATGAAAATAAAAGGCTTGAGGAAAACTGCGAATAATTTATATTATCGAATTTATGATGAGCCATGACGACAAAACAAGTTCTTAGTCTATTTTTTGTGTGGAAAAAAAGGCACTTCAGGGAAGAAATTAAAATATAGAGGTATGGACAGCTATATATGACATAAATAAGGTTCCAATTAAAGACTAATTGGTAAGGCTTGGTTACATGTTCTTGCCGCACATCATTTACTCCATATCTTTTCCAATCCATAGCATGTCATTTTCTTTACTTAACTTTGTTTCCATGTTTGACCATATATAATAATTATGCTACGTACATTGTCTTGTTTTTAATGCTAGTTCAGTAGCAGTTCTTATGATGGTGAGTCTTGAAAACATCCACGATTGATTCATTTCTTACTAATCAGGCCATTATTTCAATGAAATTTGAGATAAAATCAAATGCTCCCCGTGTTGATTGATCAATATTGTGGTACTGTTTGATATTGGATATAGAGTTTAAGAAAAAAAAATTTAAAATTTCTGAGGTGAAATAAGTCATTGTTATTTGTATGACGATCATCTCATCAAGAATAAAAATGATAATTCCAAAATTAAATTATTTATACATATCAAAGATACCAATTCTCTTTGGGCCAAACTAGAGCTGGCCAGTGGGCCGGGCTCAGGACTAGCGGGCCGGGTTTGGCGGGGTCGGGTCGGGACGGGTGAAGGGGTGGGATCGGGGCTGGCGGGTCAAGCGGGATCGGGTTTGGCGGGATTTGCAGAAGTCTCGTCCCGATCCCGTCGGAATCGGGTCGGGGCAGGATCGGGTCGGGGAGGGATCGGGTCCGGGCTTTTTTTTTTATTTTTTTAATAACATATGTATAAAAAACTTAAAACTCAATAATTAAACAAGACAAGATAGTGTAATAAAAACATCTCAATGCTGTTTTTGTGCCTCTTATATTATTTAATAGACATGATTTTTTTGTAATACAAATACAATTGTCGAAATTGCAACTTTGTGGTGTTGTCCAAAAGTTGCAAATTACATAATGAAATTGCAATTAAAAAAATTACATTCTTAAAAAAACTTGTTCTAGTTTCTTGATAACTTCTTGTGGTTCTTCGGTTGGAATTGGTATTTGTTGGTCAAATTGATCCACGTCGCTTCCACCACCTCTGGATAAGATTTCGTTGTAGTTTCGTCTTCTTCTTCGTTGATCTCCGGTTGACCGCACCTTCTCTGCTCCGCTCGTATCCAATCTCTAAATAATACTACAATCTCCAAGTTGTCTCCGGCTAATGAGTGTCTGTGGTCTCCTATTTGATATCTGCGGGGCAAAAAAAATGCTTTTAGACGCAGTTGATGACGCTTGAATGTTCAAAACATCTCGGGACATCATTGAAAGTGTCGGAAAGGTCTTCTCATTCCCCCTCCAGTATTTCAGCAAGTCTTCACGTCCTTCTTCATTGAGAACTGCTTGGTACGGTAGAGAACCCTGCAAAACAAAAATATCAAACTCGCTAATTTGGTTAGCAGCGGTACGACCGCACATTCTATTTCTTAGGCTTTTAATACTTGCCACAGAAACAACATGTCTTTTGTGAGGTTGTGTTGAAGAAGAAGAAGAAGATGGTATGAAAGCCGGTAGGTTACTAGCATTTTCTTGTTGGTAAAATCCTATATACTTTTTTGCATTGGTCTTCTACGCTAGACAACACTTCTTCTTTAGTTTGTTCAATAGGTGGTGGGTGATTTGGATTTTTGGGACTTGGAGGTGGTAGTACTTCTATACAATCGTATATAGTTTCAATAAGTGATTTAGTCCCGTCTATTTTAATAGTGAATTTAATACAGCACCAATAATATAAATAGTGGGAATAGGAATAAAATATTTTTTAATTTTGATAAATATTTTTTTAATAGCTACCATATAAGCTGGTTTTTTCATATATTCACTAAGTAATAAAAATATTAGAGCTATATAAAATAACATAATTAAAAAAAGTAGGATAATATATACCGGAAAATTCTTTTGTAGCTTGAAAATTTTTCTCTAAAAATACAATAAGTTCAGAAATTTTTACTCAATCGCTATCTACAACCATATAAGCTGGATTTTGATTATGAGAGTTAAAAAATAAAGTTATAGGTTTTCTATAGTCATAAGCAACAAGTAGTTGCTCGTATAAAGAATTCCACCTAGTGGATACTTCTTCTGCAATTTTTCTATAAGGTAGTTGGTAATCGTGGCAAGTTTTTTTATATTCTTTTCTTCGTTGTATTCTATTATTTTTAAAAATAAAGTTTATAGCAAATTGTATTTTACTAAGAATGTCTTCAAAAAGTGATAGACCATGCTTTACAATTAAGTTATATATATAGCACGCGCATTTTATATGAACATGATCTGAAAAAGATGGAGTTAAACTATTTTTTAAAATTGTAATAGCGTAATTGTTAGAAGAAGCGTTATCTATGTAATAGTCATAATTTTATCGGCTATTCTGTAATAATCTCACACTTGATAAATATTTTCTGTAATAAAGTTACCAGTGTGCCTATCATCTATATATCTATACGCTAAGATACGTTTTTGCATAGACCATTTATAATCTATCCAATGACAAGTTACCGTTAAATAATCATGGATGTTAGTACTACGACCTATATCAGAAGTGATAGCCACTTTGCCATTAAAATGATATAATGAATAACGTACATACTGTTGATATTCATATGCAAATTTAAATACATATCTCTTAACAATTGATCTAGAAAAACCGTTAAAAGCAGGATTATACAAATCTCTAATGTAATGAATAAAACCGAGAGATGAAGGAAATGAAAAAGGCAAACTCTCCACAACAACTAATTTTGCTATTGCTTCCCTATCTCTATGTTTATTGTATTTAGGGCCTACAATCCCCCCCGTCATAGGGTTAATTCGACCATGTACTTGGTCCGGGACAGTATCAGTATGTGAACTTTGTCCCGATGAAGCGGGCGTTTGCGCACCCGGTTTTGAAGCCTCGTATTGGGCATACCTAGCTGGATGAGCCCTTGCTACGTGTCTCATTAAACTCCCCGTCCCACCTTGACCTTTTCCAGTTTTAAATTTTAAAACATCTTTACAAATTTTACATCTAGCTACTCGATTCTCTACGTCCCTATCAAAAAATGTCCATGCATCTAATTTTAATGGTCGTTTTGCTGGACCTCGTCTCATACTAGGGGGAATATGAGGCATTTCAGTTGAAGGTGCACTAGTGGGTGTGTTGTCATCAACATTAGTGGGTGTATCATCTAGATTATCATCTAAATTAAAGTCTTCTTGAGTTTCAGAAAATAGCTCATCATCTAAATCTAATGGTATTGTAGGAAAATGTTCAGTATCAACAAAATCATCCTGTGTAGGAATATGATGAATAGAAGAAGTACCCTTGCCCTTGTTGCCCCTACTAGAAGAAGCATGACCCCTACCCCGTAAGCATACGTTTAAATCCTTCCATTATAAATTTATAATTATATTAATAAATAATTAAAGTAAATGAAATTAAGTGCGCTAAATAAAATAAACAGACAATAATAATTTAATGAAGGAACGAATGTATCAAACGCCGACGTAACGTCAACGTTTAATCAAGAGGTTGAAAATTGAAACTTTGCTCGATGGAAGATCCTCAAGCTAGTTGCTAACTTCACTCCCAATTCCCAAATGAATAAATAAAATTGAATATTTAGTAGACAATGTAGACTTGTAGAGAGATAGATTGAGAGATTGTAGGAAGATTTGTGAGAAAGATGAAGAGAAAATGAGGTATTTATAGTTGAAAAATTGGGTTAAAGTGTAAATATAATAACTTATGGGTTAAAATAAATATTAAGGAGGTAGGGGGGTAGGGGGAGGCCAAAAATGACCGTTGCACAACGGCCAAAATGTAAAATGACCGTTGGTGCAACAGTTATTTTTGCAAAAGGGGGATTTCGGGCGGGATCGGGATCGGGATAGGCGGGACTGGGGCGGGTCGGGATGAGACATTGTCCCGTCCCGGTTCGAGTCCCGATACCGCATTTTTTTAACTATTCGGGTTCGGGGCAGGATCGGGGCTGTGTCGGGGCGGGACCGGCCGACCCGGCCCACTGACCAGCCCTAGGCCAAACTAATAAAGAAAATATGTACCACATTAATTGGATACAGGGAGTAAAATCTAGGGACTATAAAATTAGATTCTGTAAATGTTCATATTTGCAACCTAGATCTTTACTTCTTTCTAAGAAAGCATTCTCTACATTTTATAGTGTTAACTTAAAGTTAATTAAAGCAGCCCTCACTACTTCCATTTTTTTAACAAAAAATCTAGTACCTTTTTACCGGGGGTATTTATATCAAATCAAAAGATCCATATATGTGTTTGTATACTCATTTTTATTACTTGATCATAGGTAATTAATGTATATTATTACTTCATTAAATTATTTAATTATGGTAATTGAATTGATTTGGTATAAACATCTGATACATATAAATATTTACCGAGATGTTTTAGATTGGCTTGTATAGTAATACAAATTATATATATATATATATATATATTATGATATATTTAAAATAAAAAATTTGAAATTTATGTTCAATCCAAATTACGCTCCTCCCTTCCCCTCCCCTCTCGCCCTCCCTTTTGCCCCCCAAGACTACCCATACTACAGTAAAATTCTTAACCAAAAAGGATATACAGAGACGCAAGCCAACGTTCAATAATGGAGCACAAACATGGCTTGATAGAGCCGGCTTTGAAATGAAGCCATGCAGAAAATGTTGTGCCACGCTATGAAGTCATGACAGTAAGTATTACAGTACTACTAAAGCATGTGTAGTAACGCAAATTAAAAGCTTAGGAATTGAGAATTGAATGCGGCTGCGGAACCAAAAATTTATACAAAAGGATTCAAAAATAATTATGTAATAAATGATATTTGAATTTGTGACTTAAAGCAACTTTAATTTTGAACCCCTTCTATGTTACAATCTTCATTGCATCAAAACGAGATCTACAGTTTATATATTTTTACTTTATACGCGATAAAAATTTCAAACTTTTCTTCCCCTAACTATAATTCTGCCACTGGTTCGACGGGAGGTTACTTATTATATGTGGTTTCTTCAAGTATGATGGACAGCTAACATGAATCCTGTACACAAGCAAGACATCCCGCCGGAAAATGATGTATGCATTTGATGAGGAAATTAAGAAATTAAAAAAAAAATGAAAAGAGTAATCTTCAAAATCAAGAGCTTAACGAAAGGGTAAGTTGAAGCATATTTCTTGGTCCTTTTGCTCCTATGTCAACTACATAAATATGTTCGTTTGATTTTTTTCACCAATAATGTAAAATATATATAGTAGTATAAGAATATATAAACTAGGTAACTAATCAACCTAATTACAATAGAAAATATAATTTTACTTAAAATATGAGACCTAATTGTTGGGAGATTTGCTCTATGGTACTTTATAAAGCAGTACGGGAAGTATATAACTATTACAAGTATTCGAAAGGATAAACAAAGATTTCAATAATTCAACATGGAATCTGAAATTACAATCGTTACACAAGTAAAAACTGGAAATTCCAGTTTTGTAGAAAACGGAAAAATGTAAATTGTTTTTCTTTGAGTCGAGTGTAGCACTCATCCTTAAGACAATATTGCCCCGTATGTATCCTTTATACGTCTGGACAATTTGTCTCCCAAGATAAAACAAGAATGGAACCCTTGAGCAAAGGAAACTCAAGAGCTACCGTGAAGAATATTGAGTAACGAAACGATGCTTGGAAGTTGTAGGAAGAAAACTATTTCGGTTGTGTATTTTCGTGCACTGTTTTTCTGCATCTGTTTTTGTATTTTCGTGCATATGTCTTAGTGCTCAACAATGGTGTAATGGGGTGTTTATATAGGAGAGGGAGGGCTTTCTTGCTGAAAAGCCTCCATAATAGCCAAATAATGGCCATTATGGAGGTAATAAAGTCACCAACATAAATGGGAGAAAGACCAAATGTTTTGGGCATTATAGGAGGAGGAAGTCACCCATAAAAAATGGCTGAAATGAGACCTTTGCATTTCTGCTCTTGACCGTCGAAATTCTGATTTTGAAACTTCAGGGGACCAAATCGCACATCCAAAGAATTCGTCCAAATCAGATATCCAAACTTGGGATCAAACTGTACTTCTGGCAAAGTTTTCTGGCCCAAAAAGATAATATCAGAAGACCCACAGCCCACGACCCGTGACCCGTGACCCGTGAACCCGGAACTCGGAACCGGACCGGACCGGACGGGACGGGCGGGCGGGCGGCGGCGCGCGTGTGGTCTTTCCTCGAACCGAAGCACATCTAGGTCCTCCCTCCTTTAAACACATGGGATACCCCTTGGGGTCCCAAACCCCAAACCAATTTCGAATCTTATATACACAACAATTCTTTCTTCCTCTACCGATGAGGGAGAATTACACACAATACCACACTTTCCATGCTTCAAACACCTTACTTCGTGAACCAATATCTCTTTCATTTCTCAATGAAATTTGACGATTCTTGGCCCTACGGTTATCTCGTGCCAGTAGATCATGCATGTGTGAAGAACCGGATTCTCCAACATACGTTACACTAGTGTTTAAGCCGTTGAAGTTGGTCGGTCGCAACTCCCGCCAAAGGCAAATTTCCAACACTAATTACAATAGGAATACAATTCTATCTAAAATAAGAGATACAATTAATGAAAGAATATTCGGAAAATATTCTATTACACCCTCGCAGTCGAGGCGGGAGGTTCACGAACACTGAGACCGGCTCGAAAATCATCAAATAGTATGCGCGGAAGTCCTTTGGTGAAGATGTCGACAATTCGATATCTGGAAGGGTCATGAAGGACACGAACTTGACCACGAGCCATTTTTTGCGAACGAAATGAATGTCCATCTCAATGTGTTTAGTGCACTGATGTTGGATGGGATTGCCAGAAAGATATATCGCACTAATATTATCGCAGTAGATCAGTGTTGCCTTTTGAATCGGGCAGTGAAGCTCAAGTAGAAGGTTATGGATCCAACAAGACTCATAGATGACGTTCGTGATGCCTATGTACTCTGCTTTGGCACTGGATTGGGATATTGTAGGTTGCCTTTTGGAAGACCAAGACAATAGGTTATCTCTGAGAAAAATGCAGTAACCAGACGTGGAGCGTCGGGTGTCAGGACATCCACCACAGTCAGCATCAGAATAAGTAGTGAGACCAGTGAGCGAGGATCTGTATAGATATATTCCGAAGTGAAGTGTACCTTGGACGTATCGTAAAATACGTATGAGTGCATGCATGTATGCTTCCGTCAGATTTGCATGTGTAAGCAGATTTGTTGCACGACATAGGTTATGCCAGGTCTCGTGAATGTGAGGTACTTCAGGGCCCAACCAGGCTACGATGGTGAGTCGGATCTGAATCTGAAGGGTCGGAATCAACGCTGAGCTTGGAATTGGTGTCTACTGGCGTGTGGGGTGGTTTGCAAGATGGCATGTCTGCACGGTCAAATATCTCTTCGGCGTACTTCTTCAGGCAACCAGAATGTCGAATGACAGAGATGCCTAAGAAATAACTATGGGGGGCAAATACTTCATAGCAAACTCAGAGGAAATGAGAGACATAATGGACAGGCGGAGAGCATTAGATGATGTGGTGAGGATAATGTCATCAACATATAATAATAGGTAAGCCATGTAAGTACCCTTGTTATAGATGAACAGGGAATGGTCAGACCTATTGTGTGAAAAACCGATAGAGGAGACACAATCGGCGAACCGTTAGTACCATGCCCGAGGAGCATGTTTCAGTCCATAGAGAGATTTCCGAAATAGACACACATAATCCGAATGAATAGGATCCCCAAAACTCATAGGCTGATGCATATTTACTGTTTCATGAAGACCCCATGTAAGAAGGCATTCTTGATGTCAAGTTGATGAATGTGCCAAGACTTGGATAGGGAAATACTGAGGACTGTCCGGATGGTTGCGGGCTTTACTACCAGACTGAACTTTTTATCACAGTCCACTCTCACCGGTTGAGACATGCTATCACCTACAAGACGAGCCTTGTACCTCTCAAAAGAACCATCAGCTTTTTATATATATAAAAATTCACATAGAACGAATAATGTTAGCATCATGTGGACATAGTACTAGGTCCCACGTCTTATTATCAATAAGAGCATTATATTTGTCAATCATTACGGCTTTCCAATTAGGATTGGACAAGGCATCCTTAGGATTTTGAGGGACAAGGGAAGAGATAACTGAAGCGGATAGGTTAAACAACCGTTTAGGTTTATGAATTCCGTGCATGGCATGAGTTTTCATGGTTCGAGAGTGTGTCTCGAGATGCGGGATGGGGGGAGAGAGAGGTTGTTTCGCGGGACTGCTGAAAAAATGAGGAAGGACAGGGGTGGCGGGACCGGTTGGCCGATGCTCGATTTGCCTAGAGGTGGCTACGGAATCACCCTGATGTGGGATATTCTGGGCCACCGTCGGCAAAACCGGGTGGGCAATATGTCCCAAACTGTCCGAGGTGGGGGCGGGTGCCGGGATCTGGGACGGTGGGCTATATAAATAATGAATTAGAAGAGGGTTCAGTCCATTAGCTTGGAAGTCGTAGGAGTGCCGAGGTGACGAGTTTAAGGAGGCAAAGGAGAATTGAGACTCATCAAATAAGACATTATGTGAAATAATAATTTTACAGCTTGACAAGTCATAGCACGAGTAACCACGATGATTGGCGGGGTAACTCAGAAACACACATGGGGAAGATCGGGGTAGAAGTTTGTGAGTGGTCTGATGGAGAGGATAATAGAGACATCCAAATATATGCAAGTGTTGGTAGGAGGGGTTCCTACAAAATAAAACTTGAGTGAGCGACCGTTGAGCTAGAGACTTGTTTGAGATTATATTTAGGAGATATGTGGCCATGGAGAGTGCGTAATGCCAGAATTGAGGCATGAGCAAGTAGGGGTCGTCAACAAATCACTGTGTATGATATCGAAAGGTAGTAAAATATAATTTGTGGATGCAGAAAATGTTAATTTAACATGTTTCTCAAAAACGTAAGATTCACATATAGGAGTCCTAAAAATACGGTTGCAGTTAATAAAATTATTTTTTCTAAGGGAGTGTAAAACATAATCTTCTGGATGTTCTAATCTAGAATGCCATAAGGAATACGAAAGAGCAGCAAAGGTTGATGGAACTAAGGCTGGATTGATGACGGCGTTTGAAATAGGGTAGAGATCTATGGTGCTGTCACATCTCATTATTCGTCTCACTGTAGTAAAATCCTTCACATAAAAATCAAAAGGATCAAAGTCAAGAGAAATATTATTATCAGTTGTGAAACAACGCACATCAATTAAGTTCTTAATGAGTTTAGGGGCATGAAGGATATTTTTTAAGATTAGTGGTGGATGTGGTGGGAATAAGGATGAATGATCAAAATCGTGAATGAGAATGCCTTGTCCACTACCAACAATAATATTCCGATTTAAATTACTCAAATTGGAATAAGACGAGAGAGTACATTGTGATGCCCCTAAACTCATTAAGAACTTAATCTCTGTGCGTTGTTTCACAACTGATAATAATATTTCTCTAGGGGCATGAAGGATATTTTTTAAGATTAGTGGTGGATGTGGTGGGAATAAGGATGAATGACCAAAATCGTGAATGGGAATGCCTTGTCCACTACCAACAATAATATTCCTATTTAAATTACTCAAATTGGAATAAGACGGGAGAGTACATTGTAATGTCGTCATGTGAGATGTGGCGCATGTGTCCATATATCAATTTTCGTCTGGAGCGTTGAGTGACATTGTGTTCATAGTTGCCTCAATGTCAGTCGGTGCATAAGTTGATGGTAGGGGGGCCTATGTTATGTAGGCTTGTTGTGGACGTGGGTCGTGTAGTCCATGATGATGTCAGATACGGGCAAGAAGGAGAGGGCCATGATGGTGGGGCCCACGCAGCCACAACGGGTAGGCAGCCCACGGTGGAGGTTGTTGCCACTGTCATGGTCGCTGTTGGTTGTTTCCTGCAAGTGGGGACTAGCCCTTCCTGCCGCCGTTGTTGCCGAAATTCCATCCGCTGCTGACCGCCACGGACTGCTGCTCGGCGCTTGTTGCGGTGGATCTGCGGTATCGCGGCTCCTCGGGCGGCCGTTACGGTTGCCGGAGTTGGAGGCTCTGTCGTCGACAGAGGGCCCGACGGTGGTGATGAGGGCGGCGTTGGCAATAATGGCCTAAGTGGAGTCTTCTGACTTGCTCTGGAATACGGATTTTGCATGCCTAGCTTTATGGGAAAGATCTAAGTGGTGCTGCGCTTGATTTTATGGGTTTCCTAAAAAATAAGCTTCGAACGGGCCTCATAAAACAGAGGTAACGACGTGCATTGCTGAAGGATAGTGGCAACGCCGTCATAAGATTCGTTCAAGCCAATAAGTTGCATGACCAATCGCAGATTAGTGACTGGTGCGTCGATGTTGGCGAGTTGGTCGGCAAACATCTTGAGTTTTTGATAGTACGCAGACACGTTTGGGAAATCGTCTTGATGGACATCTTTGAACGGTTTTTTAAGGTATAACGCTCGTTGAGTTTTGTTGTCGTGGAAAATACTTTCCAAACGTTTCCACGTTTGGCGGGCAGTGTCATCGGTCTCAATAATGGTGTGCAACAGATCATTAGAGATCGTGCCGTATATCCACTGGATGACAGCTGCGTCCAAACGAGACCAGAGTGCATCATCAGAAGTCAAAGCCGAAGGTAGGTTTGTGGACTTCGTTGTAGGAGGGATGACGTGGTCGATAACTTTATAAACACGATAATGGATCGTAAAAAGCTCCGCCCACGGGGAGTATTGACCATTTTCCATCTCAATAATCACAGGGATGGCATTTTTAATGTTGTTGACTGCAAGTGCATGATGGAATTTGGTTTTGTTCAGTCATGGAAGAGGAAATTTAGGAGAAGGAGGGAGAATGGCAAGAAAAACTAGGGTTCCGTTGTGGGAAAAAGGGGGCGGCCGAAAGATGAAGTCGGCGGCTATGATTCCGACGTGGGAAGGGTGGCGGGCGAGAAAAGAGGTCAGCGGCTACGGTGGGATATTTGGGGTTAGGCTTCTGATACCATGAAAGAATATGTTACTTGATTTTATTTATCAATAATGTACAATATATATAGTAGTACAAGAATATCTAAACTAGGTAACTAATCAACCTAATTATAATAAAAAATATAATTCTACTTAAAATAGGAGACCTAATTACAATATGAATACAATTATACCTAAAATAAAATATATACATTTAATGAAATAATATTCGGGAATTATTCTATTTGCAACTATAAGAAAAAAATGCATTTGCTATACATCTTGGCCTTATAAATCAACAAGTATTACGTAAATTGGTATCAAATAAAGATAATAATTAACTTGTTAGCACATATTAAGCTATACTACTAGTATAAAAATATTTAAACTATCCACATATATGATTATAGAGTTAAGTAATATAAACTGTTAACTTAAATTATTTTTATATCGTCAAGTCTTTTTTATTTATGGTAATGGATAACATATCTTATTTTAAAGAATTTCACATTCCGAATTTTAAGTAGTTAGCTTACATTTAGATATTACTGATGATGTAAAATATTATTTACACCGATCATATATAATAGATAAATTCACAATTATATACACAAAAAATGGGTACAATGTAATTTGTTTTATGCTACCCCTACTATTTTGGGTGTTTGGGGGCTGCGGAGAGGGGTGGGGGTAGGCTATAGAGAGATGGTTGAATTCACACTTTATCTGAAAAGAGAAGGGACACGTTGCCATAGTGATAAACAGAGGACGGCCACCGAATCCCTTTGACTCCCCCCTTTGTTTTCTTGCTTTCTAATTCTAACCCGTCCCTATATATATATATATATACCTTCTCATACACTTTCATCAATAGGGACCTGCAGCTAATTGTGTCTTCAATTTCTTTTTCTCCACAACATTTATAACTTACTACTACTCTTTTCTCTTCATTCCTCTCTCTTTTTTCTTTTGCAAACAAAAACTTAATTAAAAATATCCCAAGTGAAACTACTATAGTACTCACCATGGGCAGAGCTCCTTGTTGTGACAAAAATGGACTTAAGAAGGGTCCATGGACTCCTGAAGAAGATCAAAAGCTCATTGATTACATCCAAAAATATGGCTATGGTAATTGGAGGACTCTTCCAAAGAATGCTGGTATTTTTCTTCTCTTATTCTTTTCTACTCAAATTAATCTTTCTTAAACTTTTTCATGCATCAAGCTACTAATAATTGTATTTAACAATTCTTTTGATATTGTGTAGGGCTTCAAAGGTGTGGAAAGAGTTGCAGGCTTCGTTGGACCAACTATCTAAGGCCAGATATTAAAAGGGGGAGGTTCTCTTTTGAAGAAGAGGAGACAATCATTCAACTCCATAGTATTTTAGGCAACAAGTAAGTTTCTTTATTTAATCAATCAAAACTTTGAAAAAGATGTATATATTTTTTTTGTCATAATATAGTACTCATTTTCTACATATAGCTTTGGACTTTTTTGAATTTATAGATTTTACATATCCAAGTTTTTTGTCATGTTCCTATAGAGTTTGATTCTAACTTGTCTTTGTGTGTTTCTTTTTGTACCTTAGGTGGTCTGCTATTGCTGCACGTTTGCCTGGTAGAACTGATAACGAAATCAAGAACTATTGGAATACACACATCAGAAAAAGGCTTTTGAGAATGGGAATTGATCCAGTGACTCACAGTCCACGCCTCGATCTTCTTGATCTTTCTTCCATTTTAAACACTTCACTCTACAATAATTCATCTCATCAGATGAATCTTTCAAGATTGTTAGGCCATGTGCAACCTTTGGTAAATCCTGAAGTCTTGAGATTAGCTACTTCTCTTTTATCATCCCAACGCCAAAACTCAAACTTCTTGATGCCAAATAACATTGAAGAAAATCAAATTTGCCAAAACCAATTACCACAAATGGTCCAAAATAACCAAATTATCCAAAATCCTATTCAAGATATTCCAACTTGCACCACTTTAAGTACAAGCCCATGTGTTCCATTTTCTAGTCATGAAGCTCAACTCATGCAGCCACCAACAAATATGGAGGACTTCTCATCAAATCTTGAAAGCTTTAGTAACTCACAAAATTGCCAAGTTAATGAGTGGCAATTAAGCAATGGGGTGCCTAATTCAAATTTAACGGATGATTATTTTCCTTTACAAAATTATGGGTTCTATGATCCTCTACCGTCTGATGGTTCGACATTTCAATCCAACGACAGCAACAACTTCAGCTTCCAATCAGCTGTTTTTTCGAATTTATCGACACCTTCATCAAGTCCTACGCCATTGAATTCAAATTCAACTTATTTTAACAACAGCAGCAGCACAAGTACTGAAGATGAAAGAGATAGCTACTGCAGCAACATGTTGAACTTTGATATTCCAAATATTTGGGATTCAACTAATGAATATGTGTAATTTAATATTTGTAATTTTACACTTTTTTTAGGAACCAGAGAAATAGTTCGGAAGAGGTGTTTTTTTACCTCTGAGCTTTTGGACATGTTTATTGAAAAAAGGAAAAAAACCCTCTTTAGATTAAGCTCTTTCTATTTTCTTCACCTCATTTTATCACGAGAAATATTCATTCTTTGTTTTCTCCAAATTAGTAGTTCCCTATACAATAGTGTACATTACATAATTTGGTTGTCTCTTAAAGTATGTGTTTTTGTTTTTAAATGACGTCCCGAGAGATGAAAAATCACAAGAAACAAGATAAACTAGATTAAAAGCATTTAAAAGAGAAAAATATATGTATAGACATATATAGATGATGATTGATGCTTGTCTCAGTTCTTGTATCAAAGACTTTCCATAAGACCATAACCATCAATTCATCCGTCTATTAATATATCTTCTAACATATATAAAATAAATATTCTATGATCTTATACACTACGTAGTGTCATGAGACAAGAGTCTTCTAAAAATAAAAAGGGAATAAAAATAATAGAGAAACTAAGTTATGATTTAGTTTTAAATAGTTTAATAATTGGCACAGTTCATAATTGAAGGCACAATCATATCAAAGACTTTCCTCATTTACTCTTTATTTTTTATAAAACTAATTAATTAATAGCCTTTGTTTAATATTTTCAAATAAACTATGTCATCTCAGTGAAAAAGTGACTCTATTCATACCCCAAATGGTCCATAATCTTCTAATAATGGAAATACAAAATCTAATTAATCTTTTTAAAACTTAGACGCCAAATGGTTTCATATATCCCAACAGTCAACACACCGTCGACAACGCCGCCGACTATGGTGCCTGGAGATTAAAAAATGTGACACGTATTCTCTCTAGTTGTCTTTTCACGTACAAATAAACTAATAAAGTAAGTAATTATAATTGCATGAGTTGTGTATTAAAAAAGGTATAGCTTAAATGGAAGTTTGACCATTGAGAGTTGTACGTGGCAATGTACTAAAGGTTACATTATATCGGACTACCTTTTCCCCTCAAAAAAAGAAAAAGAAATAAGCATGAAATTAAATATGGAAAAAAAAAAAGCTCCAAATAATTACTAGCTCCAAAAAAAACATGAAATTAACATTGAATATCTTGGCATGGCTCTTGTGCAATTCTTTTGTCTTTTTAGTCCTCGCCGTGAAATGAATGAGACTGTGGGTCACGTCAGCACTAGTACACGTGGACTCAATGTTATGAAACGGGGTCCACAGAAAAGGTTGCGTGGGTAACTGGTTGACCCGGTGATAGAAATGGATTCTCCCTTGTCCTGATTTATCAATAGCATAAGTGATAATTTGCTGGCCTTTTAATCTCTAATAATTGTACTTTGATGTATAATAATTTATAAGTCCGTTTTAAGAGCTATTAGTATGTGGAGCATTATAGTGTTATTTGCATCAATTGGTGGTATTATATATATATATATATATATATATATATATATATATATATATATATATATATATATATTTTAGCGTATTCATCGACAAAAACTTGCACATCAACTTATCGTACTTGCTAAGTAAAATCTCAGGTTTCATCCGTTTTTTTTTATTATTTTGGTTTCACCTGCAAATGCAAAGAAATAAAACTTTAACATTATAAAATTGTGAAAGAATTTGAACATTAATTTAACTCAAAATCTTAATATAATGAATTGAGTGATCTATAATATTGTAAATTTCTTTGGAATCCTTTCATAACTGATGAAAGATAAATGTATTTCAAACAATGAAAGATCAACAAAAAAACCTTTTAACTATATGCTGTGCTTTTCTTTACCAGACCAGATGGATAGCTGCTTAAAATTCATTGTACTTGTTATTGTTGGGATTAAATGATAGATTGAATGGGAAATGGAGGGAGTTTCCTCTTGCTCTATAAAATAATCATTTGTCCCACATCGGTAGTGGAAATAAAAGTGTGAGTTGTCGCATGTTAGTGGAAATAAAGTGGGAGTTGTCGCATCGGTGATGGAAAGAAAGTGGGAGTTGTCGCGTCGGTGCAGAAAGGAAAGTTCTTCTACTTATAAGTAGAATTACTCCTGCTTGTCGATGAAGGGTTGAGGGGCAAGGACCCCTCGCGCGTCGTCGTCGCTCGCTCGCTCGGCCGGCCGGCTCGGCCGGCCGGCCGGCCGGCCGGCCGGCCCGGCCGGCCCGGCCGGATTCGGATTCGGTTCGGATTCGGATTGGTTCGGTCAAATGATCGATTGATAGATAATTTTTGGACCAAATTTTCTTTAATTTTTAATTAATTAATTATTATTTAATTAAATTAATTAACTTATCAATCCTACCGTTAGTGACCACGACCGCGATCCGGTTTCTTTCCCGCATTTAAATTTCCCACCGGTTTAGTGATTGTTGAAGGGTTGCAAACCTTGAAGCGATACTTCCGTGGCTATAAATTCACTTGATTCTTGAGAATTTTACTTCTTGATTTTCTAAAGCTGCAAAATCTTCTTATACGCACGAATAAAGTGCTGTGATATACTCTTTGTTGAGTGGTTACATGCTACAGGAGTTTGGAGTACTACTATTGTGCAGTAAGATAATCGTTCTATCACTGGGAGGATATTCCATCAACCTCGATCTTGTGAGGGGAATAATTTCCTTAAGGACACACTTTGAACTAAGTGGGCTCGATTATATTACGAAAATTATTCTTATTTTTTGCAACTTGATTCTGTTTATTTTCAGTGTTTATTGTTTCTTGAATTTTGGAATATCTGATTAATAACAATCTTAAAATTATATTTTTGATTAATCGTATTTTGTTTTGGAGACTAAAACTTTGTGTGGTTTTCTACTCGTGTGAAATTTCATATTACGACTTGAAGACATAAAAACCGTTGGAATATTAAAGTTCATACTTACCTAGCGATTTGAAGAACATAAAAACTTCATCGTTGTTGTATTAGTTTGGAGATTAAAACATGCAGTTTTCTACTCCATATGAATATTAGTATTGACTTGAAGATATAAAAACTTCGTTGGAATACTAAAGCTTCCATAATTATCTTTGCAATTTGAAGAAATAAAATCTTCATCGTTTAAATGCGTGATTGAATTGCTATTACGGTTTTATTAACTAAAGCAGTTTATCAATTTGTGATGACAAGCGAATAATGGCAATTGAGGCTGGAACTACCTCTGCGAATTCTTTGCAGTGCCGGTTACTCACTCTGACTCGTACTTGCATTGTGCCGCGTTGAAAACCCTGCGAAGTTGGTGCCAACTTTAAAGGATGGCGACAAGAATGTTCTTTTGGCTTACCACCCTTGGTATGCAAAGTTCACCAATGAGGACCCTCGGTGCACGCCCGCAGAGCATGCGACAGCAGTTATGCGTCTCGAAAAGAACAAGGAAAAGGACGAAGCCAATATGGTGGAAAAAGAATGATGATATGGATGATCTGTAATTGCGATACTATCGGTGCAATTTGGTTGGAAACCCAAAGGAGTGGTGGCTTGATTCACGGTGCCACTCGACATGTTTGCGCTATTTCTGAAGCATTTGCAACCTATGCTCCCGTGGACCCGAAGAGGTAATGTTTATGGGAAATCTTGCAGCGACCCAAGGTTGAAGGATATGGGAAGATACTTGAAGATGACTTAGCGACAGGTCGACTCTCAAACAATGTTATGCGCGTTCCAACAATTCGGAAGAATTTAGTTTCTAGGACTACTCGTCAAACGGGTTTAAATGTGTGTTAGTTAGTGAGAAAATTGTAATAAGTAAGAATGATTTGTTCATAGGAAGGGCTACCTCGCAGAGGGCCTTTTCAAACTCAATGTAATGGTTGTTGTGAGTATTAATAAGAATTGAGCCGTCTTACTTATTGGAGTCAAATAATTTATGGCATGTTCGTTTAGGACATGTCCCTACAAAACATGGAAATTGATTAATTTAGAAGTATTGCCTAAATTGAAGTGTAATAAATCTAAATGTGAAATCTGTAGCCGAATCTAAGTTTGTTAAACATCCATATAAGTCTATTGATAGGAATTCAAATCCTTTAGACTTAATTCACACAGATATATGTGATATGAATTCAATACCCATCTCGCGGTGGGAAAAAGTATTTTATAACTTTTATTGATGATTGCACTCTCGATATTGTTATGTGTATTTGTTTAATAGTAAGGATGAAGCAATTGATGCATTTAAGCAATACAAAAATGAAGTGGAAAATCAATTGAATAAAAAAGATAAAAATGATTAGAAGTGATAGGGAGGAAATGCGAATCTCCTTTTGCGAGAGATATGTTTAGAATATGGAATTATTCATCAAACTCACCGCACACACCACAATCAAATGGAATTGCGGAAAGGAAAAAAAGAACATTAAAGAAATGATGAATGCCTTACTAATAAGTTCGGTTTACCGCAAAGCTTGTGAGAGGAAAGCTATCACTACGATAGAGAATACTCAGCAGGGTGCCCCACGACAAAACACAATCTATTCCATATGAATTATGGAAAGGAAGAAAACCCGACTTGAAATATTTCAAAGTGTGGGGGTATTTAGCAAGAGTCAAGTTCCTTTGCCCAAAGAGTAAAAATCGGACCAAAAGCGTAGTTGTGTTTTATTGGTTATCTTCTACAAGCAGCCAAAGCATGTCGGTTTTGGTTCGTCGGACAATCCAGAAATTCATGTAAATCACGGTAATTGAATCAGATAATGCTGAATTCTTTGAAAATATTTATCCGTATAAAAGCTGAGCGTGAGTCGTCAAGTGAAAAAGCTAAGCGAGCGGGAAGAACCAAGGAAAATACATCAAGTAAAGCGGATCACGAGCGTAGTAAGCGTCAAAGGACATCTACTTCCTTTGGACGATTTTGTGACATTCTTGCTTGAAAAATGAGCCTCGAACATTTAAGCGGCGATGTCTTCTTACGGTCGACATTTTGGAAGAGGCGAGTCAATAGTGAGATTGAATCAATTTTGAACAACCATACATAGGAATTGGTTGATCTTCATCTGAAATAAACCTTTAGGATCAAAATGGATTTTTAAAAGGAAAATGAAAGTTGATGGCACTATTGACAAATATAAGGCAAGACTTGTGGTCAAGGTTATAGACAAAAAGAAGGCCTTGATTACTTTGACACATACTCGCGGTAACAAGAATAACATCTGATTCGGAGATTGTTAGTAGCGGCCGTATATGGTCTTGAAATCCATCAAATGGATGTCAAAACAGCTTTCTTAAATGGAGAATTAGAGGAAGAAATTTACATGGAACAACCTGAGAGCTTTGTGGTTCCTGGTAAAGAAAGGAAAGTGTGCAAACTTGTTAAAGTCACTTTTATGGACTTAAACAAGCACCCAAACAATGGCATCACGAAATTTGACCAAACAATGTTGGCAAATGGATTTAAGATTAATGAGTGTGACAAATGTGTTTACATTAAAATACTCCAAATCATGAAGTCATTGTTTGTTTATATGTTGATGACATGTTGATAATGAGTAGAGATATTACCAATATAAATGCTCACAGCGTATCTTGTGGCTATAGAATTTGATATGAAAGACTTAGGAGTTGCTGATTTGATCTTAGGCATCAGAATTCATAAAACTCCACAAGGTCTAGCATTATCGCGATCTCATTATATTGAAAGAGTACTTGACAAGTTTAAGTATTTAAATTTCAATGTTGTAAAAACTCGATTGATGTAAGTTTTGCACTTGAAAGAATAAAGGTGAAAGTGACTCACAATTGGACTATGCCCAGTTTTGGGAAGTTTGATGTATATTATGAATTGTACACGACCCGGATATAGCATGTGCTATAAGCAAAGTAGTCGATTCACGAGTAATCCCAATCAAACTCATTGGATAACAATGAAAGCGAGTCTTGGGAGTATTTAAAACACACCCGAGACTATGCTTTGCATTATAACAAATATCCGTAGTGATCGAAGGATATAGTGATGCAAATTGGATCAAGGTCATTTGAAGTTAAATCCACGAGTGGTTATGTTTTCACAATTGAGGGGTGGATCGGTGTCTTGGGAAATCATCAAAGCAGGACATGCATCGCCCGCTCTACAATGGAATCTGAATTTATAGCTTTAGACAGGCGGTGAAGAAAATTTGAGTGGCTCGGCATTTCTTAGAAGATATTCCATTCTGGCCCAAACCTTTGGCTCTATATGTATATATTGTGACAGTCAAGCGACAATAGGTAGAGGCGGGGGGCGTAATGTATAGCGGAAAATCTCGTCACATCGGCGAGACACAATACCGTTAGACAACTCCTCTCTAGTGGCGTTATCACGATTGACTATGTAAAAGTCAAGAGATAGCGTAAGCGGATCCACTTACAAAGGCTTATCTAGAGAGGGAGTTAGTAGATCATCCCGAATGGGAATGGGGTTAAGGCGAGGACAAGTCATCATGGCGGTAACTCCACCTAGCGACTGGAGATCCCAAGAGCTAGGTTCAAGGAGATCAAACAAAGTTGTGGTGACGGTTCAACATTGTCGAATAACTCAACCCATTTTGAGATGAAGACAATGTTGAAATAAGGATAAAACCTTATGGCTTGTTAATGAGTTAATAAAGCATTAAGGTTAACTTTAATGATTATCTAAATGCAGTGGTGTACTTGACGGATAATGTGGATATAGGACCACGTGTTTGAAATCACCTATGTGAGTGTTAAGTGTAAGCGGCTTTAAAGGGAATAGCAGTAAAGGCCCATTCTCTACACACTCATGAAACCGAGGAGGTGTTCATGGTGAAGCGAACAGCAAGTGAGAATCATAAGCGGTTGAGGTTGATTGTGTGACTTATGTTGTCTAGGTATACAACAAAGTTCGACAGTTCAAAGATATCAAATCTGGAGATTGATCGAGTATATCAGATATAAGTTCACTACGGAAAGTTCAAAGGAAACCTACTTATCGAGATCAGTCAATTCTGGCTTGTATCACACTTGTCGGTAGCATTCCTTTATCTTATAGCCATTCCCCACGTTCATGTGGGGATTGTTGGGATTAAATGATAGATTGAATGGGAAATGGAGGAGTTCCCTCTTGCTCTGTAAAATAATCATTTGTCCCACATCGGTGAGTGGAAATAAAAGTGGGAGTTGTCCCATCCGGTAGTGGAAAGAAAAGTGGGAGTTGTCCGTCGGTAGGGGAAAGAAAGTTCTTCTTATAAGTAAATTACTCCTTCTTGTCGATAAAAAGGGTTTAGGGGGAGCCAAGGACCCCTCGCCGTCGTCGTCGCTCGCTTCGCTCGGCTAAACCGGCCCGGCCGGCTCGGCTCGGCCGGCGGCCGGCCCGGCCGGCTTCAGATTCGGATTCGGATTCGGATTCGGATTCGGATTCGGATTTGGATTTGGATTTGGTCAAATGATCTGATTGATAGATAATCTTTTTTGGACCAAATTTTCTTTAATTTTTAATTATTTAATTAATTATTATTTAATTAAATTAATTAACTATCAATCCTAGTTAGTGACCACGACCGCTGACACGTGGGATCAACGACCGCGACGGTTTCTTTTCAGCATTAAATTTCCCACCATTTAGTGATTGTTGGAAAGGGTTGCAAACCTTGACTTGATTACTTCCATGGCTATAAATTCACTTGATTCTTGAATTTTACTTACTAATTTTTGAGCGCAAAATCTTCTTCTTCTTACGCGCGAATAAATTACGTGTGATATACTCTTTGTTGAGTGGTTGTAGCTACGAGTTTGGAGTACTACTATTACGGTAAGATAATCGTTCTATCAGGAGAGGATATTAAATCAACCTCCGAAAGTCTTTGTGAGGAATAATTTCGGGGACACACTTTGAACTAAGTGGGCTCGATTATATTCTGAAAATTATTCTTATTTTTGCAACACTGATTCTGTTTATTTTCAGTGTTTATTGTTTACTGAATTTTTGGAATACAGATTAATAACAGTTTTTATCCCATACGTCGTCTCTCACAAAAAAAATCGTCCACGACTTTCCTTGTGAATCCAACTCTATGTGAAATTCTCACTTTTGGAAAGGAAGTTCACTGTATATTTTCTTCTATTTCATCATTGCACATAAAAGGCTGGCTTCGTCCTTTATGTTTTCGGAATCTAGCTAGAGAATAAAGGTGTTCATTGGTCGTATATAATGTGGACAAGATCTTGTTTTCCCATTTTTGGCTAATAGTCATAATTCGGCATGAGAATTAGAGTAATTGTACGATTATCTCTGTGTGACTTATAGATCGTTGTTTCAGGCCATGATATCAGTTACTGATACTTGCAGCAGTATAAGTTGCCTCCATCACAATCTCTTATAATGTCATTCTTCTTCGAATCCTACGTGAATGACATATACTTTATATTGGGTAGTCCTTTTTAGTTATAATTTTGTATCTTATTCGACTTCGATGGATAATTTATGAAGAGATGTACATAAGAAGAGTTCATCAAAATATTATGCCAGTTCATAAACAATATAATTGAGCTGTCATTTCTCGTAAGAAAATGTTGAAAATCTCGTATGATTAGCTAATTTCTCGAGATAAGAATGGCTATACCTTTACTATTTTTAAAAAAGTTTGAGAAAGTAAAGCTCCACGTCCCCTAATGAAACGTAATATTTGCTTATTTTGTTATTAATAAACTGGTAATCAGTACTGCCTATCTAATCTTCGATATATTAAGGGTGTTATCATTTTAAAATAAACAAGCAAAAAAATATATTTTCTCGATTGAAGCTTAATTAATTATTCCGTTGCATACATGGTGCTATTTCAGTAATTTGCATGTAAGATGATGAAAAAGATAAAGAACTGTACTTTGTAAAATGACATTAGCCATTACCAACTCATAGAAGATTAAAAAGGACAAGATATGGTCACAGTAATTAATCAAGAATTAAGGCATGTTTAGTTTCTGTTGCATAGACGAAATTTCACTTCCGACAACACAACAATTCACAAGTCGACAAAAACAATGATGGCTCTTTAACTCAACAAGTCATTATTGGACTCCAATCAATTATTAATTTAAGTCGACATAGACAGGTCTTGACATATTATATTATATTCAATGCCATCTTAAACATTTTCTACTTTACTTTTAAATTAAAGCGCACCATTTTTCTTACTTACCTAATCCAACATTTTTGTTCTTGAAATTTATTGAAATACCTTTCAATTATTCTTTTAGTTATATGAAAGATAATTAGAAATATATTCAGGTACTAACAAATAAAACATACCAGAAAAATATAATTAAAAGAAACAAATTTACATATTATCTCTTCCATTTTGACTAGATATTTACCCGCCCTCGTTCCAAGAGTTGTAGCTGACTAGTAAAGTCGAAATTGAAAGGTCAAAGAAATTAGCAGAAGTCTATAAGCTATGAAATATACATGCAATTGAAATGTGTACACACTTATCTATCTTAGATATAGTCAACTATGTACATATAGTAGAAGGAATTGAGCATCTATAAACCTTACACGACAATTAATTGCCTGTCTTCACATCATCCGAATATTCGTACGTTGTTGTCGTAGGTCAAACAACGATTTTCTCCATGCATGTAAGCCCAACGTCGAGCATACGTATGTCAACAATTGAGTTTTTGCAATTAGTATCGAGGCTAGTAGTTAAAAATAAAAATACAAACCTTCATCCATATATCACCTCTAACGTTAGTATTGAAGTGTGTGATCATCTGATCTAAAAACTTAATCTGTTAGATAAAACACACTTTTAATATTTGATTATATTAACACGCCCCCTCATGTGCTGACCTGATTTTTTTTCATGGTCCAAGTACGTGGAAATTCTTTTTGAGAATGAGTGGCGGTGAAGTTCGATCCCAGGACCTTTGACCTGCTCTGATACCATATTGAAGTGTGTGACCATCTGATCTAAAAGCTTAAGCTGTTAGATAGAACACACTTTTAATATTTGATTATATTCTCAACAGTTATCTCTAATTTCATATAATTAAGCAAGTAATTGTATAACATATGATATTTGTACTTATTCCCTTTCTGTCAATTTATGTGTCACACTTTCTTTTTTAATCTATTTCGAAAAGAAAATCGTCTTTCTATAATTAGAAAAATTTAACTTTAAAATTTTCATTCTATCATAGATGATGAGATGATTTATAACGATACAAACATTTAAAGCTTGTTTTAATCGTAATCTTCAAAAGTCTTACTTTCTTTATTAATCGACTGCTTAGTCAAACATGACAACATAAATTAGGATGGAGGGAATAGATTTTATTGTGAGCAATAATGGATTCACATTAAAAAATTCAAATTTGTTAAGTTGTATTCCTTCGTCCTAAATTATGTGATGCACTTTAATTTATTTTTTCCAATCCCAAAAGAACAATTTATGAATTATTATTTTTTAAAATTTCTTATTTAATCAAATAACATCATGATAGAGAATACGCATATATTCTTCATATATTATGTAATTATGTAAAATAGATATTCTCATACAATTAGGTTTGTAATTGTAAACACCTATATATATTGCATTAATGAGAAGACTCCAGACAAGGATAATTTCACAATTCTACATGGTATCAGAAGTCAAACCCTAATACTCTCCCTAACCCTACCCTAAACATGCCGCCCCTCTCTTCCTCCTTGCATCTGGTGGCCACATGGCTTCTCCCGAATCCTCCTCCTCCACACAAGATGTCACACATCCTCCTCCTCCCTCATCCTCTCCCAACACCTTTCATCCGGCCTTTGCCGTTACGAACATAAAATTTTTTATCCCTTTAGTTCTTGATCAAGAGGATGGACAATACTCATCGTGTGTTGAATTATTTCAAATACATGCTTGTGCCTACAACGTTCTTGATCACATCGACGCTACCACACCCCGTCCGCCCGACATTGACAACACGATGTGGAAAAGGCTTGATGCTATCGTCAAGCAATGGATATATGTCACTATATCCAAGGATCTACTTCATACTATTATGAAGACATGTGCTTCGGCTCACGAATTATGGACAAGGCTAGAGGAAATCTTTCAAGACAATAAACATACATGTGTTATATTTGGAGGAACAATTCAATAACAATTCAATTATCTAATGTGAGCACATCGATTTCAGAAACAATTATGATTTTGCAACTAATTAATGGTTTTCCAAAAGGTGAGTACGATACACTTGCGATGATCCAACAAGTCGATCTCCTCCCTAGTTTCAACAAGGCCCGGTCACAATTGCTCTTGGAGGAGACTAGGCATGCCAAACAGGACGAACACAATCAAAAGGCGTTGGTGGTTGATGCACCGGTGACCACTACTACACCCATCGACCAACAACAACACACGGACAACCAACAGCCGCGGGGCGGCCGCGGTGGCGGCAGGGGCTGAGGCCGCGGCAACGGACGTGGTGGCAGAGGAAAAGGACGCGTGGGATGGTCCGATTTCGGCGGCCAAACACAACAGGCCCAATACCCATCTCAGTGGGTCGGCCGAGTGCCTTGGCCTATTTTCGGAAATTGGGCTTCACCCCCATGCCCCTACGCGATAATGTCGGCCCAAAACACTGGGCAGTGGCAATAACCCAGCATTCTAGGGCCCACGCCAGATGGGACAAACACAACAAGCCCACTTCTCGGCGGCTCAACAACAGCAACTATACGACCTTCTTATCCATACTGAACTGGGTCAGGCGTACAACACCATGAATTTACAGCAGTCCGATGATGCCTGATATATGGATACGGGTGCCACATCCTACCTCACTCGTAACTCCGATAATTTTCCTCAACTGTTTAATTTAAATAATCCTCAATATATTTTGGTAGGAAATAATAATCGCATTCCAATGCGAGGCTATGACACCACTCAAACTCCTCCACCTCACCCTTCCTTTTCCCTAAAAAATGTCCTATATGCTCTTAACATTATTAAAAACTTAATTTCTATTAGAAAATTTGCTAGTGACAATTCCGTATCTGTTGAGTTTGACCATTTTGGTTTTTCTGTTAAGGACCTACGTGCAGGGACAACTCTTATGAGATGCAATAGTGTGGGGGACCTATATCATTTCTCCTCCAATTTCGCTGCAAGTGTCAATTCACTTATCTCTCTAGCTGTAATCTCTCCATCAACTTGGCACAGTAGACTTGGGCACCCGAGAGCACCAATTTTTAACTTTCTAAGAAGTAAAAATTTGATTCAATGTAATAAAGGGAACTTTACCCACAACTGTTATTCTTGTCCATTAGGAAAGCATGTTAGACTTCTTTTTAAGTCATCCTTGAATGTTACTTTTTTTTCATTTGATATTATTCATGTGGATTTATGAACATCTCCCATTACTAGCAAACTGGGTCATAAATATTATTTGGTGTTATTAGATGATTTCTCTCATTTTCTTTGGGTTTTTTCTCTCAAATATAAGTCTCAAGTTTACTTCAATTTTCTTGAATTTCGAACATATGTTAAAACACGGTTTGAGAAGGAAATAAAATCGCTTCAATGTGACAATGGTTGTGAATTTGACAATTCCCAATTTCATAAATTGTGTGCGGACAATGGCATGCTGTTTTGATTCTCTTGCCCCCATACCTCACCTCAAAATGGTAAAGCCAAAATAATCATTTGCACCATTAACAATATAATCCGTACTATGCTATTTCATGCTTATCTCCTACCTATCTTTTGGGTCTATGCATTACACATGGTACACATACATTCTTAATATATTACCAACACGTACCCTTCAAAATAAAACTCCTACCTAAATTCTCTTCCATCAGATCCCTTCCTATGGTCACCTTCAGGTTTTTGGTTGTCTATGTTATCCAAATCTCACCTCCACGGCCCCTCACAAATTAGCACATAGGACTACTCCCTGCATTTTCTTGGGTTTTCCGTCGAATCATAGGGGGTACTTATGCTATGATCTGTCCACAAATAAAATCCTAGTCTTTCGCTATGTCACATTCGAGAACGTTTTCTTATTTACAAACGTCCGAAAATTTCAAGTTACTAACTACGACTTCCTTGACGATTCAGACACTTTCCATATCATTAGAAATACAATACATGGTGCTCGTGGTCCGGCCAAATGCCCACTTCCCCCGTCATCTTCCCCGGCACTGCCCCATTACCCGTCAACCACCCCGCTGATCCCGTCGACCACACCCCTGCCAATTGTTACCGCCACTGCATCACCGTCCCACTACCTAAATTCACCAACACCAACCCCACTACCTCACTTCCCAGAACCATCGTCGACTACCACCCATCCCCTGAGCCCACATCAAACACTGCCTAGCCCCACTTTCCAAACAGTCCATATCCTTACGCACCGCATGGAAACCCATGCCCAACACGGTATTTTCAAATCGAAAGTCCATTTTAACCTATCCACTCAAGTTATCTCACCTATACCCAAGAACCCAAACCTAGCCAAGCTTGACCCAAATTGGAATGCGGCCATGCGTGAGGAATTTGATACGCTCACTACACAACACACTTTGGATCTTGTCTTGAAACCAGAGAGGGTCAATGTGATTTATTGTATGTGGTTATATTATCAAAAATTCAGGGATAGTGGTGAGCTTGAACGCCATAAGACGAGACTTGTGGCAAATGACATGGGCAACAAAAAAGAGTTGATTGTGGTGAGACTTTCAGTCCAGTGGTTAAACCTGCCACCATTCGTACTGTTTTGAGCATTGCTATGGAAAAGAACTGGCTGATTCATCAACTTGATGTGAAAAATGCGTTCTTACATGGGGATTTGAAATAATTCATCTATATGCATCAACTATCTGGCTTTGTACATCCATCAGCTCCTCAGTATGTCTGCCGTCTTCGAAAGTCACTCTATGGCTTGAAACAAGCCCCCCGGGCTTGGTATGAGCGCTTTGCCACTTACATCATGCAGATCGGGTTCGTGTGCAGCAAAAGTGATAATTCACTTTTTATTTTTCATCGAGGTAATGACACTGCATACCTTTTGCTATATGTGGATGACATTGTCCTGACTGCATCCGCTGATGTGCTGAAAAATCAGATCATTACCTTGCTCAAATCCGAATTTGCCATGACAGACTTGGGTAAGTTGAGTTATTTTTTAGGGATTTCCGTGACCAGATCCTAGAATGCAATGTTCATGTGTGTGTGTAAGTATGCCGAAGAGATTGTTTGCAGGGCTAAAATGGCAAACTGCAAGATCATACCTATTCAAGTTGACTCGAAGTCGAAGCTTAACGCCAATGATTGAGATTCAGTGCTTGATCCTTCTCTTTATAGGTGTATCACTGATGAACTTCAGTAACTTACCTTCACTAGGCCTGATATTGCCTATGTTGTTCAACATGTGTGCTTGTTCATGCATGCTCCAGGGAGCCTCACTTTACCGCTCTTAAACGTATCATTCGGTATGTTAAGGGTACTATTGACTATGGATTACATATTTATCCATCTGCATCGACTAGGCTGATATCCTACATGGACGCCAATTGCGGCGGCTATCCCGATACACGTCGATCTACTTTCGGCTATTGTGTATTTTTGGGTGATAACCTCATCTCGTGGTCTGCAAAATGGCAAGCCACGCTTTCCCGTTCGAGTGCAGAAGTAGAATATAGAAGCGTTGCAACCGTTGTTGCCGAAACTTGTTGGCTCATAAACCTCCTTCTAGAACTTCATTGTCCCTTACGTAAGTCATCTATGGTCTACTGTGATAACGTATCTGCTGTCTACTTATCTCATAACTCGGTTCAACATCAGCGAACCAAACATATTGAGATAGATATTCATTTTATTCGTGAGAAAGTTGTCATGGGTCACGTTCGGGTATTACATGTTCCTTCTTCCTATCAATACACAGATATATTTACTAAGGGACTTCTTCGGCATTTGTTCCTTGACTTCAAATCCAGTCTGAGCGTCCGACCTCCTCCCGCTCTGACTGAGGGGGTGTGATAGAGAATACATATATATTCTCCATATATTTTATAATTATTAATTTGATATAATTATGTAAAATAGATATTTTCATACAATTAAGTTTGTAATTGTAAACACTTATATATATATATATATATATATATATATATATATATATATATATATATATATATATATATATAATAAAAAGCTTTCAGACAAGGAGAATTTCACAATTCTACACATCATATAAAATAGAAGGGAGGAACTACATGGTAAAAATATCAAAACACGAAAAGATTGAGAATGTAACTGTTAAATATACAAAATTCGAAATATACATATGATATATTGTATATCATGAAAGAAATAATCTCTTGATTATTTTCATTTATTGAAATAGTATATATACATTTACATATTTTCATAATAGGAGAATCCTATTCCTATTCTATTTCAAAAAAAATTATTCTACTTGGATACTAACTATACAATTATGATAAGTATACAATACTAATTACACTCAAATACTACCTAAACTAATATACAAAATCTGAAATATACATATAATATATTGTATATGATAGGTATATTTAACAGTAACCTCAAGGATGCAAAAGACTAAAATTAAAGAGATTAAACGTGTCAACAGTTCAATTAGTACAAGAATAGAGGATACAAAGCCAGTCCTTTCACTACGAACCGACCAATGACCATAGCCAAAGAGTCACTGATTTTCTATTTCCTCTCGACCGTCCTAAGGAAAAAGCACTTATACTTTGATATTTTAGTAGACTCGAAAGTGCATTTCTGTCTCAATTAATTTGCTTGCGTTTCCATTTCTCTTCTTTTTTCTTCCCAGTATATCTTTACGAATTTCTGCCCTTTTCGGTTTTTTCTATTCCTTTTCTTCATGCCTTTTAGATGACAGTACACCACTAGAGGAAAATAAAAATAAAAAACATGTTTGAAGCAAGGTCATCGTGTCTAAAAGGAATATGTTGGAAAAAACAATTTACAGTTGTAGAAAATCAAAATTAGCAAGGATTTAATTTGATATTTTGGTTCATGTCTAGTTAGAATTTTTATAAATTTATATGAGAATAAAATATTTTTCCTTCAGATAGGGTAGATATGTCATCTTATGTTTACTATCTTTTTTGTCTTTTTTTCCAATTGTTTGGATGATTCCCTTCTTGACATATTTTTGCAATATCTGCTTCTTTTCCTAGGAGAAACCTGTTTCCAACTACGAGATATAATCATGAGAATGATTTTCTTTTTTCACCCTTTGCTGCATTAACTCAGACAAAACCATATACGAGGACTAATTATTTATTTCTTGTCAATTGTTGAGGCGGCATGGGATAAAGTTAGGCAAGTCCGAAAAGGGAAAACCTTTCAAGGTCAACTAGCTAGTAAATAAAGACAAGCTTATTATTACATATCACAATTCCCTTTTCACACTTACATTCTTAGGATCGGATGATCATTATGTTCAGTTTATCTAGAGGTTTACATAAACTCCTATTAATTGACCTGTGTAAATAAATTTTTTACATCGTCGCATAGAGCTTAAACTCATTTATTAGATAGCCACATGCGCACTTAATTAAGCTAGCGGGATGAGTGTTCCTTCAATGTTAATTTGCATTTTCGATCTAAAGCATAATTAATGTAAGCAACTTAGTAAATAAACATATACTAAATAAATATTTTTTAAAAGGAAATACAAAGTCCCACATCGGATATGGAATGAGAACATTGACTCTTTATATGGACTTGAACAATCTTCACCCTACAAGCTAGCTTTTGGGGTTGAGCTAGGCCTAAGATCCATTATTTACATGGTATCAAAGTCAAACTCATTCCAATTCTTTGTTCACCGATGTTGGTCCCCCAAATTATATTATCCACGCTCCAGTTAACAAGGTCTGAGCCTGCGGGGGAGTGTTAAGAGTCACACATCGAATATGAAATGAAAACATGGACTCCTTATATGGACATGTTAGAGTAATTATGGGGCAATCCCATAATTACCTCAATTCATTACTATTGATTGATAATGTAATGTTGACACCCAATTTTGTCCCATCTTTTATGACTTTATTCGTAATTTTTAATATTTTTGACACTTTTAAAACAATTTTTAAATATAGGCATATATGTGCATATATCTTATTATTATTATTATCCGCGCTTTTTACCGTCATTTGCATTCTTTATCATAATCATAAGTTTTATTCAAAAAAATTCTACGTTATTTTATTCTCTTAAAATTGCATCGCATTTACATTTTATTTAAGCATTAAACATTTCGAAAATATTATATTTTTATTATTATCACATCGTTATGTTATTTTAAATAATTCACATCTTTTACAAAAAATAAAAATAATATTTTAATGTTAAAACCCTTTTATATTTTTAAATCCATAACCCATTTTATTTCCTAACCCAAAACAATTTTCACCCATCACCAAAACTAATTCGTCATTTAACACCCCAAACCGTCGTACTCGGTGGCCCAACACCACTTTTCCCAACCCAAAACAATTTCTACCCAAAACAATTAAACCAAACCCCATTCTCAAACCTTCCACCAGTCCAATCCGGACCTGGCCAACACCATACCCCAGATCAAGCCATGGCAGGCCCATTCCACTTTTCTTAAAACCAACCCCCAAAACCAAAAATTTAAGCCAAAACCCACAAAACAAAACCCAACACCCTTAAACCAAAAGCCCAAACCACAGGAGCCCAAATTCCCCTTTAAAACCACCACCGTCGGCCCAATTCAGCCAACGGCCAGTCCCTCACCCGAGCCATTGACCTCCTTTTATTCCCCAAACCAAACCCAAAATCAAAAAAAAAACCTAACACCCTAACCCCTGACCCCTCGTCGCCGCACCCTACGCCCCTATCCCTACATCGCCGCACTAACCCTACGTCGCCGCACCCTACACCTGACACCACCACTCGCCAACACCGCCGCCTGACACCACCAACCCATACCCCTAAAAAAACCCGTTCCAAAATTATTATTTTTGGGCCCTTTATTTCGAATTTGAGCTCGGTTTTTGGGAGAATGGGGCTATAAAAACCCCTTGTGTTCTTCGAAAATGGAGAGGAGAAAAAAAGAAGAGAAAATCGAAAGATTTTCGGAAGTCCGATTGGATACAAAATATTTTTGGTTGTGTTCTTGATTTCAAGCATTTTTCCTCCCTTGTTTGTTCAGGAATTGAGTTCGAAAAGGTTTGTTCTCCACTTTTGATTCTCGGATTTTGACACCTGAGTCGGGTCGGGTCGACCCGGTTCGGACAATATTTTCAGAATTCTTGCATCTCATATTTCTATATGTTGGTTATCTGAAATTGGTGAAATTATTCGATTTCGGGTTGCATCACTGATTCGGGTCGGGTCACTGACCCGGGTCGGGTCGACCCGGGTCGGGTCGACCCGGTTCGGGTATTATTTCCAGAATTCTTGCATTTCATATTTCTGTATGTTGGTTATCTGAATTTGGTGAATATTTGATTTCGGATTTTGGATCACCGATTCGGGTCGGGTCACTGACCCGGGTCGGGTCGACCCGATTTTGGGCGTTATTTCAGAATTCTTGCATTTCATATTTCTATATGTTGGTTATCTGAAATTGGTGAAATTATTCGATTTCGGGTTGCATACCTGATTCGGGTCGGGTCACTGACCCGGTTCGGGTATTATTTCCAGAATTCTTGCATTTCATATTTCTGTATGTTGGTTATCTGAAATTGGTGAAATTATTCGATTTCGGGTTGCATCACTGATTCGGGTCGGGTCACTGACGGTCAGGTCGACGGTTCGGGTATTATTTCGAGAAATTCTTGCATCTCATATTTCTGTATGTTGGTTATCTGAATTTGGTGAATATTTGATTTCGGATTTTGGATCAGCGATTGGTCGGTCAGCGACCCAGTCAGAGTCGACCCGGTTTAGCGTTATTTCAGAATTCTTGCATTTCATATTTCTGTATGTTGGTTATCTGGAATTTGGTGAATATTTGATTTTGGATTTTGGGTCATTGATTCGGGTCGAGTCATCGGCCGGTGAATTCGACCAGATTCGGATATTTTAAATTCTTGCATTTCATTTCTTGTTCTTGGTTATCTGAAATTAGTCTTTGAGAAATCGATTTCGGGTTTGAATCAACGACCGGGTCAAGCGACCCGATTTGAATATTTCGAATTTGAACTCGGGTCGGATATTTTAAAGCCCGATCCTTTGCTCGTTTCTTTGGCACTGTTTCTTTGTTTTATTAATATCGCATTAAAGGCAATGAGTGAATTGAGGCCGCGCTTTTCTTCGTTTAAGCTTCTCTGTTTTTTTTTAGTTTAACTGTTTTGAACATCAGATTACGGATATATTATTGTTTTTATTAAGTTTCTTGTTTTAAATTTCTTATGACGGATATTATTGTTTCTTGTTTTGAATAAATACGCGTCTGTTGAGCGTTGTTTTTACTTTCGGTTTGCTCCCGTTTGATTCTGTTTTTCTTGTTTTAAACTAAACACCACGTCTTTAGGAATTATTTTCTGCCTCTGTTTTCTGCTTGCTGCCATTGTTCTTGTTTCAATTTTAATTTCTTGATTTAAACACGATACTACTTGGCCAGATGAAAAATATCCAAAGTCGATTTTGAGGCCTCCACGATTGTAAAGGAACGGAAATATAATTTCGGGCAATGATGAGGCTTAAACCTTTTTCCAAGATCAACATGTTTAGTAGGCGAGGTGACTAAAATAACCAACAAATTATATATTCCACCCAGCGTGATTATAGTGATCTTTTTCTATTTCACCGAGAGACCAACACGTTTAGTAGGCTAGACAATCAAATAAACCACATTAGTCATATGTTTCGCGTGCCACGGCGTGATTGGAATGTTCTTTTCAAAATTTAAGTCTGAGCCCTCCGTGATAAAAAATATTCACTTTGTTTTGAATACGGATATGAAGTTATATGTATTTAACTGTTTCTAACCGTTTGTTCTTGGACTTGCGGGGATTAAAGCAAATAAAGACAAATATTAAATGGAGTTTATTTATTTTATTTCTTTCTTTAATTCAGCTTTTTATCCGCTTTTGTATTGTAATATTATTTATGCACTTATGTAATTATTGAAATGCTTAGAATAGGCAAACTTAGGATTAATTCATAGGTTAGTTTAAGATTTGAAACATTAAGCTAGCTTATTTATTTGTAGGCTCGGTTAAATTCAAAACTTAGAAATCTTTCAGCTAGTTTATTTATTTTTAGGCTCGTCACGCGTATCCAAGATTTTCAAAACAACTTTTGTCATCTTTTATTTGCTTTATTAAATCATACCGAATAAGTTTATCTTTTGTCAATTTACAATTCATTGATTCCCCAAATTTTACTTCTTTGGCATTATAAATAATTTGTTTTACTATCAATTGTCAAATACATATTTTTCCAACTCTACATGTATTTCTCTTTAAATATCATACAAATGCATATTTTGAAAAAAATCTTTACATTTATCCATCTTTTAAAATGCATCTTTTTTCATTAATTATTTGCAAACATTTTTTAACTTCATGCTTCAAACATGCATTTTTTTCTAGTAATAATTAACCTGAGTTTGACCGGATAACCGCAAGTTAGCGGATCTTAAAGGATGCCTAACCCCTTCCCTTTAGGATAATAAAGAACCCTTACCTAGAATCTCACTAGTTTCGTAGACCTTAAAATTGAAGTTTACATTGCAGCACTTAGTTTAATATTTAGGTGTCCTAATTCACCGTAAAAATAATTAGGTGGCGACTCCTCAACCCTTTTACCCAGGAATCACCGAACCCGTCCGTGCTCCGCTCTCTAACCTGCGAGCGGGTCGAAAAAATGGGGCGCGACATGTAATATTTTGTAATTAAGTAACGTCTTATAATTTAGGTAAGATAGATTAGTCTTCCATAAGACAAAGGATATTATACTTGTATATATTGTACTATTGGGAAGAACATTAATCAAGAAATCATTTCCTACATGGTATCAGAGCCAACGATCCTTTGTCCTAAACCTTTTCTTTCTTTTCTCTTAGCCGAAATCCTCCCTTCCCTCTTCTTGTTTTTTTTTCCGCCCCCCTTAAGGGTTAATACTCATAAACCCTAAACCTAAAACATATCCTAGCTGACAACTACCCCATTCCCCCTCTCGGCTAGAACTTTTTTCTCTTCCAAAAATCCTACCACACTTTAGGGTTCTTTCATCCACTTTTCATCAAAACACCACCTACTTCTCCTCTTATTTTGATTCTAAGTGGACCATATGGCCGAAAAATAAACATTTCATCCCGCTCTTGCCGTTAATAACGTCAAAAACTTTATCTCTATAACTCTTGAAATGGAGAAAGGACAGTATACCTCATGGGTAGAACTATTCAAAATTCACTACCGTGCTTATGAGGTGATTGACCATATCCTTCCGTCCGAGTCACTGTCGGATACCACTGCGGTGGACAAGAAATTATGGTCTCGGTTAGATGATATAGTCCTTCAATGGATTTATGACACTATTTCGAATGATCTTCTCCATATCATCTTGGAACCCAATTCTACGGCTCAACAGACGTGGGAACGGTTGCAAAACATTTTTCAAGATAACGAAATTTCTAGGGCCGTTTAACTTGAACACCAAATTACAAATGTTAAATTGGATGACTTTTTCAACATCTCAGCCTATTGTCAAGAATTAAAGGTACTTGCAGACCAACTATCCAACGTTGGTTCTTCCGTGACAAATCAAAGATTAGTCCTTCAGTTGATTGCGAGGCTGAATGAACAATAAGACGGTGTTGCTATGTTCATTTAGCAAAGCAATCTGTTGCTTCCCTTTTACAAGGCCCGTTCGAGGTTAATTCTCGAGGAAACGAGGAAAGCAAAGCAGGCATCATCGGGCACAACCACCGCCGGAACGACTCTCATCTCCACCAACTCTTTTCCCACTGATTTGGACCCCCAAAATTCTGGTTCGGGGGGCAATAATACTCGTCAAAATAATGGCAAAAAATGGGGTTCAAACCGCAACAATAAAGAAAAAAATAATGGTGGAAAGGGACGAGGCCGGGGAGGTGGACAAACTGCTGGCGGCAGTGGCCAGCCCGAGTAGTGGCGGTAACCAGTGGAGCAGTAATCAGTGGGGACAGTACCCACCGTGGGCCTGGGTCCACACTGTGGGCCTGGGTCCCACAGTGGGCTGCCCCGCCATGTCCATATCCGACTTCTTCATGGACCAGGCCTCCTCCTTCAAATCGTCAACCTGGTATTTTAGGATCTCGTCCACAACATGCATTTGCGGCACAAACACCATCTTCTGTCGGATATGCATCCACGAACATTGACCAAGCCATGAGCCACATGAATCTAAATATTCCAGATGAGTCTGGTACATGAATACAGGGGTTACGTTACACATGACGACATCTCAAGGTAATTTTTGATCTTATTTTAATACGAGCGGTAATAAAAATATTATTGTCGGCAGTGGGTAGGAGATTTCAATTCGTGGTATTGGTCAGATAACACTACCCTCTCCCCACTAGGGATGACAACGGACCGGATCTGGACCGGATCCTACCAGATCCATTTTTCATACCTGGATCCAGATCCATCGGATCCATAAAAATCATATCCAAATCCGGATCCACGGATCGAAAAATTTGCTTTGCTAAGATTTTTTTTGAACTGACAAGCGATTTTTACTTAAATAACTGTTTACTGTGTTTCAATTTTGAAATGTTCATATGCGATATTTTGTTCATTGTCTTGTTTTGATTGTGAGCTATTAATTGAAAATTTTAGACAATGCCAATAGTTGTAGAAAATGTTGACTAGTATTTTCACAATGCAGAACTTACATGTTCTTAGAATCTTCACAAATGAAGTGAATATAATTTTAACTACTTGTCTATGGAGATGTTAGTCATTCACTAATATAACATTGATTTTATTATCGAAGTTACCTTTTTATTTTTGGATTTTTGAGTTACCGCGGGGTAAATTAAACTTGCAAGGATGTCCTTAGCAATTTTAAGAAAATACTTATAAAATTACATTCTATGTTATGGATATATTTAATAAAAAATGGATCCACGGGTCGGATCTGGACCGGATACGGATCTTAAATACAAGATCCAGTTCCAGATTCGATCCGTCAAAAATAGATACGGGTCCGATTCGGATCCGTCGGGTCCAAATTTTGAAGATCCATATCCTATAAAACGGATCTGAATCCACCGGATCCGGATCGGGTCCAGGATCCACTGTCATCCCTACTCTCCACCCACCTTTATACTTGAAAAATGTCTTACATGCATCAAAATTGATTAAAAACTTGATCTCTGTTAGACGATTTACAACTGACAACAATATTTCTGTGAATTTTGATCCGTTTTGTTTTTCTGTGAAGGATTTTCAAACAGGGATGCCACTCATGAGATATAATAGCACGTGTGACTTATATTCCATCGCCTCTATTTCCAGCAATCACATGGTCAAACCTTCCACCTTTGCGGCCATCTCTCCTAGTATATGGCACAATAGGTTGGGACACCCATGAGCATCGGGCTTTAATCAATTTAGGAAGAATAATTTATTTTCTTGTAATAGACTTTTGGACTCTTCTGTTTGTCAAATCTGTGTGTTTGGTAAACATGTTAAGCTTCCGTTTTCTCCGTCTACTACTCATACTTTTATACCATTTGATATTTTGCATTGTGATTTGTGGACGTCACATGTTTTAAGTGATGCAGGTCATAAATTCTATTTGCTCATTCTTGATGATTATTCGGATTTTTTGTGGACCTTTCCATTAGGACAAAAATCACAAACCTATAACATTTTGAAATAATTTAGTGTGTTTATCAAAACTCAGTTTGGCAAATCCATTAAAAGTTTTCAATGTGACAATGGGGAGGGGGAATTTCTAAATGCCCAATTTACATATTTTTGTCACCAAAATGAGATGTCTGTACATCTTTCATGTCCACGTACCTCTTCTCAAAATGGGAAAGTCGAAAGAAAGATTCGAACAATCAACAATATGACTTGCTCTATCCTTGTGCTTCGTCCACACCACCAACATTTTGGCACCATGCCCTTCAAATGGCTACATATCTTCTAAATATTCTTCCTAGTAAACTAATCTCCAATGTGGCACCCACTCAGGTATTATACCACCATCTCCCATCAGTTACACATATACGGGTTTTTGGGTGCTTGTGTTATCCCTTGTTTTCATCCACCACCATTCACAAACTTCAGGTTCGTTCTACTCCTTGCGTGTTTTTGGGATACCCATAAAATCATAGGGGATATAAGTGCTTTGATATGTCAAGTTGGAAAATCATTATTTCTCTTCATGTCATCTTTGATGAATCTACCTTCCCGTTTGCAACATCTCAAGTGGCATCCTCACCTTCATATGATTTTCTGGACGACGGAAAGAACACCCTACACCTCTACCCGTCCTACAAACCTCATCCCGTGACACAATGGCCCAATCCAGTGGACATACCGAGCCTACTGCCCCGACCCAAAATCCCGTAACCACTCAGATATCCAGCGGCCCAATTGTTTAACCACGGACCATGGAAACCCGTGCAATGCACATAATTTTTTGACCTAAATACCATTTTAACTTAACCATCTCAGTCCAACCATCACCAATACCAAAAAATCCCAAAGGTGACTTATCCGACCCGAATTGGAAAGTTGTCATGTTAGATGAATTTATTGTTCTTATTCAAAATAAGACGTGGGATTTGGTACCACGTCCATCTAATATGAACATAATTCGGTCTATGTGGGTTTTTTACCATAAAAAGAATTCTGATGGTTCTTTTGCGAGATACAAAACTCGTCTTGTTGGTGATGACATGTCTCAGCAGGTTGGAGTAGATTGCGATGAAACATCCAGTCTGGTAGTCAAGCCAGCAACTATCATGAATGTTCTTAGCTTGACACTTTGCAAATCTTGGTTCATTCATCAGTTGGATGTCAAGAATGCATTTTTACATGGCCACTTGCAAGTTGCAAGAAACGATATACATGCATCAGTCGTTGGGGTTTCGCGATCCTACTCGTCCAGATCATTTGTGTCTGTTGAGGAAATCCTTATATGGTCTGAAACAAGCTCCTAGGGCATGATATAACAGGTTTGCAGGATTTGTGTCCAAATTGAGATTCTCTCACAGCAAATCAAATCAGTCATCTTTATTTATAGGAATGGCACTGACATGGCATATATACTTCTGTAGGTTGATGACATTATTCTCATAACATCCTCCACTTCACTTCGTCAGTCTATTATATCCCTTCTTGCGGCTGAATTTGCAATGAAGGACTTAGGTACGTTGAATTATTTTCTTGCCATTGTTGTCACTCACTATGCAGGTGGTCTGTGTCTCAGTCAAAAGAAATATGCCGAGGAAATCATTAACAAAGCAGTGATGTCTTCCTGCAAACCATCACATACTTCAGTGACACTAAGGCGAAATTGAGTAACGCTGCATGTACTCCATACAGTGACCCTACACATTACTGCAACCTTGCAGTATATGACTTATACGAGGCCTGATATTTACTATGCGGTCCAGCAAGTTTGTTTACACATGCATGATCCGAAAGAAGAACATATGGGGGCTCTCAAGAGGATTATGCGATATGTTAAGGGTACTTTTAATTTCGGCCTTCATCTGTATAAATCCTCTATCAAGCATCTTTCAGCCTACACAGATGCAGATTGTGGTGGCTGCCCGAACACATGACGTTCTACTTTCGGCTATTGTGTGTTCTTGGGGGATAATCTCATTTCCTGGTCATCCAAACGACAATTCACACTGTCTCGGTCAAGTGCCGAGGCAGATACCGAGGCGTAGCCAATGTGGTTGTTGAATCATGTTGGCTCCGTAATATACTATTGGAGCTACATTGTCCAATTGAAAAGGCAACGGTGGTCTATTGTGACAATGTGAGTGCAATATACTTATATGGCAATCTTGTTCAGCATCATCGCATGAAACACATTGAAATTGATATCTTATTTGTCAGTGATAAGGTTGCCGGCGGACAAGTCCGAGTTCTCCATGTACCGTCTCGTTATCAGATTACTGACATCTTCACCAAAGGCCTTCCGCGCGTACTGTTTGATGATTTCAGAGACAGTCTCAGCAGACGAGAACCTCCCGCTAAGACTGCGGGGGATTGTTAGAGTAATTATGGGGCAATCCCATAAGTACCTTCATTCATTACTATTTATTGATAATGTAATATTTTGTAATTAAGTAGCATGTTATAATTTATGTAAAATAAATTAGTCTTTCATAAGACAAATAATATTATACTTGTATCTATTATACTATTGAGAAGAAGATTAATCAAGGAATCATTTTCTACCGTCAATACTGGATTAGTAAAAGAGAACGAAGTATTTACCGTCTTCATCAAACACAAATCATAACCAATAGACAGCACTCACATACATAAAAGTCCTAAACACAAAATGACCAAGTATTACACTATTTAAATATTATTCTCTTAATAACCGTGTGTAAGTTAAATTAGATCTACTTTTTTCGAATAAAGGAAGTGTAGTTTCAAAAAGAAAATTGTATTTTGGCTTTCAATTTTATCCCCCGTACTATTGTGCTTGACAATTTAGCACTTGTGTGAGGACATATAATTCATTTCACTATTGAGTTGACAAAAGCTTAACAAGCAGACTTGCTCAAAAGTCTTTTATTCCCCACACTCCTCAATAGTCAATACTTTAAGCATACATATACTACAGTTCCAATCGTGAATTTTTGACTATTGAACTATCCTTTTAAGGACATGAAAGTCTGTGAAGTTAAAGAACGTAGGAATTTAATATGACATATTCTCACACAAGATTTGTTGAATTTGCGATAATGTAATTCTACTTTCTTGATCTTTCAGTCAATAACTCTACTATATAAAATATGAATATTTTTCTAAGTGCACAACAAAATCAAAATAAAAGACATTGCTCTTGGACCCCCCCCCCCCCAAAATATATTGTGGACTTTGCTATAAGTTAGCTTTGTCATTTTCATAAATATAAATGATTATATGGCCTTACGTTCTTCATTTCCCCTTTTTAAGTTGCACTTCTAAATAGCATTTCTAAATAAGTTTTTGACAGGTTTGAATTAAGACTTAGTTCAAAACAATTGACCAAAAACACACTTTAAGTAAACAACAGGTAATTAGCTCATTTAACATGGGCTGCATAGCACAATTGCAATTTCTTAAATACAACAATAACGGATATGGCTCCTCTCCAGTGAGCCATCTCTCCATTTCCTCTAGTTGCCCCATAATTGTCTGACACGTGTCCCCTTCACAATTTAATGGACAAGATTTGTTTGATTAACTACAGTATATAACCCAAGTTAATAACCATTCTTTCTCCTTGTTCACCGCATTATTTATCACTTCAGCTCCAACCATTTAACACCCCCTGCTATCTATTGCTGCTCTAGGGGAGTTATATTTCAGCAATTTTATACATGGCAGATGTATATTTACAATTCGCTTTACAAACTAAAGTAACATCCATAAAGATTTTTTTTTTAACGTACATAAACAAAGGAAGAATTGAACAGAAAAGGAGAAACTTCGGAGAAATCGATTGTATGATCTTAAATAGAATCCATAACCATGAACTGAAAAAGTAAAAATGCAGAAGAAGAAAATAGAGGATTTCAATAGGATTTAGGAGCCCGAAATTTTCAGTCAAAGTGCATCCACACACATCTCGATTATTTTCATTAATGAAGAGGTATTTATATACAATTTATAATATTCAAATATGAAAAATCATATTCCTACTATACTACTAATATCCTAATTATACTTGTACAAGAATTCTACAATTATGGTAAATTTGTACAACAAATTCAACTTCAACAATGTAAGGCTCGGATCCCGTGATATACAATGGTATACAATTATAGGCAGTGTATATCACGTGTATACTTCTGTCACACCTCCGCATTCATAGCGGACGGTTGTCGTACGCTGAGACTATTTCTAAAATCTTCAAATAGAACCAAGGGGAGACCCTTAGTAAATATGTCTGCAATCTGGTATCTCGAAGGGATATGGAGGACACGTACTTGTCCACGAGCTACCTTTTCTCGAAAAAAGTGTGTCAATCTCGATATGTTTAGTGCGCTGATGTTGGACCGGATTCCCAGAAATATAGATTGTACTCACATTATCATAGTAGACCAAGGTAGCTTTCTGAATAAGAAAGTGAAGCTCTAATAAAAGATTACGCATCCAACATGACTCAGACATCACATTGGCTACGCCTCGATACTCGGCCTCCGCACTGGATCGTGATAAAGTAGTCTGACGTTTATGTCACGACCCGACTCGACGGGCCGCGACTAACCGCCCTAATGACGTCATTATACTAACCTGTCACACATAATCCAACAAACCCTTAATGAACTGAATCCGGCAAAGATAACGCTGTAATAACAACATATGCCAGTGGTAGGCGAGCCGGACAAGGTCGCTTTACCCCAAATGTACCGCTTCCCCGAGTGAGTCACAACTAGCCAACACAATATATGCAAGCCGGCTAAGGCCGCCAATGTGATAATATAATATATACACGGAACACCTCAACACGTAATACAATAACATGACCACCAAAACAGAAGTCATAACCCTTACATACGCATACAACCCACCACCGCTCACGCACTTATAAGAAGTTAACAACGCATATGATCGGACAGGCCCCCTGCAGTGTCCCCTAAATACAAACATAAGTCTAAAAGAGGTTCTGGTACCAAAATGACAAAGCTCGATCAAGGAGCTTCCCAACCCGCCGAGTAGAACCTAAACCGAGGATCACCAAGTCGAAAGCACCTATACCGCGGGCATGAACGCACTTCTCAGGAAGGAGGGTCAAGACGCCAATGTAATCGAGTATGTAAACATGAAATAATCGCATATGAGATCATAAGTAGCCAACAGTAAACAGAGATCAAGATAAAAGTCGATCCAAATCCAACCGCATAAACAATAAAAGCCGCTGCCTTATAAAATGAGAGTCAAGTCAAGAAAACATGAGCGTTCCGCCCATATACATATATATATTCAGAACGTGAACCTGGCCCACTAGTGCTGGACTCGTGGAATCATATCATAACCGCCCATGCCGACCTGGTAAAGTCATATCTCATCTATGGATCCATCCTACGCACCCGCTTCATCGTAGGGTCTCGTGAAAATGCATACTGCACAAAACGTAATCTTCCGGACTCTGAGGTGGAAGTAGTAACACTTAGCACGAGTAGATATCATGAGTAACCATATGCAAGTAAAAATTATCGTCCGACTCTCAATAAAATCATTGTAATAATGTCATAATAAACTCTTTGGTGAAAAATCATAGGCACTTCTCATAATAATCCTCTTTAGGAATTTAACTGTATAAGAATCAAGTAAGTCCGCCGTACCTTTATTAAATAAAAATCACGCCAAATAAAGAAGGAATAGTTCACATACCTCTTATACGAACTAATCAACTCAATATTAGAGTATGCCTCATTTTAGAACTTCAACCTTGTTGTCGAATTTATCTAAGTTCCACGGGTCCTTGTAAGCTCTATGAATGATTATCTACATCATACGGACGAATTACATCACAATCGAATCAACACATTAAAAACAGATTCTTAGGGACATTCTAACGTAACACCTCAACGCCAGAAACCTATATTCCTTCTATATCGAATCTATGCAAGTAGTGAAACATCCAACTCTCTTAATCCTCCTTATTATACTACTACAATCTCCAAAACAAGCACTACAATTTCACATGCAATCCCAAGAACTCCTCAAGAATCCCAATTCAACAACACCCAACCCAAATTGCATTTTCGACAATCGCCTTTTAGAACTAATAGCAAGAAATGACTCAAAATTGTACAAACTATAAAAACACAAGGAAGGTTACCTCATAGACGCGAAGGACGAGAATCGCCGAAACCTTACGCTTTGCACCGGGATTCGACAAATGTAAATAGAACCAAAAATCGATTCGCGCTGTAATCCTTTCGCAGACTCAAGGTTCTTGTAAAGCTTCTGAGTTTCTAAGCTTGTTCTTGGCTTCGATTCTACTGGAATCAACACCCAGAACACCTTGAATTCTCCCTCGTTTTGGTTATATGGAAGCTCCCGAAAATCCCCAATTTTTTGTCGAAATTTCATTAAACCCATCAACCGAGACTTCCTCTATCCGCTACAAATGTGACCATTAATTCCTCACAGATTCTTGATGAAGATGAAGGTTGAAGAAATGGGGGAAAATATGGAGAAAGAAGGCCCTTGTGGGCGCTGATAGCGGTCGGTCGATTTGGGGCTTAGCCACCCCCAAATCGTTTATAAAATCACACTTACCAACTCCCACTATAAATTGTCCCCTCCCTAATTAATTAATCCCACAATTAATTAATTATACACACAATTAAATTTCCGATCTCCAATTATTTAAATCTCGACGATTACTAAAATCCTCTTATGTCAATATCATAATTCCTGTAAAAAAATACCAGTCTATACTCCCTTCGGGGACACACAATTATTATTAAACTCCGTCGTCACTCTTACCAAATCTCAAAATTATTTCGGGATCACGCCATTTTATCTACTAATCCTCTTATTAATATACGCAAGTACAACAAAAAATTTTCCGGGTCCGGGTCTACTCACCTACGTTATGAGTTCAACCGCTACCCGAAAATACGGGGCGTTACAGTTTAGCCGACCAAGAGACCAATTTATCCCCAAGGAACATACAATAACCAGATGTCGAACGTCTGGTATCTGGACAACCACCCCAATCAGCATCGGTATGACACAAGAAGAGAGACGGAGGACGGATACAAATGCAATCCACAATCAAGTGTGTCCTGTATGTATCGTATAATGCGTTTGAGTGCATGCATGTTCTCAATCCGCGGATCATGCATAAATAAACACACATGTTATACTGTATAAGTAATATCGGGTCTCGTAAAAGTCAGTTACTGAAGAGCCCCTGCAAGACTACGATAATGGGTGGAATCCTCGTATGGTAAGCTAGACGTAGCACTCAGCTTTGGTTTTGTATCAATCGGAGTAGAAGTAGACTTAAAAGATGACATACCAACTCTATCAATAATCTCTGTCACATACTTTTTCTGTGATAAAAGTAGACCACCTGCATGACGAGTGACTGCTATGCCCAATTATCAGTTGTGAATTTTTGGACTGACGCCAAATTTTTAATTAAGTGAGGGGCATGAAAGACATTTTTTAAGATGAGAGGTGAATGGGGGGGTGACAAATTTGTGTGACCATAATCACGAATTGGAATTGAATTGTCATTACCAACAATTATGCCTCTTTTTTTGCTTATATTGAAATAAGACGAAAGATTACCTTGTGCCAATGTCATATGAGAAGTGACTCCGGTGTTCATGTACCAATTTGTGTCCGAAGGATTTAATCCAAGTGTATGCATTATGGTCTCGATACCCGTAGGTATAGGAACCGCCGACGGGCCAGCAACCGCGAAGGCCTGCTGAGGCCGAGGCCCAAGCAGACCAGCCGGCTGGCCAGGCCCAACAACAGGCTTTCCAGACCGAGTATGCTAAAATTGATGCAAATTTGGCCTCTGTTGGCCGGCCCAATTCACTGGACAAGGAGCTGGAAATTGAAACGGGTAGTCAGCCCACCGCCCTCTAGCCCAAAGAAGATGCGATGGCCTGCTAGGTTTCGGCCGACCGCTACGCTCGCTTTTTCGCCAAATTTCCAATTTGGACCTCGTTTTTCACCCCCGTTGTTCCAATTGGGAGTGGAATTAGCCGAAGATTATGTGGAGTAGGAATTTGATGGCAATTTCGCTATCATGGCAGAATTTGCTCTAGTAGTGGCCTTTTTAGCCAACCCTGCCTCTTCAAGGGTGAGCATAGACCGGGCTTGGTCAAATAAAGAAAGTGGGTTTCTTTGACGAAGGAGGATCCCAACACCATTATACGCCTGGATAGGCCTGCAACAATTTGAAGGACAAGACGATCATTAGTGACGGGCGCACCAACGTTCTTGAGTTGATCCACCAATTCTTTCAGCCTCTTACAATAGGCTGAGACATTCGAAAAATCCTCCATGGAAACATGAGAAAAATTCCTGCTCAAGAGTGGCAGCATGAGAATTTTTGTTGTCTTGGAAAATATCACGCATCCTATTCCAAGTTTCCATCGCCGTGGCGTCGGGCTCAATAATCTTTTATAAGAAGTCTGTAGAGATAGTGGAATATATCAATTGGAGAACGGTAGCATCAAGGGTTGTCCATAACACAGTGTCATCCTCCGGGGCAGGCACCTTCTCATTGCATGTGACCGAGGGGATGATGTGATGAAGAACCTGATGTGAACGTGCGTGAACTTTAAATAATTCCGTCCACATCGCGTATTGAACGTTTTTCATATCAAGAACAATATGGATGTGGTTCTTGATGTTGGAGACTGTAAGTGTGGGATGAAACATGTCATTTGATGTAGACATAACGAAAGAACAATATGTGAATTATGGATTGTTAAGATGAAGAAAAATTGGGAAGAGAAGAAGAAGATTGCACGGAAACCGAGGAGGTATCACGGCAATCAAGATGGGAGATAGGGGCCGCGGAAGTATTTTTGCCCTAGACTTCTGATACCATGAAAGAATATAATTCCTTGATTATTTTTCATTAATGAAGAGGTATATATACAATTTACAATCTCCAAATATGAAAAATCATATTCCTACTATAATACTAATATCTTAATTATACTTGTACAATAATTCTACAAGCATGATAAATTTGTACAACAAATTCGACTTCAACAATGAGGCTCGGATCCCGTGATATACATGGTATACAACTATGGGCCGTATATATCACGGGTATACTTATGTCACAAACTTTTGGATAATTAATGGTTGTGTGGATTTTGAACTTGACTGTACAGCCGAGTTCCTAACTTTCTTATCTCATATATTTAGTGTAATGAAATCAAAAGCTTTCATAGTACTGGAGAAATCACAAGTAAAAAATTATACTACTATTTTTCTTGATTTGCCGTTGCAACTTTGAAAAAGATGAAACCGGTTCCTCCCATCAATATTGGTTCTCAAACTAATCGAAGCCATCAAAGCTTCATGCTTGATGTGAGAGGACCGACGGTAGCAGAGAGGAGAGACCAAGAGAGGACAAATTGTCTGACAAGCCGATGGGAGAGAGTGGAGAAGAGAGGGAATGATTATTTTGTGAAGGGGAAAGTCCCGAAGGCGAAACCCCCTCCACCTGTACCAGAGGTCTCTTGGCCAGGTGGGATATAAATCGATGGATATGCGTGAGTGGCAGCCCTGCAAGGGAGAGGACCAACGAGACACGAACCCAGCAACAACCCTTGCAATATTTCAGCAAAGACTGTCACCATACGAATTCAAACCCGCGACGTCGGAGTGGTTGTACCCCAATCACCTTGCCACTTACCAACTTGTCTGAGGGCTGAGAGAAGGAATGATTATTAACTTGGGTTAAATGCTGTAGTTAACCAAACAAATCTTGTCCATTAAATTGTGAAGGGGACACGTGTCAAACATTTAAGGGACAACGGGAGGAAATGGAGAGATGGCTCACTGGAGAGGAGCCAAATCCAACAATAATCACACACTTCGGAAAATAAAGAGGTCTTATAAAAAATAGTTATAAACTATCAAATATGACCTCAAAATTCATGCGTGAAACACACTGTTTAAAACCACAGAGTCAACTATGTAAACTTGTAAAGTAAGGGAGAGCATCTACAAACCATATTCCACTTAAATTAATCGCCACGTAAATTAATTGTCTCAATTTTCCTTCTACTCGTACGATTCGAAGATACATTATTTTCTTAGAGGTCTTCTTCATCCTTTATTCACTGGATAAGATCCCACCACTTTTGACATGTAAGTCCTCCGTCAACCATACGTATGCAACGATTAATTAAGATCCTCAAATACTAACTTACTAAAGATACAAACTTTTATTCATTGTACTCTTCCACGGCAAGAAAGTATAAAATTTGCAACAAAATTTTAGCAATAATAAATATATTATTATTAAAAATCATAAATGGCAACACAATTTTAATATATTGCTGCTAAAAATGTAAAAGACAACAAATTTAATATGTTGTTGTTGCGAAAACTTTTTGTATCGGAGATTATTGCAACGACATACAATAATTTTTGTTGTTGCGAAAAATACTTTTGGCAACAACATCCAACATAGGGTAACAAAAATGTTGTTGGCAAATGCGTTTTTTCTTGTAGTGTTCGTTTCATTTTATGTGTCTTTCTTTGATTGGATATGAAATTTAAATAAAATACTAAATCTTGTGATTTTACATTAAAAATGTGTGTAATGTACTAAAATACTCTTCAATCTTATGGTTTCAAATAGGAAAATTTTCTTAAGTGTACACTTGGTTGACTTACATTGCAAAAATATATATAGCCCAAAACTACATTGCAAAAATATGGCCCAAAAATACTTTTATACAATGCTATACACTTATATATAAAAGAAAGGTACATTATGTATATAGGTGTATGAAAGTATATAATTTGTAGGTATATACTCTAAAAAGATATAATTATATAATATTATACACGAAAATACGTACTTATACAATTATATAATATTTTATAAGTAGGTATAAAACATATATCTGGATTGATTACATTATATATATGGGTGTATAAAGTATAAACATATATAATAGTGTATAAGAGGTGTGTATACACCCATACACAATATTATCCACTATTATACACCCACTACCCTGCACCTACCGGTTTCTCCACGCCGACTTAACCACCTCCGGCGATTTTTCCACCGCCGTGCGCGATCCGAGATTTCTCACCGGGACTCATCATCAGAGCTCCGTCGTGCAACAACCACTACGCCACCGCCGCAACTATTAATCAATGATTTCCTTCTCTCCGTCTCCACCGTCAACCATCGCACTTGCACCTTCACTCTCCGTCGTCGAGTGGTGGAGCACTGTTTCCTTGTACACTAACCAGATCGAAGCTAACATCTCCAGCTCCGTACTCATTGCCGGTGAATACTCTGACCAGAGGTACTAACAAGGGACCTACCTCACTCGTCTCACAAGTGGGTATGCTGGTGAGGATCCGTGACGCCAACATAGATCGGTGATTTGTGTGAGATACAATGGGCGCAACAGAGAAAGAGATGGTAATTTTTTATAAGATTTAAAAAGATGGATCAATTTTGATAGCATTGTTATTCTAATTAACATAAATTAAGTTTTTCAAATATGCAATGTGGAAAATTAAGGTAAAGAGTGACTAAGTATTAAAAAAAAGCAATTTTTTTTAAAACAGGTTTAAAAAAAATATGTTACATAAATTTAAAGAGGGAGTATTTCATATCATCTCAACACGTATATAGAGTTAGGATTTAGCGAATAATTGTTTTAAGTTTTAACACATAAATTTTGTTGCACAAAGAAAATATCACAATTACACTTTTTTTCAGTCGCTATGGAGCCTCTAAAAGACATGAATTAAAGAACGTAAATGTCAAATAAGAGTTGAAAGCGCAAAATAAGTCATTGCGTAAAGAAGATATGTATACCCTCTAGCGTAGTGCTTACAAATGTAACTTCAATGATTTACGAGACTAATAATTAAAGAGTAAACGTGTCAAAATGTTAATTAGTGTAGGAGTAAAAAGGATGAACTATTATTTTGACCACGGACCGACCATAGCGAAAGAGTCATATTCTCACTGTTTTCTCTTTTATTTCTTTCGACCGTCCAAAGAAAAAGCTCCTGTTTTCTGTTTAGAATTACGTAGTAAAAAGACCGAGTCGGACTCAAATCATTTTTTGAGTTTGGAAGATCATTCGTAAATTCGTAGCCGCTACTCTTTGAGTGTGTATAGGTAAACTATGCTCATGTGCAATAGCCCATAAATTATATAAAAGAGATGACTCACACTAAGCAAATTCCGTGCGACGAGCTCTACCCAAAAAGCAAATTCCTTGTTGTTATAGGCAGTGGTTTCAAACCTGATCAAACCTTCATTGTGAAAGAAATATATAAAAGACAAAAATAGTATTTATTATAAAAATCAGTTAACTGAGTCACCCTTGCGGATTCTTTTTCTCCTCCTTCTTTTAACTAATATATAAAATAAATATTATATCACATTTACTTATTATAAAAATAGACACTTTTCCTTATGTGTAAGATTATAAATAGTATTTTTTTTATAAAGGGTTACTTATGAACTTATTTTAGTTAACTTAATAGTATAAGTTTTTATTTGCTCTAGCTAATGTATATAAATTAAACTCTTACAAATTCATAAGATTTTGTACCTCTGATTCTTAGTGCATTTTTATTTGTCCACTATATTAAAAATAGATGTCCATTTTTACTTATCTAGTGAATTAAGATAATTTATCATTTAATTTCTAATTTACCCTTATTATTAACTATAATCATATCTTAAAATATTAAATTTATTATATTCAAAAACTGATATAGTAAATTTAATCATTTTATGAATTACTTGTTAAGGGCACGATGTGTCAAATCAAATATGAACAAGTAAAAGTGGATTGAGGGAGTATTATACATGGTTTTGAATTTGATGACAGTACTTCACTTGAGGAAAAACACGTTTAAAGTTAGGGCTGTCCAGTGGGCCGGGTTGTCCCGATCCCAATCTGCCCCGACCCGCTCCGCTCCCTTTTAAAAAAATGGAAGCGGGGTTTGAATTCGGGACGGGACTGGGGTTCGTCCCACCCGTCCTGATCCTACCCGTCTCGCCCCGTTCCGGCCCGCCTCGTCCTCCGTCCCGACCCCCCTTGCAAAAATAACCTTTACACAACTGCCAAATTTAGACTTTGGTCATTGTGCAACGTCTGTAACGGTCATTTTGACCCCCCCCACCCTATAAACCTCCCTACCCCCTTAATATTTATTTTAACCCTATTTTCAACTATAAATACCTCATTTTTCTCACAAATCTTCCTACCATCTCTCTAATCTCTCTATCTATAAGTCTACATTGCCTACTAAATATTTTATTTTATTTTCTTATTTATATCAAAGTTCAAAAATTGGGATTGAAGTTGGCAACTAGCTTGAGGATCATCCATCGAGCAAAGTTTCAATTTTCAACCTCGATGTTACGTCGATGTTACGTCGATGTTTGGTACCTTCGTTCCTTCTTTAAATTATTATTGTTACTTAATTTTAATTATTGTACTTAATTTTAATATCTTAAATTATTTATTTTCATAATTATAATGGAACGAATTGGACGTTTTATTTCTGGTAGAGGTACTAGGGGTAATAGGGGTAAGAGTGCATCTTCTAGTAATCCTAATTACGATGATTTCACTCATGTGGATGAAACTGATTTTTTTGATGTTAATATTAATATACCATTAGATCATGAGGTATATTCTACATCTGAACCAGACTTTAATTTAGAAAATGGATTAGAAGATAATTTAGATAACACACCCACTAGTGCACCTCCACCCCAGACTCAGACTCTGAGCCTGAAACTCAAACTGGAATGCCTCCTATTCCCCGTAGTATGAGTCGAGGCCTAAGTCAACGAAAATTAAAATCAATTGCATGAGATTTTTTTGTTAGGGACATTGATAATCAACTGGCTAGATGTAAATTTTGTCAAGAAATTTATAAATTTAAAATCGAAAAAGGTCAAGGTGGGCCGGGAAGTTTAATGAGACATGTAGAAAACTCTCACAAAGCAAGGTATAACCAATATCTGGCTGAAAAATCGGGTATGCCAATGCCTTCTGAGTTGGGACAAGGTTCACATAGTGTCCCCGACCAAGTGCATGGTCGAATTAACCTGATGACAGGGGAAATTATAGGTCCTAAATATGATAAACACAAAGATAGGATAAACATAGCAAAATTAGTTGCGGTGGAGGGTTTGCCCTTTTCATTTCCTTCCTCTCCTAGTTTAATTCATTACATTAGAGAAACGTATAATCCTGCTTTTAACGGTTTTCCTAGATCAACTGTTAGAAGAGACGTTTTTAAATTTGCACATGAGTATCAACATTATTTATGTGATGCATTATATCATTTTAATGGCAAAGCGACTATCACTTCTGATATAGGCCGTAATTATAACATGTCATTGGATAGATCAGACTTGGTCTATGCAAAAACGTATTTTAGCATATAGATATATTGGTGATAGGCACACTGGATTATTTATTGCAAGAAATATTCATAAAATTTGTGAATATTATGGAATAATTGATAAAATTATGATTGTTACATTAGATAATGCTACTTCTAATGATTATATTGTAAACCTTTTAAAAACTCGATTAACTCCATCTTTTCCCGATAATTTTCATATAAGATGTGTATGCCATATTTATAACTTAGTTGTAAAGAATGACCTAAAACTTTTTGAAAATATTCTTGATAAAGTACAATTTGCTATAAACTTTATTTTTAAATGTAATAAAATACAAAGACGCAAAAAGTATAAAAAAACTTATCATGATTGTGGATTATCTTATAGAAAAAATTCAAAAGAAGTAGCGACTAAGTGGAATTCTTTGTATGAACAACTACGTGTTGCTCACGAGTATAGAAGACATATAACTTTATTATTTAACACTCATAATTAAAATACAAGGGATATACTTGTAGATAATGATTGAGATTTTTTTAGAACTTATTGGATTTTTAGAGAATTATTTTCTAGCTACTAAAGAATTTTCTGGTATTTATTATCCTACTATTTCAACTATGTTATTTTATATAGCTCTAATATTTTTGTTATTTAGTGAAGATATGCAAAAATCATCTTACGCTCCATCTATTAAAAATGTTTATAAAATTTAAAAAAATATTTTTTTCCTATTCCCACTATTTATATTATTGGTGTTGTATTAAATCCGACTATTAAAGTAGACGTTTGTAAAACACTTGTTGATTTATGAAAGTATAGAAATACTTCCACTTTCAAGTCCAAATAAAGAACCAACTCATGAACCAACTAGAGAAGAAATTACGTCTAGTATACACACGGAATACAAAAAAATATATATATTACCAAGAACAAAGTGCAAATAATCAACTGGCTTATGTACCATCTTCTTCTACTTCGCTGCAACCTTATAAGAGACATGATGTTTCTGTCTCAAGTATTCAAGGCCTTAGAAATAGAATGTATAGTGATTCAACTTCTTCGCAAATTAGCGAGTTTGATGCTTGTGTCTTGCAGGGTGCTGTACCGTACGAAATAATTGTCAATGAAGGTGGACGTGAACACTTGTTGAGTTACTGGAGGGAGAATGAGAAGACATTTTCGACACTAGCAAAGATGGCTCGAGATGTGTTGAATATTCAAGCGTCATCAACAGCTTCGAAAAGCGCTTTTTCTGCTAGAAGGTTTCAAATAGGAGAGCACATACACTCATTGGCGGGAGACAGCTTGGAGATTGCAATTTTATTCAGAGATTGAATTAGAGCAGAGCGTAGAAGGTGCAGTCAACCAGAGATCAATGTAGAAGACGACTACAACTACAATAAAATCTTATCCGAGGGAGCAGGAAGCGACGTCGAACAATTTGACCAACAACTTTCAATTCCGACAGAAGATCCTCAAGAGATTGTGAGGAAATTAGAACGAGTATGGTTGACTATGTAATTTTTTTAATTGCAATTTTACTATGTGATTTGCAACTTTTGAACTACAAAACAAAGTTGTAATTTTGAAATTGTATTACAAAACAAATCATATTTCTATTAAATAATATAAGAGGCGCAAAAACAGGCTTGAGATATTTTTATTTACTATCTTGTTCAATTATTTAAGTGTTTAAATATATATTTTATAAAATTAAGTGTCTAAAAATCCCAAATCCCGCAACCCGACCCGTCCCCCCAAATCTCGACCCCTTTTCCGGTGGGATGTGGGACGGGACGAGACCTCTTTCCGTCACGCCTATCCCGGCCTGCCAGTCCCGCCAGATCCCGATCCCGGCCACCCACCCCGTCTCGCCTCGACCCGGCCCACTGGCCACCCCTTTAAAGCAAAGGAAATTGTGGCCTAAAAGAAAAAGGATATGACACCTATTCAATGTTTCCAACTAGGATATAAAATCATGAAAATGAGATTGGTGTTCTTTTTACTACCTTTTTGCCGCGCACACACAAAGCATTTTTTTTAATTTCTCGGTTATAGTCCAGATGAAAAGCAAAACCATTCGCGGATCATTTTCAAGTTTGATTAAAATCAAGAGTAGTTGATTACATCTCACACTTCTCTTTTCACACTAACATATTCATAAAGATATATATATATTTTAAATTGGCCTACCAACTTTATCTATAGATAATTAAATGAACAAGGGTGAGGTATGATATCAACTTTTATAGCCTCTATAGTTACTGGGCATATTGGTCAATGCCGTAATTAAAAATATGGACTAACTTTTCCTTATTAAGTGCAAAACAAATTCAAAAGAAAAGACAACTTAAATTATTTTTAATCCTAAATAATTGTGACGTTATGTTTAATTGCAACGTAACGTTAAACTACTTTACAACTCGTGAATTGATTAGACAACCCAATTTCGCTGCTTTCCCGCCAAATGAATACTTGGTGGACCTATATTTTCTGCTATAATATGTATTTGTAAAATTAAATTTGCTTAGTCATTTTTAAATATGAAATTACTCATATATAAGCCTACTTTAATTAACTTTTGTGTATATGAGAACATTTTTCACCATAACTTGTTCAATGGGACACCTGATCATCCCTCTTTTACAAACCTATACAGTCAAGCCATTGAATACTTTAAGGTGTGCATCTATAATAACTATTTACGAATATTCTCCGAATATTCACAATATATTTTGTAATTATGATAAGTGTATATTTAAGGTAACTTTGGATTCTTATTGTATTAGGAATCAACCTCTGTACAACTATATATATTGTGATTAATGAAAGGAATCCCTAAGGGAGATTATTCCAATCTTACATGGTATCAAGAGTCAAACCCTACTCCCTACTCTTCACCTCCCAAAGCCGCCGACCACCACCCTATCTCTTCTTTCTTCTTGATCGACGACCACCATGTCTCGTCCCTCTTCCCATACTAATTCCGGTTCCTCCACTGGTACTTTTGACAACCTCCCACCACGTTCATCATCTTCTTTTCATCCGGTTTTCGCCGTTACCAACATCAAGAATTTTATCCCTATAATTCTTGATCAAGAAGACTGTCAATATTTCATGTGGACAGAACTGTTCTATATTCATGCATGTGTGTACAATGTGCTAGACCATATTGATGATTATGTTCCTCGTCCCACCGATATTGCCGACTCGACATGGCATCGCCTTGACGTCATCGTCAAACAGTGGATATACGGCACCATCTCAAAAGACTTGTTGTGTACTATCATGAAAACATGTGCTACGACACGTGACCTTTGGGTATAGTTAGAAGAAAATTTTCAGGAAAATACTCGGGCCGTGTATTTGGAAGAGCAGTTCAACAATACGCGTCTCGAGAATTTTAACAACATGTCCGAATATTGCAAATAACTGAAACTCATAGCCGACCAACTTTCCCACGTTGGGACATCTATTTCAGAAACCAAGATGGTACTTCAATTGATTGCTGGTTTACCGAAAGATGAATATGATACACTTGCGACGATGATTCAACAGGCCAACCCACTATCAAGTTTCAACAATGCACGTTCACAACTATTGTTGGAAGAAACCCGCCGTGCTAAACAAGAGGAGCACAATCAAAAGGCATTAGCCGTTGACGGCATGTCACCACCGGCGGCCAACACCACCCAGCCACCACCGCAAGACCACCACCAGCAGTAGTCCCGTGGTGGAGGGCGTGGTTGCAGAGGCCACAGTAATAACAACAAAGGGAAAGGTCGCGGTAAGGGCCACCGAAACCAGCAGCCAGGCCCAACCCCTGCTCCCTATTTTCAGTAGGCTGGGCAGCAACCTTGACCCAATGTCGGGAATTGGGCCTCGCCTGCATGCCTTTATCCAACATCAGGGGCCCAATTCCAGCAGGCTTGGTCACCAGGTTTCTTGGGCTCCGCCCCAGCCAACAGGCAGGCCCACCAGCAGCAGCAGCAGACCCACATGGTTTCGGTCCCTCAGTAACCACAAGTCAGCAACCTGGCCCCCACTGATTTGGGCCAGACATTCAACACCTTGAACCTTCAACAACCCGATGAAAATTGGTATATGGACACAGGAGCCACATCCCATCTCACCCGATCATCAGGTAATTTATCTCAAATGATTCGATTAAAGTGTCCTCAATTTATTACTGTTGATAATGGTCACCGCATTCCAATTGAAGGTTACGATTACGTCCATACCAAACATTCCCACCCATCTTTCTCCATAAATCATGTCCTTTACACACCTAACATCATTAAAAAATTAATCTCTGTTAGAAAATTCACTCGCAATAATTCTGTGTCTGTCGAATTTGACCCTTTTGGTTTTTCTGTGAAGGATCTCAATACGGAGAAAATTCTTACGCGCTGCAATAGTGTGGGAGACCTCTACCCCTTCACTAAATCTTTCGTTGTCAGACCACATTCACCTATCTCCCTTGCTGGTATCTCTCTGTCAACTTGGCATAACAGACTCGGACACCCTGTTTTTAATATTCTTAGGACTAATAAGCGTATTCAATGTAATAATGGAAAACTTGCCCAACACTATTTTTCTTGTCCGCTTGGCAAGCATACTCGTCTTCCATTTATGTCATCCAACAGTGTTACTTTTTCTCCTTTTGATATTGTTCATGCTGATTTATGGACATCTCCGGTTGTTAGTTCCTTGGGTCACAAATTCTATCTAGAATTATTAGATGATTTTTCACATTTTATATGGATCTACCCGTTGAAATTCAAATCTGAAGTTTTTGCCAAGTTCCTTGAATTTCAAAAATTCATTAAAATACAGTTTGAACTATTAAATATTTCCAATGTTATAATGGACGTGAATTTAATAATTCGGCATTTCACAATTTTTACTCTAACCAAGGCATGGTTTTCCGTTTTTCCTTTCCCTACACTTCCTCCCAAAACGGAAAGGCTGAACGAATCATACGTACCATCAATAACATGGTTCGTACCCTTCTATTTCATGCCAGTCTTCCACCACCATTCTGGGTCTATGCTGTTAAAATGGTAGAGTACCTCCTTAATATTTTACCAACCAACACTCTCCAAAATAAGACCCCAATCGAAATCTTATACCGTAGGTTCCTATTCTATGACCAACTCCACATTTTCGGTTGCCTATGCTACCCCAACCTAGCCTCTACCGCACCTCACAAACTAGCCCCACGAACCACGCCCTGTGTCTTCATTGGTTTCTCATCTAATTATCGGGGTTACCTGTGCTATGACATAGCCACTCATAAAATCATTGTCTCACGTCACGTCACATTTGACGAGATAAACTATCCATTTTCAAATCTCCAAAAATTTCAAACCACGGATTACACATTTCTCGATGAGTCTACTTTGTCCCCTATGATCCAGTCGATGTGCCACAAGCAGTTCACTGTCCCGACAGGGACTGCTCCAGCAACTCCGCCACCACCGGTGTCCGGCGTCATCTCTGACCACGCACCACCTAGCTCTCGGTCGAACCTTCCACTAATTGACCCCCCTTTGTCACCTACCCGACCAATGGTACCTCGACCAATCATCGCCCCGAGCCTAGCCAACACCCCTCCAGAACCTGCAAGCTAGCAGCCACAAACCACTGACCAACCACTGCTGCCTACACACCGTATGGAGACTCGTGCCCAACACCAGATTTTCAAACCCAAGGTTCACTTCAATCTTTCTACACAAACCATATCAGCCATTCCAAAAATCCAAAACTAGCCAAATTGGACCCTAATTGGAATGTGATCATGTGCGAGGAATTTAATGCTTTAACCAAGCAGAACACTTGGGATTTGGTACCTAGACCGGATGGTGTGAATGTTATCCGGTGTATGTGGCTATTTCGTCACAAGTTTAGAGACAGTGGTGACTTGGAGCAGTATAAGGCAAAAATGGTTGTTAATGACACTAATCAGCAGGAGGGTATTGATTGTGGTGAGACATTCAGTCCGGTTGTTAAACTGGCTACTATTCGGACTGTTCTCAGTATTGATATGGGCATGCATTGGCCGATTCATCAGCTTGATGTCAAGAATGCATTTCTTCATGGGGATTTGAAAAAACCTGTGTACATGCATCAGTCCCTTGGCTTTGTTCATCCGGCAGTCCCGCAGTATGTATGTCATCTCAGAAAGTCATTGTATGGCTTGAAACAGGCACTCCGTGCTTGGTATGATCATTTTGCCAGGTATATTGTGCAGATCGGATTTATATGTAGCAGGTGTGATAACTCTCTCTTCACTTTTCATCGAAGTAGCAACACTACTTATTTGCTAATATATGTGGATGACATTGTTCTTACTGCCTCCTCTGACGGTTTGAAGAATGAAATCATTGCTCTACTAAAAACTGAATTTGTTATGACTGATTTGGGCTAGCTGAGTTATTTCTTGGGTATATCTGTGACCAGATCAGCAACTACTATGTTTCCGTGTCAGCGCAAATATGCGAAAGAGATAATGTACAGGGCTAAGATGACAAATTATAAAATTATGCCAACTCCGATTGACTCGAAATTCAAGCTTAGTGCCAATGAGGGTGCGCCAGTTTCTGATCCCACCCTATATCGGAGTCTTGCAGGTGCCCTTCAATATCTTACATTCACTAGGCTTGGTATTGCATATGTCGTTCATCAGGTGTGTCTGTTTATGCACGCCCCTCGAGAATCCCATTTTGCTTCCCTCAAGCGTATTATCAGATACATTAAGGGCACACTTGACTTTGGACTGCATCTCTACCCCTCTGCACCAACCAAGTTACTCTCCTACACGGATGATGATTGGGCAGGATGCCCGGACACACGCCGCTCCACCTCGGGCTACTGTGTATTTCTTGGGGATAATATTATTTCATGGTCCGCCAAGCGGCAGGCCACGCTATCCCGTTTGAGTGCTGAAGCAGAGTATCGCGGAGTTGCTAATGTCGTTGCTGAGATCTGTTGGCTCCGAAATCTTCTTTTGGAGCTCCAGTGTCCACTGCGAAAGGCGTCTATAGTCTACTGTGACAACATATCTGCCATCTATATGTCTCACAATTCGGTCCAACATTAGCGGACCAAGCATATCAAGATGGATATTCACTTTGTGCGTGAGAAGGTCACCCTTGGTCAGGTCAAAATATTACACATGCCTTCCTCCTATCAGTATGCAAATATTTTCACAAAGGAACTACCGAGACAGCTCTTCACCGACTTCTGATCCAGCCTTAGCGTTCGGCCTCCTCCCGCTCCGACTGAGGGGGAGTATTAGCGAATATTCTCCGAATATTCACAGTGTATTTTGTAATTATGATAGGTGTATATTTAAGGTAACTTAAGATTCTTATTACATTAGAAATCAATCTCTGTATAACTATATATATTGTGATTAATAAAAGGAATCTCTAAGGGAGATTATTTCAATCTTACAACAATCATGCTAGGATTAAAAGCACTATCTCCATTAAATGGGAACAACAGAACCAAACTCTTATAAGCTTAACACTGATGGATCATGTCAGGGGAAATAGGTGGAGTATTTAAAACAATAGGGAAACTGGATCTTAGGCTTTATGAAAGGACTTTCCCATACAACAAACAATCTGGCTGAATTAACAATCATTATAAAAGGGCTTCGAATTGCAGTGGAAAACAATCTTACTCCTTTAGAGATTTTCGTTTAGCCCTCAGGGGCACAGGCGAATTGGTAAGTGGCAAGGTGATTGATGTATAACCACTCCGACGTCGCGGGTTCGAATCCGTGTGGTGACAGTCTTTGCTGAAATATTGCAAGGGTTGTTGCTGGGTTCGTGTCCCGTTGGTCCTCTCCCTTGCAGGGCTGTCACTCGCGCATATCCCTCGATTTACATCCCACCTGGCCAAGAGGCCTCTGATACAGGTGGGGGGTTTCGCCTTCGGGACTTTCCCCTTCACAAAGAGATCAACACTGATTCTACAGAGGTAATAACAGTAATTAAAGATGGACTTTTGTCTTATAACTTCATTGTTCATAAATGCGGATCCTTAATGAGAGCTCAGACATCAGATGCTAAAGCAAAGCTACCAAATAAAGTAGTGGACCTTTTGACAAAAGAGGGTGGGAAGCAGCAGCTTTTTGATAGGGCTATAATATTAGCAGTTCCTCATATGTTTGTTAATAATATTTTTTGGGCAGACAGGTTAGGAACTGCCTATGATCGTGATATTTTGCTATGTAATGCCCAAACGGGTGGTATCCTGGAACAACTAACTGGCTCCAATGCCAGAAACTCGAATGTAATTATATATATATATATATATATATATATATATATATATATATAGTGTGAGTGTCTAGTTAATTAAAAAAAATGACTTCCACTACTTATAAACGGAATTTATTTTCATTTTCAAACATTTCAATTTTGCTCTATATTAGTAGCCCTCCGTCTACTGATATATATATATCATCTTTTTCATTGACATAAAAGGCAGCACAACTCCAAGGGGATTTACTTGGTGAGATAATGCATTTTTGTAGGTCATTGATCTCTTTTTGACCGTGAATAGTCAGTTCGTGATTTATTGAATAGGACGGGCTTTTGTTGGGATGATTTTTTCATCAAAATCAGGCTCGTAAGGGAATTTGACAATATATTTCTTACGACTCCAGAAGTGTTTAGTTAACCAAAAAAAATGACTTCCACTATTTATAAACGGAATTTATTTTCATTTTCAAACATTTCAATTTTTGCTCTATATTACTCGCCCTCCATCTCATAATAGATGTCACTTTCATTTTTGAGTGTGAATTTGATCAATTTTGAAGTTAAATTAGATTAAATTAATTTAATATTTTAAATTAAATTTAGATATTTAAAAATTACACTAATAGTACGATAAGTTGCAATTCTTCTTATATTAATATGGTGAAAAAGTACATCTTAAAATATTGAATCAAAATTTAAATAGTTTGACTCTCAAAAAGTGTAATGTGATAAGTATTCTCGAACGGAAGAAATACTTGTTTAAATGATCAATTGTTAGACAATTCTACAAGTATCAAGACAACACTTCCCTTATGCTCTATATATATCATCCCTTGTATACAAGTATCATATTTTACCTGCCGATGCAGAAAATAATTTCTAAAAGAAAAATATTTTCACAAAAAAGCATTTTAATTTATTCATTAATAGGCGGAGTAGTCGAGGGTTTTTTGGAAACAATCTCCCTATCTTGGTAGGGGTAAGGTCTGCGTTACACTCTACTCTTCTCAGACCCCACGTTGTGGGATTTCACTGAGTATTGTTGTCTTAATACGCGGAGTATGATACTCAGTGGCGGATCCAGAATATGTATTAAGGGGTTCAAAAATATAAACAAGTAAACACACGAAGAAGCCAAGGGATTCAACGTCTGCTAAATATATATAAAATAATTTTAACCTTGTATATACATTGTAATTTTTCGCCGAAGGGGTTCGGATAAACCCCCTCGGCCCTTACTAGCTTCGCCCCTGACGATACTAGGTACTAGTTCAAATGAACCTAGTATAGCTTTTTCTTAAATGCTTGAAGTATATTTATAATAGGAGATTCATTAAATATATACAAAAAAACATGAAGAATCTACTAACGAAAATGAGCTATGAATTCGATGGCGACTGACAAGTTAAAACCGATAAACTCCCAATCCCGATTTCCCATACCATGCTCATCAACCACACCTTTAATTTATCTTGTGATAAGTTTTCTTCAACTTAGTTAGCTTGAACATTTTCCTCCATATGGGAATTTATCATTATCATCTATTATAAGTCATGTTCGATCAGACTCAGTATGCTCGAAGACTAGACAACAATAAATAAATCAATAAATAAATCAAAGTGACTAAAGTTAATATTATACGGAGTAACATTTATCCTCTGGTCTCCTAAAAAAGAACAGATTGAGGAGGCTAACAAGATATATTATTTAAAACGAGTAAAAGAGATGATTTATGTACTTGATTATGTGGATGCACTTTGATTTTGTTTATGTCACAGCCTAAACGCAACAATTGACTCCAAGACAACGACAGATATATAGATTAGAGATAAACATGATATATAGTAAACAAATAGTACTTAAAGTTAATTAAGTTAATCCATATATAGCAGCTGTGAATCAGCCTATTGAAGTGTGTGACCATCTGATCTAAAAGCTTAAGCTGTTAGATAGAACACACTTTTAATAGTTGATTATATTCTCAACAGCCCCCTCACGTGCTGGCCTGGTTTTTTTTCATGGTCCAAGCACGTGGAAATTCTTTTTGATAATGGGTGGCAGTGAGGTTCGATCCCAGGACCTTTGGCCTGCTCTGATACCATATTGAAGTGTGTGACCATCTGATCTAAAAGCTTAAACTGTTAGATAGAACACACTTTTAATATTTGATAACCTCACCGTCACTCATTCTCAAAAAGAATTTCCATGTGCTTGGACCATGAAAAAAAATCAGGTCAGCACGTGAGAGGGCGTGTTGAGAATATAATCAAATATTAAAAGTGTGTTTTATCTAACAGCTTAAGCTTTTAGATCAGATGGTCACACACTTCAATATGGTATCAAAGCAGGCCAAAGGTCCTGGGATCGAACCTCACCGTCACCCATTCTCAAAAAGATTCCACGTGCTTGGACCATGAAAAAAAATCAGGTCAGCACGTGAGGGGGCGCGTTGAGAATATAATCAAATATTAAAAGTGTGTGTTCTATCTAACAGCTTAAGTTTTTAGATCAGATGATCACACACTTTAATAAGCTTTTAAATAGAACACACTTTTAATATTTGATTATATTCTCGATATTATTTTGAAAATGACATACTATTAAATATTAATTAGTGGAAATTTAATCAGGATAGCTAGCAGCTAGCTAGATTTATTCAAAGACGAAATGTGAACCAGGAAAGAATCGAGAACTATTTTTCACAAAAATGTGTTGATTTTTATTTTGGGGTTATTTGAGAGACTTCACTTCATAACACTAATTTCCCCTATGATCTACAATATTATGCTTACGATTTACCTTCCTGATTTTTTTAACCTATTTATCATTAATGTAATCGGTGAGTGTTGAACTCTCTAGCTACTAATATTTTAAAAGGTGTTTTTGGGTGAACTTCAGGGCGAGGCATATCAAAAATGCCACGAGACGTACTGGTGTGGCATAAGTATCGTGGGGCATAAGCCTCAACCTTTCGGAAGTTTGCCTAGGCGTAAGCCCCAAGAACTTTTTAAATTTTGAGCAAAATTACTTAATAAATCTATTTTAAAAAGTTAAGTATCCAAAAGTTAACTCATAGTAAATTAGTTTTTCTAATTGCTTATCTTAATTTCATAATCTTTTCTCTTTATTGTGTATAGACTAACAAATACACTTTAGACCTTTGTATGCAAAGTTCAAACTACAAAGCAAAGAGTTTTATCCTCCAATTCTTGCTATACTTCCATACTTGCATTTTCCTTTTTTATGCTTTATTTTCTTCAAGATTCTCTTAGTTCGTTTGAAGCGTAAATACTAGTTAGGAGACTTACGAATTTTTTCATAGTGGAAGCGTATCAGCAGTAACCACGACTAGTATCACCGGTCGTCGGAAATCCTCACAAAGTGGATGAATCCCCATGTTTTCACAATCTAGATATCCCTCTAACTGAGGCAAGGAATTAACCCTAATTCTAATTGTTTCTTATTGTGGAAGATCATTCTTTTTTTCTACACCCATAATGGTGTATTTATAGGCTAGTAATAGGGTTTAGGAGGCGGACTAGCTAACAGACTAGTTAACACCCCTTATGGGTGGACCCTTTCCAATAGCATTTTTCCAACATCTCCCACTCACACATAAGAGAGTGCTTAAGATTCACTAAGCTAAGTAAAACATACTCTCCTTGAAATTCTCTTGCATCATTTCATACAGGATAAATAGGTCGTGCGACCGATATACTACGAGAGCACTTTGCTATACATCTGTTAGGAATATATAGACTCTCATTGTTGTCATGAAAATCATCAAGTATATCATAAGAAGTATGCTCAGTGCCCTAGATCATTTGAATCACATTGATACATCACACTTTGATCTCATGTATCATAGTTCTTGTGTTCACAATTATGACCCATAAGTCATAATTGGTACCAGCAAATACAAACTAAATGAGATTCCATTAATGATCTTCCTCTTCTCACGAGTTTCTCAACTTGTATCCAACTTACTTCTCTAGTCATGCTCCGCCAAACTGAATCTCTCATGGTCATTTGGTAGCATGCTAAGATAGCGAACATCGAACCAAGCTTCGAGCCACTGATCCGAGTCATGAGGGTACTCAATAAGGTCTCACACGACAATAAGTCGAGATAAAACTTATGTTAACCCTTTTTGATTGATATTTGCACACATGGTATGAAACATGTGCTACAATATTTTATATTTTCCCATAGAGCGTATGTCTTTATTTCATAAGATAATGATGTACAAATGATATTCAAACACCATATGCATATGAACTGAGTTTCTTGATCTACTCAATAAACATGAACACACATTTGGCCTCTCGAAGTAGACTAGGTGAAACTTAGTTCTACTATAAAAATACTAGAATAACATTTTGTCATTACTTGTGAGATGCTAAGGATCTTTAAGCCACATGTTCTCAAATTATCCTTATGATAATTTGATAATTTTCTTAAGATCTCGTCTCATCCCTCATCAATACTAAATTGATGGAGGTGGTCACATGTGTGAGAGGTTGACCCTTGTCTACCCGACATACTTTTCAATAATATCAAAAAATGCACCAGGAACATTCCATAATATGAATGTACAATAAACATTCACAGTAAGAATGTACACAAACATTCAAATAATAAGTGTATGCAAATTAAACTTATTTAATTTTTAAGAAACAATAAACATGAACATTGGGAAAAATAAATAAAAAATCAATGCTATATTAAAGTCAACATAGTCCTCGAGATCATGTGTAAACAAAAACACGCATCTCTAGGATCTGACTTAGTCAATGGATCTACAACCATTTTTGCAGATATACTTTACGTTCAGTTCTTTGCGTGCAACCATGTCATCATAAAATTAAATTTGATGTCAATGTGTTTGACTTTACATTGATATTTAGGATTCTTGATGCGCAAATAACAGCTTGACGGTCACAAAGACTATCACTAATTCAATACTAATTATAGCATCAACACATGACTAAGAACCTTTTTAACCAAACAATTGATTGCGCAACAGAGGAGATGTCACACCCCAACCATGGGGGGTGTGGTTGGCATCCGGCACCCTAAGGTCCAAGCGAACCAACTATAGTATCTGAATCCCATGACACAAAACTTGGCCGACATAGTCACAAAATTATCAAATACGATATGGAATGCAATGATACCCCGCACGCAGAAGAAGCCCAACAACAATATGTGCATGTACATAACTGAGGCCGACAAGGCCAAAACAAGACAATTGTGCATACAAACCAAATCTACAAGCCTCTATGAAACTATAATTGTAATGGCCAGGATAGGCCCCGACCTACCCATCAACTGTAACTATACCAAAATGCAGTTCATGACTCTGACTTGGTAGTTTAGGATGAAGTGAAGCTTATCAATCAACCGTTGAACTCACAAGCTCTTACTGGAGAGGCTTTTCTGTGCCTCTACCTGAACCTACAACATGAAATGCAGTGTCCCCAGCAAAAGGGACGTCAGTACTAATAAAATATACTGGTATGTAAAGCATGAAAAGAAGTATGAAAGTATAAGCTGTAAAACATGACATAAGAAGCAATCTGATACTCTGATATCCTGTGTACCACGTAGGACAAATAATGAAACTCAGAAGTTGTACTGAAACTTCTATACATATATTTTAATATATAATCTACCATCGGCTTATAGCTTGAGGTGTGTATATCAGGTACTGCCCTCAGGTAATAGTCTGAGGTGTGTGTATGGATGCATATATAAATGCCTGCCCTCCGGCTATAGCCCGAGGTGTTTATAATGCACATGTACAACTGCCCACCGTCTATTTGTTGGGTAGTGTGAATAGTATACTGTAATAGTAGTATTGGCCCATTGACCTCTTTATAACTTAAAACCTCTTTACTTTCGAATGACTCTTGGTCAACTCGACGATTAACTCTTTGGAACGCTCCTTTTCAGAGGTTTATGATACTCAGATGAACAACCAACAATCAAGTGGTATAAATCATGATAATGATAAGAGAAACTACTCCTGACAAGGGATAAATGATATATGAATAGAATAGTTTTTTTGACGTTTCTTTTTTCGAAAATGATAAACACTTGGAATTCATGCTTTTGAAAGAAGGGAATAGTTTTACATACCTTGTTGCCTTAGCTACACGGATTCCATAAGCTCTTGTATGCTCTACGGAGGAGTTTCTACATCATATGAATGATTCGTATCAATAACGGACTCATACTTCAAAAAGATATTTATTGAGACACTTTGTCGAGCACCTATCGTGCGTAGAATTCATATAATTTCTATAGCCAAACTCGTACATGTAGCAACACAACAATCGTCTCCAAATCTCTATACTTCACTTCTCAATACATACATCAAGAATTAGCTACCCATACTAATCCATAGCTTTAAAGAAACAACCTATCAACAACACAATATAGTTCTAAGATCCTTTTAACAACCTTAAGGTAGTTTCCTACATATATCCACAATATATATGGGACCCATTTAGCATCCCTTATGGGTGGACCCAACCCAATAGCAATTTTCCAACATTAGCATTCTTCAATTTATCTTTTTCAAGATAGTTTTTAGTTTTAATATTTCTTTTGGTATCGCTCTAGTTTAGATAATTTTTTGAAAACTCTATTATGGCTATTTGTATTATAATGAGTATTAATTTGTTATCTAGTTTTAGGTTTTAAAACAATAATGTTATGTTAGTCATTTTTATCTTTGAATTAGTAGGATAGAGTATCATTTTTACAACTTTAATTATGTTTCATCATAGTCATGTTATTGGTGTAATGCATCTTTACATCATTCACTTTTTCAAGATTTATTTAATGATTCATGCACATGTTAGCATGTTAATAATAGATATATAAATTTTCCTACTATTTTTTTGATTTTTTAAATAATTTTAATATATTTTTATTTATATATTTATTTTATTAATTTATAAAAAATTAAATATTCATATTGTTTATGTTCCGTGCCTCAAAGCTTACGCCCTCTCGATGCATATATAAAATGTCTCTTACCCCCACGCATTTTAAAAGAGTGCTGTGTACTAAGTACCATGATCAGTTAAAGCGTTGATGTCGATATCAAGAAAATATCTTCATTTTGCCCAACAAAAAACATGAGTTTTCCCAGTATTGGATCGAGCCCACGTCTTTGGGCAACTTCGTGAAGTACCGGAAGGTTCTACGGTATTAAAGTGGATCTTAAACTTGGGCTGCTTAATATGTGGGCTATCTTGGTAGGAACTCAATTGTACCCAGTAGCAGTTCACCCTATTATTTAAAATATGTTCAATTTTTCTAATTTATTTAATTGACGATCAGTGTTGATAAATTTCAAACAAGAACTTGTTTGCCACAGTATGAGAGTACTTTTCAGTTTTGTAACGATGTTAGATTAGTTAGTTTTGATGGTTAGCTTTTGAGAGGAGGAAGTTTGTCTCTTATCGGTGAATTATAAGAAGATAAATATGTTTTAAAACTTTCTTACCTTACTTGATTTGTATCATTTGAAGGAAATTTTGAAAGAAAAATAAAATTATATTATTGAATAGTTAAAAATAAATACTTGTGAATTTACTGAGTTTGATAGATAAAATTGACTACTTTTCCCCGCTACAAAAAATATTTCAATGATTTTAGTTCCATAGAACAAAAGTTATAGACCAAATACATAGACGGCCTTTTAAAACACCTAAATTAAAATTTGTTCCAATTTGAACACCTGGTGTAAATATAAAGTGTGCCCATTAGGTGGTTAGTAGTAAAGGAATATGTTCCTTAATTTTACTGATGAATAATTTACAATATATATAAGGTTACAAGAATATTTAGTTTGATACAAATTAGGTAACTAATTAACCTAATTACAAAAAGATTATAATTCAATCTAAAATAGGAGATATACAATTAATACAATTAATGAAAGAATATTATGAAATATTCTATTACACCTCCGCAGTCGAAGCGGGAGGTTCTCGAACACTGAGACTGGCTAAAAAATTATCATATAGCATGCGCGGAAGTCCTTTGGTGAAAATGTCGGCAATATGATATCTGTAAGGAACACAAAGGACACGAACTTGACCACGAGCCACTTTTTCGCAAACGAAATGAATGTCCATCTCAATGTGTTTAGTGCGCTGATGTTGGACGGGATTTTCGGAAAGATATATCGCACTAATATTATCACAGTAGACCAATATTGCCTTTTGAATCGGGTAGGGAAGCTCAAATAGAAGGTTACGGATCCAACAAGACTTAGAGACGACGTTGACAACACCTATGTATTCTGCTTTTGCACTGGATAGGGATAGTGTAGGTTGCCTTTTGGAAGACAAAGACAATAGGTTATCTCTGAGGAAAATGCAATAACCAGACGTGGAGCATCGGGTGTCAGGAGATCCACCCCAGTCAGCATCAGAATAAGCAGTGATACCAGTGAGTGAAGACCTATATAGATGTAATCCGAAGTGAAGTGTACCTTGGACGTATAGTAAAATACGTTTGAGGGCATGCATGTGTGCTTCTGTCGAACTGTGTATGTGCAAGCAGATTTGTTGCACGACATAGGATATGTCTGGTCTCGTGAATGTGAGGTACTGCATGGCCTAGTCATGCTACGATAGTGAGTGGGGTCTGAATATGAAAGGCCAGAATCAACGCTGAGCTTGGAATTAGTGTCTATAGGCGTGTAGGATGGTTTGCAAGATGTCATACCTGCACGGTCAAGGATCTCTTCGGCATACTTCTTCTGATATAGAAATAGACCGCCAGAATGTCGAGTGACAGAGATGCCCAAGAAATAACTCAGGGTGCCCAGGTCTTTCACAGCAAACTCATATGAAATGAGAGACATAATGGACCGGCGGAGAGCATCAGATGATGTGGTGAGGATGATGTCATCAACATATAATAATAGGTAAGTCATGTTTGTACCCTTGTTGTAGATGAACATGGAATGATCAGAACTGCTGTGTGAAAAACTGATAGAGCAAACATAATCGGCGAACTGCTGGTACCATGCTCGAAGAGCCTATTTCAGTCTATAGAGCAATTTTCGCAACAGGCACACATAATCCGGATGAATAGGATTCCAGAAACCCATAGGTTGATGCATATATACCATTTCATAAACATCCCCATATAAAAAGGCATTCTTGACATTAAGTTGATGAATGAGCCAAGACTTGGATATGGCAATGCTGAGGATGGTTCAGATGGTTGTGGGCTTTACGACCGGACTGAACGTTTCATCACACTCCACTCCGACTTGTTGAGACTTGCCATCACCTACAAGACGAGTCTTGTACCTCTCAAAAGAACCATCAGATTTCTTTTATGTCTACAAATCCACATAGAATGAATAATGTTAGCATCAGGTGGACGGGGGTACTAGGTCACACGTCTTATTATCAATAAGAGCATTATATTCGTCAATCATTGCGGCTTTCCAATTAGGGTCGGACAAGGCATCCTTTGGGTTACGAGGGACAGGGGAAGGGACAACTAAAACGGAAAGGTTAAACAGTCGTTTAGGTTTATGAATTCTGTGCATGGCACGGGTTTCCATGGTCTGAGAGTGTCTCGGGATGTGGGATGGGAGGGGGGTTTGTCGTGGGACTGCCGGGAAGAGGAGGAATGGCAGGGGTGACGGTACTGGCTGGCCGAACCTGGATTTGCCGAGAGGTGGTTGCGAAATCACCCTAAGACCGGCTATTCCGGGCCACCGTCGGCAGAACCAGGTGGGCAGCTAGCCCCGGACTGGCCAAGGTGGTGGTAGGTGGCGGGGTCTAGAACGACGGATTATGTAAATGGTGAATTAGAAGAGAGTTTAAGCCATCATCTAGGAAGTCGTAGGAATGTCGGTGGCAAGTGTAGAGATGGAAATCAGAATTGAGACTTATCAAATAAGACATGACGTGAAATAATAATTTTACAGGTCGACAAGTCATAGCACAAGTAACCACGATGATTGGCAGGGTAGCCCAGAAACACACATGGGGAAGACCATGGTTGGAGTTTGTGAGTGGTCGGACGGAGAGGGTAACAAAGACATCCAAAAATACGCAAGTGTTGGTAGAAGGGGTTCCTACAAAATAGAACTTGGGTGGGCTACCGTTGAGCTAGAGACTTGTTTGAGATTATGTTTAGGAGATATGTGGCAATAGAGAGTGCGTAAATTCAGAATTGAGGCGTGAGCAAGTAGGGAACGAATGAGGTTGTTTATGGTTCAAATTTTTCGTTCGACTTTACCATTTTGGGAGGGTGTGTGAGGGCAGGAAAAACGAAAGGTAAGACCGTTTTTGGAGCAAAACTGTTTGAATTGGTTATTATCGAATTTCCTGCCATTGTCATATTGAAAACATTTAATGTTCTTTTCAAATTGTGTTTTTACGAAAACACTAAATGAAAAAATAATGGGGTAGACCTGAGATTTATTTCCAATTAAAAAAGTCTATAGAAAGTTGGAATAATCGTCCAAAAACAACACATAATTTCGATGGTCAGCCGTACTCAAAATAAGGGATGTCCACAAATCACTATGTATGATATCGAAAGGCATTAAAGTATAATTTGTGGATGCAGAAAATGATAATTTGACATGTTTCCCAAAAACGCAAGATTCACATATACGAGTCCTAGAAATACAGTTGTAATTAATAAAATTATTTTTCCTAAGGGAGCGTAAAATAGTGTCTCCCGAATGTCATAATCTAGAATGCCATAAGGAAGACGAAAGAGCAACAAAGGTTGAGGGAACTGAGGCTGGATTGTTGACGGCATTTGAAATATGGTAGAGATCTCCGGTGCTATCACATGTCATTATTCGTCTCCCTATCGTAAAATCCTTTACAGTAAAATCAAAAGGATCAAAGTCAAGGAAAACTCAATTGTCAGTTGTGAAACATCGCACGAAGATTAGATTCTTAATGAATTTAGGGGCATGAAAGACATTTTTTAAGATTAGTGGTGGATGAGGTGGGGAAAGGGAGGAATGACCATAACCACAGATGGGAATGCCTTGTCCACTACCAACAATAATTTTCTGATTTGAATTACTCAAATTGGAATAAGACGAGAGAGTACCTTGTGATACTGTCATGTGAGATGTGGCACATGTGTCCGTATGCCAATTTTCGTCTGGAGTGTTGAGTGACATTGTGTTGGTAGATGCCTCAATGTCAGTCGGTGCATAAGTCGATGGTGGGGGGCATGTGCTGTGTAGGCTTGTTGTGGACGTGGGCCAAGTATGTCAGGTTAGGCCTGTCGGTTCTGAGGTGGAGTCCACGAGGATGTCGTATACGGGCAAGGAGGGGAGGCCCATGACGATGGTGCCAATGCGGCCCACGGCAAAGGCTGCGCCGCTTGCGATCGGCCGCCGCCTGCGCGTCATTCTTGTTTAAGCGAGGATCGCCCCTTCACGCCGCCGTTGTTGCCTGAATTACTTTCGCCGCGGCCCTTGTCGGACCGGGAGGCTTCCTTTATTTTATTGATGAATGGTTTACAATATATATAAAGTTATAGGAATATTTACTTTGATACAAACTAGGTAACTAATTAATCTAATTACAAAAGGATTATAATTTTACCTAAAATAGGAGATATACAATTAATATAATTAATGAAAGAATATTAAAAAAATATTTTATTAATTAGGAACAAGCCTAAATTAAGGTGTCTAAGTGGAAATTAGTGTCAAGTTTAGTGGGCTGTTTATGTATTTGGCCTTATATAACATTCATGAAACTAATCCGGCCTGCTCTGCCTTTGCTGGATTATCTTTTGTAATATCGTCACTTATATTGTTCGGATATTTGTCCACAACATTTCGGCGGCCCTCGAAATAGTTCTTTTACTGTCGCATTCGCGCAGCTTTGTTAACAGGGACTTATAATCACAACACGTGTTCCCTCAGCAACTTCTAGCATTGAGTTATTAACATGACATGTCTATTTCTATACGTGTCCGCTTTACTATATATATTCGACATCTCTATCGTTTCCATTTCACCAACAACTTCAATCACTTTGTGAAATAGAGAAATGGAAAGTATGGAAACTCCTCCGAGGTCAGTCGATCCTCTGGTAGTCGGAAAGGTGATCGGAGATGTTCTAGACATGTTTGTTCCGGTTGTTGAGTTTACTGTCGAGTATAGTTCTAAACAAATATCCAATGGAGTTGAAATAAAACCGGATGCAGCTGCACAAAGGCCTAGAGTTCATATAAAGGGTTCTCCTGATTCTAATAATCTTTACACCCTTGTAAGTCTACATATACTTTTTTTTTTAATCAAGTTGTAAGTCTGCATATACTTGTACTGTGTCCCAAACATTATTTTTAATGAAGTGAGATTAATTACTATTGTTTTTGAAAAATTTAATTGAGTCTTTATTAAGTAAAACATAGAGTATTTTAGATAAGTATGCAATTGAGTGTCTTTTAATTTCAAGGGCATGCAAGAATCTTAAGTATTATAATTGGGTACGCTAATGGAAAATTTTCAGGTAATGGCTGATCCAGATGCTCCTAGTCCCAATGAACCGACTTTTAGAGAATGGCTCCATTGGTAACATATTGTAATTTGTTTAATTTCTCCTTCAACTGCACATGCATATGGTCCAGTGGTTTTATTTAATTTCAGCCTTATATTGAGGTACATAAAGTTGTTTTAATGTGATGTGGTACTGTTTCTTGCAGGATTGTCACGGATATACCAGAGGGAGGCAATGCCTCTGAAGGTAACATCAATTAAGATGATTATTGCTCTTATTAGTAGCATTATAAATTAGAACATAATTTAATTTTCTCCAAGTGAAACACTTGTATATGTTAATTTAAGTTATATATACGGATAGTATGTGTCGTGTGTCTACTTGCAGGTTAGCTGCCATTTGATTTTACCAAGTTGCTATATTAATGCATATTATTGGTATTACATTATAAGTTGTCTTAATGTAAATACATTTTATTCTATCAATGCATAAATATTTTTTCTCTACACGTTACTTGTTCATGTGATGGGGTTGCAGGGAGGGAAGTGCTGGAATATATGGGACCAGCGCCACCAGCAGGGATACATCGATACGTGTTCACTTTGTTTAGGCAGACGGAGGCGGAGCAAGTGCCCCATAAACCACCAGAAGGGCGTTCCAATTTCAAGACTCGCCAGTTTGCAAGTGACAATTTGCTTGGTCTTCCTGTGGCTGCCCTTTACTTCAATTCACATGCTGCAAACAAGAAACGTTAGCTAGCTACCCTACCTACTCGATCATCACTAGCTGTCTACAATGTGTGTTTTTATCATGTTGCTATAGGTGTATGATAAATCTCTCTCTCTCTCTACATACATATATACAGTGTAATTTCTAGCTTATGCTTGTTATCGAGAGTTGCAAGTGCTAGGTATATACCAGTATCTACACGGAGTTATGTATAGCTGTGTTTATATATGCAATTACATTTTTAATAAAATACATACATGTACTGTTTGATTATATGACTTGTTTGTATGTTAACATAATTTCTTTTCTTAACATTTGGATTCAAGAATAGTGAAGTGCAGAGCTTTACACTGGAAGCAACTATGTAGAGGAAGTAGAAATAAGCCAAGTAATCCATTAGTTCAAAAATGTCTTCTAAAGTTTCCTAGAGGGTAGAAACAAAGTTGTTCCCTCCAGAGCTGCCTTAATGGTAAGGACACAACCAGTAATGTGAGTTAGGAGTTTAAATTGTAGCAATGAAATTATGGACATTGAGAGAAACATAGAAAGGACACCTAAGAAAGCATGTACAATGAATATTGAATAGTATATGTTTTCATGGCATTTTATGTGTTAAATCTGCCACTGGGTAGATCTCTGAATTTCATCTTCAGATTCCTGATATATACAGAACAAAGCCTTGACGAGTGACAAGGATCTTAAGCAATCAGTATAACACTCAACGTTCCTTTGTTTCACACCTCTTCTCCGTCGAAAAAATGTACTAGATCCTATTCCCTAGCAGTATGTATAGCATGAACCTGCAAAGTCTATGAGATTGCATCAATCAGTTTTGACAAATATCCTATAAAAGGTTTTTTAAGTCTTAGAAGAGTCTTATACCAAGTATTAAACTTACTATTGCTTAACAGATAGATTTGCATGTCCATCATCTTTCAAGAGGATTGCTTGGTCTGTGTGAGGTCGCGAATTTCTGCAATTGCATCTTTGATCCCACAAAGAGCCATTTTCTTCACCTGCTAGTCAAATCATAACAGTTATATTAATGAGCCTTATGGATGGTACGAAGAGAGCATATACGAAAAATAACAAGGTTTTCAAACATGAGAACATGAGAACATGAGATCTATTTTGGACTAACAGACTACAACAACAAGTGGGATGACAACAAGTGGGAACACAAGTGGGATGACACTTGTGGTTCCCACTTGTGGTCTGGGGAAGGTAGAGTGTACGCAGACCAGTGGATGCATAAATAAAAAGCTAGATGTAGGAACATTTTTCTTTTGAATTATAAAACTAGATCCAGGATCAAAAGTACACACACTTGCACACATTTTTCCTTGTATAAAATTGTCAAACATGTGTCTGCTACCAAATATGAAAGCTAACAGAAGTCTAGACAAGCATAAAAACTTTGTAAATACATCAGAAAATGCCATGTTCAGATTTCCATATTATAGCAGTTTTAACCAATTCTAGCAAGTAGAAAACGGGGGAGTATTGTGAAACTTGCCTCCAGCACTTCTCCCCTGGCTTTATGGTGCTCAGGAAGTAGGCGAATTTCATCAGTTACGCGGATACATTCAGCAACATTTTCAGGCGAGATGAAGTCCAAAACAATGTTGATGCATGACTGCAGACAGTGAATAGAATCTTGTCGGTTATTTTGCTCTAAAAGAAACAAAGTCCCCAGAAAACTGACAAATATGTATGAGTAGAATCGATGTTAGGCTGGTTTAAGGCTCCTTTAGACATAGAAGAGCTAATGATAACTATGGAACAGTTCACAGCATGTTAAATCAGAACACGCAAATATGGATGGCGGAATCGAGAAATAATGATTATGGTAAAAATAATATAAATCAAGTGCAAAATCATAATTTATGATTCAAATGCACTTTGTGGATATCTGCTTTTTTTGCTATTCCTAATCTCTCTATAAGAAAATTCCAATTCCTGATCGTGAAAAAATCATGCATAGCACCTAGTACATATAAATAAGTTAACTATATTTATTGTTTAGTGTCGTCCTATTCAAGGAGTCCGTGGGTGAAAAGGCGCACACCGTAGGCGAAGCACCAGCCGCTTTGCACCTAGTTTCAGGGCATAAGCGTTCCTCATCCGAGCCGTTAACAACACTGCTATCAATAAGTTTCAGTTAAAAATACTGCAAACTAACGAAACAGATATCTACTTACTTTAAGGAAGTTACAGAGCGGAAGATGTCACCTTACACAAACCAGCATTTGAATATGGTGGGATCTATTTAATTAATCCAGATATTCTTTGCTAATATTTTCGCCAAGTCTGACATTTACTTTGAATTAATCCATGAATGACTATAAAAGTTCTCAAACAATATTAACATTCTGTCCTTGGTAATTAGGTTCTTTCTGTTTTCAAACTAATTCATGGGGTTTAAAACAAGAATTTGCAGTTCTTAATTTTTTGTTCAAAATATCCAATATAGTAAAATCCACATGAGCAGTGAGGAAATCAAGTTTGCCAGGCTACATTCTTGGTTGTCCGATCACACAGGTGAAATTTCTTATTCTTTCAAACTTCGTTACTACAAGAACAGGAGATATACCGGTTTTCTCACCAAATTGTGTGAAGAAGTACGAATGTCAGCATTATGAAGGATACCTTAAGTTGTTTGACTTGGTATGGACATCCAGCGGGGATGACAATAGCTTCTCCAATATGTTGTTCAAAAGTCCAAGGTTGAACATCTAAAAAGTAATAACATTAGGAATCAGTACTGATTTAATCCAAATGATAAAAGATAAAAGAGGACAAAGCAAATATACCAAATTCCTCCTTGAGCCTCAATTTGTGGAATGCATCAAAGAAGAAACTTCGATCAAGAATTGGGTGAACAACCTGCAGCAGACACATGCCAAAAGATGGATATTAAGTTAATGACTATTGTCATACTCTACCTTTACCACAAAACTCTTGGTACAAAGAACTGTACATGTTTGGAATAACCACGCGTGGAGGTGAACTCGCTAGAATGCCTTTTGAGGTACTCTAGAAGCTTTGGGACGTCCTGTCTGCGGAAAACGTCCCATTGAGCACCTGAGGTTTTTACTTCTTTCTTTGCACTATCAACATCTTCAAAAAGATAATCACCGTCTGAATCTTCAGATCTTTCAACAGATCCAGAGCAGAACATTGAGACATCAGACTCAAATTCCGAGTCAGTTTCATTGTCACTGGAGATATTGCCATCTTGGTCTCCGTACCTTTGACCTTTTAGTGAGTCACCAGAGTCAAAAGGCACTTCAGCAATACCATCAGGCAACTGTCCACCAGTTGCATCCTGCAGACCGGATTCTTCTGTGTCTCCACTATGCAGAGATGATTTTCCTTTCTGATCACTGGAATAGCTGGTAGATTCCTTGTGATCTTGAAGTTTCTTGTTTTTCATTGAACATTTTATTTTTCTTACTTGTTCCTTGGAAATGAGAACATCGGTAGCACTTGCCAGAATATTAACCTGAGCAAAATCCAAATGACACCAATCAGATTTCAAACATCATCTCATACGCTAGATCAATCCTTACTCCAGGATGGTCTCAATGTTCAATTGCTTGCAGTCAAGGTAAGAAAAAGAACCAAAAATAGAGATATTAGCAGAAAATAAGGCCTACCATATCATATGATTCACAAGATAGGTTAGTCATAAATTCTGCCTGAGATAGTTCTTCTGGCCCACCATAGGAAATATAGATTGAAGGTCCTAAATCAGTTTCTGGCATTTCCGGTGTCAATTTAACTGCTAGATTTAGAAGACCAGATTTTGGATTCATATACTCTTGAAGTGGTAAAGCCCGCAAGACCTCAGCATGGTGAGCAGGAAATTGTTCTTTGAATAGATGGGAAGAAAGCCATGCTCTGAATTTTACCATTTCACGCTGCATTGTTGCATGTGTTTGCCATTCAAGTGACCCTATAAATATCTTCTTTCTAGCTATTTCAACCTACAAACTGCAAATAATCAGGCCATGATATTGGTTTTTACATAAATATGTACACTGTCAGGTGCTACTTCATATATACAAAAGAAAAACATAGAAAATCAATAAGGAGGATCATCAGTTGAGAAGATTCCTTACAAAGCACTACTAGTCTAGTGCAACAGAAAACAAATCTGATTAAAAAGATGTAGATTAATTGCAACTATATTTCTTTCATTTGTTAATTACTAGCGTGAGAATTAAGTTTAGTCTGCCATTTGTTCGTCCTCTTTAGAATGTTTTATTATTATTATTAACTATTAATTTTCTCTTCCTTTTCTATTTCTACAGGTGGTGAGAATGCAGGGTGCAAGGCGAATACAAATTAGATATATAGATGATAGATCCATCATATTACTAATTTACCCCCCCCCCTCTTTTTTTCTTTTACATTTTACATGACACGCCTTCTTTTTTGGTCCATTCCAAAAAGATTGACACCTTTTATCTTTCAAAGCTCTTTAATCTTGACACACCTGTTTTGCCTTCAACGATACTCTTAGAGGAATTAGCACGGCATGCTGAAAACAATTAGATTCTTAGGGTACTTTTGTATGTCATATGTATTTAGCTTATGTTCAGAGCCTTTCTTGCTTTCTTTCTCAAAATTCATGTCCTGTCAAAGACTACCATATTAAATGAAACAGAGAGTAGTTCTTACTGTCCTAAACCAAAGAGAGAAGTACATAGACAGATAAGTTCAGATCATCTACCTTTATCCATATCAACCAAGAAAAACAACATACCCAGTGAAATCCCACAACGTGGGGTCTGAGAAGGTTAGAGTGTACGCAGACCTTACCTCTACCTTGGTAGATAGAGCGGCTGTTTCCGAGAGACCCTCGGCTCAAGACAGAGCACAAGCAAAGCAAAAGCAAAAGCAAAAGAAACGGTCAGAAAAAATTTAAAGCAGTATGAAAATGCTGGTATCAAAAGCGAATAAGCCATGATAGCGCATTCCGAAAAAGTAAACAGTAACTAGCACATGTAAATAAGTGTAGCTAAACAAAGTACACTAAAGGACACATAGCAGCAGAAATCAAACTACAGGGACTATAAAACAATATTGCGCTTATTAGTATGATAGGCTAAGCGGACCTACAATAATAACACTACCATTACCAGTTTGCAAGCGTAAGTAGGACTACGCTCGACTACCTACTACCCTTCTACCTAATTTGTGTCCTCCACAACATCTAAGGTCATGTCCTCAGTAAGTTGCACATGCGTCATATCCCGTCTAATCACCTATCCCCAATACATACTCTAGATATAAGAATATCTAGGAGATGACAACAAATAAGATTGTGTAGCTTCCTCTTAAATTCCCAGCATTTTTCATAATCACAATTATTCACAGGAAAAGTGCAGTTCTCCTCTACATGAATTTAGTCCATGCATCCTTCGGATTTTGTAACTAAGATGTCAGATGACTATAGCACCCAAGACTAAAGAGTTGACCTAGCAATCAATGAATAGGTGAAAATCATGGAGACTAGGGTTCGAAATCCCAATAGAGCGCAAAATTTTGTTGTTATGATAGAGAATTCCCTTTCTACCTAACTTATTTCAAGTTTCAACCATATAAACATAAACTTCCGATTGCAACCTTAATTTTGTATTTAGAGGTTAAATTCTTCTCAAGGGTGATGATAGAAGAAACTTCTTGTCCAGGGCCCGGAGGACTTGGGAGTATTTTATCTCAGAACTAAAGAAGAGAGCATGAAAGACCTACCTCACACCAGTCCGAGTGATTTTGTGCCTTAGCTACTTCTTTATCCCCGGAACATTTTGACCTTTTCTCAAGGTATGTACAGAACATAACAACAGGATCCCAAGACAAACCAGAAGAATTCCTAAGCACATTTCGTACTATAATAGGATGACCTTCACCCCAGTGTTTCTGAAAGTGTTCAAGGTTTTCCTCACGGAGATTCTTTATAGATGGACAATACAGAAACTTGTCCCTTGAATCTTCTCTCTCAACCACTTTGATGAATGAATTAACAATAGCATCTTTCTGATCACTTTCCCTGCATAGCGAGCAAGATGAAAAATCGTGTTCCATTTCCTGAATGTTGTAGCTGCATAATATTGCTTCAGCGCTGAATTCCAGCTCCTTGATCCAAGTGTAGGGAAATACACATCTTAAATCCAGGACGCTATCACTACAACCGCCATATTCTGCAGGGGGGCAAGATATACTGCCATCAGCACAAGCTTGATAGTTGGAGCATGAGTTGGAAGATGGGTAATGTATCCCCGAGAAACTTTGCCTTGAGGTGCTAGTGTGATTCATCCTTGATTGTCGCTCAAAGTTAGAAGAACAAGCTTGTTCTTCATTGGAACCTTCGGACTTACAATCTTCAGTTAAGATTCCATGACGGGATTCTCGACAGCAATATAAGCAAAGGCAATATGAACACTTAGAGCAGATTCTGTGGTAATCCAGAATGGAGGTGTTGCAGTTACTACTGCTCAGAATTAAAATAGCTTGGATAAGACAGACAGCAGGTCTAACATCCTTAACAACCAAACTTTTCAGGACTCGGGATCAGTCAACTTACCATTGATATAATTTTCTGTCTCCTGCTGAAGCCTGCTGAACCTGAATGTCAGATTCCCCCTTTCCTATAAAATGTAAAAAGTGAGTAGATGCTCAAACTCATAAAAATGAACAAAGCCCAGAGTGTCAAGTCAATAACAGTACCTGATATCTTTGCTTCTATTTCTACTTCATTTCTCTGCTCTTCATTGATTTTTTCCAGTATCGGAAGAAGCAGGTGGACCAGATAATGAAGTAGCTGGACTTTTTGAACCTTCCTTTTATTCCTATAGAATTCCTGGTACAATTTTGTTCACAAACAAACGAATCAGAATTGGATAAGTACACATGATGGCTCAAATTCAGTTTCAATATTGTCATACCTTATGACTGCTGGGCTTCAACTCATCCCTTTTGCAGATCCTACAGGTACAGGCTCTACGGCAAACAGGACAATCCCCCCTAATTTCTTGCTTTTCCAAATACCTAATAGATCAAACAGCAGAACTTTCACTAAACAAGTCATTCCAGTTTCCCAAGAAGCAACTCCACCACAAAGAAAACTTTATTTATTTGATCATATTTAGACCAGTCCACAAAAGTTTATCACAAAGATAATGACAGCAAGGGGTAAATGTGAATGCATCCAAGTGCGCTACCCAAGCACCTTTCTTCACATAAAGATTGTAATTGTATTTCACATATAAACGAGAGGCTTTCTTCTGTAGGGCCTAGCTGCGTGCCGTGCATACTACTGAGTTAGGGGGATTTTATTGTTTCCTCGTATTGATCAAATGGATTCCATGTGCCAACTCACGGTGAGGAGTCACTTGGATAATACACCTAAGCCCCTTTCCTTCAACACCGAATGTCTAGTAATTTCATCCGTCTTCTTGAGCGAGTGAAGTGCTTCATGGATGTGGAGCACTAATGCATAAATTTTTTTAATTATTAATAATGCCTGACATATTACATTGTAATCCAGAAGGTAATTGTTCTGCCATAATCTACTTCATAAAGATATGTTATGGTAGGATTGATTAGACTAATGACATCCGAGGATAGCCGTAATATCCATAGACTTCACGTAACATCAGATCAAACTCTATTTTCTCTCTGCAAAAGTACATCTTCATGAAACCACAACACTCATGACTCAACCATCCAATCCTTGGAAGAAAAATAGGCGACTGTTAACTTATTCTTACATTTCCACCCTTCCGCACACCCCCCAATCAATTGCTATCTTTTACCAGCTCCCATTTGGTTATAAGGAAAGAATCATCAGCAAAGTTTGCATCCCACAACTTTCCACTCCCCTACCCTCTTCTTTTTAAAGTTCACCTTTTCCTACGCTTTTTCTTCTCTAACAGAAAAGACCTTCAAAACTCCAGTTGTTCAATCAACTGAAGTGGTAGTACTGCAGCAGCATAGCAGAAGAAAAAGGGCAGCCCGGTACACTTAGCCTCCCGCTATGCGCGGGGTCTGGGGAAGGGCCGGACCACAAGGGTCTATTGTACGCAGCCTTACCCTGCATTTCTGCAAGAGGTCTGCAAGAGGCAGCATAGCAGAAGCAATAAGAAAAATACAGCTTACTGTCTAGTCAAATGTCAAGGACATCCTAAATAGTCCATTGCATTTCTTGATCATCTCATAGTTCTAACATCCATGCCAACAGGTTAAAGTTATTAACATCCAATGTCGTCCTAATTTGAAAGTACCAGACCCAGATTTAGAAAAGTGCAATTATATTACTACCCACTTAAAGTTAGTTATAAGCTCCTCGACAGATTGTTAAAGTCGTCGAACAATCTAGCTGAAGATCGTTTTACTTTTAAGTAGCAGAAACAGAGGCAGATGGTATAACTTTTCCCAAAATGTATTTAACATTAAAATATGGTTTCATTATAAATACTTTTACATGCAGGAGAGTTGTGAGGAAACAGGTAAACATAAATAAATAGAAGTACATTGGTCCAAAAACTAAAGAAAGCCAAGGATCAAACCTTTCTTTAATACAATCCAGACAGAAGTACTGTTTTTTACAACTCGAACACTTGATCAGAACCCGGTAGCTACTTTTCCTACACCAGTGACACAACTTTCTCTTTACTTTACTTAAAATCTTCCCATTCCTAGCAAATGGCACGGCCTAATCACCAAAAAGGCACCCACAATCATTACAACATTTGAAAGACATCAGTTTTGAACTAAAACAAAAGCTCACAGTAAAAAAAAAAAATAACCTGCATTGTACTAATTGGAAGGGGTTCAATATTTTTTGATCGGAAACGCCTTAGCGAAAAGGGACTAGAGCTCAAATCCAAGCCTAATTTTATATCTAAAACAGAACCTGCATTGTTGCCTTTCTCTGCAGGTATAGAAGGAATAGCCATTACAGCATTAGGGAATTCCCTCATTAATTCAGCACTATCATACTTCAATTCCTTCTCATTTTTCTTCTCTACTTGTCTTTTCAAGAAAACTCGAATCAATTCTAACGGCAAATCACCTCTTTTCAGCTCCATTCTCCTCAAAGCTTCATCTAAAGTCTCTGAAACACAAGGTTTACGCTTAAGGGGCTTCGTTTTCTTGAAAATTCTCAACGCCTTTTCACGCTTTGAAAACCCAATTTCTGGACACCCTTTTGGATTCTTAATCTTGGGTTTGTTCTTGTTTTTCGAATTTCTAACGATTTTAAGCGATTCGGGTACCTTTTGCTTCATTGACCTGTGACGACCTTGAACATAGTGAATTTCACAAAGCTTTTTACCTTCCACTACCCGCCGCTTGCACCGCCATTGCCGGCCGTCGGTTCTGTTACACCGGAGATCGTCCGGCAGGACATCGTTTTCTTCCATTGGGTGTCTTTATTTCCAAGAAAATACAAAATTTTCTCAGAAAAATCGAATCTTGGAAGTACCAAAAGTAAAGAAAATGATGTGGGAGACTAGGGTTTAGTACGTGACTGTGTGTGTGTGTGTGTGTTTAATGAGGGATTGATAGACAGATAAGTGTACTTTGTGTGTGGTGTGATGAAAAGAAATAGAGAGTCCTGTATCGTCTGACATCTGATCAGTCCCAGACAACCAGGAACACCCCCCCCCCCCCAATTCAGATTGTATAGCTTAGCAATTGATAAATTGAATTGCATTTTGACGAGAGATGGCAAAATTCAGAATACTCTGTTTGTCTGTGAATGATTTTTTTGTTTTTTGGTGAATGAGATAATGTGTTTGAATGCATTTTCCTGGTGTGTTTACATTTTTCAATTGTTTGGTATTGAGATATAGTTGTTATTCTAGCTGGTTGAACGACAGAAATAATTTTTATGTTTGAATATGTTACTGATATAATTCACATTGTTCTCAAAATAATTCTTTTTGTCAATGATATAATGTCTTTGATTGCATTTTCCTGGTGCGTTTATATTTTTAAATTGTTTGGAATTGAGATGTAGTTGATGTTCTGAACGACGGAAATGATTTTTTGTTTGAATATGTTGCTGATATAATTTACATTGTTCTCAAAATGGTTTTTTCTGTTTTTCACTTTTGGCAAAGATACATTAAGAGGGTTGGTTGGGAATTTGGAATTCTTGGGAAAGTTTCTACAATAAACAGTTTAATGCATGATGTGGTAAATTGGATATCAGATAGCAGTTGGTAAGAATAAATCAAATAATGGCAATGCATAATATTTGATTATGGATTGGATTTTTTGGTATGACCGACCGGTTGAGATAATAGTACTAAGATTCAAGATTTTGAGTTATTTTAGTAATGATAGACCATGAAATAATAAATTTGGAGGTGATTTTGTGCATTTTCAGCACATTTATACAAATAGCGCAGTGTCTCATCAGCAGCAAAAAAGGTTTGACATCAAGTGTGAGTTTTGTTCTGTATTTTTTTGTATTGATTACTTTTTTCTATTTCTTTTGACATATATTGACCCCCTAAGGTTTCTGAATCTGTTACTACTATTTCTCTGTAATTAAGGTTGCGGCTGTAACTATTCAACTTTATTTGTAGAAATTATCAACATTTAACAGAATTTAAATTAATTTATTAAAAAAATATGATCTTGAAAAAAAGATATTTATATTCTTGATGCATGATTTTTTCTGACGGTCAATTCAGGAATATTAGAAGATAGCTATTTTTGTTAGTGTTGATACCCTAAGCTTTTCAAGTGGAGTAAAATATTAAGACAGAGACATCAACCAACTAACCAGTGCTAGTTGTATATTTGTCAAATGAATATGGATCAATTGTCCTTCAGAGAAAAACTCTAGTTTGTCATTTCCAAAATGAAACCTTACATGGAAGTTTGAAATGATGAATGGAATTACATATTCAAAATTGGTTGCATTTTGCTTCGATGGACCTTTTATTTTTGGTTAATGTTGGTAAGGTTTTCAAGCAAATATTCGACACAGACATCAAATAACCAGCGCTAGTTGTATAGGATCTTTGTCAAATAACAATAGATCGATTGTCCTTGAAGAAGGAGCTTTAACTTGTCTTCTTCGAGAGTGAAAATGAAACGTCTTTAAAAATACTATATATTCAAAATTGGTTGCAATATTATGAAGATATATATATCTATGAAATTTCTTGGAAACAGCTGCTTTTTATAGTTGATTTAGACAAAAAATATCAATATATAATAAATGTACTTTTATTGATTTGTACCCTCCCCTTACAATCTTACATTCAACAGCACTAGCCTGACAATCAAACGGCAAGATTGACTCAAATAGGAGAATCATATAGCCCCTGGTTGTTTGAGTTCTAGGGGGAAGCTCAGCCAAATAGAGCTAATTGTTAAATAGGTGTGCATTTGGAAACCAAATATGGATCAAAATTTGAACTTTATGAATTTTGGATTCTAGGATGACGGTATCAAGTGCTAATAATTGAGTTTTGAATTTGATTTGTATATATTTAGTGTATTTTTTAACACAAATAATTTATGTCAAAGCTACTAAATTATGTTGAACTTATATCTTAATGTCTCCATCCGCCCTTGTTAGCTACCTCAGAATTCGCTTTAACATGTAAAATATTTTCACTACAAAAAATAGAGGTTTTTTTCATCGATATTCAATGAAAAATTTATGCTATAAAATATAATTTTCTTAACTCATCCCCGCTGAATCGGGTCAAAGGGAAAATGCATGATGGAAAATAGATTACCATTGAAACGCTCCGAAACTTTCTAATTTTTTTGTGTGAAAACACTACTATTTAGATTTTTCCCACCGACATTCAATGGAAATAGCCACTAAATTTTTTTAGTGGAAATTCATTGAGAAAATAGTGGTTTTTAATAGTGATTTTGATACTGATCAAACTATATAAAGTAAGAATTTTGATACAAGCCGTGTATTTAGATTTTTCCCACCGACATTCAATGGGAATAGCCACTAAATATTTTTAGTGGAAATTCATTGAGAAAATAGTGGTTTTTAATAGTGATTTTGATACTGATCAAACTATATAAAGTAAGAATTTTGATACAAGCCGTGTTTCAGAAGCGTTGTGAAACCCTTCACAGATCCAAAATCTGAAAATCAACCTGCACTCGAGTTTATATCAGAAGCGGATTCATTAAATTGAATGAATTCGAACTTTAAAACTATTAGTATTGAATTCGTGGTACTTTTAAAGTTATAAGTTCGGATTTAATATTTATTGAAATTTTTATTTTTCAAATATATATTTTGATTCGGCTTCGAAATTACTCGATTAGATTGAAATTGAACCGGCAGCCCAAGGCTAAATCTGCCACTGGTTTATACTACATACCAATTTTATTTTCCACGTAGGAGAATATTATTAAGCACTTCCTTTCTCAATTTCTTGTTAATTGCTGATTCGTTACGTAATATCAGAAGCTATTGTATAGATTGAATGGTTATATATTTCTTTTTTTCATTCTTTTTCTGTGGTGGTCATCTAGCTCCTGTTGAAGAAATGGTCTTTCATGGCTACTTCTGATTTGATTAAAAGAAAAAAAAATCATATATCTTATATGTAGAAATGAAAATTTCTTATAAAAACATGAAGAAAAAAAAAACAAATTTGTAGAGAATTACAAAACCAATTCACCCGTGCAAGTTTACAATTCATCCTAGTAAATAATGTATTCCTCAAGATCTCTTCCCTGGACAAATACTTTCCAACCAAGAAAACAAAAAATAAGGCCCCAGGGGCACAGGCGAGTTGGTAAGTGACAAGGTGATTAGGGTACAATCACTCCGACGTCGCGGGTTCGAATCCGTGTGGTGACAGTCTTTGCTGAAATATTGCAAAGGTTGTTGTTGGGTTCGTGTCCCGTTGGTCATCTCCCTAACAAGACTGTCATTCGCGCATATTACTCAATTTACATTTCACCTGATCAAGAAGCCTCTGATACAGATGGAGAGTTTCGCCTCAGGGGCTTTTCCAAAACAAAAAATAAGAGACAGACAAATGAGAGAAAATGCCTCCAACTTCATGTGTATTTCATGATTATTATAACAGCTAGGCCTATTACAATACAAAATTAGATAATTAACGGAAAAACTAGGAAAATTGACACGAGACAATTCCTGAAAAAGTAAAGTATGACGTGTCCATCTTTACTTCTCTTGATTCCCACCCACCCACCTACCTCCCTAAATGCCTAACAATATTTATACTTATGTTTCAATTTATATCACACAATTTTTTTTTTTGATAATCCAAGTTTCCAGGCTTGCGCCTGACTACTTCACTGGTATTACCCAGACGTCCTAGAGGTAATAGCACCGGTCCTTCAACAACTATCACCAGGTAAATTGCGGGATGTACTCCGGTGGCCAGTTTTCTGGGAGCGTACAACTGATCAATGAGACAAGGTCAAATTCCCCAACATGCAGAATTTCTTCGTGCTTGCGGGGAATCGAACCCACGTTGTCCCATGCCAGAGCGCCTTATATAGCGCCGAGCTTTGCCATCGACTATGCCCGGAGGATAAAACTAAGGTAGGGTAAACTTTTTAAAGTGACTGGTCCCACCGCATTACGGCCCCATACCCCAGAAAACCCCACCTCTGGCCTAGCCCTACGGATTAGTATACACCGCTTGGCCCTACGCGTATGGAGGGATTTTTTTGGGGGAACACAGTTCCACTCTCGCTGATCTGAGGACTCGAACACGGAACCTCAGACAACAATACCCTAATGTATTGGCCACTGGGCCAAACACTTTGGATAAAACTAAGGTAGGGTAAACTTTTTAAAGTGACTGGTCCCACCGCATTACGGCCCCATACCCCAGAAAACCCCACCTCCGGCCTGGCCTTACGGATTAGTATACACCGCTTGGCCCTACGCGTATGGAGGGATTTTTTTGGGGAACACAGTTCCACTCTCGCTGATCAGAGGACTCGAACACGGAACCTCAGACAGCAATACCCTAATGTATTGGCCACTGGGCCAAACACTTTGGATCACACAATTTTCTTTTTAGTCAGTCTAAAAAAAGATTATACATTTTTTTATTTAATAATAATTTAACTTTAAATTTTATTTTTTATGTTTAATGAAATGATCTATAATCATACAAATATTTTTGATTTATTTTAGATAATAAAATTCAAAAATCTTTTTATATTTTTTAAACTCTGTACCCAGTTAAAATATACTTTATCATATAAAAATTGGGACTGAGGAAGTAATATCTATACCAGCTTTCACCTTTGCGTACCCTGAGAATATGTGTCGCCATGCAACTCTTGAGTTCAAGAATAAGCATATTACTATGTGTCAAAGACGTGTCTCCGCTGCGTATCTTAAAAAGTCGTCTTTTCGGGAGATAATATGTAACAACAGATCACTTGGAAATTGGAATATCCTTAATTAGTATATACGCCGCGCTCAAATTACTATCATTATTATTGCTGAAACTAGATAAACTTTAAATATATCTATAAAATAGAGAAAGTAAAAATTCTTTTATTCTTTTATTTAGGTACAAAGTTATTCATTTCAATTATTTCTCAAGTGAGCAAAGATGTTAATGATGCGGCCAGAGACTTTTTTTTTTTTTTGCTATATATGCTATCAACTTGATCTTCCGTTCTCCCTCTACTCTTAAGCAAATTAAAGTAAAAACTATGAAATTAGATCATTTTCAAGCATTATGTTAAAGCTTATTTGTAGGGCCACCAATTGATCAGCAGTACTGTATTGGTTACAATTTCTAATTCATGATTTGTCATGTACGTACAAAATTAAAACTTCACTACAAGTTAGAAGACAAATGCCAATAAAAACTTTTTTTTTGCAATAGTATTGGTTATTGTTGCAAAAAGTAGTTTTTGGCAACCACATTTTTTTTATTGTTGCATAAATTTTTCTCATCGGTGGTTATTGCATCGACGTGTAATAACTTTTTTGTTATTATCAAAAGTACTTTTTGCAACAATAATCAATATATGGCAATAAAATTAAATTGTTTGGCAACAAAATTAAATTGTTTTTAACATTTTCATCATATATGCGAACAATAAAACTAAGTTATTGCCAAATATTGAATTTTGTCAATAATATTATTTTTGTTGCCAAAGAGTTATTATCATTTCTGTACTTTCTTGTAGTGCTTCGTTCTTAATTCTACGAAATTTTTTATCTAAGTCTTTCGATAGATTCAGCTAACACAGCATAGGAGAAATTTGGCCTCGTGGTTGCCGAAAATCCCCTCAATAATACTAGCTCTTACTATCTTGCGTTATATATCCATCAAAGTTTAACTTACTCCACCTTATTCTTGGTTATTCCCATGCAAACGGGAATTATATATAGTGTGCTTTTGGCAATTCAATATTTATACAGCTAGAAACTCCAAGTTTGGATATATAAGATATATACGTAACACAAACTTTACTAGTAAATATATATATATATATATATATATATATATATATATATATATATATATATGCTAAGGTCAATAAGTAATTAAAAGTCTAATAACAATAAAGCTTCGACTTCCAAGTCTAGCTCACGTATTTTAAGAGTTAATAACACCGAAGAATCGGTAATCTACGATGTAGAAAAATAACTTGAAAATCGGAACATACCGAAAGCACCGGTACAGAAAAGGTACCTTCGATTTTAAATCTGACTATGTTATCAAAACTGTAGAAAAAACAATATATGTTACTGATAGCGCTGCAGATTTTACTTTGTTATCGCAAAGATCTATAGATGATGCTCTGAAAGAGGGCATAACTATTTGCATATCGGTTTGGTACAGGTAGAAGTAAAACCACTTACCCGTACATGTCTAAATACTTCTATCTTAGTTAGTGTACGTGAAAAATGACACAATAAATATATGGACTCTATGCTTGGGCTGGTTGAATCATCCCTTAGAGAAGGGCCCGTATATTTTAACTGTTATCCAAATTTCTCTGTCTCTTTAATAGATCCAGGTGTTCTGAAAGCACTCACCTTAAGTATTAATACTCAAGGGTATGACATGGATCTCGAATCTCGGAACCTTGCGGTTATCTATTGAGTTTGTTGCAAGGTGATGAACACAGTGGCCCCACGAGCCAAGATAATGGACAAAAAGGGGCAAACTACATTTTTCAAGCTAACCTCGGAAAGTCCAACACGGTGGTTCCTAAAATGATCCGATGGAATGAAGTAACCCTACCAGAAAGATGGATCGTTGAAGAAGCAACGACGCCAAAACCAGTTCATAACAGATACCCAACTCAAATCAAACAGTTCGATGATGGAGACGTATAAATACAATTCTCTAATCTAAGATCCGCCAGGCTGAGTATTGAGCAGTCCAGAAGGAGCATCGACTCCTTCTAAAGGCCTACACTAGTAAGATCAAATTCTTCTAGGACGAGAATGTCTTATGAAGAAGACCATGAAAGAGTGATGCTAGTCGGGCTAAAAGGTACTATTGAGGATGTCCAAAAACCCTGCTACATAGAAGAACCGGTGTAGAGGCAAGGACGTCAAAATCCTTCTCAACCGAAACCAATATGGAATGATGTAAATTCCACTATTTCTGTATTATCAAAATCAAAATTCAAAATTAATATTCCTTTACATAGATGAAATTTTTTGAGTTACGAAAATACAGAAAAACAAGAATGGTTTCTAAGGACTTATAGTCTGGATCATGTAAAAGTTTTTCACATAGAACATTTTAAGTTCATGACTAAAAAGAAAGCTAATGTTCTGTTTTTCTCATGGTTTCAATATTACTGTAAGAAAAACAGGGTACCTGAGTATCTTAACTGTATTAGTGTTTTAGACAACCCTTTCAGGACCTACACCACTAAAGCAGGAAAAGAACAGAAGGACATTCACCCGCCTTAAACGGTAATTGTGGTTAATAACCAAGGCATTATAGCAGCTCCTTTCAAAGGCAAGAAAGAAGAAAGCTCTAGTGAAATCTCTGTTGTTATTCAGCAAAACAACTACACTAATATTTTCATACAGTCTATTGAAAGACAAACTTCGAGGATAGAGCGATCTATCCAAAAGGAATAAGGAATCAGCTCGGGAAGCAGCTCGGGGTCAGCTAAAAGGGTAGAAAACCCCTTAGTTATTCCATCTTATTCTTCGTTAGATGGCTTCAACAACGTTAAACATGATGACGATTTCATTAATGCCCTTATCGATATACTAACATCTATCAGTATAGGTAAAGAGGCCAAAGCTAATGTCTATGTGATAACATAAGAACAAATTGAGAAAATGGAAGAACAATTTACTCCTGATCTTGGGGTAAACCGGCTAGGATATGGTACAAAGGTAAGACCTACTGCCAATACAAAGAACTACTATCCTAGGCCAACTCCTGTAGATATACAGTTTGTAGAAAATATGAGCAATCAAGCCTACTACGACGAAAGGTCCATCATTGAATGGAACATCAATGGGCAAAGCGAATATCAGGTACTTAATACTATGCGTCATATGTTTATGTTTGCAGCAACGACAAGAATGACGACCGCCTCTGACAGATCGGTCGCCATGGCTATTATTTCGAGTTTTATCAGCCAACTTCGAGGTTAGTGGGATTTTAATCTCTTTACGATAATAAAAAACCAGCTATTGGACGTGACCGCCGAGGATGGGTCAGAAGACGCAGTCAATACACTGATCTACACAATAATACTTCATTTCCTTAGTAATATTGCCATTCATGATAATAAGACTAAGGAATTATTAATTAACCTTAAATGCCCTACCCTATCACACTTTAAATGGTATAAAGATGTTTTTGTATTCTCGAGTTTTCACTAGATCTGACAGTAATGAAACTTTCTGAAAAGAAAATTTTATTTCAAGTCTACCTACATTGTTTGCGGAAAAGTTTGACATAGACTAAAAATAAAGAGGGAGGATATCTTAGGTATGAAAATTATACCTATGGTGAATTAACCGCCGAAATTTGCGCTGAAGGATTAGAGTTTTGCAATGATATGAAACTTAGAAACTATTTAAAGAAGCAAAAGGCCGAAGGCAGCCATGAGCTAGGCGACTTCTGCGAGTAGTTTGGCTACCAACCCACCCAGAAACCACAGGGATAAGTCCACGGGAAAAGGGCAAAGAAGTTTCATAAGAAAAGAAGAAATAATCAAGAAGGATCATCAAAGCCCGAATTCAGAACGTTCAGGAAAGGTAAATTTAAAAGATGCAGGAATTTCCACAGATAAAAGGGCACTTCTAATATTGTTTGCTTTAAATATAGAAAAATTTGACACAAAGCTAACAAGTGAATGGTGAAAGAGAAGATTAATAATCTCTCAATCGATGATGATCTAAAGAACCAACTGAAAGGGTTGTTATTAGAAACCTCATACTCTGAAGATTCTGATAGCAATCTAGCTGCCATTGAAAATGAGCAGCTATTTGGTTCAACTTCTTCGGACAACTCTAGCTCTGAAGATGAGGAGGTGGTGTGCAGATGTTCTATCCTTAACATATGCGTCCTGACTCAAGAAGAAGGTCTGATACTAGACCTTATTGATAAAATTGATGATCCTATAAAAAATTAGTCAATTAGAAACCCACTTGGCTATGGCCAAAGGGAAAAAAGAAGATCATGGCATAGCTAACAAAGCTCTACAGACTTATAGTCTAAAAACAGCGTTTGATCGTATAGCTGAAATCTCAAAAAAGGAACCTACACTAAGCGATCTCCACACAGAATTAAGAATGATAAATTTGAACTAAAAGACCTTAAAAGAAGAGTCCAGATCCTTGAGCTCTAATCTGGAGAGAACCTCGCTAATAGGAGATTCTAGTACGATTCACTCTGGAGTTTGGAAACCCGCACAACAAAACTATTCGACGGTTAAAAAAGAAATTATAGCCATCGTTCATGCAGTTACTAAATTTGAAAGTGACCTACTAAATTAGTGTTTTAATTAGAGTCGATTGCAAATCTACACAAGGATTCTTTTTGGAAATTGACATCTTTCTGCAAAATTATCCAATTATTACAACATTCATTCTCTTGCATTAATGAGAGCTTATTTCGTGGGGTGTGTACCCGTGTAATTCATGTATAAATATGACACATAGTTCCATTGTAAAGGGATTGGATTCAAGTTATTACAACATATTTATTGATATTCTCTCGATTATTGTGCTTGCATTCAAGTTGTCGTAACTTCGCCCAAAAGCTATCACAAGGCTCTGACAAATCGCTATTTTCTTAATCTTATTATTGTCTATTTACAGTATATTTTACTTAGAGCTATAATCAAATCTGTCACTTGAGATCCACGTGTCCTTGATAACGTATACAAATTCAACTGTACCATTTTACGGGTAAACAATAACAATTCTTACATTTTTATACACATCATAACGATCCCTACGCTATTATTCATCGCACATCATAACGATCCCTACGCTATTGTTCATCGCACATCATAACGATCCCCACGCTATTGTTCATCGCACATCATAACGATCCCTACGCTATTGTTCATCGCACATAAATCCCTTATCATTAATCACTACATAATCCATCCTGATATTATAATTTCTGCATAATTCCCAAAATGTACAAAAGCTAAACCATTTCTATTATGGAATAATTACATCACATAGTTAATTCTAGGACATATTTATCTTTAGTAACTATTTTTTAAATAAATTACAAAGCATAACTATAGTGTGATTTGAATTATTTATCATAGTTACATTATATATTTAAAATAGAATATTTTATTTTTAATATTTTTATCTTGATTGAAAATCTTAGGGTTAGACTTTGATATGCTTCTTCTCTCTGCCGTCATCGGCCACCACGAACCTCAGTCGGAGCTCCCGCGAAATCCAATGATATCAGATCTGAGTTTCCACTCCGTCGTGACCCACCGCCCGCCGGCACCTCCAGATCTGAAATTTCCACTCCCGTCATGACCTATTCTACGACCAGCTGAATATGTTAAAATGTTGATAAGAGATCCCATCTATAACCCATGATTAGTAGGATACAATACACAATTAAGTTTCCCCTGAAACAGTGATACAGCACCAACAGCAAACGTTAATGGAGACCGCATCAAGGCCAATTCCCGCTGCATATTTAATCTCTCATATAATCCAAATTTACAGCCACAGGACATTCTAGTAGGATATTGCTCTGTGGATGGATCTTTGATTAAGTACAAAAATTTTCGTCATCGCCGCCGGCACTAGATGTATTTTTTTTGTATTTTCTCAGATCTTGCCGGATTTTGAATGTATTCATCTTTTTCGTTTATATTTTATTTCTTGTATTCATATTTGAGTGTATTCATTATTTTTTTTTGTATAAAATCAAGTGTTTGTGGATGTATTTTATTTCTTATATTCAGTTTTGAGTGTATTCATACACTTTATTCGTCTATATTTCGAATGAGATCTTTTTATATACACATGAATACAGTGAATTTGAAGTGTATTCATTTTTTTCTAGTGTAAAATTCAATTATTCGTTATGTATTTTATTTCTTGTATTCCATTTTTTAGTGTATTCATAAATTTTAGTGTAAAATTCAGTGTTTGGAAGTATATTTTATTTCTTGTATTCAGTTTTTTGTTGTATTTTGAAGGAGATTTTTTGTACACAAATAAATAAAGTAAATTTGAGTACAATTTTTATATATAATAAATTGAATACAATATAAAAATAACTACAAATGAATACATCTCACTTGAATACAACTGAGTTGAATACAAATCAGATTTTTACTCGTTGTATTCATAAATACAATAAGACCGTTTTATTAATACAATAAGGTCATTGTATGAATAAAACGAAATGTAGCAACTAAAAAATAGTTACGCCCTGTAAATATTGAAAGTATAGTGATGATAAATTTAAAATCCCTAAACTATAGTTATATGTGTAAGTTTCATTGCTATTATTAATATGGGCTACTTGTGAGGTGATCTCCATATATAGTTTGGCATCCAACCCTTCTGGAAAAATGTGAAACTCGGGCCTTAACAATAATATAGTGTGTTACCCTATACTAGCAATTTCATAACGTACGAGGCCCAGGTCTCTGATATGGGAGCCCATTATGGAACTAACATATTAGTTTACTATTTTATCCCTTTACCATCTGGTCTTAAATTAGCTGACAAACATTACCAAAATTATATTTCAAACAAACATATAGAAATCATATGAAATTGTATCAAAATATCAATAACCACTTGAAACATTTACGTGATTTATGATTTTCAGAATCTCTAATTGAGATTTTGGGGTTATATCAGAGAATTCGGTAATTTTCACGGGAAAAAAAATTAACAGTTGACGGTTAAATTGGTTTTGAGCTGCCAACTGAGAAGTATCCTCTAAATTAAAATGGGCCTTTTTCTACGTTTTCTGAAAAGCCCAACAAACTTCGGCCCAAAGAAGAAGTCCGTCTTAGGTGAAGATGTGCCTTCTTGATCCACAGATGGTATATTAGGAAAAGTTCTTATATATATCAACTTATTATCCCAAATAACAAATAATTTATGAGTAAATTAGACTAACAAAAGATGCATTAAAGTATGAGTTAAACATATAAATGCTTATATTCCTATTCTAGAAGTGGAAAATCTGCTTTATTAATAAATAAATAATAGAAATGATAGTTTTTCATTTAGTGCACTTTAATTTGTGACTATAGCTTCTCTTAGAATTAAATTGATTTAATTACGATGTATGTTAATTAAGGTAACAATGCTACCAAAATTGACCCAACATCCTATCACGCCGCTTTGCACATCCGCCGCCGACGGAGAAATCCTCCTCCTCTTCTCCGCATCCTACCAAAACCCTAGATCTATTTCGCCGATGGTGGTGAGACCGGTAGCAGCCTCTCTTTGTCTTCTCCACTGCTCCAGCGAACAAGAGCAACCTCCGACCACCGCCACGTTGCCGATAACCAGCCATTGACGACGAACGAGAACCACGACACAACTATCTCCCTCTCCTTCCAACCCCGGCGAAATCACAACCAAACACCATTGCCCACACTCCATCTCCGACCATCCACAACTTTAGTGAACATGAGATTCCAAGCGGCGGCCAAAAATTGTGTATATATGTGTATAAATATGTATAAATGTGTATTTTCGTGTATAATATTGTATAATTTTTTTTATAGTGTATATAACTACACATTAATACATTTTTATACACCTATAAACATAATACAATTGTTTGTATATAATTGTATAACATTATATAAAAGTGTTTTTGGGCTAAAGCTTTGCAATGCAAGTTATGAGCTATATTTTTGCAATGTAAAGTCGCCAAATTGTATATTCCTAAAATTTCTCCAATTAAATTCATTTAATTTAGTGTTAACATCGTAAATGTAGGTTTTCCCTTTGTAAATTATGTTATTATTAGTCCACATTGTATTTGATATAAAAAGGTATGAAATAAAAAATTGTACTCCCTCTGCTCTAATTTATGTGATATATTTCCCTTTTTAGTCGGTTAAAAAAAGAATGATACATTTTTATATTTAGAAATAATTTAACTTGAAACTTCCCTTTTTACCTTTAATGAAATTATTTACAGTCACACAAATATATATGATTTGTTTTAGACCACAAGTTTCAAAGGTCTTCCTTTATTTTTAAAATTTCATGTTTAGTCAAACTATATCACATAAATTAAGACGGATAGGAGTAGCATAACGACGGCAGAGATTAGTAATATGTAAAGAAAACAAGACGACTAAAAATATCCAATTATTCATGCGGAAGTTAGTATCGACTTTATTAATAAAGTTTACTACATCTTACTATTATAATCTGTTTTTGGAAAAAGTTAACCAAATTGTGCTAATCTATTTATCACTCCATTTCCCCTTTAAAAAAATATGCCGGCCATCCGTTTTGAAAGAAATATTTTGAAACATATGATTTTATTTGAAAATAAATCCAAATGAATGATTAAAATATCCAAAATAAATGATATTCCTTTTCATATTACCTTTGGCCAGCCAACCCCAATCCAAATCTCTATCTCGTTTTATTTTCTACAACAACAACATATTCAGTGAAATCCTGTAATATGGGATTTGTGAAGGGTAAAGTGTACACAGACCTTACCTCTATCTTAGTAGGTAGAGCGACAGTTTTCGAGAGACCCTCGGCTCAAGACAAAGCATAAGCACAATCAAAGCAAAAGCACAAGCAAAGCAAGATAAACGGTCAGATCCGATCAAGATAAAAATGCTGATATCAAAAGCGAATAAGTCATGATAGTGCATTCCGACAAAGTAAGCAGTAACTAGTGCAGGTAAATAAGTTAAACAAAGCACACAAGAGAACACATAGTAGCAGAAATCAAACTACATGAGACTATAAAGCCATACCGCTCCTATTAGTATGATAGGCTAAGCGGGCCTACAATAATAACACTACAACTACCAGTTTGCAAGCGTAAGTAGGACTACGCTCGACTAGCTACTACCCTAATCCGTTTCCTCCACAACTCCTTATCTAAGGTCATGTCCCCAGTAAGTTGTATCTGCGCCATATATCGTCTAATTACATCTCCCCAATACTTCTTCGTCCTACCTCTACCCCTCATGAACCCATCCATAGCCAATTTCTCACACCTCCGTAATGGGGCATTTGTCTCACTCCTCTACACATGCCCAAACCATCTCAACCTCGCTTCTTGCATCTTATTCTCCACCGAGGCCACTCTCACTCTGTCCCGGATATCATCATTTCTAATCATATCCCTCCTTGTATGCCCACATATCCATCTCAGCATCCTCATCTCTGCAACTTTCATCTTTTGGATGTGTAAAGTTTTGACTGGCCAACACTCCGCTCCATACAACATAGTCAGTCTAACCACCGCCACATAGAACTTGCCTTTAAGTTTTGGTGGCACTTTTTTATCGCACAAAACTCCAGATGCGAGCCTTCATTTCATCCACCCTGCCCCAATACGGTGTGTGACATTGTCATCAATCTCTCCATCCTCTTGGATAATAGACCCAAGGTAATTGAAGCTTCCTTTATTTGGAATGACCTGAGTACCAAGCTTCACCTCCACGCCTGTCTCAAGATCGCTCCCGTTACTGAACTTGCACTCCAAGTATTCTGTCTTGGTCCTACTCAGCCTGAACCCTTTAGACTCCAGAGTCTGTCTCCAAACCCCCAGCTTAGCGTTCACTCCGCTGCGAGTCTCATCTCGTTTATTTTCTAAGTTTAGGAAAAGAAATACTCCATCCGTCTCAAAAAGATTGGCCTACTTTCCTTATTAGTTTGTCCCAAAAAGATTGACATTTTTCTAATAATTAGAAAAAAAATAATTTTATGGGATCGTTTACAACCACATAAATATCTAAGATTCATTTTGGATCACACATTTCAAAAGTCTTTTTTTATTTTTTAAACTTCGTACCAAGTCAAAGTAAGTCAATCTTTTTGAGACGGAGGAAGTAACAGATTTGTTCACTTCTAATATGAAAAGTGTTGGAAATTTCCTTTGGCGGGGAGGTACATCCACCCATGTTTAATGAATTAAACACTAGTATTTCGCATGTTGGAGGCGTTGTCTCTTCACACATGCATAATCTACTAAGTGAGTAGATGACCGTAGGGCAAAGAATCGTCAAATTTCGTTGAGAAATGAAAGAGATATTGGTCCACGAAGTAAGGTGTTTGAGGCATGGAAATATGGTGTGGGACAAATCTACCACATCGATGGGAAAATGAAGAATTGCTCTCTTTATAAGTCTCTAAAGTGGTAAAGGGTTTGGGACCCCAAGGGGTATCCCATGTGTTTAAAAGAGGGAGGACCTAGATGTGCTTGGGTTCAAGACTAAGCCCACACGCGCGCCGCCGCCGCCCGCCCGTCCCGTCCGGTCTCGGGCTCGGGTCATGGGCTGTGGGGACTTTCTGATATTATCTTTTTGGACCCCAAATTGCTTAATATTTACAGTTTGGTCCCAAGAGTTTTTGAAAAGTTGATTTTGGGAAAGACGGAAGGCAGAAACTTTCTGCTTACCGTTTGGACTGTTTTTGAAGCATTAACCAGCCATTACTTGGCTGTTAACTCCTCCATAAACAACCCTCCTTCATGATCATAAATCAGCCTCTCTAAATGGCCATTAACAGCCTCTCTAATGTCATTAACAACCCTCCTAATGACTATTTACAACCATGTTTGTGGCAGTTGAGGAGTCCCTCCTCCATGCTATATATTGATGCCTCTTTGGCTCAATAACATGACTGAAAATCATCACAAACAGTCACGAAAACAGTGCACTTTCAGTGAGAAAAATAGCACGAAGCAGTGACGAAATAGCAACACAAAACAGTGTTGAAAAACAGTGAGCAAAGACACACATATACACAAGATATACACAACAGAGACACACTATATACACAGAGACAAATCAGAAGAGAAAACAAAAACTCTTCCTTCCTTTTCCATTTTCTTCAGCAAGTCGATTCATATTTGTTTTCTTCGTCAGACTCAACCTATTGGCTTTGTAGTGTTGAGATTAAAGTGTTGTTTTATCTTGGGAGACTATTGCCCGCTAACGTAAAAGCATATATACGGGGCAATCTTGTCTTAAGGACAGAGTGCAATCACTCGACTCAACACACAACATTGTAACCATCCAGATTTAGTTGTTTCTTGATTTCAGGTTATCAAGATTCAAGACACAACAATGTTGCGGCAGTTTTGAAGATTGACCATTTATTTATCCTTTCGAACACTTGTAATAGTTATTTACTTCCCGTACTGCTTTATTACAATAGAGTACTAACAAAAAGCAAGTGGGATAGGGTTACTTTTGTAAATGGATGTTCTTCATCCACTTGTAAATAGTAAGACAATGTATAATGCTTTAAAAGTCATTATCTTCAAAAGGTTTTACTTACCGACCATCATACACTGAAAGTGAAGGATACATAATTGATACTCCATTACCAACTTGCTTGAAAGAATATAAATTATGACTTTTCAACTGCTGCTGACACCACAAAAACATTCAAAGACTATTTCTTTTCCTCTTTAAGAAATTGACAGTTTGAGTTGCATCATATAATATTTCCTATATAACTGGCTTTGGCTCTTGACATTTATTTTTATCATTTATCATACCTTCCATTTGTTTTTTTAATTAATAGGTGGTTTTCTTAATAATTTAGTAATACAGTAGTTTATGAAATGCCTTGTTTGTTTGTTTGTTTATTAGCTATGTTAACATCCCAATTGTATGATGACTCATCACAGTGCAGTTTGAATGGTATCCTCTTTGATACTGAATTGTGTTTTCAAATTCAATACAGTTCAATTTAAAATTGTACATGATTAATGACCCTTGTGTTTCGCCTTTTTCAAATTCCACATATAACAGAAGCTTATTATACCGAGCTGAGCTGTCCTTTTTCTATTAATGACTAGCTATTAATGAAATTATTTTTTAGCAAGAGAAACTAATAGGGAATCAGCCAATGAATAAGTAGGATCAACTAAAATATTGCACGAATCATTATTTAAAGAAACTTATAAGTAGTGTAACTTAATTAAATAATTCATATAATTATCTAATTGTTTTCTGAGACCCTAGGTTTTAGTAATGAGAAAGTAGACTAGTTGCACCGACTAAAACCGCCAAATAGCCGATGTCCATAAACTCTTGTAGTAGATTTGGAGAAAATTATCCTTGGAGAAAAGTTGGGACTTGGGAGTATTTGGCCTTAATTAAAGAACATTGAGCTGATATATAATTCAAATATATTGTTTGCTTATTAGTGTCTTATTATTTTCAAAATTTATGAATCAAAACGATATCGAGCGACAAAATGAGGAATCTATTTTAAAGGCTTACGGATGAAAATCATAATAAGTTAAAACTTGAAGTTAATTAAAGCATACTTTTAAAACCTATTTCAATTTTATTTGTATGTATTGAACTAAGTAAATATTGGTCTTAATTTTGCCAGTTGGTAAAGAAGACATCACTCGAATTAAATTACAAACTTTTCGATGAAGTCTCTTATTGATAATTGTTACTCCTATTACATGAGTCCGGAACTTAAATGACCCATAAAATGAAGTTTTGAACAAAAATAACCCACAAAAAAAATGACGAAATCATCTTTTGCGCAATAAATTAATGCGTAATAAGGGGTATTTTAAACCCTAGCAGACTTATCCATTTTAAAATCACTATTTACCTTCTTCATTTTCACTCTTTTACCATACTTTATCCCCCCGAAAATCATGTCTCAAAGCTCCAAAACGTCAAACTTTGCTATAGAACTCGATGTTTGTGGTTGCGGTTATTATTGTAAGCTCAGAACATCAAGGACCCAAAATAATTCAATGTAAGTGTTTTACAAGTTTTTAGGGTTTATAGTTTTTTTCATATTATCTACATATTTTACTTTCAAAAGCTGATTTTCTTGTAATGTTTATAGAATATGGGTGATTGCAAATATTTTTGATGGGACATTTCCGTGGATAAAACGGTGGCAGCGAAGTTTAAAAAGCCTCATGTTGATTCGGATACCGCAACTTCACGTATCACTAGAGACACCGTGAAGTTTGACTTGCAGTTTAAACTTATAGAAGTTCAAGAAAAAATTGACCTTTTGGAGGTCTTGCTAAAAGAATCCGAAGAAAAACAAAGTTTTTACAAGAATAACACCTTAGAGACACTCAACACGAGAAAAATTGAAATTTTGGAAGATGATTTGTGCTATCTTGTTGTTGTTTATTATTTCTATGTATTTTATTTATTAAGGTTATTATTTCTATGTATTTTGTTTTATGTATTTTCGGTTAAGTTTATTATTTTTATGTATTTTGTTTTTACTAGTTGCACGTTTTCATGTATTATGTATTTTCTATATTTTTAAATGTATTATATAATCGGCACCTTTTATGTACTAATTTATTTATGTTTTCATTAAAAATTGTGAATTGTTGAACTTTTTATGTATTATTAACTCTAAGACGCTTATATAAATTAATAATAGACTATAACAATCAAAGCAAAATTAAACATACTAATTTTCTTCAAATTGATGACTTCATCATAAATTAAAAATATAAATTAAATCACGAGTCCGACTTTTAAATGACCCAAAAACTAAACAAGTGAACTAAAATAACTCCTAATCATCATCAGAATAGAAGTCCTCAATATCGTCATAAGAACAATATTTTGAATTTTTTAAGACATCTTCTTTCTGTAGATGCTAGTTCTCTACCCGTTGATGATGCTTGTTCTTCGGCCAACTTTAGTATGCAAAATCTACAACGTCTTGCTAGCATTCTGTTATTTTCTTTTCTAATCCTCCATATGGCAACCTCGCAAGAATGTTGATCAGTTCGAGGCATGGTCATTGAGAACCTTGTTGGAATCTGATCGTTGAGATTTTCCAAGACACGAACAAGACTTTCTAATTTGGCATGCCTATATGCCCATTCTCGACGTAACCCGCAATAATATTCTCGTGGATCTGAATATTTCACATTGTGAAAATCATCATTATGATCTATAAGAAGGTGGAGTTTCAAATTGTCTATCTTGAATTCATTATTATCAAGATAACTGGAATCACCGGAATAGCTGCTATGATTTGAGCTATCATCACTACTATTCGAATTATTTGGAAGGAATACCGACCAATCTACATTTCTACTACTTGACATTGAATATGTTTGTAGTTTAATAACAAATGAAAGACTACTTATATAGCTGCAAACCCGAGTATCCTTGGAGTTGTCATTATGACCCTACCTACTTTATTATAAAAAAATATTAATAGGATCATGGAGAATCATCTTCATCGGATATCTCACTGTCTGAATCCTACTTGGATCTGAATCCGATGTAACTATGTTGACCATATTCTGCCCTGAGGCAACATATTTTCATCCGATTGTACTCTTCGCAAACACGGTTAAGATCACAATTGAACTCTTGTGGTGTACCACGAGGCATTGACATAACATGACTTTTTGAACGTTTGAGTCCGAGTGCCCTCAAGTTTTGTTCTAGCATTTCAGCCTCCCTAACACGCCAATTCCACTCAGTTCTCATTGTATTATTGTATTCTTGATTGTATATGTGATTTGGGTTATTTGAGTATTTACAATCATCATCTAGTTCCCATATCCTACCCATTGCTTCAAATATGTCTGCTGGGGTAAAACATGTAATAGAATCAATATAAAAAAATTAGTTCCAAATTTACATAATAGCTCGTTTTAATGTGAATGCTAGTTGCTCGTCATTAATGTTATTTACTACTCCTTGATTTGAAAATATTGTGCTCGCTTTTGACCGCTTTATATGACACTTATATTGCGCAACTTTTACATGCGTAAAATATGATGTTTCGAAATGACATCCTTGAAAATACTATGATCGCTTTTGACCGCTTTATATGACACACTTATATTGCGCAACTTTTACATGCGCAAAATATGATGTTTCAGAATGACATCCTTGATTTCACAACACTATGCTCGCTTTTGACCGCTTTATATGACACACTTATATTGCTCAACTTTTACACGCGCAAATATGATAGTTCAATATGACATCCTTGATTTGACAATACTATGCTCGCTTTTGACCGCTTTATATGACACACTTATATTGCGCAACTTTTACATGCGCAAAATATGATGTTTCGGAATGACATCCTTGATTTGACAACACTATGCTTGTTTTTTACCGCTTTATATGACACACTTATATTACACAACTTTTACATTACGGAAATTTATATAACTCATTCAGTTAAAAAACTCACATTTTAAAAATACCTAAAAAACTTACATTCAATAGTTGATTAAAAAATAGGCAAAAAGACGAGGGTAGCTCAAGAAGGCCTCATGGTAGGATAGAAACACACACAAATACAATTGAATCATATTTTGAAAAAGAGATATTAGGATGTTACACGGATTTATCTGATGAAAATGATATGGTGTTCTTCGTCCCTTTGAAAATCAACCAATTTGTATCAATGTTGATTTAAAAGTTGTTGGACATGTAATTGAGGGTGACGCAGACTCCTCAAAACTTGAAGGAGCTATAATTTGGGGTGAAAAGCTTTAATGGGTTCAATTATATTCGAAAAGGTGTGATTATGAGGTATTATGTCACTGACATAGTTTAGTTGTGCCACAAGGTTTGTCTACTACATATCAGACCTCCAAATTCAAGGATGAACCACTGGTTATCCAACACTTGATGAAAAAAAAATTAGAAACGCAGAAAACATCAGATATGTATCGTGCTTTGGACGATCTTAATTTTTGAGGAGTGGATGAAGAAGATCATTGAAACCTGTTAGAAAATAAAAAAATTCATCGAGACTCTTCTTATCCAGTTTATCCAATAATTCAAGAATGGATACGTTTTTCAAAATATTTACCACAAATATTAGATTGTGGAGTGTCAACCAAGCAAGTGCTCCTAATGATGATAGTTGGGATCTAGACTACAATGAGGATGATGGAGAAAGAAATGAAAGAGAAGAAGAGAATGCAAGTAAGGAGGATGATGAAAATGATGACGACGACGAGGTGGTTTCAGAAAGCGACGAAGATTAAATTACTTTCTAATTTTTATATGTTATGAAATTTTTTAATAGAATTTTCTTGATGAAAAAATGCCTAATTCAAGATGCTTCATTAAAAATACAATGCATCATTCAGTACAGGAAGAAAAATACTTAAGATTCATAATTCAAGACAATTCGAATACATCAAGAAGAATGAGGTTCTTCAATCACGAGAGGTTCTTCCACCACGAGAGGTTCTTCCACCACGAGAGGTACTTGCACCACCACGGTCCCGTAGGTGACACAAATGCTTATCATGTCCAAACTCCTTACACATCGAGCACTTTCGAGAGTATGTCTATAACACCTCGTATCTTCAAACTAAGCCTTGTTAATAATCCACGAGTGTAGGAAACCAAAATGGGGAGTTTAAGTAAAAAACACCAGACTCAGCTCTGCAGATTAAATTTAACGTCAAGTATGGACCGTAAATATTTCTACGGCCCATCAAAGCGAACTATCAATTTCATTTTTTTAAAATTTATGGACTGATTGTCAATTATACGGACAGTCAAATTATTGACTTTCTGTCGATCTTCACCGACTCAGAATTTTAGATTTTTCAACTCTCTAGAAAATTTGAGAAAATAACAGTACAATCTGATTATACGGACATTCAAAATAATGAGGCGTAAGAAAATAGCCCAAAGTTGCCAGAAATCTTATTCTGGTATGAGGCGTAGAGACTTGGAGTTCCAAGTTAATGATTGGGTATTTCTGAAAGTCTCACCTATGAAAGGTGTTATGAGGTTTGGGAAGAAAGGAAAGCTCAGTCGCAGATATATCAAACCATACATGATTTTGAGGAGAATTGGCCAAATGGCTTATGAAATTGAATTGCCACAAGATTTAGTTGCGGTGCATCCTGTGTTTCATGTATCCATGTTGAGGAAGTGTGTGAAAGACCCGTCGTTGGTTGTCCCTATTAATTTCATTAAAGTTAAGGATGGTCTGACCTATGAAAAGATTCCTATGGCTATTTTGGATCGTCAGATTCAGAAGTTGAGGACTAAGGAAGTAGCCTCAGTGAAAGAGTTATGGAGAAGTCAGAATGTTGATGAGGCTACCTGGGAAGCCGAAGAGGACATGAAGTCCAAGTATCCGCATTTATGCCGGGAGAAAGCAGAAAGCAGACAGCAATAAAGGTAAATACCTTCAGTATTTATGTCATGTCTCTTGCGTATTCATGTCTCACGTTTCACATTCATGTATTCAATACTCATGTCTCGTGTACATGTTTTCATGCAATCATGTCATTCAGTCCCATGTTTCATGTCATGTTTCTCCACGTCCATATACTCATGCTATGACTAGTTTCATTCTTAACCATGAATCGTCATTCGAGGAAGAATGATCTCAAGGGAGAGATATTGTAACACAACATATCTTCAAACAAAGCCTTGTTCATGATCCACGAGTGTAGAAAATCAAAATGGGAGTTTAAGTAGAAAAAACCAGACTCATCTTTGCAGATTAAATTTGACGCCAAGAAGTACGGACTGTTAATATTTCTACAGTCCGTCAAAGCGAACCGTCAATTTGATTTTTTGAAATTGACGGCCCGATTGTCAATTCTACGGACCGTCAAATTATTGACGGCTTGTCGATCTTCACCGTCTCATAATTTCATATTTTTCAACTCTAAAAATTTTAAGAAAATAATAGTACGGTCCGATTATACGGACCGTCAAAATAATGACGGACTATCAACGTCACTGTCAATCTCGTCTGACAACAAACAATATAAATTCGAGACTTAATTATAAAAAAACAATTTTTCATATTATCAAGCCCTAGAGTGAAGGTTCTTTCTTCCCAACCATCTCCTACACCAAGGTAAGTCCTTTCCATGTATTTTCATGCGATTCTAATCGATTATTATCAATTTCTAAGTGAAATTCACTATTTCTAACCTAAGGTTTTCAAGAAAACCCAACTCAGGGAATTAAGGTTCAAGCTTTGGGATTATTCTTTCAAGTTCGGATTTTTAGGGCAAGTTTGGAAGCAACTAAGGTATGTAGAGCTTCTATCTACGCGGGGACATCATTGTTCTTCCCCACGCTACATGTAATCCATGAAACATGAATTCTTCAAACCTAGGGTTTTGGTTCAAGTTCATAATAACCCTAGATTCAGGTTACATTATATATATATATATATCATGTTGTTGTTATTTACATTCACTATATGTCAATCATGATTGTCATGAACATGTCCATAATCTATGTAACCATGTCTTGATTTTCATGAGTTCTTAAATACAAGTTATGATCATTATTACTTGGTTCCATGAAGTCATATATGTTTTTCATGATTTATATAAGTTATATTATGTATTTCTTCACATGTTAAATTATTAATTTACAAGATGATGTTTACAAGTTATTTCATGAATTCCATGGGCTTACAAGCCACTATTTTCAAGAACATGTTTTTGGGAGTTGCATAGTTTACCGAGAATGCTCTAGTATCCTGAAATTATGTATGCCACTGTAGGATAAGGGTCGCTCTGTCTAGAGGAAGATACCTTCAGATTTGCAGATTGGATCCTTTTTTGTCATGTACATGTCTCATACTCCGGCAAGGTATAATGAAGCTCTACTGGTCAGGACATGTACCATACTTCACGTACCCACGTGGTGATTCATGTTGTCGGTTATGCTACTTCTCTCCCCACGTATATACAGATATAAAAATTTATAAGTTTACAAATATACAAATTTTATACATGATTTATACTCATGTTAGATCATGTTCATGCACATGTTTCAGTTTCAGTTCATGTCCTTATTATTTCATGTGCATGCTTATTTCTTCAGTGAATTTACATATAGTACAATTCAAATGTACTAACATCCCTTTGCATGGGGCCTGCACTTCAAGGTGCAAGTGCTGAGTTTCAAGAAGAGCTACACGCTAGGACTTGACCGTATCAGCTATTTGGTGAGCCCCATCTCCTTCGGGGTGTTAGTCTATTATTTCACTATTATATTTATTTTATGATAGAGGTATGCCAGGGCCTTGTCCTGGTAGATAGTATTTAGACTCATGTCAGAGGTTTCATAGACTAGTCTAGTATCATGTCATGTCAGTTTTTCAGTTATTTATACTTATGATATTTTCAGACTTACCATATTTTACTCAGATAATTCCGTTATTATATTTTCAGACTATTATTTCAATATTACTTTTTACATGTTTTAAATCATTACTTTAGTATCTTTTTGATGCCCATGTTGACAAGCAAGCTATGTGGTTCGCTTGGTCATATGCAGTCAGGCATCGTGTGCCATGTTATGCCTAGGTCATGGTTCGGGGCGTAAGAATGTCCTATCCAAAACATTCATTTGATTTGGAATCTGAGTTCGTGCGTTAGCACGCAATTTACGGATATACTCCTTATTAGCAATCATTAAAAATGACTCGTTTGGCCAATAAGCATGATCACTAAGTGGGTATAAACGAACGACATACGCTTTAAGATAACTTTTGATGTTGCATTTCAATGCCACATAATTTGATACCATTTTTTCAATTGCCTCAAAACATTTGATGGCATGAGAACACGACATGTGTTATGATTGCCACTTACCACAACTGCACGTTTTCGTAATTTCATATACGGTATGAATGTTGCCTCCCCAACCTTGGTAAGAACCCATCTTGATTTTAAACACACGTTCAGCATGGTTATACTCTACCATCGTGTGTTGCTCATATTTTTTCCTATGACGCTCGAACATTTTTGTAGGATCTTGCATCAATTTCCCATCATCTACTAATATGGCTTTGGCCTATTTTGTTCTAGTTACAAACCGCTCCACAACTTGCTTGTAAGTTATTCTCATTATTGCAGTAACTGGGCAGCCCCCGTGCAAATTTTAGCAAACCATTGAATGACTCTGAGCTATTTGTTGTCAGCATCCCCTATCTCCTGTCTTCATCCACATGTAATGTTCATTTGTCAACATATATTGCCTTCAATCATATGCTTTCGGATTTACTGCCTTGATCATCTTCATCCGCAAAAGAAACTTTTTATGCTCTATTCTAGCCGCCCACATCCATTTGTTTAGTGTGCTATTTCTAAAGGTCGTTTAAAAATTTGCCTTTATATGCCTTAAACAATAGTGTTGATAGGCAAAGGGAGGCTGCCACCCCTCCAAACGAAATATATTTTTCAGTATGTCATAATTTCGATCAGATAACATGCATATGCCTATACAATCCTTAGTAACATATCTCCTCAAATATGTCAAAAATATCCCCCATGTCTCGTTGCTCTTGTTAGCGGCAATGGCGAAAACAAGAGGGAATATTGATCCATTGACATCCATTCCTACTGCAATCAGTATCTTGATGTCGTATATCCCGTACACATGCATGCCATCTATGGATATGACTGGCCGACAATGAGCAAAACCATCAATGCAAGGTTTTAATGTCCAAAATACAAAGTTGAAAATATTACTGGCCACACCAGGTTGGGTGTTGAGCTTCCACTCGACAACACTACCAGGATTAAATTTTATAGAGTTGTCATATACCTCGACAATGGTTGGAAGAGCCCTCTCAAGTATCATAAATTATCTCAAAAGTGCGCCTATGCCTGAGATATCCCTTTCTCCTGCTTATCATTTTACGATAAACTCTCAAAACTGTTCTAATGCATTCTTTGATGGGGAACCTGGACAAGTTTAAACAAACAACATTTAGAAATGACAATTTAATTGATTTCAAATTTATAATGACCTTGGTCGAATAGGGTACCTTGGGTTTTCGGCAATGTCAGCAAGCAACACTTGAGCAATCATATTTGTATCTAAATTAAAATGATCTGCTTGATTGTCATCCATATCACAAGTGTGACGTGAGCGGAATTTTGAGATAGTCCATATACTATCGTGAGTCTCAATACCCCGAAGCATCCATTAACAACCTTGATACACACGTCTGCAAACCAATCTCCGCAACTTTTGGATTGAATCATCAACTCTAAACTCCCTCATTTCTTTGATGCTATAAATTTTGATGGCCCTTTGCATTATCTTTTTGGAAGAGAAAATCATGCCTTTTACAAGATCGTATGTTTCTTTCCACATTGTTTGGTGAATATAATCATCTTCTCTAGTGAAGACAAAGGCATCAAGACGACCTTAAAGATTATCAAGATATGAAATCACGTCAGAATGTCACTAAATTGGGCTTTCTGCCATCGGTTCATGCTGGTGAATTGGTCTTTGTGCCAGTGATTCTTGCTGGTGTGACCGACTTTGCATCATTTCTACTAACTGTTGTTCCTGCCTAAGAGGATGAATATCAACTTCACTATCTGATATATTTACGTCATCATCATCGGATACCTCTGCATTCGGTATATCATCGCTATCACTCGATGATGTTTCTATATAATTTGGATAATCATGACCATCTAGTAAAGGCCTCTTCCAACACGAAAAATAAGTAACATATTTTAAATACCAACATCAAAATATATATGGATTATTTAATATCAGGGTGATGAATCTACCGATAATGATTAATATTGTCTGGGTTTGAAGAAAGATCAATTGCACTGAAATCAACGTTTGGTACCACTGGCGCATTTTGTGAATAATTTTCACTACAGAGGCAATTCAAGTATTGTAAATACTAAACATCAAATTTAACAGGTGTATAACCACTAAAATGATACAAAAAACATTACTATTACGATACATATAATAAACATGTGCTACTACACAAAATAATAATGAAAAATGGATATTTATCAATTTTTTCTGTAATTTTGATTAAATTGCTGGCTTAGAGTTTCCAGCGACATTTGACCAGTCAAAATGTCTCCATAAGAACTCATGTCCGGATAAATGTTATCATGAGTAGGCTAGACTTGAGGGATTTGAGGACGAGGCGCAGTCGACATTTCTAGGACTTCCTGACGAGTCCTGGTCAAGATTTCACTACGACTGATAGGTATCTTTTCAACATACATTTCAATAACATTGAGAGTGATTAAGTTCTTATATTCTTCCGGCGTCCTCAAATATTCACTCAAAGACTCATCATCAACGATATTCCGCTCGCCATAAAGCACTAAACCTTGCGGTGCAATGGATATTGGATATCTACCTATTACAGATAATGCAAACTCACGCTTACTAACTTTCATTCTTTTGTGTATGGCATTGAGTAATGTTGAGTAATCCATGTTAATTGGAAACTTAACATGGCATTGTGATGGAATACTATAACGAACAATATTATTATCATGAATAATTTCACCATCCCAAAATAAGGAAACATTAATAGTTGAAGGAGGAGAGGTCGTTTTTATGAACTTTGGAGTTGGATAGTTTTTTCAAGAACTTGAAATTTTGATGATTTAAACTTATGAAATGGATGAGTCTTTACCTCATCCAAAATTCAGGTTAAATAGAAAAACGAATGGGTTCTTCAATAATTGTCATAGTGTCATGCAAATCAAGTACAAATGAGTAGATGAATAATTGATTGTAAAACGTAATAATTTATTGCGTAATTGAACTAAAAGTAACAATTTAAAAAATGTGAGCTGTCTATGATTTATAATACCCCATTTACTGCGCAATAAGACTTAACCCGACCATTACGGTTAAGTTATATTGCACAATAAATTACTGCGCAAAAGATAGTTTCGTCATCTTTTTTTATGAGTTATTTTTGTTCAAAACTCCACTTTGTGAGTCATTTAAGTTTCGGACTCCTATTACTTTGGTTCTTCTTTTTCGTCGAATTTGAACTCGTAACACTGTAATTAAATTGTAGCGTCTTGTCTTCCCGTGGAAACTTTCTTTATTTTTGTTAGTAAAGGAATTTCAAATAAGGACACACAATTTTATGCGAAATAAATATGAGTTGATCACATTTTTTAAATTTTTTTTCTTCTTGAAGGTAGAAAAAGAAAAAATAGGAGGGAATTACAATTCGAACTATACCGTGAAAATTATCATATTCAACGTGGGATCACATCGTTTTAGGTAGACTTAAAAAGTGGATTGGTTTGCATGAGTTAGAGTTAGCATAAACAAGTGGACATAAAACATTTCCTACTACAATTTGGGAATTATATCCCCCATACCCCCCCCCCCCAAGGAAATATGGAAGCCACGTCGTCATTGAAAGAAAGAGGTAAATTAAAGACATGAATGAAGGACCCCATCCCCTCTAAAGTCTCATTCTCGCTTTTTAAACCTTTTTATTACCTTCTCTTCATCCTAACTCCACCACATTATATTTCTTTCCAACATTTTCCTCATTCTTCCCTCTTCTTTTGCAGCATAATTAATACTCTTTTTGAGTTTGATGTCTCCATCATGTAAGTTGCTACCATTTTATAAGGAACTCCTATTTGATTAAATGCTTTCATTTTCTTCTTGCTCTTCTCTATACTATTTGATGATATTTCAACTCAATTCAAAATATTACATGATATTTTAGTGCATAAAAGATCCATTATAGTTACATCAGTTCATCTATGGCAACCATTCGGCTTTATTTGAACTTTGATCGAATATGCTTGTGAAACTCTTGATGAAAATTTTATTAAGGGAATTAGCCTATCCTCGTGTTAAATGGCCTAATCCAGTGACGTGCTGGGTTTAATAGGCATCTTTCTAATTTTGTCTGCTTTTAATTGTTTAAACAAGCAAATAAGCATAGTTTATTTGCCGTCCATGTTAAATATAGGAAGTTGACAATGGGTGATCTCATCAAAATGAAGCTTTCAGCTGACAACTAATTTTGCTTTGTATAATGGCTTATTAAAGTAGTTAATAACATTACTCTAATGAGATTGGTCTTCTCTCTCTCCCCCCCCCCCCCCTCCTTTTCTAAAAAAAAAATCTAATGCGATATTATTGAGGCCGGCGACTCATTATTCACCTTTATGAAAAATTTTGAGTTTAAATTTTACAATCATAGTGGGGGAATTTAGAATTAAAAAAATGGGGTACATGAATCCTGGAAAATTGTGTATCGTATATACGTACACTTCTAATATTATGGTTTGATGTATTTGGTTGAATGTTAATTTATTTAGTTATTTATTTTTACTTAATATTTTCTTTTTTTCTCCCTTTTCAGTGGCTACATTAGCCTAAATAGTCAATAACTATTAGACTTTTTACATCATCAATTAAAATTGACATACAACAAAATATAGTTAACTGTTATAATCTAATAAATTGTACTAATACTGTAAAAAATTTGCAATTCAATACTTATTTAACAGGAGAGAATTTTTGTACGGTCATGATTAATTATGATCATAGTCAAGTTTACCAGTCAAGTACCCAATCTTCACAATTTCGAATTTTCCTTTTCTTTTTATTTTTGATTTTTTCACCAGAGTTTCTATTAAGGCGACAATTACAACTTCAATGTAACAGTAATAGTAACAGACTAACAGTGTTTTCCATTACCATTTGCAGCAATGAGTGGATCCCATCACGCGCTAACACCGGAGTTCGACTCCGGCAACGGCGATTCATTAGCCTCAACCCCTCGCTCAGAGCACCATCACATGTACGACAACACCACCGCTCAACAGCCACTTGCACGTTTCATGTGCAGCTTCAATGGCAAAATCATGCTCAGGCCACACGACAATCAACTCCGCTACGTAGGTGGCGATACCCGAATAGTCGCCGTAAACCGCCACACTACCTTCGCAGCTCTCCTCACAAAACTCTCCAAAATCGCTGGAAATCCCAACATCAACATTAAGTATCAGCTCCCTAATGAGGACCTGGATGCTTTGATAACCGTTACAACTGATGAAGACTTGGATAACATGATGGAAGAGTATGATCGGCTTATTCAAAATCAAAAATCAGCTCGGCTTCGGCTTTTTCTTTTTCCTAACGACTCTGTTTCCCGAGCCAGCACTATTAGCTCTATTTTTGATGGCTCATCTAAACGTGAGCAATGGTTTGTTGATGCTCTAAATGGTGGTGCGGGTGCAGGTCTGGAACGTGGACGATCAGAAGTATCGTCTATTGTTTCTGAAGTTCCGGATTACTTATTCGGGTTGGACAATTCTGATGATCCGCCCCGTGAATCTAAATTCGAGAAGAACAGGAACATCTCGGATCCGGGTTCACCCGCTCCATCCGTTGTTTCTTCCCCGTATTGCTCTATATCATCTACAATGACACCTACAGCAGCTATGACAGTGATCCCGGATCTTCCACGGGTTAAAACAAAACCCGATAAGCCAAATCCGGTAGCTGAATCCAGAGAAACACCAGTTGCGAGTGCAATTGAGACGGGCGAAAAGACGGTTCAACAGCAACAACAACCGAGTTATCCGAGTAGTCCGTTATGGCATTACCCGACACCACAGGTGCAAACAATACCCGTTTACTATGTTCCGGGTCCGGGTCCAGTTAAGCCCGGAAGTATTCCAATGCAATCCATTCCAATGCGGGCTCCATATGTTCATCCGTTTCCGGTTGCTCCGAATCGATTACCTGTCGGGTATCCACCAGTTTCAAGTATGGGCCAAGTTTATAGTGGATTGAGGCCCGTAATGAGTGGTGACCCGAATGAAGGAATGAATCAGCAAATGTATTATGGAGTTAGGAATTCAGGAGTTGTTCCGGGTTATGGAGGTCCAGTTAGCGAAGAAATGCAGGGACCCGGAACTGATGGGAAATCGGGTCGGGTCTCCTAATAAAAATGTTTGATTGAGAAGCATATTTGGTGTGCTACCTTTTTGTGTTAAGCATTTTGTTTTTATTGATATTTGAAGCAAAGTTGCGTCCGCATTTGCATTGTGAGTCGTAAATAAGCTGTAATTGATAATCTGTCATTCAATGTGTCACACACTTAGTATTTGACTAGTAAAAACTAAAAAGCAAGTTGTAAAAGCATTTAAGCAATTACTCTTTTAAAATGATTTTTATGAAATTGCTTGCTTATTACTAAATGATAAAATTTGAATACACATAAAGTTGCTAGGTCTGTGATAATGGTGAAGGGTGGGAAGAAAAAGAAATTGGTGTTTGGTCAAAAGAGTAAATTGACTTACCCCACCAAAGATATAACTTGTGTTGCTTCATTTTCATTAAGATGCTTCCCAGATAATCTATTTTTTAACACATTTCTTTTTGTCGGTCCGTATTAGATGAGGCTATTTCTGCATTTTGCTTGTGAGGTTCCAAAAACAAACAAAACCACTAACCTGAGTAGATTGAATAAATTACTCGTTGTAAAATCGCTTTATTGCTTAAGACTTTGATTAGAAGCTTTAGTGGGTAACAGCGAATCTACGTAAAACGTACCAAAATCTTCAAGTTGTATAGTGCAAATGTCTTGTCGCCAAACATTTTTAACGTTAAAAATGTGAGAATCAACAGTGTGGTCCAATTATTGACATCTCCTTCTTTTAATCCAAAGTTTCGACTTCAAATTTGATAGAAGGTGAGTGACCTATTTCCGTTGGGTTACTTACCATATTTTGTAGAATTTTTGTACAAGTATAATCATGATATTAATATTTTAGTAGAAATATGTATTAGTCTTGTATTAAAAAAAAGTAGATTTATTTTTCATATTTAGATATTGTATATTGTATATGTATATACATCTTCATTAATTAAAATAATCAAGAAATTATTCACTTTTATGGTATCAGAAGTTTAGGACAAACTTTTCCTTCTCCAATTTTTTTCCACCTTCCGCTGCCCTACCAGTGGCCGTCGGCCACCCTAATACCTCCCTTCAAAATTTTCTATTTTCTTTCCATTTTTTTTTTCGAAATACCCAATTCTCCTCCTGTTCATTCATTATGTCTACCTCAAAGAACATGTTTCTTCCTATTTTACGGTCTCCAACATCAAGAACCACATCAATATTGTTCTTGAGATGGAAATCGTCCAATACACAACGTGGGCAGAATTATTTAAAGTTCACGCTCGCATCAAATCTTTTATCACATCATCCCCGCAGATACAGGCAAGGAAAAGGTGTCTACCGCCGATGCTGACCATGTGTTATGGACGACTCTCGATACTACCATTCTCCAGTGGATTTATTCCATTATCTCTACAAACCTCTTGCAGACGATTATTGAACACGACGCCACGACAATGGAAACTTGGAATAAGGTGTGTAATATCTTCCAAGATAACAAAAAATTTTGTGCTGTCACTCTTGAACAAGAATTTTCCCATGTCAATATGAAGGATTTTTCGAATGTCTCAGCCTATTGTAAAAGGTTGAAGGAATTGGCGTATCACCTCAAGAACGTTGGTGCGCCCGTCACAAATAATCGTCTTGTTCTTCAGATGGTTGCAGGCCTATCCGAGGCTTATAATGACATTGGGACACTTCTTCGTCAGAGTAATCCTCTTCCACCATTCTACCAGGCCCATTCCATGCTCACGTTAAAAGAGGCCGGTTTGACCAAAAAGACGGCTACCAGAGCTAATTCCGTCATGCTGCTGGCCACGTCCGATGACCCTCACTCGTTCTCAAATAATTCTAGCCATAACCGTAATAGCGGTGGCAACAAAAAGGGCCTAAATCGGAAAAATAACGGCAAGAATCGCGACGGTAGCCGCGACAGTGGCGGTGGTCGGAGCAGTGGTGTCGGTGGAAGACGTGGTCGCAGTGGGTCGGCTGGACCACAGCACCACTGGCCACAGCCTTGAGCCAAAGCAATCTAAAGGTGTCCAACGGGGCGGGCGGCGACTCTGGCAGGGCGAGGAGGTCGGGACTTGGGTTCCTGGCACGATGGGAGATCCGTCCGTCCCACATCCGGGAGGCAGGCTCAGGTTTGGGCGGGTTGGGTCAGGCCGGGACTCGGGATTTCTTTTTTTTTTTCCCACTTAATTTTAAAAAAATATAGTTATATACACACTCCAATAATTGAACAAGATATTATAATAAAAATATCTCAAGACTGTTTTTGTGTCTCTCATATTATTTAATAGAAATATGACATAGTAATACAATTTCAAAATTACAACTTGTTCAAAAGTTGAAAATGACATAGTAATATACTAAAATTACAATTAAAAAAATTACATATTCAACCATACTCTTTCGAATTTCCTCACAATGTCTTGAGGATCTTCTGTTGGAATTGGAATTTATTTGTCAAATTCTTCAACGTCGCTTCCTGCTCCCTCGAACAATATTTTGTTGTAGTTGTAGTCTTCTTCTTCGTTAGTCTCCGGTTGACCGAACCTCCTACACTCCGCATGAATCCAGTCTCTGAATAGAACTGCAATCTCCAATGTGTCTCCCGCCAATGAATGTATGTGCTCTCCAATTTGAAATCTTCCCGCAAATGAATGTCTGTGCTCTCCAATTTGAAATCTTCCCGCAAAAAAGGCGCTTTCAGACGTTGTTGATAATGCTTGAATGTTTAGCATATCTCGGGCCATCTTTGTTAGCATCGAAAATGTCTTCTCATTCTCCCTCCAGTATTTCAGCAAGTCTTCTTGTCCTTCAGTATTGACAATTAATTCGTACGGTACAACACCCTGCAAAATATAAACATCAAATTCGCTAACTTGTGAAGAAGTTGAACCACTACACATTTTATTTCTAAGGCCTTGAATACTAGCAACAGAAACCACATGTTTTTTATAAGGTTGCAGCGAAGTAGTAGAAGATGGTACATAAGCCGGTTGATTATTTGCACTTTGTTGTTGGTAATACGTATATATATTTTTTGCATTCGGTGTGTATGCTAGACGTAACTGCTTCTTTAGTTGGTGTGTCAGTTGGTTCTTCAATTAGGTCTGCTGGAAGTACTTCTACACAATCATAAATTATTTCTACAAGTGTTTTACAACCGTCTACTTTAATTGTTGGACTTAATATAACACCAACAATATAAATATTGGGGATAGGAAAAAAGTATTTTTTAAATTTTTTAAATATTTTTTCAATAGCTGTCTTATAAGTTGGTTTTTGCATATATATTTTTAAGTAACAAAAATATTAGAGTTATATAAAATAACATGTTTGAAATAGTAGGTTAATAAATACCGGAAAATTCTTTAGTAGCTTGATAAAATTTCTCTAAAATTTCATTAAGTTCTAAAATTTTATCCCAATCACTATCTACAAGCATATCCCTTAGATTTTTATTATGAACGTTAAATAATAAAGTAATAGGTTGTCTATAATCGTAAGCAACAAGTAGTTGCACATACAGAGAATTCCACCTAGTCGAAACTTCTTCTGGAATGGCCGTTATAGCCGTTGCACAACGGCCAAAATTGAAACTGGGCCATCGTTGAAATGGTTATATTTGCAAAGGAGGAGGGGGACGGGAAGGGTAGGGATTGGGACGGGGTGGGGATGGGATAGGCTGGGGTCGGGATGGGGTGGGTTGAGTCAGGATCGGGATGGGTGGGACGAACCCAGGCCCCGTCCCGAGTTCAAACCCCGGCCCCGATAATTTTTTTTTTGTACTTTGGGGAATCGGGACGGGACGGGATGGGCCAGGTCGGGATCGGGCCAATCCGGCCCACTGGACAACCTTAATGCAAACTGGCTATGGGGCTGCTGGGCCAGTGGCCAAACACGGCCTTTCCATACTTTCCAGGATTTCCAGCGAACTAGGTTAGTGGCCAGCAGAGGCCCAGTTCATTATTCCAGTCATCACAGGCTAGGCCTGCTTGGGCCTCGACTTCAGCAGGCCTTCACTGCTACGGGCCCAATTTCTGGTTCGACACCTACGGATATTGAGGCCACGATGCATACACTTGAATTAAATCCCCCGGACGCAAATTGGTACATAGACACCGGTGCCACTTTTCATATGATGTCCGCACAAGGTAATCTCTCGTCTTATTTCAATTTGAGCAATAATCGTGGCATAATTATTGGTAATGATAATTCAATTCCAATTTGGGGTTATGGTCACACAAATCCCCCCCCCCCCCACATCCACCTCTAGTCTTAAAAAATATCGTTTATACCCATCACTTAGTTAAAAAATTGGTATCTGTCCACAAATTCTATGTGGATTTTTACTCTCTCGAAAGCATGGCTCATTCATCAGTTGGATGTGAAAAATGCTTTCTTACATGGTGACCTTAAGGAGATAGTGTACATGTATCATCCCTTAGGTTTTAGGGACCCTAAGTATCCCTATCATATATGTTTGCTGAAAAAGTCCTTATATGGGCTTAAGCAGGCCCTACAGGCTTGGTATATGAGGTTTGCAGATTATATGTCTACCATTAGGTTTTCTCACAGCAGGTCTGATCATTCTCTGTTCATCTATCGTCATGGTACTTCTCTGGCATACATTCTATTATATGTAGATGATATAATATTGACTGTCTCTTTTGATAATCTGCGCAAGTCTATCATGTCCCTTCTCAGTTCAGAATTTGCTATGAAAGACTTGGGCCGTTTGAGTTATTTTTTGGGTATAGGTGTTACTTGTCATACAGGTGATCTATTTTTATCACAGAAGTAGTATGTAGTTGAGATTATTGAGAGAGCTGGCATGTCATCTTGTAAGTCGTAATCTATTCTGGTTGATACCAAACCTAAGCTGAGTTCTACTTCTAACACACCATTTGAGGATCCCACTCACTATCATAGTCTTGCAGGGGCTCTTCAGTAACTTACCTTCACGAGACCAAATATTACTTATGCAGTACAGCAGATGTGTTTATTATTTATGCATGATCCGCGGATTGAGCACATGCATGCGCTCAAACGCATTATACGACACATACATGACACACTTGATTATGGTTTGCATTTATATCCATCATTCGTCTCTACTCTCGTGTCCTATACAGATGCTGATTGGGGTGGCTGTCCAGATACCAGACGTTCGACCTCTGGTTATTGTATGTTTCGTGGTGATAACATGGTCTCTTGGTCGGCAAAATGTCAGCCTACTTTATCGCGATCCAGTGTGGAGGCTGAGTATTGAGGGGTAGCCAATGTGGTGTCTGAGTCATGTTGGCTACATAATCTTCTGTTAGAGATTCACTTTCCTATTCAGAAAGCTACCTTAGTCTACTGTGATAATGTTAGTGCAGTCTATCTTTCTAGAAATCCGGTCCAACATCAGCACACTAAACATATCGAGATAGATATTCACTTTGTTCGCAAAAAGGTAGCTCCTGGACAAGTACGTGTCCTACATGTCCCTTCAAGGTACCAAATTGCTGACATCTTTACTAAGGGTCTTCCCTTGGTTATGTTTGAAGAATTTAGGGACAGTCTTAGCGTATGACAACCTCCCGCTATGACTGTGGAGGTGTGATAGAAGGTGCATATAGACGGTATACCCGTGTATACCAAGTGATCGACTTCCATTAGGTTACTTACCATATTTTGTAGAATTCTTGTACAAGTGTAATTATGATATTAGTATTATAGTACGAATAAGTATTAGTCTTGTATTAGTAAAATGTAAATTTATTTTCCATATTTAGATATTGTATATTGTATATATATACCTCTTCATTAATGAAAATAATCAAGGGATTATTCTCTTTTAAAATTTTACAATAAGAAACATTTTAGTAGGGAGCATTATCGTGGGGTTGTTGGAACGCCTCTCCCTTAATAAGAGGTTTCTCATGACTCGAAGTTCTGAAATAAGAAATATTTAGCGGAATGTGCTTTATGTCCGTTGGTGGATCTACTTGCGTGGATTCAAATTAATTGAGCTAATATGTTTCGATTTACCAGATAGTTAAACACTGATTTACCAAATAGTTAAACACGAAAATAAATACACTAAAAAAGGTGATGTAACTATTGGTTTTTCATACAAATGCCCTATTTCGAGGTGGTCTTTAATTTTTATCCCTCAACTTTTTGTATTTTAGCAATTTTTGCGCTGCATAAACTAAGTTTTGGTCTGCATAGTTAGTGTTTAACTTCGGCATATGTATCATAACATCCCATAAGTTATGCCGGACAAGGCAAAACTTTCAACATAATCTGAAAAAGGACATAAGTTTAGATTTTGCTCGACATAGTTAGCGTTTAGTTTCGGGCTTTCGGCATATGTATCATTACATCCACACAAGTTATGCCGGACAAGGCAAAATATTCAACATTCAACATATCTGAAAAAAGATCAGTTTAGATTTCACTCGGCATAGTTAGCCTTTAGCTTCGGCATATGTATCATCACATCCACACAAGTTATGCCGGAAACTTTCAACACTCAACATAATCTGAAAAATACTATACAACTTAATTATGCCGCATAACTTAATTCCTACATAACTCGTGCCGAGCGAGGCAAAAGTTCAGCTTCCGAAGATAAAAATGTTACAAAACTTATGTCGAACGAAGCATATCTGGATATTTTTATTAAATAAGCAGTAGAGGCAAAAATTAAAGACCACAAATATGAGGGCCAAAAATTAAAGACCACAAATATGAGGAACAAAAATTAAAGGTCAGTGAGTTTGAAGGTCAATCCGTGCAAAAACTTGTGTAACTATTTGAAGCCACTTTGATCCACATAAGATCTGTTTTCAAATTGGGCTTTCTAGATAATTAGTGAGATTACATTGAGTATGTTATTGTTGTTAGTTAAGATACTCTAGTTACACTTAATCTCTTAAATCTGTTAGTAAATTTCATTTAGACACCTACATTACGATTTGTTCCAATTAAGCATTTAAATACATGTCAAAATATTTCAATTAGATATTTTTAGTTCAAATTTTGAATTTTTTTGCGAGTGTTCTCAGATATCTTAGTACGTAAATAAGTTAACAATTTAAAACATGTCGCATACTTTAATTATACACATCAAATTCAATAAATCATAAAAAACAAAAAAAAACAAAAGAGATCCACAGATAATGATGGTGTCATCTGCATTGGGCGAAGGCGTGAACATAAAGCAAACACCATTTTTAATTAGTACCTTGTTGTGTGTGATCTCCCTCTTCTCACATTATCATTTCCTAGTTCAAACTTATTAGAAACCAATTATTTTTTAGTCAAAAAGTTGACATAACCTAATGTTTGATTAATTTAAACTTTTAAGTCAGTATATAGACACAAAGTATTATATATTTATGCTATTGATTAGGAAGTTGTTATTTATCAAGTTGAATTAGTTCCTTCACCTCTTTTGAGAGTTGATTAAAAGAGTTGTAAAAGTATTTTTTTTCACTTGAGGAGGCTAATTTAGCTAACTAGTCAGCCACTTAATTTGCCTCTCTATGAAATAATGAAGACTTGAACATTAGCTCCAAACATATTCTTCCGAAATGTTATCTTCCCTAAAATATCACATAAATAAAAGCTCACCCGTGAAACATACAAACAAATGAAGACATGACTGAATTTGATATAATTTTAGAATGCAAATACTGGACACAAAAAATTGTACTATTGGAGTTTTCTAAAATTATTTTCCTGAATTTAAGCTCCATAAATTCATGTCAAGATGCCTTTACTAACAGTACATGTTATGAAATTATCGAGAATGCACCATGTAATGAGCTCAAGCTCATCAACGGTGATCGGCTAGACAATGACGAAGAGGAAAAATATCTTTTGTATTAGCTAGCTTAATGATTCAATACATGAGAATGAGGTATTTATAGTTGCCTCTTACAAGCTCATATAGTTGTGTACAACTGTCATCTAATCATCACATCAATAACAAACTACCTCTAACAAACTTAAACCAACTCATCACTAACTGCCTGATATACAAATGATATACTCGATATACACCAGTTGTATACTTTCAGTTTTAACACTCCTCCTCAAGCTGGTGGTTGAAACACATCAATAACTCCCAGCTTGGATAATAGAAGATGGTGTTGAGCTACTCCTAGCCCTTTGGTCAGCAAATCTGCTACATATGACTTAGTGTTGAGGTAGATTGGTTTGATCAGCCTATCTTTGAACTTCTCCCTAACAAAATAAAGTATATTTCTATGTGCTTTGTACGCTCATGAAAGATAGGATTTGCAACTATTTGTATGGATGTTTTGCTGTAACAAAACACTTTGATTGGCAACATAACTTCAACTTGAAAATCCTTGAGCAGCCCTGTCAACCATACTACGTCTGAGACTGTTGAAGCCATGAACTTGTATTATGCTTCTGTTGAGCTTTTACTGACTGTATGATGTTTTTTGGATTTTCATGAGATGAGTGATCCACCTAGTTGTATGGCAAAACCTGTCAATGATCTTCTTGTGTTGGGACATGAAGCCAGTCTGAATCACAGAAGACATACATTTCAACAATAGACTGTCTATTTAATAGCACTTCCAGACCAGGTGATGTTTTCACATATTTCACCACCCTTAGAGCTGCATCCCAATGTGACTTCTTGAAAGTTTGCATGAACTAGATCAACATTTACACTGCAAAACATATATTTGGCCTTGTAATAGTCAAGTATATCAGTTTACCAATCAACTTTTGATAGCATCCTGCATATTCTAAGAGTGGGTCATCATGTCTTCCCTCTGTTGAATTTGTTGCATCATATTCTACAGAAGTCAGCTTGACATTTGTCTCCAAATGAGTAGAAGATGGTTTTAAACCACTGAGCCTCATTTATGAAATTAGCTCTAGAGTGTACTTCCCCTGATTAATTAGAATTCCTTGTTTGTGATCTCATAAGCTCAATTCCTAAGAAATACTCCAAGATGCCTAAATCTTTCACCTTGAATTTACTGTGCAAGTACCTTTTTATCTCAGTAATTAAATCAGCATCATTTTTTGTTATAAGTAGATCATCAACATATACTAAGGCAACCATCATCTTCCCTTTTTTCTTCTTGGTGAACAAAGAATGATCATGTGCACTTTATGAATATCCTGCATTAATCAAGGTAGTGGTAAATTTGATGTTCCACTGTCTTGATGCTTGCTTGAGTCCGTGCAATATTAATCTACACACTCTTGTTTCCCCTTGCCTCTGAAAATCTTGTGGCAAAGATATGTATATATCTTCTTCCAAATCTCCTTGAAGGAAAGCATTGTTTACATCTATTTGGAATAGCTCCCAATCATAAGTTGCAGCTATGCTGATCACTGTTCTTACAGTGACCATCTTTGTCACTGGTGAGAAGGTCTCATGATAGTCTAGACCCTCCTTTTGTGTGTACCTCTTTGTCACTAGTCTTGCTTTGTATTTGTCCACCTCTCCATTGGCCTTCAACTTCACTTTATATACTCACTTTGATCATATGGGTTGCTTTCATGGTGGTAATGGAACCAACTCTCATGTATTATTTTCCTCTAATGCATTCACCTCATTTTGCATTGCCTCTATCGACAAAGCATTCTTAGATGCTTCCTAAATTTATTTTTGGCTTAACTGCCATAGACAAACACTTCAAATACCTTGATAAGATGTTGATAAGTGTGAATAAGCAATGTAATTGGATATAGGATAAGATTAGGGATGTCAACAGATCAGATCTGTACCGGATCCTACTAGATTCATTTTTCAAACCTGGATTCAGATCCGGATCCAGATCCATCAGGTCCATAAAAATCAGATCCAAATCTGGATCCATCGGATCCACCGGGTCGGATCTGGATCTACATGTAAATTTTTTTGGCTTGAATAATATTCCCACATGTTGAAACTTTTATGACAAAATGAAACACAATCTGATTGAAAAAAATGATTGAGTTCATTCAATCAACCTACACAAACATGACACTATTCTTCCAAAATACTGAACAAAGTTTTAGCATCACATGAAAATAAAGACGATTGACTTCATTAGTGATGCTGAACATGTTGCAACTTTGAGCTAATTTTTGGAGGCTTTAGTGATGCTCCACTTGTAGTTCTACTGATTGCCTTCATTAAACAACATAAAACAATGTCAGTTGTTGACACCCAATTTTGTCCCATCTTTTATGACTTTATTTGTAATTTTTAATATTTTTACACTTTTAAAATAATTTTAAAATATAGGCATATATGTGTATATCCTCTTATTATTATTATTATTCGCATTTTTTATATCATTTGCATTTTTATAATAATCATAAGTTTTATCCGAAATTCTATGTTATCTTATTCTCGCAAAATTGCATCGCATTTTCCTTTTATTAAGCATTAAACATTTCGCAAAATATTATATTTTATTATTATCACATTGTTATGTTATTTTAAATAATTCACATCTTTTACAAAAATAATATTTTTAATGTTAAACCCCTTTTATATTTTTTAAACCCAAAACAATTTCTAACCCATTTAATCTCCTCACCCAAAATAAATCAAACCACAAAACAAAACAAACCCCCAATTTTTTACCACACCAAAACAAGCCCAAAACCAAACTCCCAATTAAATACCCATTTCCCTTTATTTCCCCCTCACGCCTCACCTCAACTCCTCTCAACCCAACACCACTGATCATTCTACATCGCCCAACCCACACTCCATGTTATTCTTCATTTTAGAAGGAGATTTTTTAGATAAAAATTATTTTCAAGGATTTTTCAAAGACTATTCCAGTATATATACATAAAATATTTGTTGTGTTCTAGATTTTACATCATTCATTGCCTTTGTTGTTCAAGATACAAGTCCGAAATAGGCCCAAGATTCAAAGAAAGCGAGAGGTTTAGTTTCTTGAACTTGGGTTTTAAATGCCTCTATTCGGTTTTCTCAAAACCGAGTCCGAAAAACTGTTTTGCATTTTCTTGTTGTTCTTCACTGATTCTGCCTGTCGGTCAGCATCTGGTCGAATCTTGGCTTGAGTAATATTTCCAAATTTCTTGCATTTCATATTTATGTATGTTGGTTATCCGAATTTGGTGTTAAAATCGATCTGCTCGACCATCGACGATTTGGGTCAACCGACCCGTCGGGTCGACCACATTTGGGTAATCTTTCGCACTTGCATTTCATTTTCTCGTTATCGTTATCTGAATTTGGTGTTAAAATCAGCCTCGGGTTTGGACTGACTGATTCGGTCGGGTCGACCGGTTTGAATATTTCCAAATTTCTTGCATTTCATATTTATGTATGTTGGTTATCCGACTGGTGTTAAAATCTGATTCGGGTTTGGACCATCGATTGGTCGGTCATCGACCGGGTCGACAATTGGGTAACATTTCAAAACTCTTGCATTTTTATATTCCCAGATGTTGGTTATCCGAATTTGATGGAATTATTCGATTTTCGGATTTTTTACCGATTCGGTCGGGTCATCAACCGGCCTGTCGACCCGGCTTGGGTAACATTTCAAAACTCTTGCATTTTTATATTTCGTATGTTGGTTATCCTGAATTTGACGGAATTATTCGATTTCGGATTTTTTTACCCGATTCGGTCAAACATCGACCGGCCTCAGTCGAACCGCTTGAGTAATATTTTCGTAATTCTTGCATTTCATATTTTTTGTATGTTGATTATCCGAAATGGAATATTTAATGCCCGAATGTCCAATCTGCCTGATTGGTCGAATTCGATTCCCGGCCCGGGTCGACCGATTTGAATTTCTAAATTTCTTGATTATTGTCGCTGTTGTTATCAAGCTATCTCAATTTGGTGTTGAAATCGATTCGAGTTTGGATCATCGATCCGCCTGTCATCAGCCCGGTCGGGCCGACGATTGGATATTTCGCACTTCTTGCATTTTCATATTCTTGTTGTCGTTATCCAAACCGCACCGAACTGATTTCGGATTTGAATCAACGGATTCGGGTCGACCGACGGATATTTCCAGCATTTCGAACTCGGTCGGGTATTTTAAATTGCTCACCGCTTCGCTTCTTTGGCAATCGCTTTTACTGTTTTATTAATATCGCATTAAGGCGATGGAATTGAATTTGAGGTCGCGCTTTTCTTTCATTTCACTTCGCTTAGTTTTTTTTTAACTGTTTTAAACATCCGTGCAATCTGATATCTTATTGTTTTATTAAGTTTCTGCTTTAAATTTCTTCAGACGGATATCATTGTTTCTTGCTTTTGAACAAATACCGCTGGCCTGCTCGGCCGCTATTGCTTCATTTGGCCATCGTCAATTCGACATTGTTTTACATGTTTTACCATTTTTACTGCTTTTAAAATAAACACCGCACCTTCGTGACATTGCTTTCGCTGTTTACCAATCGCTTTGATTCAAATATCCGATTCTTGCTTTTCTTGCTTTAAACTAAACATCGCGTCTTTTTTTTTTGAAATTGCCTCGTTCTTTACTACTCTTTGCCCTCTGCTTCGCTACTCGGGCCGCTATTGTTTCATTTTAATTTTACTGATTTGAACACGATACTACATCGTAGGTGAAAATATCCGATTTTGAGGCCTCCATACAGTAAAGACGGAAATATAACTTCCGGGCAATGATGAGGCTTAAACCTTTTTCCAAGATCAACATGTTTAGTAGGCGAGGTGACTAAAATAACCAACAAGTTATATATTCAAGCCACTGACGTGATTATAGTGATCTTTTCTATTTCACCCAGAGAGACCAACACGCTTAGTAGGCGAGACAATCAAAATAACCACATTAGTCATATGTTTGCAGCCACACGTGATTGGAATGTTCTTTCAAAATTTAAGTTCGAGCCTCCGGTGATCAAAACATTCACTGTTTTGAATACTTGATATGAAGTTATTTATATTTAATTTTAACCGCTTGTTCTTGACAGCTTGCGGGGATTAAAGTAAATAACGGCTAATTATTCTCGGAGTTTATTTATTTTATATCTTTTTTTAATTCAGCTTTTATCCCGCTTTGTATTGTAATATTATTTATCGCACTTATATAACTATTGAAATGCTTAGAATAGGCAAACTTAGGATTTATTCATAGGGTAGTTTAAGATTTGAAACCCGTCGCTAGCTTATTTATTTGTAGGCTCGGTTGAATTCAAACTTAGAAATCCTTCGCTAGTTTATTTATTTTAGGCTCGTCACGCGTATTCAAGATTTTCAAAAACAACTTTTGTCATATTTTATTCGCTTTATTAATCATTCCGAATAAGTTTATCTTTTGTCAATTTACAATTCAATGATCCCCAAAATTTTACTTCTTTGGTAGTATAAATAATTTATTGTCACAAATGTATATTTTCCAAAACTTTACATGTATCTTTCTTTTTATGTCATCTGAATATGTACTTGTATAAAATGCATCATTTACTAATTATTTGCAAACATCTTTTAATCTATTATACTTGTAAAACATGCATTTTTTTTAGCAATAATTAACCTGAGTTTGACCGAATAACCGCAAGTTAGCGGATCTTAAAGGATGCCTAACCCCTTCCCTTTAGGATAATAAAGAACCCTTACCTAGAATCTCGCTAGTTTCGCAGACCTTAAAAATGGAGTTTACATTGCAGCACTTAGTTAATATTCAGGTGTCCTAATTCACCGTAAAAATAATTAGGTGGCGACTCCTCAACCCTCAATCATTTACCCAGGAATCACCCGAACACGTCCGTGCTCCGCTTTGACCCGAGCAGGGTCGAAAATCGGGCGCGACATCAGTCATATATCAAAAGTCCCATTTTCTGTTTTGTTGATCAAACAAATGAGAGAAAGATACTTAAAGCTTACGGCTAGTAGATTCAAGAAAGGGAAATTTAAAGAAGAGTGATAGTTTTTTCTTTTTATAGAAATGAAAATATGGAAAACTACAGAGAGCATATAGGTAAAAAAAATGAAACTTCAAAGATAAATTACATGGCTGTGTGACTTGTGTCTTATCCTGGTTCAACCCTTTACCCAATACATTATGAAAAAAATTTAAGAAAATACTTATAAAATTACATTCTAGGTTATGAATATATTTAATAAAAAACAGATCCACAGATCAAATCTGGACCGGATATGAATCTCAAATACAAGATCCAGATTCAGATCCGATCCGTCAGAAATGGATCTGGGTCCGATCCGGATCCGTCGGGTCCAAATTTTGAAGATCCATATTCTATAAAACGGATTTGGATCTACCGGATTCGGACCGGGTCCAAAATCCATTGCCATCTCTAGATAAGATCATTGTCCACCAGAAGGCTTTTGTGACATAATACACTCATTATGACATATAGGTGGTTTGGTGGTTCTGCTAGGCTTGATAGATTGATCTGCTTGGACTTCTTCTTGAAGACAAGCATTTGCTCATATAGTTCTTTGTGTTGTTACAGTATGGGCACATCATGCTCACCATCTGCATCATTGTTTGCATGATTTTCAAGTTCCACTTCATATGTTTTCTCATTTAGTTCATTCATCCCAGCATCACTATCAATAACATCACCTTGAGGCTGATGTATCATAATATCTTCTACAATGTCATCTTCAATATTATGAGTAGGACTAGATGAAGGAAAATTTTTGCTACCATTTTCTTCTACTTCATCTAGGACTATAGAAGGCACTTCTGAAAGAAACATGTCTTCAACCTGTGTATTTGACTCATCTAACTTGAAAGGAAACATTGTTTCTCTAAAGGTCACATCCCTACTGATGAATAGCACCTTATAAACCAAATCATATAGTCTGTAGCCTTTCTGTGTTTCTGAGTAACTAATCAAGACACATTTTCTTGCTCTTGAAGCAAACTTGTCCCCTCTAGGTAAAGTACTTTCATAACATAAACAACCAAAGACTCTCAAGTGGTCTAAGGCTGGTACTTTACCAAACAATAATTCATAGGAACTTCTACAATTCAAGTTTGGTGAGGGTAACTTATTGCTGAGATAAATTGTTGTTCTCACACAGTCTCTCCAAAAACAGATGGGAACCCCACTCTGAAATCTTAAGGCTCTAGCCACTTCAAGAACATGTCTATGCTTTCTTTGTACAATCCCATTCAGTTGAGGGGTATAAGAACAACTACTCTGATGAATTATTTCATGTGAGGCAAGCAAATCAACACACTTAGAGTTAAAAAAATTCTGTTCCATTATCTGATCTCAGTATCTTGACACAACAATCAAACTGATTCTTTTTTAAGCATATGAAATCCTTAATTACATTGAATACTTCACATTTTGAATTGTATGAGACACACCCAAGTATATCTAGTAAAATCATCTACTATAGTCACAAAATACTGTTTCTTATCATATGTAGGCTTCTTATATGGTCCCCAGACATCTGAGTGAATCAAAGCAAAACAAGCATTTGTTTTACTACCACTAATAGGAAATTTTAACCTATGATGTTTTGATAAAGTGCAAACTTCACAAAGCTCGTGTATGCCATCCTGGCCTATCAGATTGAGTGAAGTGATGTGCTGCATTTACGAACATATTCTGATTTTCAGCAGAGTCATAGAGACTATTCTCTTTTCACCAAGCAAGAAAATAGTAGTATTGTGATAGTGCTGGTATATGTTGATGACTTATTGATCACTGGAAATGATCCAGTGATGATTCAAACCACTAAAGAGACATTACAGTCCACCTTCAAGATAAAGGATCTGGGGGAGCTTAGATACTTTCTTGGCATTGAGTTCGCAAGAAACTCACAGGGCATTCTCATGCACCAAAGGAAATATGCTCTAGAGCTTATATCAAACATGAGACTTGCAGGGGCAAAACCTGCATCTTCTCCTATGGATATGAATCAGAAGCTTACAACATGTGAGTTTGACAGACATATGGATGATGCACATTCAGGCCCTATATCAGGAGTAAATCCTGATTCTGAGTTGTCATATCCTAGTGTTTACTGAAGGCTGATTGGAAGACTACTATATTTGACAACTACTAGACCAGACATTATATTTGCTGTGCAATGTCTGAGTCAATTTATGCATGCACCTAAGAAGTCACACATGGAAGCTGGTCTCAGAATTGTCAGATATATCAAGCAGGCACCAGGACTGGGAATTCTAATGTCCAGTGCAAGTACTCCTCAACTCAAGGTATTTTGTGATGCAGATTGGGGGGCTTGTGTTAATACTAGAAGATCTGTCACTGGTTATTTGGTAATGCATGGCTTATCACCAATCTCATGGAAGTCAAAGAAGCAGGACACTGTTTCCATGAGCTCTGTAGAGGCAGAATATAGGGCAATGGCAGCCTCAGTAATAGAAGTGGTATGGATCACATGTTTACTTCAGGATCTTGGTATGCAGATTCAGACTCCAATACCAGTGCACACAGATAGCAAATCTGCTATTCAGATTGCAGCAAATCCAGTGTTCCATGAAAGAACAAAGCATATTGACATTGATTGTCATTTCATTAGGGAGAAGATACAAGCAGGATTGATCAACACTGTTTTCTACCATCTATGGACCAACACTGATTTACTTACAAAGGCACTTAGTAGACAACAACATAATGTTCTACTGTTCAAGCTAGGAATGAAGAACATCTTCATGTCCTCTAGCTTGAGGGAGGGTGTTGAAGTATTAGGGAAATGCACTTTAGTGCCTTAACTAATTGAGGATAGTCAAAGTTGTTGAGAAAGTAGTTAGTTGGTATAGTTAGTTACAAAGTTGGTTATGGAGTTAATTAAGTTGTTAGAAGTAATTAACAAGAGCAAGTCGTTAGATGACTCTAGAGTAGTGGAGGTGTTTATATCCACATGCTTGTATAGATATTTTGTTTTAACAAAAATAGAAGAGGAGATATTCTCTCAAACACTTGTAATGCATTAAGTCCCAATTTCTCTCTTCATCTCTCATTTTTCTTCCTCTTCGACAATGCAGCAGTAGATACAATATCAACATAGCTTCAATTCATCAATTCAACATTATTGTATTGTGTTTTTTTTTTCATGACTTCAAAAAAAAATGGGTTAATTATTTTGTAGTTCTAAGTATGCATCTGCAGATAAATTTGCTATGGATTTAGCATTAGAGGTTTTGATTTTGTTACGTTTGACATATCCTTTGTTCATTGGGTCTCATGGTATCATGAATATCGCATTTTATATGAAGTTATTTGTACTTATTTAATGCTGCATGTGCTTAAAAAAGATGCAATATATATATATATATATATATATATATATATATATATATATATATATATATATATATATATATATATATATATATATATATATATATATATATATATCTTGACATAGAACTTTGAATCTGCATTAAGCCTATATTTTGGTTTTGATTTGATCGTCACGTGTTTTGCACGTGTATGCCTGGAATATCATATAGTCCGCAATTTTCTCCACCTCTTAAACATAATGATCACTCAACTCAAAAATATAAATGTTCTTTCGTAAGTTAGATAATTTAATCATCTCGACACATGTATAGAACTTATTCACTGTTTGAGAATTATACTCTGGAAACTCGAGTAAACGTTAAGTGGAAACGTCAAAGGAAAAGCATGAGTGTAATTTAAATGACAGAAAAGGTAGACAATAAGAGAAGAATACCTTTCAAAGTTGAATAAATAAATTTCCTCGAACAGTTGTAAGTTGATGATATGCATATTTCTTGGGATGATAATAATTGATGTTTGGCAAGATGTTAGACTCAGAAATTTGATTTTTCCATGTGCTGGAAACAGATTGTACTTCGGTATTTAAACTCCTGAAGCGTTCATCTCAAAATATTTTTTTTTTATATCCAGCTTCCTGGCTTACGCCAGACTATTAGTAGTCCCGGTCCCTCAGCACTATTATCAGTAAATCGTGGGATGTGCCTGAATGACCAGAGTTTGAGAACAAAGCAACTGATATCACCTATAAGGTCCCACCCAGAAGAGAGCAAATTGCTCCCACCAGAGTTCGAACCCACGCTACAAGCGTCCATCTGGATTTTAAGTTCCACTCCTTTGCCATTCAGCTATGCCCGGGGGACATCTCAAAATATTCTTAATACTACGACATTTCTTTTTGTTATGATGAGCACTTCATGTCCTGTTTCTGATGGTCTAACTCTATTTAGTAAGCCGAATGCAATTTGCTATAAAAGCAAATCTTCTCGGACTTCCGGCAATTTATATTCCTGTAAGTGATGTTTATCTTTTTCTCTTAGGCAGTTCAATGAGACTTCATCTTCTATTTCTTTGGAATATATGTTTGTGATTGTATGAAAAGAAGGCCTTTGTTCTGATTTTGGAAAGCAAACCAACAGTTTATCTGTTCTAAAAGGCTTCAACGATTGGAAAACAAAATCAGATAGGAACCAATAGAAACTATTTTGAATATCAATCATAACATTATACAAACTTACTTCTACTGTGTCGTTTGTAAAATTATTTGCAGGTACAACAAGTCTCTATTGCAGCTCAATGTTGATTTTTTGGCTTGACCATACCGTTTTGATAGCCATCGTGCTCATGTAATAAATGTAATTTAAATTCTTGGCTATTCTCGAAATAGTATTAGTACAGAAGAATATCATAATAAATGATTTTTCTCATTTATTAATATGGTCCAGAGTCCAGATTGCTTGTCTGTATTGGTACTTGCTTTGATCTTTTGTTACTCTTTTAAATGTGCAAACAGAATTTAATAGGATAGATGTAATTCACTACTTTATCTCTTTATGGAATAAGTTATGGAAGACCTTTTGTTTTTTTTAAAAGATTATGATTCCTTCATTGAAGACTTACATAAACTTATTAGCCGCAAATTGCTGGAAAATTTATAGTCATATATGAGTATGTTTCTTTACCACTTAATCGCACAAAATCTTCTGATACATCCTTTGACTACCCTATTTATTGTTCAGTGGAAACATAGATCTATGTTTTTTTTTGTACTTAGAAGAAACAAAAACAAGCATAGACATTTTTTATGTTGGATTATTATGAGCTGTCCGTTGAAGAGGGGATCAGGGAGTAAATACTTTCTAGAACTGGCTGGCTAATGTTCCAATAGCACACTTTTAGTTCTTTTGTTGGTTTGGTGAACCACGTAATTATTTGTACAAAGTGAAAACTTCTTTTTTAAATGTAAACAAATGTATTCTCAGATGCTTAATCCAAAGTTTTGCTTCTAATTAGTGCATTGGTTCTTCTTGGATGTTACAGAGAGAAACACTAATATATACTAAGTTATAGAAAACTGGTTTGAAAAGCAAAATAGTTATGTGTATATTGGAAGAAAACAGAAGTCATAGGACAAATTCTTAAATTTCAATTATCAAAGATTCTTGAGTGAATAGTCAAAGTTTTGAATGGTGAGTATGACTAGTAGGCTTATTAGCTGAAGATTTTAACTGAGGAACTAAAACTGAAGTTAATCAGAAAAAAATCAGCAAGTGTAAAAGCAAGGATAGACCATTTAAAGACATATCAAGAAAAGCTATAAGATAGGGATTATTCGGATAAACATCCGATGTTCTGGAGTTGGATTATAGCCTGCAATATTCTTGTACCCTTTTTTGTACATGTAGTACGGAAAAATTGAATCCTTGTTACAAATTCTTTTTTTCTTATTTCTTGTTTCAACTGGGAGGAGTATTTCAATGTGCTCCTATTATGTGCTCACAGGATGGTATTTGTCAATATAGTCTACTTATTAGTGTTTATGTTCCTTCAATAAATCCTCCAAAGGAATCAACTTTGATATTGATTTGAAAAATGGCATGATATAGCTGATTTATGATATGAAAATAACATATTTCCGACAAAAACAAACACATTTGAATGCAATAGAGTAAATATTAGGTGAAGTGCAAATTAGTGCTGTTAAAAAGAATTTTCACCTAAATATCCAGTTTAAGAGGAAAACTAAAATTGCAAAGAAATTAGAAGTGTCTGAATGATTCAAAATCAACATTGTCTATTGTTGTTGACTGGAAAGGAAATGCAGAATCTAATTTCAGAGTACATTCTGCTCCTAGAACAGTTTATTTAGCTACCTTCTCAAAAAAAAAAAAAGAGAACAGTTTATTTAGCTTGCTAAGATTCTTCAATAATTTGTTGACTTTTGTTGTTTGGTAATCAATACATTTGTTGTTTGGTGATCAATACATTTGTTGTACGTTCACCATTTTCATATTATTTAGTAAATATGTGTTTCGTTATATATTAATTATTGATGATATATTTTCATTACTTATGACATTTCTCTGGTCCTATGGTCCTTTTTGCATACTGGTCTTTATTTTTTCCCCATTAATATCTCTTTTATGAAATATCATTGATATCTCTGAATAAGATTATATATATATATATATTTCTTTTGAAGTAGTTGAATTCATTCCTCGAGAGAAATGTTCTCTTGGTAGAAAAACTGCAGTTAGAGCTAGAAGTATCGTTTAACCGAAATTGAATTTATGTAGGTTATTATGTGTTTTTCCCTCTTGATGTGTAAGAATTTGTTTTCTCTGCTTTCAGCATGACCCTTTCTTGGTGCCTCTAGAAATGGAGCCTTGCAGCCAAGAAGACTAATTAATTACATTATGGTGAAAGCATCACCTTTTTTTAATATGTAAATGGTACTCTCATGGGAGAAAATTGAAGAATTGATCGAGTTACAAATGCATCTCACATCTTGTGCAATTATTCTCCTCAAATCAATACACATAGAATGAAACACTGATATGTTAATATTTCATTTGAACAAGCGAAACAAGTATAGAATTATTTTCCTTGAACGTTTTGGTAATCTTTGAAGTTGCGCAAATAACAAAAAAAACAATGTCGGGCATACACCATGCAACACACGGGCACCAATCATCTAGATTATATATGTAAAATGTGTTTTACTGACAAACAAAAGAAAATAATACACTTGGGTGATTGATATTTTATCATGTGCTTGCGGTGTCTCAGGCTACTTGCAGCTTGTTGATGTTAGGACAGTTGGATTGGTCGATTGAGTGTTACAAGGAAGATTTGATAATACAGATGGAAGCTTTATGGGATGCAGATCAAGAGTCGTTGGGACATGCAGGTATTATCAATTATCATCGTATCTCTTTGTTTCTTTTTAATATAAAATTGTAGAGTGGAATTGATATAGAAAACTAATATAGTTGGCCTTAAATGATTTTAGATTGAGATGTAGTTAATTGAGGAGTATTAGTTTAATGCATCAAACAATACAGATTTATCTAAGCCACTTCGTTTCTTTTTGTCTAAGTCACTTCGTTTCTTTTTGTCCAAGTCACTTCTTTTTTTGTCCAAATTGCTAAATTTTCTAATGGGACATTTTTTCTGTTAGTTTTCTTGGGGTGTTGATGTTTTCCTTAATAATTTTAATAATACTAATTTGTCCTCTTCCATCTACTGAGCTGGTATATTTCTTTCAGATGATAGCAACAATATATGCTTTTATTTTCATATATTTTTACTAAGGATATAATCCTCCTTTAATTTGAAGAACTCATTGCTAGCAGTCTGTCTTTCTTTGCTTTCTCCATGAGGCCTGCTTTCAGTTGTAGCTTTTACAATTATAGTTGGAAGAGGATGACTTGGTATAGGCTGACATGTTGTTATTAGAATAATTTGACCTATATGATGGTTCTCTAGCTTTGAGAAGGACAATTATGGAACTGTTTGCAGCATAAGTTCCTTTGTTGCTAACTCTGAAAATAGTTTTCATAAGATCAATTGATGTGTTCTATTTCATGTTTTGTTAGTAAATATTATAAAAGCTTGCTTCTCGTTCATGAGTTGCATTAGTTGAATTGAATTGGTAATATTATAAAAGCTTGCTTCTCGTTCATGTTTTGTCGTCGCTAAAGGATCTTTACCGATCGAATTGGTAATTCGGTCATTAACTTTTAACGTCAAGCCTTTTAGCGACCAACGACGATCAGATTTCTTTCGGCCGAATTTGGACTTTTAACGACCGAATTTTCCTTCTCTAAAAGTCATTTTTCTTGTAGTGTCTCATGTGTCATTAGTCGTGGTTGCATTAGCAAAGGTCTTAAGCTGAATAGACAACCCACTCTTCTTTTTGCTTTTGAAATCAGATGGATATCCCACAATTCTGTAATATTCCTCTATCTTGTGACCTTTGTAACCACATTCTCCACAAAGTACTCCTCATTGCATCCCTTGTATTGGCTTTTTGTATTTGTAACCTTGTGCCTTTCTTGCAAGCATTGTAAGTGATTCTCTTTGTATGTCAACAATACCTAGAGATCTCTGACTTTCCTCCTGTGTAGTAACTGCATAAGCCTCATTCATAATCACACTTGAACCTTTAGGCAAAAATTACTCATTATGCTACTATAACTCTTATTCAATTCCATAAAAAATTGTATCAACCTATGAGGTTTGCGGTGATCTGTGTATTGCTTCGGTTGATCACCACATGAAGATAATGGCACCATTACATCTAATTCATCCCACAATACCTTCATCATAGAATAATATCTAGTTACAGAATCAGTTCCTTATTTCAGATTCATAATTTCTAAACACAAGTGATAGATCCTAGTCAAATTCAAACTATCAAATCTCTCCTCAAACTCTTCCCAAATCTGCTTAGCACTACCAGCATACACAATACTAGGAATTAACTCACTAGAAACTGTGCTACCTATCCACGAAAGGACTATTGGATGACATTTCTCCCACAATTTCTTCCAATTCACCTTTGTATTTACTTTTGATACAAGTTCTATTAACAGAACCTAACTTTACTTTACCTCTTAGAGCTAACTTCATTGATCTACTCCACAATGTATAGTTCTTAGGTCTTGTGAGTTTGGTTGGGATCAACACCAGTCCAAGTACATATGATGATTGCAAGTACAATGGATGGTGATGATCGATCATGATTGCAGTTTCTTCTGTCATGGCTTCGATTGTCCAATTGCTTCTTCTTTGATGAATTTTGAATTGCGGAAACTAGTCTTTGGACCTTCGCTCTGATACCATATGAAATTATCGAGAATGCATCATCAATGGTGATCGGCTAGACAATGAAGAAGAGATAAAATATCTTTTGTATTAGCTAGCTTAATGATTCAATACATGAGAATGATGTATTTATAATTGCCTCTTACAATTTCATATAGATGTGTACAGCTGTCATCTAATCATCACACCAATAACAAACTAACTAGCTCTAACAAACTTAAACTAACTCATCACTAACTGTCTGATATACAAATGTTATACTCGATATACACCAGTTGTATATTTTCAGTTTTAACACATGTCAATGATTTACTAACCAGTGTGAAGTTGAGTTCTATCTTTCTCTAGTTCATGCAAGGCTAACCTTCAGATTTTTTGCATTTTGGAAAAATCTCTTACCACTTACCAGATGATTGTTCTCTACAACCTTTAAATCTTGCCTGGCCGGGCACATCACACTCTTGAGGGATTGTGTCACGTCAATTTTCATAGTAGTTAAGAGATATTCCTTTGAATCCATACTCAAGCACCAAACAAATTTAAGTACGTGGCATATAGTCAATGAGGTGAAGTACCTATTTTGAGATGTAAATTTATTTACTGACCAATGACGACAAATTTAATAGTACAACGTATATTTGTTTATTATACACTATCACACGCATATGCTGTGTAAATTTTTCTTATTTGTATCATTGTATGGTGTAAAGATTTTTATACTACATTATAATTTAGTAAGTACAACCTATTATTATTTATTATGTTTTGCAGGTTGCTAATCCATATTTGGTATAAGAAGATACATATAATTGAATTTTAAGCGATATACTAGTGCAAATAATTTTTATACTAATAATGTACTCCTATAAAGTTAAGCTGGAGTATATAGTTGATCGATCGCTATGTTTTTGTTCTATTAGATTGTTCAATCAGTATAATTACTTTAATTCTAAAAACAAATTGAGTCGACGACATTAAGAAGTACGATCGAGGTCAGTAACAAATAAACATGATACATGAGAAAGCAAAACTTGTATTGGTAGAAAAATGGGAATAGAGGTACTTTCTGCTTTCTCTTCAATCAATAAAAAGAAAAGGAGAGAATAATATTCGGAAGAAGACATAACATGAAGAACCAAAAAAAGAAAGGAATTGATCAAAGAACAAATTAATACACCAAAGATACAATGCTCTTTTAAATTGAAACAAGTGATTTTTTAAAATAATTTTAAAGTTATTACTTTATCAGAAAGATTATGGAATGGAAAATTAACCCAGGTAAATTCAAATGAGTGGAAATCCAAAAAAAAAAAGTAGTTCAAGAACGTGGAATAACATAAAGAAAAAGAGTCTTTTTTTTTTATAGCAGGACATAAACAGAGCTTTCACCCTGCCATGATAAAGAAAGACTGACCATATTCTTTGTATTATTATATCATTCTACATTCAAGAATGTTTATTTCGGATTTCTTCGAGGTAACAACTGGCCTTCTTGGCTTTTATATATATATATATATATATATATATATATATATATATATATATATATATCAAACAAATTAGGTGCAGATTCGTAATTTTGCTGTAGTGAATTCAGTTAAATCTTACTTCTTACCCAATAATCAAAATCATGAACTATCGCTAAATTAATTTTACACATATTAATACTGAAAATCTTATTCCATAATATATAGCTGCCGTCTCATCTCCTTTAGATATGTATCATCGTGACCTATTCCCAGAAATTTATTGAATAAATAATTTGTAAAGAATGGATCTTGGGCCTAACTCAACCCCAAAAGATAGCTTGTAGGGTGAGGATTGTCCAAGTCGGAGTTCATGTTTCCATTCCATTTCCGATGTGGAATTCTTAACACTCCCCGCACGCTCAGACCTCGTTAACTGGAGCATGGACAATATAGTTTGTGGGCCAACATCGACGAATAAAGAATTGGAATAGATCTGACTCTGATACCAGGTAAAGAATGGATCTTGGACCTAACTTAACCCCAAAGCTAGCTTGTAGGGTGATGATTGTCCAGATCCATATAAGGAGTCCATGCTCCCATTTCATTTCCGATGTGAGACTCTTAACAAATTTGATGCTTATTATAACAACTTAATTAATATTATGATATAAATGCAGATATTGACGTGGGGAATTTCCAAATTATTATACCTCACGATGGTGGGATCAACCTGTCTGCCTTTTCTGACTATTTCCCAACTTTATGATTAAATGTTCTGAAGATTGAAATGAATATGTTTATTGATTCTATTCACGTGTATATTATATGTTTGGTTATGGTTCTTCAATCTAGGATATATGTTCCAAGAAAATGGGGCCTGTGTCATCCATGCTCGATGACCCACTCCATCCAAGAATCATGTGAATGTCCTTACTGTTTCTTCTGCAACGTGTGGAGAATTGACCTTAAAAATAGTTATGCATGCATGGGCCATGGCAATACCTTGTATCAGCCTATCAGGTAAAAGTCTTCTCGTCGGCCAATGGTTTTTCATCCCCCACTTTACTCTTCTCACTTAAACTACCAGACTTAGTTAGTTTGGACTTTGGAATATGTATAAGGTTCGAACATGTAACATAAATCACAAGTCTTTTGACCTTTGTCAACTGAGCCAGTCCTGTGTTGATTTAGCTAATAAAGCTGCACTATACTTTGGTGTTTTTATTTTATTTTATGATTTAGTAGGCGTTTATAATTAGTCATCGAATTTGGAAGCACAATTTCATATTTTTATTTTAAATCAGCGGTTGTTTATAAATTTTGCACAACATTTCAACTTCATATCATGATTTCAAATCTCAAATTCTCCAAAAAGTAGGATTTGGGATTCCAAATCGCGATTTTCATTTTTTTTTAATGTAAAACTTCACCCATAAGGTTATATTTTGTGGGAAAAAAACTAGTAGATATATTTTTTAAATGTAAAACTTGACTCAAAGTAACAATGTTGGTTCGTCTTTTCGGTCATCTGATCGGGACATGCATGCTCGACGTGAAGAGATTGTATGTACCTGCATGCGGAAAGATTATATTAAAGAGTAGTTACCGTACAACTCATGTTTAATTTTCCTTTTTATTGAACTAAAATTCGATCAATAGATGTTGTATTATTTAAAAAGGCCTTCCGGTAGCGTTTTAATTTTGTTGTGAATTATGATTTGCTTATTTGGTAACATTCTATAGGAATTTGAAAAATTTTGATAGTTTTCACAACTTGTGCGGTTTCATGTTTATGGGAAACAAATACAATTTAAGAAATTCAAATTGCATGTTGAAACAAAACTTCAACTTTAAATCAATCTGATTTCAAATCAAAATTATGTCCAAACGAGGCCTTAGTCATTGAATTGTAACTCGAATAATCGAAATCAAGGGCTGAGTTAAAATTACTAGTTCGGTCAAACTCAATAACTTTAATTCAAATTTTGTATTTATATTAAGACATATACCATAAATAATAGAAATTAAATTTAGAAACTAATCGCTAATACCTGACATCATTATTCTTGAATTTAAAACCTATAAAATTCAACTCATAACTCCACCTCTTTGAAATGACTGTCTTAGTTGTTATCTGAATGTTAGCTTAGGCCATAAGTTGGAATTTGATTAGTATTCACTATTCATGAATCCAACTTGCCACTAGAATATTCCTGTTTCCTGAAATATTAAGATTTAAAGCAACGAAAAATATTATATATTACTTTATTTGTTTCATTTTATATGACATTATTTTCTAATAATTTTACTTTGAAAAGAATATTATCTTTTTATATTTAAAAATAATTAAATTTTAAATTTTATCCTTGATATGATATAGTTTTTTATAATCATAAAAACCTTATTAGTAGATGTAAGACCACAAATTCTAAGGGTATGTATGGAAAGCCACATGGTAATTGAATTTGGTGTAATTACTAGAGTAGTAAATACACAATCTAGTAATTACATAGCATGGTAATTACGAATACCTATTTGTTTGTTAAAATGTAATAATTACAAACATATTGGTTGATTGCATATGTGTAATTACACAATTAAATTAGTTTAAAAATAAAAATTAATACTTGACAAAAATGTGCCTTTATAAATGATATATTAAATTAGGTATTTAAAACACATATTATTTCTTGAAAATATATTAATTAATAATCACATATTTGTAAATAATATTGTAAAAGTAATAGTATATTTTCAAATTAATAATATTTTAATTTAATTAACTATAAAAATTAAAAGCACGCATTTGTAAGAACATCATGGGATGTATATATGTTTGACCAAAAGATTAATATTAATACTATAATGTTATAACACTATTCAAATGTTTGAGAAAAAAATAATCTATCAATTGTAAGTAGAAAATGAATAATACGCAATGTAAAACAACAATTGAAAAGTACTAAAGCAATAAATTGAAATCGCAAATATAACCTAAATTCAAAAAATAATAATTTAACATGATATTTTTATGTCAAATTCCAACATAATATAAGTTCCAACATAACTTAAGTAAAAGTAATTCAAAAGAAAGTGAAAACATTTATAAGTCCAAAACCTCATTCAATAATGAAATTCTATTTTAATAACATCACTCTTTATATGTCAAGTTTGTAGATGACTCATTCTTTCTAATATTAGAAAGTGTAATTTCAAAAACTAGAATAATAACGCAGTTACGCTAAATAAATAAAAAATAAAAAAATACGAGCAATTACATGAAATCACAAGAAGAAAATGTTGGGAAATGAGAAGAAAGAAATGAAAGATAATACTATAAAAATAAAAATAATTTAAATGTATATATAAAAATAAAAAATAGATTTTTTTTAAAATAAAAATAATTTAAAATGTAAAAAAAAAATAGAGAATAAAAAAGAAATTAAAAAAAATTAAAAAGTAACCTTGTAATTACATGGTGTAATTACACCCAATTCTCAACCCCTCCTTATGAATGGAGAGTGTAATCTACATCTCCATAATTACACCCAATTACATGCCGATCATGTAATTACTTGGTCTGCCAAACATGTCAAACTGTGTGATTACATCCAGTTGCACTCAATTCCAATTACATGGGTGACTTTCCAAACAAGCCCTAATTTTGTTTCCTTAATCTCTATGCAAGTCAAATATCGGGTATTAAGATGGAGTTCAATATGTGGAATTTCAGTGTAAAAACTTGTAAAATGCCACTTGGTGTCACACCCCAACCTAGGGGGTGTGACTGGCACTCGGTATCCTGCTAAGTCTGCGCGTATCAAGCTGAACTCAAAGTCTGTGCGCTAAAGACGAACTAGGCCCTTGAGGCCATACTGTAAAAGCAATCTCAACTTCGGCCGACAAGGCCGAACTTGTTCTTACTATACGCAATTGTGACTACGAAAGCCTCTGTAAACTCTTAATCTGAGTAAACTCACATAAACATAAAATAAGGGCCGACAAGGCCACTAATATACTGAACATACTGAACTTGTGTCTACAAAGTCTCTAAAGATACAGACATCAAACGTGGCCAGGACAGGGCCCCGACCTACCCGTAGTCTGTACAAAAGTCTGATACCTGACCTCTAGACTCGGCCGCACTCCGTAAGAGATGGAGTCTTACCGATCCTTCACTGAATTCCAATCTGCTATGCTGGGTGAACTTGTTGAACTGATTACCTGTGCCTGCAGGCATAAAATGCAGCGCCTCAGCAATAGGACACCAATACAAAGAAATGAACCAAGTACGTAAGGCGAAAATAAATTTGTATATTTATAAACTCTAAAGCTGAAGAATATGAATAAACATGCTGGAATCTCTACTGAAAGGAAGGGAAATGAGTGGACTGACCACAACCCCTCGGTCAACTTACCTAGTCGTTGTCGCTTAGACAATTTGGCCCCTCTGTTTATCTATACAATCTATTATGTCTCGGTTATATGTACTATCTTTACTATTTATGATTTTCGGTCTTTATTACATTACTATCTAACATACAAGTTGAACACAATATTCCGATCTCACAAGGGATCATGTGTGTAAGTACATGGCCCCGAAGGCAAGTGTATTTGAATGTCACCAAAGGCAATCTATATATGTATAGCCCCAAAGGCAAGTGCGCGTCTGTATAGCCCCTACGACAATCTGTTGTATAGCCCCAAAGGCAATGAGCATATCTGTATAGCCTCGAAGATAATCTGTATATGTATAGCGCATCTGTATAACATTCTTCCCTCCTTAGAAATATTCGTCCTTGAATGTTGGGGTTTACACGTCTAGCTACCTCATAATTGTGATTATCCTCATACAAAGACCTCTTGTCTCTGGACATTACCAACGTACGTCTATTACTCCGACTTTAATGCTCAATCTTTTTATTCAAGCCTAGGCAATCCATTATAATTTCACTTAATATCTATAAGTCGGGCTCCTTCTTGGCCCTCAACACGAAATTTCTTACTAGATGTTATCATCTGTCCATCGACTTCCTCATCCTGCACTTCATGTGCTCTTGATCCCTAACTTACCGCAACCAGCTCCTCTGTTCATATTCTCGTCTTTTATGAAATATGCTATTATCTGATGGATCTTCAGAAACTAGATACCTCGTACTTTCTTTTCCTTACACATTTCATCTATTAGAACTTCTACTTCTTTCTTCTGATATTCTTACGACCCAACATCGTCCAAAAGTCTCTCTACTAATGTTATGATCTGCTGTTGTATTGGCTCTCTGGCTGGCGATACTCTTTCGGGCTACGAACATTTCTTCACAATGCTTATCGAACAGGAGTTCGATATTGACTCCTTATGACTCAGCTCTATATAGCACGATCTGGATCATAAAGAAGGGTAACTAATCCTAAATGTCTTGTAGACTCCTGTTTATAAATGTGGTGCACAAAACATCCATAAATAAGACTTTACTAGACATGACTTTATAGACTCCCTAGGACTGAACTGCTCTAATACTAGGGATGACAACTGATCGAATTTGGACCGGATCCTACTAGATCCAGATCCAGATCCATTTTTCATACTTGGATCTAGATCCGGATCCATATCTATCGGGTCCATAAAAATTAGATCCAAATCCGGATCCACATTCTTGAGTGCATTTTCGACGCAATAATTTGCATGCTGCACATGGAGAATTGGACGATGACATCTTTGGCCTCCCTATATTGCTGTAGGCAAATGAATGTGTCTTTGATTCTATAACAGCAAAAAAAAACCAGGAAGCCTCATAAAATGATAAAGACCTAATTAAATCAGAGAAACATGTACATATACTTGTAACAAAATGCATTTTTCAGTATGATAGATAGAAAATTAAATAAGTAAACAAGAGATAATATGAGTATGTTAAAGAATGCATGATATTTAAAGAAGATGTTTCATTTAACCATTTTGGAGTAGAAAAGCATTAAAGTCATATTGAAGCAAACATGAAAAGTAAATATATTATAGCACTAATTCATAACTATAGAATAAATTAAGTGGTCTGTTAATTTATTTATTCAAGGAAACTAAGAGGTGTAAGAATGGAAGCCGAGGGTGATTAGTGGAGTAATAAAATTGTTGTTCCAGCCAATTATTCCTAAAATTTCCAATATTCATTACTCCAAACCTAAATGTAAAATACATAAATTATGAAATTTTTTAAGAAAATATTTATAAAATTACATTCTAGGTTATGCATATATTTAATAAAGAACGGATCCACGGGTTAGATCTGGACCGGATACGGATCTCAAACACAAGATCCAGATCCAGATCCAATCCGTCAGAAACGGATCCGGGTCCGATCCAGATCCGTCGAGTCCAAATTTTGAAGATTCATATCCTATAAAACGGATCTGGATCCACCGGATCGGGTCCAGGATCCACTGACATCTCTATCTAATACCACTTTGTCACACTCTAACCTAGGGGGATGTGGCTGGCACTCGGTACCCTGTTAGGTCTGAGCGTACCAAGATGAACTCAAAGTCTAAGCCCTGAAGGCGAACTAGGCTCTTGAGGCCATATGTAAAAGCAATCTCAACTTAGGCCGATAAGGCCGAACTTGTTCGTACTATACGTCATTGTGGCTGCGAAAGCCTCTATAAACTCTCAATCTGAGTAAACTCACATAAATATAAAAACAAGGGCCGATAAGGCTACTAATATACTGAACATACTGAAAATGTGTCTACAAAGCCTCTAAAGATACTGACATCAAACGTGGTTGGGACAGGGCCACGATCTACCCGTAGTCTGTACAAAAGTCTGATACCTGACCTCTATACTTGCCTGCACTCCGAAAGAGATGTAGTCTTATCAATCATTCGCTGAATTCTAATCTTCTCTGTTGGGCGAACTCATCGAACTGATTACCTGCACCTGCAGGCATGAAATGCAGCACCCCAATAATGGGATGTCAGTACAAAGAAATATACCGAGTATGTAAGGCGGAAAGAAATTTGTATATATATAAACTCTAAAATTGCAGAATATGAATAAACATACCGGAATCTCTATTGAAATAAAGGGACGGGAGTGGACTGACCACAACCCCTTGGTCAACTTACCTGGTCGCTATCGCTTGGACCGATTGGCCCCTCTGTTTATCTATACAATCTATTTTGTCTTGGCTCTATGTACTATCTTTACTATTTCTCATTTCTGGTCTTTATTACATTACTATCTAACATACAAGCTGAACACAATATTCCGACCTCACAAAGGATCCGGTGTGTAAGTGCGTGGCCCCGAAGGCAATCAGTATATGTATAGCCCCGAAGGCAAGTGCGCGTCTGTATAGCCTCGAAGGCAATGAGCATATTTGTATAGCCCTGAAGGCAATCTGTATCTGTATAGCCCTGAAGGCAGTGTCAGTAGCCCCGAAGGGAACATCATATCCCTGAGGGCAAGTGCATACATTCACAACAAGCAATCATCTGTAAACTAAGTACATACATTTATAACTCATAACTCGTCTAACACTTTCTGTAGTTCACGGTTCATACTTATGATCTCATGATCTTCTCAAGATCTACTTTGTTAGCTTTAGATAATCTTGTACTACCTTAGCTCTCGTTTGACTATCTCATGATGCTACTCAATTCATTTCTTTTATAACTTGCATATCTCTCCCTCTCTTAGGTCTGAGGAGTCCCTTATATACTCGTGTGCAGTACCCTCCTGCGTGACTTATTCCATCGTACCACATACTCTTTTTCTCTTGACCTTAGGGAGTCTCTTACTCCTCATCGAATATGTGTACACGCTTATCTTGCTAGGCTATTACAATCTCATCTCTATCTAGTGTAACCTCTTTCTCATTTTTCTTATGTTCTGCACTCCTTAGCTCGTTTCTTCGGGTCTTTTCTCATTCGCAACTCTTAGCTTACATGTAAATAGCTTGTGAATATCTTGGAGGCGCTACTAACTCTGCTTCTTAGGACTTACACGAGAACTCTACTCAAGTGAACTCCTTAACTCTTAAACGGTCTCAATCCATCGCTAAGAACATAAAGGCGAACTAGCCCCCTTCGGCTTCTAATAAAAGAGGATATACTATGGATTCATGCCAGAAATAAAGAAGGATAGCCCTTACATACCTTGAAAAGGAGATCTTCGATGACGACGCTGCAATCCGTCTCTTCACAATCCATCTATAACAACAAATAACTCTCATGTCAACAAGAAGGGCATACTAGCTAACTATCGAGCGACAAGTTCGCTTTACGACAACTTAGACAATATATCCCCTATATTCTTACTTTCTCCGTATCAAGAAAAATCCCCTCAACCACAACACCAAAGACAACTTAGGCTTTATAATTACCAGCCACCCAATATCAAGAAATTACTCTCAACCAGCTCATACTTTTACTAACATGAAATTCAACTTTTACATGCTTTCTAGTTACTTTTTCCTTTGGCTTGTAATGAGATTCTCAACCTTTAATATCAACACTTATAAAAGCACAAAAACGCCACAAATATCATATCTAAGTTACTTTCCATGGATGCAAACTACTACAAGTTATACTTATTGCTTCAAAACAACCCAACAACAAGACAATTTCACCTCATCTTTCTTCAAGCTCTAGTTCATGATTCTTCACCCAAACAACTCATCCAACACAAGATTAATCTTAAACACAACCAAAAGGGTGTTATACATACCTTATCCATCAGATTTGGCTTGAACTCCAAGCTCAACCTAGCTCACAACAATCCTTAACTTGCTATGAACATCACACAATCTTCTTCTTGTGATTTCCAATATCTTCATGCTAAACTTGGATTGATTTGCTTTGGAATCACTCTTGGATCTTAGAAATATGTTAAGGGACCTCTTAGGGAGTAAATGAAATTATTTTGGTCGAAAATGAGGTGAAGGGTGGTTTCCACCGCTTAAATAGGCAAAAAGAAGTCGGTCACCGCCTCAGATCCGCGATGGCATATGCGGCCACACTTCCTTCCAAATTTTCTTCAACTTGTGGTTCCTGATATGCGGCCCCATCTGCGAGGCGGATCCCATTCGCTACGCGAAACACTTAGCGTGTCACTCTAACTTCATCGAGGGATGGTTCCTTCAATCTCAATAACTTCCAACCTTCGGTACATCCTCACAACATCCATCTAAGTCGTAAGGGACCCTCGGAAATGATCTCGAATCACCGGCTCATGCCGCTTAAGTAGGCTCTCATCCGTGTACCAAACTCCGGGGTTTAACACTTGGCTAGGTTCCTCATTAGGGATGGCAGGTGGGTATAATTTTGCGGATTCCGCACCGCACCCGCCCTAATTGGGGCGGGTATGGGTATAACTTTGGCGGGTATGGGTATTGAAAATGTACCCGTCATGGGTAGGCGGGTAGGTGGTGGATTTGCAGTCATACCTGCCTACCCGCCCGCCTTATATCCGCCACAAGCCCAAAATATTAGCAGCCCATAAGTCGTGCCTTCAGCCCATAAGTCACGACAAGTCTCTCATTCTCCAACAAAACTCAAAACCCTACGCCTCTTCAGTCCTTCAAGCCTCCCTCTCTCTCGTTCCCCTTCACGCCGTCTCTCCTCCCTCTCTCATTCATGACGTCTCTGCATTTTTCTTTAAAGGAGATGCTGATGGGAAATATTGGAAAATTTTCTTTGTGCTTTGAGGTTGTCTTGGAGAGATCAATTTTTGTGCATTTGTTAAGTTTTACCTATTGAGTTTGTGGAGTGCAATTGAAAAAGTTGAAAAACTTTAGCTTATATAGCTGAAATAATATTTGGGTTTTGTCTACATTTGTAATATATAGCTATTTGGGTGGATAATTTTTGGATTTTCTTGGAAATTTTATTTTCTTGATTCTTTGTTGTGCAAGGAGGAAGGGGTGAAAAAATGGGGAATTCTGATGGTGAAAAAATTCGGAATTCTCCTCCCTCTCTCCCAAAGAAATTGAGACCGTGACAATATTGATTCTTGACTCAAAATTTTGGGATAATTTTTGGAATTTGAATTTTTGGGATCATGTTGATCACAAATGAATTGATTTCAAAATATGGCAAGCGGGTACAGGCGGGTATTGGCGGGTGACGGATATCCACTTGGGTGGTGGAGCGGGTGTGAATTTAGAAATATACCCGCCTAAGCGGGTATGGATGTTGAAAATTGTACCTGCCACGGGTGACGGGTAGGTGGCGGGTATAAAATTTTCTGGCGACCCCCGCACCCGCCCCGCCCAATTGCCATCCCTATTCCTCATATCCCAAGTGATGCTTAATTACAACTCCATAGTTAGATCAACAGCATATTAAAGATTTATCTGAAAATAGGCGGCATGTCAAGGAATGTAACAGTACATTCACTACTTGATGAAGATTGATTATTGGTTCTGATAATACTAATAATCTTTACAAATTAAACTTTACGTATAATGACTTACCCGGATATAAAATTAAAATAGAAAGAATTCATATGGAGTAGAAAAGAGGACATAGCAGAGCAGATAAGCGTATGCGTAGCATGTGAAAGCTCTGCATGAAGAGAGGGAACAGAGCATTAAATTGATTAACTCCAAATGAAAACATTAGTATGTTTTTTTTTATGTGAAAGTAAAAGGAAGAAGCCAATGGTGATGGTGTCCTTGCTCCTTAAAGACTGAAAAAAATAGTGAGCCAACGACAACTTCGTACACTGCACACAACTGTACTAAATTAGTCCCATTACCACCACTTTATGTTCTGATCATCACTAGCTAAATTCTAAATTTCAAATAGATTTCATCATCTATTTCAAACTACTCCGAGGATAAGATCATTCGAAATGTGAGACTCTGCTTTAGCATATGGTTATCCTAGGACCACACTTGGAATTCTCCTTCATTCACTTGCTTTCCTTTTGGATTTTTGAAAAAAGAAGAAGATGAACAATAAGCTGGGTATAACTTAATTGTAGATCTGTAATTATTCACTTGGTAAGTAATGAAAAGATTAGTTATAAAAAAAAAGATGTTCATTACAATAAGTTCATTTAAAGAGAAAAATATTAGGAAGTGCAAACTAGTCGGAGTATTTTTTTTATTAATAAAAAATAGATTAAAATAATTATTACAGAAAAAAGGTAAGCGTAATATTATAAATCACAAGGGAGGTTAGTGTAATTAGGCAAAATCTGAAGAGAGGTCTCTGAAATCATCCGTTATTTTCTTAATCTGGATATATCAAGACAAAAAAAATAGATATATATGTCACGTGAATAACAATGGAAAGAGGATTATTTTTTCTTGCAAAAAAAGAAATTTATAAAACTAATTAAATAAAGAAATATCATAAAGGACAAATTAGAAATTATATTTTTAAATATTAATAACAATTAGGTTAAAAATTATTATTAAAAATAAATTAAAATCACGCAAACATAAACTACAGAGGAAAAGTGTAGTACAAAATTAAACTTGAGGAGAGGTTTATGTAATTATTCATTTAGTTTTTAGGTTGTAATTACTTTGTTGATAGACTATTCTAACTTAAATGATTTTATTAATACAAAACAAACATTAGTGACTTTAGTGAAGAATTTATTATAGTTGAATGACCATTTAAGTTGTTCACTCTGAAAAGATGTTCTGATACAAGAATTGCCTACTTGAGCACGGTTGATGCATAATAATTATTGTTACTAAAATTTGTTATAGAGAAATTGAAACAACATAAATAAACATAATATCATGAACCACACGAAGTTAGTGATATGAAGCAAAATCAATGAGGAGATCTTTGAATTACCGATCTGACTGTATATAGTCTTGCATTTGATCATGAGATCTATTGTGATAAATCGCTCAACATAAATATTAATGAGATCTGACTGTATATAGTCTTGCATTTGATTATGAGATCTATTGTGATAAGTCGCTCAACATAAATATTAATGAGATCTGACTGTATATAGTCTTATCCATTGATTCTTACGGTAGTAATTAGGAATCTTTTTGTAAAGTCTAAACTCCATATAGTCTTACCGATTGAAGTGTAAAAGAGCAAATGGGATAGAAAATGACGTTACTTATGTTCTTGAACAAATAATATATGTAATGTTTTTAGTTTATAGTTTGTGTTCGGTAGTATTGACAATCTGTTAGCCGCCAGGAATTGTTGTGGATGGTGCATTAATCGATTGAAATAGCTACTAATTAATGAACGAAAATACAGTAAAGTTCAATTCTCACCCAACTTTTCTCTTTTCTCCACCTCTACAAAAATTACTCCTATATATGTCAAAAAGCAAAGTGCTCTGTTTTCATACATTCTGACTCAACAAAATTTGACAATTTCAGTCTCTCTCACTTTCACCTTTCACCTTTCACTTTATTAATTGCCCCTAGCTAAATTCATGATACCAAACTTCAACGGATTAACAAAAGGGAAAATGGAATTCGATCTCGAATATCCATTAACTGGCTTCGAAGAACACCATTTCCACGCCTTTTCAACTCTCTTCGACACCGAATCCGATCACTCGCCATCCTTTTTAGCCTTCAAATCCACCGATGTTCGCTTTTCCCTTCGCCGCCACTCTCTCTTCCTTATTTCTCAGGTAAAAAACTGTTAAGAGTCCCACGTCGAAAATGGAATGGAAACATGGACTCCTTATATGGACTTGGACAGTTCTCACATTTTTTAGGTTGAGTTAGGCCCAAGATCCATTCTTTACATGGTATTATACACGCTCCAGTTAACGAGGTATGGGCGTGCGGGGAATGTTAAAAGTCCCACATCGGAAATGGAATGGTAACATGGGCTCGTTATATGGACTTGGACAATCCTCACCCTACAAAATAACTTTTGGGGTTAATTAGATCCAAGATCCATTCTTTATAAAAACGCTCTTCATAACCAAAAATTTCAACGAAAAATTGTACTGTAATTCGTACTAATTTGTTTTGCGCTTCTCCTTATCATTTGAATTTCAGAGTTGAATTGGATTAAGTTAATTTTTGTTTAATTATAATCATTAGCAATTCTCCTTGTATGAAAATACGGAGTATAAAATAATGTCACTTATAGTTTGATTATGAAATGCAAAAAGTATGAATATTGTGAAATAGATAAAACACTCTTCATATTCCAAAATTTTCAATATATTGCTTTCTTCCTAAGGTGTGTGCGCATTTCGATTATCATTTGACTTTCAGAGTTAAATTGAACTAAGTTAAGTCTTTTAAAAATCAAAATTAAATCTCTGAAAAAATATATCTATACTATATATAATAATTTTCAGTTAATTATACGTTTCATTGGTTGTGGTTTTTGCAGGCTCAAAGTTCATACAAATTTGATGACTATATCGCATACCTCGCTGTCAATTACATTGATCGTTTTCTTTCCAAACAAGTAGTTCTGGTAAATCAAATTCATAAGTTTCATATATCAGAAGTATCTACACATAAAAAGTACATTAAATTGATGAAAAAACTGATTAGAATTGTATGAAAACTTCCTTCAGGAGAATAAGCCATGGATTGTACAGATACTCGTTATCGCTAGCCTTTCACTCGCCGGGAAAATGAGGAACGTTGATTTACCACTGTCCGATATTCAGGTAAACTGTGAGTTCATATTGAACAGTAAATAAAATTTCACTCAATTTCTCATAATTGTGAAAAATTCAATTGTAACAGAGAGATGTAGGTTTAGTTTTTGATGCTCAATCGATTAAACGCATGGAATCGCTGATTCTCACTACTCTTAATTGGCGACTAAGATCCATCACGCCTTTCTCGTTTCTGCATTTCTTCATCTCGTTTTTTCAACTCGGTGACTCGTCTTTGACTCAGTCTATTAAGCAACGAGCTTCAGATATTATCTTCGGTACTCAATACGGTATTGTTAATTCTCTAGTACTATCAAAATTATGTTACTATAAGTTAGGTAAGTAATAATTGTTATCTTAACCTTTGATTACTGACCGACATATTTACAAATTTTATTGCAGAGATTAAGCTTTTTGAGCATAAACCATCAATATTAGCTGCATCAGCGCTTTTGTGTGCTGCTGATGAGTTGATTCCCTTGCAATTTTCTTCTTGCTTAGCTGCAATTTCAGAATGCCAATACTTAAATAAAGTAAGTCTTCTTTAAATAATCTATTTCCTTGTAATATTTTACTATATGATACAATGACTACTATTATTGGATTGGAGAGTTTTTTTGACCGGCTTTCTTTTAATATTCTAATTAAGTATTTTATAGAAATACTTTTGGTGTTTTCTAAATTAAATTAAGACAAAAATACTACTATAACGTTCTGACTCTTTTTATTGAAGACCTTATTTTAGTCTAATTATAATAGTTTAGTTTATTTATGATACAATTGTAATTATGATAAATATAGGATTTGTAGTCCTATTGGAATAGAGTTGCTTTATATGATTAGGAGAAGGAGAACTGAAGTCATTATGATGAATATAAAGTAGAAGAAATTCTCTTATTATTCTTGTCTCTCTAAATTCTTGTTCCTATCTCGATTTTAACATGGTATCACAGCCACGTTAGAAAGAACACCAAAAACCTAGAATAATGGCAGATAACAGTAAAGAAACCGACGATAACGGCAAAAAATCGCCAGTGAAGAAAACAAAACCCAAAGAAAAATAATATCTCCCTATGACATTACGTCGAATGATAACTCTGGAATTATGGTAACACAAGTCCAATTGAAGGGCGAAAATTATGAAGAATGGGCTAGATCCATAGGACAACCCTAAGAGCAAGAAAGAAGTTTATCTTCATCGACGGTACAATCAAAAAATCGGACGAAGAGTTGTCGGACTTGGAAGATTGGTAGACTACAAACTCACTGTTGGTGTCGTGGATTGGCAACATCATAGAACTGACGCTTCTCTCAACTATTAAACATAAAGAGAAAGTGAAAGAATTATGGACGAGCATCCGAGAGCGGTTCACCATTATTAACGGCCCTCGGATGCAACAACTAAAGGCAGAACTAGCGGAGTGCAAGTAAAAGGGAAGGACCATAGTAGATTACTATGGAAAACTCACTAAGCTGTGGAAAACTTATCCTGGATCAGACTCCGGAGCTACCAACCATGTGATAGGTAATCCGAATGAACTGAGCAATACGCGAGATATCCTTAAGTGTCTGGTTGGTCTTCCGGACGGAAGTAGCTCATTGGCTATAAAAGAAGGAACAACCAGCATGAATGACATGATATGGTTGAAAATGTCCTTTATGTTCTGAATTTGACATACAATTTAATTTATGTATCACAACTAGTTGATTATTTAGATTGTGATGTGACATTTAATAGAATTATGTGTTTTATATTGGACTCCACCACGAGGAAGCTGATTGAAAAGAGTGAGCGTCGAGGTGAACTTTAGTATTTTCAGAATGTGCCATTGATACAGGCTATGAAGGTAGGGGCATTTGATTGATTCGATCGTTGGCACAAACGGTTAAGTCATCCTTCAGCACACGTAACGAAGTCTATTACGACATTAAGCATAAATGAGAGTGGTGATAGATCAGATAGAGAATGTGACGTATGCCAATGGGAAAAGCAAACGAGAAGTGTTTTTTCTTTAAGTGATAATATTGCTTCGGATACTTTTGAGATGATTCATTGTGATTTATGGGGACCATATAGAATACCTTCCTCTTGTGGTGCTTCATATTTTTTTTATAATTGTGGATGATCGTTCACGACCTGTGTGGATCTTTCTCTTAGTTGATAAGAAATAAGTGTCCCAAATCTTGAAGAATCTCTTCGCGTTGGTGGATAGACAGTTTGGTAAGGAAGTAAAGATTGTTAGAAGTGATAACGGAACTGAGTTCACGTGTATGAAGACATAATTCTTCGAACATGATATTCTTGTCCAAACATCTTGCACATGGACATCACAACAGAATGGAACAGTCGAAAGAAAACACCGTCAAATTTTTAATGTGGCGCGAGCAATGAGATTTCAGGGTCACCTTGTGATCAAATTCTAGGGAGAATGTGTTTTAAATGTGGGGTATTTGATCAATAGAATGCCATCTTCGGTGTTAAATGGGAAAAAACCCCTATGAAATTTTATGTGGGGAAGCGCCTCGGTATGTATATTTAAGGGTGACAGGATCACTATGTTATGCACACACAAAGAAAAGAACGAGGGACAAGTTTGAGAGTCGAAGTCGTAGGTGCATCTTCTTAGGATACCCTATGGAAAGAAAGGTTAGAGATTATATGACTTAGAGAACGATGAATATTTAGTCTCAAGAGATGTTGACTTCTACGAGACTAAGTTCCCCTTTGATGTAGGATCGGGTAGCTTGAGCAACAATATAGAAGTGATCCCGGATAAAACAGAGGAAGAAAGAAATCAATACAACTTTGAAGAAAACACGACAAATAATATATGTATGAATGAAACTCGGATGGATGAAGTACGAACACCGGATACCGAACCTATGGATCAGCATGTATTATACCGAAAAAATGTCAGTCTAGATAGAGAAAACATGGAGGAAGTACAAACTGAAGGTAACCAGACTAACGAAATGCCCCCGGAAGAAAAATTGAGTCGGGGTAAACGTCAGAAGCATGAATCGATCCGGTTGCACGACTACGTCACAAAAATATTCTCAAAACAAAGTCCATCAACGCGTCCTCCCGATCCTCAACAACCTTCAGGTGCACCTTATCCTTTTGCTAATTATATATCATGTGATAATTTTTTCTCGCAACACCAATAGTTTCTTGCAATAATTACCACAGGAACTGAACCAAAAATCTTCTCGAAGGCAATGAAAAAGGAACATTTAGAAATAGCCATGCAACAAGAGATTCAAGCATTGGAGGATAATAGAACATGGACACTAGAAACTTTTTCACCGAATAAGAAAGCACTCGGATGTAGATGGGTATACAAAATTAAGCACAACTCTGACGGGACAATCGAGCGTTATAAAGCTAGTTTGATCATCTACGGAAATAAATAAGTGGAAGAAATTGAATACAATGAACTTTTGCTCCAATTGCTAATGTAGTAATTGTTTGGACTTTTCTGACTGTTGCGGCTGTGCGAAATTGGGAGTTGCACCAGATGGATGTGAAAAATATTTTCTTACACGGCGAGCTTACCGAGGAAGTTTATATCAAAATGCCACCGGAATTTCGTGTTCCTAATACGGGGCAAGTATGTCGACTTCAAAAATCTTTGTATGGTTTGAAGAAATCTCCAATATGTTGGTTTGTGAAAAGTGATTTGATGAAATATGGGTTCAAACAGTCATACTCAGATTATTCTCTATTTACTATGCATCGGGGATGTATTCAACTTAACATCTTAGTCTATGTGGATGACTTGATTATCTCCGGAAATGACCATAGTGCAATTAAATTATTCAAAGACTATCTCCACACCTGTTTTTACATGAAGGATTTGGGCCATCTGAAGTATTTTTTGGGAGTTGAAGTTGCACGTGTACCAACCGGTTATTTCTTTATCAACAGAAGTATGCCCTGGATATAATATCTGAGTCTGAGTTATTGGGAGCTAAACCAATCAATACTCCCATGAAACATAATCATAATTTGGCGTTGGCCGGAGGAGCCAATTTGGGTGATCTGAAACCATACCGGTGTTTGGTCGATCCATTGATATACCTCAGTTTTACGCGACTGGATTAGTCATATTATGCATGTTCTATCCCAATTCACGCAACAATCGAATGAAGTACACTGAAATGTGGTGATCCGTGTGGTGCGTTACTTAAAGAATAACTCATGACAATAGTGATGAGAAAAGATTGTGATCTTTAGTTGTATGGATGGTGTGATTCAGACTGGGTCGGATATCTGTTGACTCGAAAATCACTTACATGTTGGTTTATCTGCCTCGGAAATTCTCACGTGTCATGGAAAATTAAGAAGCAGCATATTGTCTCCCGTTCGTCAGCGGAGGCTGAATACAGATCGATGGCAATGACCATTTGTGAATTGAAATGGTTAAAGGAAATTTTGCATAGTTTAGGCGTTGAACACAGTCTCCGATTAAAATGTATTGTGACAGTCAAACAACTTTGTATATTGCCCGAAATCCGATGTTTCATGAACGGACTAAACACATTGAAGTGGACTGTCACTATGTCTGGACCGCAATCCAATCAGGTACAATATTCCTCAGTCATGTGTCAACCAGTGAGCAGTTGGCCGATATGTTTACAAAAGCTTTGAAAAAATCGAAGCATCAATATTTACTTAACAAATTGGGCATCTGAGACCCTCATGCCATGCTCCAACTTGAGGGGTATTGAAGACCCTATTTTAGTCTAATTATAATAGTTTGGTCTATTTATGGTACAATTGTAATTATGGTAAATATAGAATTTGTAGTCCTATTGGAATGTGGTTAACTTATATGAGTAGGAGAATGAGAACCTTACTTTTATATAAGGAGGTCATTATAATGAATCCAAAAAGAAAGAATTCTTCAATTATTTTTATCTATATAAATTCTCGTTCCTGTCTCGATTTTAACAATTTTAACTCTTGTTTTTCTTGTATTATATGATGTTCTCATCATTTCTATTAATTAGTATATTTGTTTTATTTGCATGATTCTGACTGAGGAACTATACACTTTGTTAGGAGGAACTTATGAATGCTTTGACCGTAATGCGGGAAATGCTGATAGAATTGGGCGAGTCCATAGTCGATGCAGATTCATGTAGTACATTGACACCAAAAAGTGTCCTGGAGTGTGAACGTACAAGCTCACAATGCGAGACTCCCATAAATCAGGATAGGGACAACATCAAAAGGCCGAGATTGAGCGATTTAAGGGATGACCAAACATTCCAGATTTCTCAGGTTCAGTAGTGCTAAGATTGTCTACCAGTGCGTCTCTATTTTGTTTTCCTTGATTTCGTTGTGCTTAGGACGGTAAGGTCTCGGGCATAGCAATTTTGCTCGAGTGGGAACAGATAGCTCAATAGTTCAAAAGTGGAGCAGTAACAATATTTCTATTCCATTGATTGAAAGTAATTGTGTAACTTTTATTTTTAAACGGAAGAGAATTAGGCTTACACATTGTAAAATTACTTTCTAACTTCATGTTAATTGATCAAATACTATGATATTTTCCACCAGTGAAGGTTTGTGAGACATTCAAAGAGAGACTATTGCTTGTCATGGTTGAAAAAATAAGGTTTAAAGGTAGTATGAATTAAAAATTGGTTTAAATTTGTATTGGTTGAAAATAGCCCTGAGCGTTAAACATAAGCATGGGTTAAAATGGGTTGAAAATAGCACTGAGCGTTAAAAATAAGCACGGGTTTAAATGGGTTGAAAATAGTTATGATTTAAAAGTGATTGAAAGTATTTCTTCTTCAATGAATGCACATACCCATTAAGATCATGAAGACTCTGATATCACTGTTATGGATTTTTGGAGAGATAAAACAACAAGATATAAAATAATAATGAAAACTGTGTCATATAAAATTTATTAATCATAAACATTTATATAGACACATAATTAAAGTATACAACTAAAATATTAAACTTTTATTAAAATTAAAATCAGAATATTCTACTAAATTGATTATTGAACTCCTTCTATAACTAAACAACTAATTATTCTAGAAAACTGTAGCAGTAACGGATGAAAAATCCAACATTACATGCCATTAACGTCTTTGAAAGCTACAGTAAATTCATCATTGAGATTTTTAAGCACCACCGGCATCTTCATGGGGTGAGCAAATCCATAAAGAGCAAAAACTGGTGAAGTAAAAGCATGCATTGCATATATACTTTTAAGTGATACAATTTGTATTTCCACTTTAATTTATTTTTATTAAGTTCAGATTGTTTGGTTTAACAAAAATACGAAAACTCGTTAGCGTATTGGCTGTCTATTTCTTCAACGCTAATTGGTCTCGACTTTGATGGTTTTGAAGTTCTTTTTCAGAAAGAGATAAAAAAAATCACGTAGCGCTTTTAAATATTACACAAGCATAGTTCTATACTTCTATTTCTACCGTGCCTAAGTAAGACGAAAACTTAGGAAAATGCAAAATGATAGATATACGTCTTTACCTTATTTTCTGTCACGTAGCCGAAATTTATGTAGCAGATGTTAATGAAGAGCTGTGTTGTTGAATATGCATCATTAAAGTATTCAAGGTAGGTCAAAGACTCAAAGAGGAACACTTGGAATCTTTTTATTCAGAAAGGAAAACAAGAGGCAAAGACAGAGCTGATCATTGAAGGCAATTTTTTGTGCCTTGCTTTTTTTGTCTGCTCCAGGAATTACCAATATAAATTCATTTTCTTTCTACCTGTTTGACCTAAATTCAAACAGCAAAAATGAAGAAACCAGAATTCTAAACTAGCTGGAGCTTCTCGAAATTACAAATCTTAGAAATGCCAGTTCTTTTTTCTTCTGTTCCATCGTTAACCTTTTCTTGATCTCTGCAATTAGCAATCCTCAGATACACTAGAAATTTGCAGCTCTCATAAATATAACTATGGGCCAACACGTCAGAGCCCCAACCCAAATGATTCACATCCACAACAAAACATCTTTCCTTTACAGAAGTTACAAAAAACATTCCTGCACTTAGAGGTCCCAGGACATCTTATTTTCTGAAACTGAAACATCAACCATTTATGAAGCTTTCTGCATATATCCACTCTTTTCAGCTTGACTGTCCCTCTATTACTCTTGACTTACAACACGACCAATACAAAAGATGACACCCTTGGCTACCACCTACCAGGCACTGATAAAGTTTAAAGGACTGCAGATACTTAGGGCTCTTCCCTTTCGGTTATTTTGCACCAGTCGGAGATCTGAAATAAGTCACTACACGGTAGGTGCAATTAAGGGCTCTCCATACGTCATAGTACTAAATATCAATTGGATTTGCCAGTCTTCCGCATTGAACCTTTCTTCTGATAAGGGTTACCTTCTATGCCTCGTACCAACAGTGATTTGGGAAATTATAGATTGTAAAAGCAACACTACCACAAAGAGGTACCAGTTGAATTCTTCAGGGAGTCCAGCAAGCACTAGAGATTCTACTTAAAGTTTGCTGGAATCTTCTCTCTTTAAACTTCCAAATATTGGGAAGGGAGATAATGTTAAAAAGTGATATTCCATTTGTTGCTAAACGTGCAAGAGTACCATTGTGCTAATCAGGTCTTTCATGAACCAAGTATACAACTTTTCATTGTCAGTTCTTCCAGGTAAACTGCAACTGTTGACAGTCTGAAAATAAGAAAACCTGACTTAAATTTAGTTACAGATAACCAGGCCTAGGAAAAAGGATACATATAACTTCGAAACCTTCTCATGTTAATGTAAGTGCAATATCAAGTAGTGTAGATTCTTTTTCTAAGGGGATTAGAAGGATTTAGTGTTATGAGGACATTATGCATCTAATAGCAATATGTATATTTACTCCCCAAATATTTACCGGTTGTAGAAACCCTTTAAAAATCTTAGCTTTACATTTATGATACCGGTAGAGCCAGATTTTTGAATTAAGTAATTTCTTTTTCAGAGTGCACATTTTCGGTAGAATTGACCTAATCTTGGATTCAAGGATGACAATATTTTTCTTTGCAGTCAAGGTAATTGTTAAATAAGGCAATATACACACAGTGTGACCATCTGATCTAAAAGTTTAAGATGTTAGATAGAACACACTTTTAATATTTAATTATATTCTCAACACGCCCCCTCACGTGCTGGCCTGATTTTTTTTCATGGTCCAAACATGTGAAAATTCGTTTTGATAATGGGTGGCGGTGAGGTTCGATCACAGGACTTTTGGCCTGCTCTGATACCATATTGAAGTGTGTGACCATCTGATCTAAAAGTTTAAGATGTTAGATCGAACACACTTTTAATATTTAATTATATTTGTTAAATAAGGCAATATACACATTAAGCTCTCGGTTTACTACCCGTAATTGGCTCTCGGGTTTGGTAATTGTTAATATTATACAAGGTAAGAATATTGTATATTAGGAAAATATATGTGTAGTATATTGTAATGTATTTGTTACCATAATTAGGAATATACACTACCATAATTGTAGAGTTAGAATTATGGTAGAATACGATTTTAGGAATAGAATAGGAATAGAATTCTCCTATTTTGTATCTTGTATATATACCTATTCAATTAATGAAAATAATCAAGGGGATTATTTCTTTCATGGTATCAAGAGACTAGGTCTAAACAAAAGTTTTTCTCTCCTAACTTTTGTCCTCTCTTTCGGCCGAGACACCCCCCCTCGGGTTTCTTTTCCGAAATTAGTCTTCCGCTCTCAAAATCTCTCTTACTTTTCCCAAATTTTCCCTCCTTCTTTGTTCTTTCAATATGTCTAAGAACAATTATCATCCTGCCCTCATGGTTTCCAACGTCAAAAAGCAGTATCCCTATTGTGCTTGAAATGGAAAACGTCCAATATGCGACGTGGGCAGAGTTGTTTAAGATTCACGTTGTATCTCATCAAGTTATCCATCACATAATTCCTCCAGCTACACCTCTTCCCGCGGAGGATCCTCAGCTATGGATTACACTTGATGCTACCGTTCTCCAGTGGATCTATTCCACTATTTCGGTTGACCTTCTACAAACGATTATTGAGCCGGATACCACGGCTATGGCTACTTGGAATAGATTGCGTGACATATTCCAAGATAACCAACATTCACGTGCCGTCACACTTGAGCAGGAATTCTCCCTTGTTCGCAAGGAAGAATTTCCTAACGTATCTGCCTATTGCAAGAAACTTAAGGAGTTGGCAGATCAACTCCGTAATGTGGGCGCACCTGTCACCAATAATCGTCTGGTTCTACAATTGGTAGCTGGCCTTTCGGAGGCCTATAATGGCGTTGGAACTCTTCTACGTCAAAGCAACTCTCTTCCCCCTTTTATCAAGCCCGCTCCATGCTTACTTTGGAAGAAGCCGATTTGGCTAAAAAGGCGGCTACCGGAGCAAGCCCCGTCGTCAGGGTGGCGTCCTCCCCAAGTTCTTAGGGTTTTGTTAATAATTCGGGCCAAAACCATAATCATGGTGGCGACAAGAATAATCGCAAGAATAATAACAAAAACCGCGGGGGGAAACGCGGCGGTTCCGGTGGCGGTTCCGGTGGTCAGCAAGCAGGTAGTGGGCCCCGTCCAGTGAACAATGGCCCACCGCCTCCTGGTCCCTGCAGTGGGGCCCATGGCAGTGGGGATGGGGAAGTGGGCCGTGGGCCGCGGCCCATCGCCCGGCAAATTCCAAAGATCCGGTGGGCTAGCCTTCAGACCAACACCCGGTGGCGGCCCATCGCCGGCCCAAAGAAGAGCGCCCAGCGGCTACGGCCCAACTCAGTCTCATCCGGGAATACTTGGGCCCCGACTTCCGCAGGCTCACCATGCAGCAGGCCCCACTCAGATCGATATCGAGGCCGCGATGCACACGTTGGGGTTGACTCAACCGGACCCAAATTGGTATATGGACACCGGTGTCACTACTCACATGACTTCCGAATCAAGTACTCTCTCATCTTATTCCAATTTGAGCACCCCTCGGGGTATAATTGTTGGTAATGACAACTCTATTCCAATTCAGGGTTATGGTCAGAAAACGTTGTCTCCCCCCAATCCACCCCTTATCTTGAAAAATACTTTACATGCCCCCAAATTTATTAAAAATTTAGTGTCTGTCCGAAAGTTCACCACTGACAATTCAGTTTCTGTTGAATTTGATCCTTTTGGTTTCTCTATGAAGGATTTCAAGGCAGAGTCATCTCACGAGGTGTGATAGTATGGGGACCTTTATCCTATCATGCCTGGTTTCACCATCGAGTCAAGCCTGGCCGCCGCCTTGCGACCATTTCTCCTTCCATGTGGCATGCTCGCCTTGGTCATCCGGGCTCTTCTATTTTATCAGTTTTAGATAAAAATAGCTTCATTTCTTGTAAGGGTACGAGTCGTACTCAAATTTGTCAATGTTGTTCGTTAGGAAAAAGTGTTAAATTGCCATTTGTGGACTCAAATTCTCATACTTCACAGCCTTTTGATATTATTCATAGCGACCTATGGACGTCTCCTGTTCTAAGTTCGTTAGGTCATCGATATTATGTTCCATTTTTGGATGATTATTCTAAATTTTTGTGGACGTTTCCAATTGCCAATAAATCTCAAGTGTTTTCTGTTTTCATAAAATTTAGAGCATTCATTAGAACACAATTCGAAAGAGAAATAAAAAATATTCAATGTGATAATGGGAAAGAGTATGACAATAGGGTGTTTCGGGAGTTCTGTGATAATAATGGGATAAATTTTCGGTTTTCGTGCCCTCATACATCGTCTCAAAATGGGAAAGCCGAACGCAAAATTCGTTCCATAAATAATATTGTCCGCACTCTCTTACTTCATGCTTCCGTACCCCCATATTTTTGGCACCATGCTCTGCAAATGGCAACATATCTTCTTAACATAATTCCGTCCAAAGGTCTGACATATTATTCTCCCCTCTAAATCGTATATAATAAGAACCCTTCTTATTCGCATCTTCGGGTTTTTGGGTGCTTGTGTTATCCGTTATTCTCATCCACCGTAATTAACAAACTTCAGGCTCGGTCTACCCCGTGTGTATTTTTGGGTTATCCGTCTAACCATCGTGGTTATAAATGCTTTGATTTATCCTCCCAGAAAATCATAATTAATCACCATGTCATTTTTTATGAAACCCAATTCCCTTTTACGAAAGTTCATACATCCGAGCCTAGGTCGTATAATTTTTTGGATGACCAAATATCTCCGTATATTATTCGGCATTTTTTGAACATCTCCCGCACCCAAAACTCTCCAATGACCCATCGCCTACCGCCCCACTATCCGAAGTTCAACCATCGAATGGGCAGTTCAGAAATTGGGCGATCCAGCCCACCTGAATCGGTCCAGCTTCCATCGATTCTCGATGAAGCCAAGAGCCCATCGCACGCCCGTCTGGTCCCGAGCCCAAAGAAATTTCCAAAATTCACTTAATTCTTCCTCGAGTCATAGACCGGTCACTCGTAGTCAACGGGGTATTTTTACACCTAAAAAACATTTTAATTTACATTCTGATGTCTCTAAATCCCCCTTACCCCATAATCCTGTGTCTGCCTTAAATGACCCTAATTGAAAAATTGTTATGACTGATGAATATAATGCTCTTATTGATAATAAGACGTGGGAGTTGGTGCCCCGTCCATATGGTATTAATATTATCAGGTCTATGTGGATTTTTGCTCATAATGAGAATTCAAATGGTTCATTTGCTTGACAAAAGGCGCGGCTTGTGGGTGATGGTAAGACTCAGCAGGTTGGGATAGATTGTGGGGAGACGTTTAGCCCGGTAGTCAAGCTGGCTACTATTCGCACTGTGCTTAGCTTGGCTCTTTCAAAGACTTGGCATATTCATCAGTTGGATGTCAAGAATGCTTTCCTACATGGTGATCTCAAGGAAACAGTCTATATGCATCAGCTGTTGGGTTTCAGAGATCCCAACCGTCCTCATCATGTCTGTTTGTTGAAGAAGTCCTTATATGGGCTTAAGCAGTCTCCACGGGCCTGGTATACGAGGTTTGCTGACTTTGTTTCGACTATTGGGTTCACTCACAGCAGGTCAGATAATTCCTTGTTCATCTACCGCCGTGGTTCGTCATTGGCCTACATTCTGTTGTATGTGGATGATATCATCTTGACTGCCTCTTCCGATGCCTTGCGCCAGTCTATCATGGCCATGCTCAGTTCTGAGTTTGCTATGAAAGACTTAGGGCCCTTGAGTTACTTTTTGGGGATTGCTGTCAAACGTCATTCAGGTGGTTTGTTTTTGTCTCAACGAAAGTATGATGTTGAGATCATAGAGAGGGCTGGGATGTCATCATGTAAGTCCACTTCTACTCCAGTTGATGCAAAACCCAAGCTTAGTGTCGCGGCAGGTGCACCATACGAGTACCCGATCCGTTATCGCAGTCTTGTAGGGGCCCTCCAGTATCTTACCTTTACCAGACCGGATATTACGTATGCTGTTCAGCAGGTGTGTTTATTCATGCATGATCCCAGAGTTGAGCACATGAATGCAATCAAACGCATCATTCGGTATATTCAGGAGACACTAGACTATGAGTTGCACTTGTATCCTTCATCTACATCCACACTTGTCTCGTACACAGATGCGGATTGGGGTGGTTGTCCGGACACCGCACGGCCCACGCCAGGATATTGTATGTTCCTTGGCAACAACTTGGTCTCCTGGTCCGCGGCGTCAGCGACTCTATCCCGCTCAAGTGCAGAGGCGAATATCGAGGGGTAGTTCATGTGGTCTCAGAATCTTGTTGGTTACGTAACTTGCTTTTAGAGCTTCATTGCCCCATTCAGAAGGCAACCTTAGTATATTGTGATAATATTAGTGTCATCTACTTCTCAGGTAATCCGGTTCAGCACCAACGCACTAAGCATATCAAAATGGACATTCACTTTGTCCGTGAAAAGGTTGCTCGAGGCGAATGCAGCGTATGTCATGTCCCGTCAAGATATCAAGTTGCAGACATCTTTACAAAGGGTCTTCCCTCGGTACTCTTTGAAGATTTTAGGGACAGTCTCAGCATTCGAAGACCGTCCGCTATGACTGCGGGGGTGTGTTAAATAAGGCAATATACACACAATATACATGTGTATATTGCCTTATTAAGCTCTCGGTTTACTGCCCATAATTGGCCTTATTAAGCTCTCGGCTTACTGCCCATAATTGGCTCTCGGGTTTGGTAATTGTTAATATTAGACAAGGTAAGAATATTGTATATTAGGAAAATATATGTGTAGTATATTGTAATGTATTTGTTACCATAATTAGGAATATACACTACCATAATTGTAGAGTTAGAATTATGGTAGAATAAGATTTTAGGAATAGGATTCTCCTATTTTGTATCTTGTATATATACCTATTCAATTAATGAAAATAATCAAGGGGATTATTTCTTTCAGTAATCATATGGATGTTAATGTCTAAAGCCATGCAATGTAATTCAAGTTATGATATCACTAGCAGCTTAAGGTATTAATCCATAATCCACAACTATCAAGTGTCACAACTTACAGCACCCAAATTTATCAAAATTAGAGATTGACCCAAACCTATATTGCTTGGACTCTCCAAAACATTTACCGCACCCGTGTCAGATCCTCCAAAAATGCACTATTTTTGAAGGATCCAACACCCACCACTCGGAATTTTAGAAGAGTCCCACCAACATAGACCAAAACTGATGAAAGTGAAACTGTACAAAAATGAGGATTTGATCATCAGTATCTTTTTCAGATACTTGAATGCCACAGCATTTATTCATAGAAGCATTATCACAATTTTGTCATTTTAGCTTCCGAAAAATTGCATTTTCCGAATGACAACCATACAAATAAGAACACAGTTATAAGAGCTAAAAGCACCATGTACAATGAGCTCCAGAGGTTTTCCAGATATCCGCTCCTTCTTACTGCTCAGTTAACCTACTGCGCTTAATATTGGGCTTCACAGAATGAAGAACAAAGTACAGACATTCCCCAGACCCTGAAATCCTAGAAATTTAAAGCGGAAAATATAAATGCATATCTTTATTACAGAAACATCTATTAATTTACAAAATGGCATTGCACTCTAGATAGAATGCTCATTTTGTCCCAACCAGAAAGTGCTAAATAAACTTTTGTTTTAATCTGTAAAAAGTGCCAAATAAACTTTTTTTTTTGCAGTTCCTCTCAAAACATTTTCAGATTAACTTGTTTGGATTATTTCAGTGTAGATTACAGGAAGAAGAAACTATAAATCTGTTTGCATTAAAAATAGACATCAATAATTAAGTGACTCGTTAAATTCATAGACTTGCCAATTTGAACCACAGCTAAAGAAGACGGAAGAAAAACCTTTTCGGATAAATATAAAACTCATTTCTACTTCCTTCAGTTAATAAAATTTGAATTAACATTCAAATAACAGCGGGAGAACATAAAAATCTCAGCAGAATAAAATTGAAGTATCTGTAAATATATTGTGGGTAGGCAGGAAATACCTGCACAAATATTTGTTGAATATGATGATGCTTCCTCAATTCAATACTTCTCAAGGTGCCTATGTAATTTTGAACCAATTAATTAGAGACAACAATTCCACCTCAGTCGTGACTTTCCACCTTTGTTCCAGAATTGGTGCATCCGTGTAGATCATTTATTTCAGATTAATATAAATGTTTTACAAAATTAACATGAGGTAACAACTTGGGAGAGTTATCTATCATCCAAGTCACCAGTAATCTCCACATGAACAGGCTCCGTCCTTAAAATGATGGAAACGGTGCATATCACGTACAATAATTTCTCGTTTCATGACAAGCGAGATGTACTTTGTTGCACTATGGCAGTCACCACAAACCCGCAGATTTTTCCTGATGTGAATAGTTGTACCAGCACTTGTATTTAAAAGCCCAAATGAAATAGCAAGCTTCTCACTGTGGCTTTTTAGCAATTGCTCCTGAACATCATCTTCCACATCGTGAATTGAATCAGTATCAGGTACATATCCAGCAGCTTTAATCTTATCAAGCAATTTTTCAAGGTAAGCATAGATCTTCACTGACTGAGGATGGCTAGTGCTTCCTGAGTAGAACGTGTGGACCTCGTTTCTTAAATCAACTAGACTGCATCCAGGTGTCTTTTGAATACCCTTTCTCTCCATCATAGTTCTGACTTTAGCAACTTTATGCCACATTGAAGCTGTGGCATACATATTAGCAAGAAGCACATGATATCCACCATCATCAGGATCTAGCTCAAATAACTTGTCAGCTGCCTTCTCCCCCAGATCAACATTTTTGTGAATCTTGCAAGCTCCCAACATTGCACCATAGACGTTGAGTCCTGGTCTAACAGGCATACTATCAATGAAGTTCCAAGCCTCACTGAGCCGACCAGCTCGACCAATTAGGTCAACCATTGCCCCGTAATGGTCCATTAACGGCTCCAAGTTGTATTCTTCCCTCATGATCATGAAATAATTGCGCCCCTTCTCTACAAATCCAGAGTGGCTGCAAGCCGAGATGACACATAGAAATGTTATGTCGTTAGGCTCTACATGCCCCTTCTGCATTTCCTCAAATAATTCAATAGCTTCCTTTCCAAAGCCATGGGTGCCATATCCATCTATCATGGCATTCCATGTTGTAACATGCCTATCATCCATCACGTCAAATATCTTTCTCGCTGTGTGAACTGCTCCACATTTTGCATACATGTCAACAAGTGCAGTGACTACAAAAACATTCTTGTTCAAACAAGTCCTTATAGCAAATCCATGTATCCACTTAGCTTGGCGCAATACTGATAACTCAGCAAGAGCGGTAACAACACTCACCATTGTAAATGAGTCGGGTTTCATGTTCTGCAGATGCATTTTACAAAAAAGAGCCATTGCATCCATTACACATCCATTTTGTGCATAGCCCAATATCATAGCGTTCCATGAGACTAGTGTTTTTCCTTTCAAGTTTTCAAACAATTCAGCTGCAATATCCACTCTTTGGAACTTGCAATACATCGAAATCAATGAGTTAACAACTGCAACATTAGAACCAAGACCAAGTTGGTTGACTAATTTGTGAACAAATTGTCCAAGCTCAAGATTCCTTGATTCAGCACACGCATGTAAAGTGCTCATAATAGTCACATTCGTAGGTTTAAATCCTTCATCCAACATTCTCTGAAAGATGATAAGAGCTTCATCATAATATCCATTCCGTGCATATCCATCTATCATAGCATTCCACGATACAACCGTCTTAGAACCCATCTCATCAAAAACCAACCTAGCAGTACCCACTGACCCACATTTAGCATACATATCGACCAAAGCAGTCGAGACATTCACAAGTGACTCCAACCCATTTCTAATAACATATCCATGAATCGATTTCCCCATTTGCAAGGATCCAATAGCAGCACAAGCAGGCAAAATGGACACAACCGTAACCGAATCCGGCCTATTGCATCCTTCTTCCTGCATCCTCAAAACCAACTCCAACGCTCTATTCGCCATCCCATTTTGCGCGTACCCTGAAATAACCGTATTCCAACAAACCAAATCCCTCTCAGGCATTCTATCAAACATCTTATATGCATCACCAACCAACCCACATTTCGCGTACAAATTCACAACACTAGTCATGGCAAACAAATTATCCTTAAACCCATGAACAATCAACTGTGCATGTACTTGTTTACCCTTAATAACATCACAATTATCCGCACAAGCTTTTAATAAATAACCAAAATTATATATAACCGGTGTTACATTATCATATCTCAAACGAGAGTAAAAAGCCAAAGAAGTATCTAAATTAGAGTGATGGGTATGGCCTTTGAGAATTGTATGATACATTGGGTCAACTTTAAGTTTAGCAAAGTCAAAGACTTTAGTGGCATCATTTAAGCTACCATATTTAGTGAATAAGCTGATTAATTTGGTTTCGAAAAGGTGTTCTTTATATAGACCGTTTTTTATTATGTGTGGGAGGATTTGGTGAAGGTCTTTCATGGAATTGGAGAGTTCGAGAAGGATTGCTGTTGGGTGTTTGTATATATGTGATGGGATGTGGACCCTTTGGGACAGAAACGGCGGCCGTGGCGACGCCGCTAGCGGTGGTTGTGGTGGTGGTGAAGTGGTGGAGCGAGCCAACAGCGGGAAACTCATCAAGCTTGCTTACTGATTCTCGCTGGAAACTCCTGATAGAGGAAAGTACAACTTCTAAAGCGTAGCTTACAATTGAGTAAGGCTGGTCAGTGGGGCGGGTCGGACCGATACCCGCCCCAATCCCCCTTAAAAAAATAATAATTAATAAACGGTGTCGGGGTTCAAACTCGGGACGGGATCAGGGCTCGTCCCGCCCGTCCCGATCCCAATCTGACCTGCCACCGTCCCAACCCGCCTGCCCCCTGCTTGCAAAAATAACCATTGCACAACGGTCATTTTCGATTTTAGTCGTTGTGCAACGGGTATAACGGCAAAAATGTCCCCTACCCCCTTAATATTTATTTTAACCCCTAAGTTAGTATATTTATATTTTAACCATATTTCTCAACTATAAATACTTCATTTTTTTCACAAATCTCTTCCTACCATTTCTCTAATCTAATCTCTCTATATCTCTATGTACAACTCTATATTGCCTACTAAAATTTATATTTTATTTGCTAATTTAATCAATTTTCAAAAATTGGAAGTAAAGTTGGCAACTAGCTTGAGGATAATCCATCAAGGAAAGTTTCAATTTTCCACTTCGATTACACGTCGACGTTACGTCGACGTTTGGTACCTTCGTTCCTTCTTTAAATTATTTTTGTTACTTTAATTTAATTATCACAACTAATTCATTTACTTTAATTATTTATTTGCATAATTATAATGGAATGTCTTTGACGTATGATTAAGGGTAAGGGTAAAAGTGTTTCTTCTAGTAGGAGTAATAAGGGTAAAGTATTTCTTTCAGTAATCATATTCTTAGTCCTAATGATTTGATTGATTTCACTCATATAGATGAAACTATTTTTTTAATGATATACCATTAGATGATGATGTATATTCTGCATCTGAACCAAACTTTAATTTTGACGATAATGTAGATGACACACCCACTGAGTCTCAGCCTCAAACTGAAACCGGATTGTCTTTTATTCCCCCTAGTATGAGTCATGGCCCCAAACAATGAAAATTAAAATCACATACATGGTATTTTTTTATAGAGACAAAGAGAATCAAGTAGTTAGATGTAAAATTTGTCAAAATGTTTATAAATTTAAAATCGAAAAATGTCAAGGTGGGACGGGAGGTTTATTGAGACATGTACAAGGCGAGCACACGGCTAGATGGAATCAATATCATGTTGAAACATCGGGTGTGTCAATGCCCTCTGAGTTGGGACAAGGTTCACATAGTGTCTCTGACCAAGTACAGGGTCAAATTAACCCGACGACGGGGGGAATTATAGGTCCTAAATATGATAAGCACAAAGATAGAAAAAATATAGCAAAATTAGTTGCGGTTGAGGGTTTGCCTTTTGCATTTCCTTCATCTCCTGGTTTTATTCATTACGTTAGAGAAACGTATAATCCTGTTTTTAACGATTTTCCTAGATCAACTGTTAGAATAAACGTTTTTAAAATTTGCACATGAATATCAACAGTATTTACGTTATGCATTATATCATTTTAATGGAAAAGTGGCTCTCACTTCTAATGTAGGTCGTAGTACTAACGGTAATGATTATTTAATTGTTACATGTCATTGGATAGATCAGACTTGGTCTATGCAAAAATGTATTTTAGCATATAGATATATTGATGATAGACACACTGAAACTTTTATTGCACAAAATATTCATGAAATTTGTGATTATTATGAAATAATTGATAAAATTATAACTATTACATTAGATAATGCTACTTCTAATGATTATGCTATAATACTTTTAAAAGTTCGATTAACTCCATCTTTTCCTGATCATTTTTATATAAGATGTGTGTGTCATACTTATAACTGTGGTCGCAGCTGGCCGCTCCGCGGGCCGGTCCGGGCGTGGTCAGCGGGTGGCCTGGTCGAAGTCTAGCGAGTCTCAAGGGTTTCAGTCCCGGGACTTGCCTGAGTCCTCGATCCCGATCCCGATTCCGGGGTGGGGCGGGTCGGCGGGTCCCATGGTTTTCCTTTTTTTTTAAATAACATATGTATAAAAACTCAATAAACAAAATAAGATAGTGTAATAAAAATATCTCAATCTTTGTTTTTGTGTCTCTTATATTATTTAATAGACATATGATTTTTTGTAATACAAAATTACAAATACAATTGTCTAAAATCTAAATTGCAACTTTGTGGTGTTGTCCAAAAGTTGCAAATTACATAATAAAATTGCAATTAAAAATTACATTCTCAAAAACTGTTCTAATTGCTTGATGATTTCATGTGGTTCTTCGGTTGGAATTGATATTTGTTGGTCAAATTGATCCACATCGCTTCCACTACCTTCTCGGTTAAGATTTCGTTGTAGTTTTCATCTTCTTCTTCGTTGATCTCAGGTTGACCGCACCTTCTCCGCTCGCCGTATCCAATCTCTGAATAATCGCAATTTCAAGTCGTCTCCGGCTAATGAGTGTCTGTGGTCTCCTATTTGATATCTACCGGCAGAAAAAGCGCTTTCAGACGCAGTTGATGACGCTTGAATGTTCAAAACATCTCATGCCATCAATGAAAGTGTCGGAAAGGTCTTCTCATTCCCCCTCCATTATTTCAGCAAGTCTTCATATCCATCTTCATTGATAACTTCTTGATACGGTACAGAATCCTGCAAAATAAAAATATTCAACTCGCTAATTTGGTTAGTAGTAGAGGTACGACTGCACATTTTATTTCTGAGGCTTTCAATACTAGTCGCAGAAACAACATGTCTTTTGTGAGGTTGTGTTGAAGATGAAGAAGATGGTATGAAAGCCGGTAAGTTACTAGCATTTTCTTGTTGATAAAATCTATATATTTTTTTGCATTGGTGTTCTACGCTAGACAACACTTCTTCTTTAGTTTGGCTTTGTTCAATAGGTGGTGGGTGATTTAGATTTTTAGGACTTGGATGTGGTAGTACTTCTATACAATCGTAAATAGTTTCAATTAGTGATTTAGTACCGTCTATTTTGCTGGACCTCGTCTCATACTAGGGGGAATATGAGGTATTTCAGTTGAAGGTGCACTAGTGGGTGTGTTGTCATCAACATTAGTGGGTGTATCATCTAGATCATCGTCTAAATTAAAGTCTTCTTGAGTTCCAGAAAATAGCTCCTGGTCTAAATCTAATGGTATTGTAGGAAAATGTTGAGTATCAACAAAATCATCATGTGTATGAATAAGATGACTAGAAGAAGTATCATTGCCCTGGTTGCCCATACTAGAAGAAGCACCATTACCCTTACCCTTAAACATACCTTTTAATTCTTTCATTTTAATTATGATAATAAATAATTAAAGACAATAAAATTAAGTGCGCTAAATAAAATAAACAGACAATAATAATTTAATGAAGGAACGAATGTACCAAACGCCGACGTAACGTCGACGTGTAATCGAGAGGTTGAAAATTGAAACTTTGCTCGATAGAAGATCCTCAAGCTAGTTGCCAACTTCACTCCCAATTCTCAAATGAATAAATAAAATTGAATATTTAGTAAACAATGTAGACTTGTAGAGAGATATATTGAGAGATTAGAGAGATTGTAGGAAGATTTGTGAGAAAGATGAAGAGAAAATGAGTTATTTATAGTTGAAAATTGGGTTAAAGTGTAAATATAATAACTTATGAGTAAAAAATAAATATTAAGGGGTAGGGGGTTGGGGAGGGAGGCCTAAAATGGCGCACCCAGCAGCCAAAATCTAAAATGGTCGTTGGTGCAACGGTCATATTTGCAAAGGGGGGACAAAGGGCGGGGTCGGGCTCGGGCTCGGGAAGGGGTCGGGGCGGGCTCGGGTCAGGCGGGCCTGGGGCGGGCTCGGGTCTCGCAGGACGAGACATTGTCCCGTCCCGAGTTCGAGGCCCGCCAATGTTTTTTTTTTAGCGGAGTCGGGGTGGGACCGGGGCGGGGTCGGGTCGGGGTCGGGCCGTCCCGGCCCACTGGCCACCCTTACTTATAACTTAGTTGTAAATGAAGGCCTAAAACTTTTTGAAAACATTCTTGATAAAATACAATTTGCTATAAACTTTATTTTTAAAGGTAATAAAATACAAAGACGCAAAGAATATAAAAAAAACTTGTCACGATTATGAATTACCTTATAGAAAAATTCCTGAAGAAGTAGCGATTAGGTGAAATTCTCTATATGAACAACTACTTGTTGCTTACGATTATAGAAGACCTATAATTTTATTATTTAACGTCCATAATAAAAATTTAAGGAATATGCTTGTAGATAATGATTGAGAATTTTCTTTTAGAACTTATTGGATTTTTAGAGAAATTTTTTCAAGCTACTAAAGAATTTTCTGGTATTTATTATCCTACTATTTCAACTATGTTATTTTATATATCTCTAATATTTTTGTTACTTAATGAATATATGGAAAAACAAACTTATAAGACATCTATTGAAAAATGTTTATAAAATTAAAAAAATACTTTTTTCCTATTTCCATTATTTATATTATTGGTGTTGTATTAAATCCGACTATTAAAGTAGATGGTTGTAAAACACTTGTTGAAACGAATAATGATTATATAGCAGTACTTCCACCTCCAAGTCCAAATGAAGAACCAACTCACGAACCAACTAAAGAAGAAGTTACGTCTAGCATACACACTGAATGCAAAAAAAAATATGTATTACCAACAACAAAGTCTAAATAATCAACCGTCTTTTGTACCATCTTCTTCTACTTCGCTGCAACCTTATAAAAAACATGTGGTTTCTGCTGCTAGTATTCAATGCCTTAGAAATAAAATGTTTAGTGGTTCAACTTCTTCACAAATTAGCGAATTTGATGTTTATGTTTTGCATGGTGTTGTAACGTACGAATCAATTGTCAATGAAGATGGACGTAAAGACTTGCTGAGATACTGGAGGGAGAACGCGAAGACATTTCTGATACTATCAAAGATGGCCCGAGATGTATTGAACATTCAAGCGTCATCAACAACGTCTGAAAGCATTTTTTCTGCTGGAAGATTTCAAATAGGAGAGCACGGACACTCATTGACGGGAGACACATTGGAGATTGTAGTTCTATTCAGAGATTGGATTCGAGTGGAGCGTAGAAGGTGCGGTCAACCAGAGATCAACGAAGAAGACGACTATAACTACAACGAAATCTTGTCCGAGGGAACAGAAAGCGATGTCGAACAATTTGACCAACAACTTTCAATTACAACCGAAGATCCTCAAGACATTGTGAATAAATTAGAAAAAGTATGGTTAACTATGTAATTTTTTAATTGCAATTTTACTATGTGATTTGCAACTTTTGAACAACGAAACAAAGTTGTAATTTTGAAATTGTATTACAAAACAATCATATTTCTATTAAATAATATCAGATGCACAAAAACAGTTTTGAGATATTTTTATTACAATCTTGTTTAATTATTGAAGTGTTTAAATATTTTTTTTAAAATTAAATGTTTAAAAAAATCCCCCTACCGCCCAGCCCCACCCCCCCCAAAACCCGTCTCCCCTTCCGGTGGGATGTGGGATGGGACGGGACCTATTCCTGTCCCGCTAATCCCGCCAGAGCTTGCATCCCGACCCTCCCCCATCCCGCCAGGACTGGTCCCGGCCCGGCCCACTGACCACCCCTACAATTGAGTAGTAATCTCCATTAATATTCATTTATCTTTTAGCTTCTATTTCTTGCAATTTTCCATTTTTTTTAATGTAATGTTTTCTCAGTTTCAATCTAGATTTTTGAAAATATAAAAGGCTTTGTCTTTTAAATGTTTCTTTCAGGATAATAATAGGATGTTACCGAACACAAGCCAATCATTTGAAAGTTTTTTTTTCATCAACCTGAGGATTGCCTAAGTCCAGAATTCTCATTGGGGGAGGATTGATAAGTTCATATAATGAGGATGAATCTTGGAATAGCTCAACCTCAAAAATTAGCTCATAAAAGGAGAGGATTGTCCAAATCATATAAGGAATCCAAATTCCCATTCCACAACCGATGTGGGAGAATCAACAGTTAACTCTATGAGTAGTTTATTTACTCTTCTGAAAAAATAAAGAATTACTCCCTCCGTATCAAATTATTTATTGTGGTTACTAAAAATAGTTATTTCAAATTATTTGTCGTTTTAGAAGTTCAAGATATAATTAATTAATTTTTCTCCATTTTACCTTTTGTCATTAATAAAAATGACACATAAATAGAGTAAAATATTTAATGGAGAGAGATTATAACGACATAAATAAAGGTAAAGTAGATCAAATACCCTCCTAATTAATATTTCTTAAGTAGCATGTAAACTAAAAAATGACAAATAATTTGAAACGAAGGGAGTAATTAAGATGTCAAAAGTTGGAATTCTAAAAAAACAATATGTATTGACTTTCAGAAAATAATAAATAGTCAACGAAGACAGTTATTTAAAATTTTAAACCGACTTTTATTTCCAAAATCAAACCAAATATGCTTTTGTAAAACAAAAACATTCTATTTTCATAGACCAATAGCAATCCAATTGCAGCAATCCAAATCATTCTTAAGTGTACTACTCATCTATTTCAATTTATGTGAATCTTTTCGGGGGTCAAACTTTATAACTTTGACCTTAAGTTTTGACATAAATTTTTTAAGTTTGTAAAAATAAAATTTATATATTTAGAAACTATATTAAAAGTACTATAAGTCATGATAATTTATAATTCAAATAATTTAGAAAAAATGTAAGGAAAACATGGTCAAAAACCACCTCGTAGACTCCCATATAGTAAAGGGTTCACATAAATTGAAACAGGGGGAGTAATATTTTTTTAAGGAGTATTTTAAAAAAAAATTGGACTGGTTGTCCAAAACCAAATCCAAATCCAAATGCATCGAGATCATCTTATATTGGAAGTTTGAGTTAAACAATGGACCATCTTACGATTAGAAGAGGGGGCTATCAGGATACACTTGTTATGTATAGTGTATGCAGATACAACATGAACGTAAGTAAACAAGAATCAAAACACCAGAATTTGCACAAGATCACTACATACAAAGCTTCTAAGAGACTGGAAGAAGAAGAAGAAGAAGATATTGCAGTGAGTTGTTATTTTCTTGTAGTGAGTTGTTATTTTCTTGTAGTGAGTTGTTATTTTCTTGTAACTCTTTACATTTGATAATGCTTACATTATATAGATTTTGTGTGCTTCGAATAGGCTCCTATTAACCAACTAACTTTGAGCCTTAACTGCTAACTAATTTTGTTAACAGTAAATAACCAACTTAACAGAAAACTGGAAGTGAACTGTTTTGCAGAAACAACCACATTACATTTGCATGCGTAGCTTAGCTTGATCCTTCAACACTCCCCCTCAAGCTAGGAGTAGGAAATATATTTAGAATTCCTAGTTTGCTCAATATGTATTCATGTTGAACTCTGCTTAGACCTTTGGTCATTATATCTGCAGGTCATTCCTTTGTAGCTATGTACTGAGTTGTGATGAAGCCTTATTGTAGTTTTTCTCTTGCAAAGTAACAATCTCTTTCTATGTGTTTTGTCCTTTCATGGTAGACTGGATTGGCAGCAATCTGTAATGCTGATTTGATATCACTGAACACTTAATAGGTAGTTTAACTTCAGCTCCTATTTCTTGAAGTAATCCTGATAACCATGTTAACTCAGACACTGTGGTTGCAAGGCTTCTATACTCTGATTCAGTTGAGCTCCTTGAGACTGTAGTTTGCTTTTTAGCTTTCCAAGACACTAATGAATCACCAAGTTTAATTATAAAACCAGTGACATACTTTCTAGTGAGAGGGCAAGCAGCCCAATCAGCATCACAATAGGTTGTTATTACTTGACTTGAACTGCTAGATAACAAAATGCTTTGACCTGGTTGTCTCTTAATGTACCTCACTATTCTGAGAGTTGCTTCCATGTGAGATTGTTTAGGTTCTTGTATAAATTGGCTTAAGGTCTGAACACCAAAAGCTATATCAGGCCTTGTCATGTTTAAGTACAACAACTTGCCTATAAGCCTCTGATAAACAGTTTGATCTACTGATGGATCATGTTATTGTTTTGTATGGCCTTCTTTGTTTTCGTGTTTTCTTTCCTTAAGTAGTCATCATACTGCTTTGAAGTTAGTTTCACATTGACATCAATAGGAGTACCTGCTGTTTTTGCTGCTGCTAAACCAACCTCAGAAATCAGCTCCAAAGCATACTTTCTTTGGTGCATTGTGATCTCATGTTTAGATCTAGCAAACACAATTCCCAAAAATTATTTAAGTTCCCCCAAATATTTCATTTTGAATGCCCTTTGTAAGGCAAGTTTTGTTTCTTGAATCAAATCCAAAGAACTGACTGTAATGAGCATGTCATCCACATACACCAACACTAGCACCACTCCTTTAGTAGAGTGTTGCACAACTAGAGAATAATCATACTGACTCTGCTTGAACTTCAGATTGATCAAAGCCTCTGCTAGTTTGGCATTCCATTGCATTAGGACATGTTTAAGTCCATAAAGTGATTTGATAAGTCTACACACTTTCTCCCCCTGGCTATCAAATCCTTAAGGCAGTCTCATATAGATTCCATCATATAAATCTCCTTAGAGGAAGGCATTGTATACATCCATTTGACGAATGTGCCAATCCTTAGATGCAGCAAGTGACAAAATAGATCTTACTGTGACCATTTTAACTACTGGGGAGGATGTCTCTTTGTAGTCTATGCCCTCTTTTTGGCTATAACCTTTTGCCACTAATCTTGCTTTAAACCTTTCTACCTAACCATTTGCTTTGTATTTCAGCTTGTAAATCCACTTACAATCAATAGGTATTTTCTCTTTTGGTAATGAGACCACCTCCCAAGTGTTATTTCTTTCTAAATCTTGTATCTCAACCTGCATTGCCTCTACCCACCTTGGATCCTTAACAACTTCATTGTAAGAAGTAGGTTCAACTATAGTGGAAGTTGCAGCAATATAGGCTTGGTATGTAGGTGAAATTTTTTCATAGATGATATAGTTACACATTGGATATTAGACTCCTTGATGTACATTTAGAGTGACAAAATCTTTCATCCAAACTGGTGGATTTTTGCCTCTTACAAACTTCCTTGTATCACTTTGCTGAGGTGGAGCAACAATTGGTAGAACAGACTGATTCACTGATGAATCAATCAATATAGTAGGAGGTTGTGCATTTGTGGTTTGTAAGGGTATATCTGGAGTTTGAGTAAACTAAGGAGATAGTATATTGTAGTATCATCAGAAATCTTAGAAGATTCTATATAATTGTCATTGTGATGTACTGGTGAGTTGATATGAAAAGTAGGCTGCTATGTGGATATATTATAGTTTGTGGAATATGAGTTTCTTTGTGGAGATGTAGAACATGTATCTGAAGTAATGTGAGGTGTAATAGTTTGAGGCTTAAAAGATCCAGGTTCATATATGTTCAAATCTACAGAATTAGTAAAAGGTGGTAATGTCTTTTGTTGTAGTTTGCTGAAAGGAAACACTTTCTCTTTGAATATCACATCTCTACTAACAAAGAAAACTTTCCTGTCAATATCAAACAACCCATAACCTTTTTGAACTTCTGAATATCCCATATAAATGGCAGTTTTGGCCCTGGGCAATAACTTGTCAGTTTCTGTTAATACTTTAGCAAAACACAAACAATCAATTATTCTTAGATGACTTAACATAGGTTTCTTCTTATAGAGCCTTTCATAAGGTGATACATTAGATATTGTAGCACTAGGCATTCTGTTTATAAGATACACTGCAGCTAAAACACAATGACTCCAAAATCTAATAGGAATTTTTGCTTGAAATTTGAGAGCCCTTGTGACCTCAAAAATGTGTCTATGTTTCCTCTCAGCTACACCATTTTGCTGAGGGGTATATGGATATTTTTTGATGAACTATTCCCAGATTTTAAAACAAGCTTTCACAAATGTTATTCAGAAATTCTGTTCCATTATCAGTTCTAAGAACCTTAACTGTTTTATTAAACTGTGTATGCACATACTGTAAGAAATGCTGTAAGGATACAAACACATCAGAATTTTGCTTCAACAAAAAAATCCAAGTCATTCTACTAAAGTCATCTCCTATTGTAAGAAAGTATCTATTGCCATCAATTGTAACAGTTTTATAAGGACTCCGTAGGTCTACATGGATCAAGTCAAAACAGTTTACAGATTTTATACTACTAGTAGGAAATGACTGTCTTGTTTGCTTAGCATAGGGACATACTACACACTGATCTACTTTTTTAGAAATCTTGTCTAAACTATAGAAACTACTTTCTTCATAGTTGTAGAAGATATGTCACCAAGTCTCTTATGCCACAGCTCCACTTCAGATTGATTGATATCGACTTCTGAGTTGGTAGACTCCTTAACAGCTAAAGACCCTATTCCATTCTTCAGTTTTAGGTGATTGAGTAACAGATATAGTCCCCTTCTTCCTTATCAATCTCCTTCACTCTTCCAGTGTAAAGTTTCTGAAAAACAAAAAAGTGTGGAAAGAAGGTGACTGAGAAATCTAACTCTTTAGTTATCTTACTTACAGAAAGTAGATTATATTTAAACTGTGGAACATGGAAGACATTAGTGATTATACTTCTAGCAGATATGGCACAAGAACCTGTATGAGTGACATTAGAAATATCCCCAGTTGTTAAGTACACTTGCTTAAGATTGTCTATCTTAAATATGGTGTCTTGTACTAACATCTCAATTTTAGAAGCCATATGATTTGTGGCACCTGTATCTATAATCCAAACTTCATTATTTTCAGAAACTAATAAGGATTTACCTACCACATTAGCTGCATTGGCATGTTCAGATGATGACGCAGCACTGGATCCTTATCCTGGCATTTGAAGAATTTTCTCATATTAGCTCTGAGTGAAGATACAAGCCTTCAGTTTAGCACTGACATCATCCATATCAGCTTTAGACCCTCCTGCACCATGTCCTTGCACACTTGAGCTACTGCCTCCTATCACATTAGTGTTCATGCTATAATTGAACTCAGTTTGAGACTGTTGTTGTTTGCCAGAATCTGGTGCATGAGAACCAGCAATCACATTGTAAGCAACACCACTGTTTCCAGTACCATAAACCTTCTTTTTTTATTTAAAATCTGGATGATTCCCTACCAGCTTGTAGCAACTTTCCTTAGTGACCTTTGCATTTACAAAATTCACAGATAACAGTGGAATTAGAATTAACAAATCCTTTCTTGAATATTTGAGGACCACCTGATTTAGAGTACATTGCCATAGATTCAAGATTGTTAGAACTCATGTAGTTTGATTGCATGTTTCCTGCATTACTCATATTTGCAGACAGTGATTTCTGACTCTCATCCCCTACAACATAACATATGCTTGATTGATTGTAGGTAAAGGACACATCAGCAAAATCTGACTTCTTGCTTGACCATAGGATTCATTCAATCCCATCAAGAGCTGGTATAACTTCTGCCTATGCAAATGGTCAATAAAATCTTTGGAACTAGGAGTAGGAATTAAAGATTCATATTCATCCCACAAGTTCTTGAGTTTAATTGTACATCTCCTTTTTGCAAGATCCATCTATCATACCAATCTTATTCCTTCCTAACAAGGCTATGTATAGTTTTCAAGACCAGTCAACTGAAATGAGATTACACTAATCCCACTTACATCTGTAGGACTCAAGAAGAAAAGGTGGTTATAATCAATACCTTGAGAACTTTGATTTCCTGTTGTGCCAGAAGTTGTTGCATTCGGACCATTCTGAATTGGTGTTGAGGTTAGTGATGGAACTCCATCAACTCCATTTACCCCATTGTTAAGATTTTGATGCATCTTTTCTTGGTCTCCAGTTCCTCCCATTTTTGTTCTGAGACTAGGGTGAAAACTATGAAACAATCTTTGATTTTTCTTTGCGGAATTTTAGACTTTCGACCAATAATTCCCGGTCAAGATCTAGACTGAGATGGTTCTGATACCATGGACATAAGTAAATAAGAATCAAAACACGAGAATCTGCACAAGATCACTACATACAAAGGCTTCTAAGAGACTATGGAAGAAGAAGATATGAGATGAAGCATACATTGAATTTCATTGTAGTGAGTTGTTATTTTCTTGTAACTCTTTACATTTGATAATGCTTACATTATATAGATTTTGTGTGCTTCGAATAGGCCCCTATTAACCAACTAACTTTGAGCCTTAACTGCTAACTAATTATGTTAACAGTAAATAACCAACTTAACAGAAAACTGAAAGTGAACTGCTTTGCAAAAAATCCACATTACATTTGCATACATAGCCTAGCTTGATCCTTCAACACAACATACCATGATAAACTCACATACAAGTTTTAGATATTATATATATATATATATATATATCATAAATGGTAAATTGAAACACAGCATTAACAAATGAGAATCTAATAAGCATGATCAAGAAGAAATTATATTTTCTCCAAAAATTTAGTTCATGAGACAAGTAGAATCTCTCCTTCATTCTATGACTCAATGGAATATATACACACGAAAGCTTGTGTTATTCTAAAAAGAAATGGACTTCAACTAGGTGCTCTATACGCAAATGCCTCCGTCATTTCTTTTCGGAAGCATTTGCTTATATTAAACATATTACATTGCTTGCAAGTTTCCAATTTGCAATACATCTTTGAAATTGGAAGCACGTCTTACTGAAGCAGTTGCCACTTCGATGCTGGAAAATGCCTTGCTTCCTTAAAACCAGCAGGCATTCTGTGCCTTATAGCATTGCATGTGATAACCTATACTGGACTCTCCCCTTGTGTGCATGAGCAAGCTTAATGAAATTCTTCCTTTCTGGAAAAAGAATGTTGCCAATTCAGGACCTCGCTTGTAGGCTTGATTTTTCGTGGGAGAGACAATGTGAAGGATGCTTTACTCTAGAATTTACTGCTATGCGTCTTTTCATTCTTTTTTTTGTCCTCAGCCCTACAGAATTTATGGTTCAGGATTTTGTTGACACAATAGCAGGCGGACTTAGTTCAAACGGAGTCTTGCCAAGGTCGGAATAACTTCCTATGCATATAGTATCACCTCTACCATGCCAAATGCCATCTTGGACATTGTTCATCTCTAAAGTTCTAGCTTCCTGTTCAATAAAACAACAAAAATTCAAAACCAAATAATAAAGCAAAATATGCCATAAAGCTTTACAAGCTACAAATCCCGATTGACTTAGATTGTGTAAACTCCAATTTGTGGTTCCTTTGATTAATAGAACAAACCTGAGATAAGGTGCAGCATGGACAGGTCAAATGGAAAATGCAATCATCCAAAGAAGTATCACCCTGAAGATGTATAAAATGAGCAAGAGTTATCACAATATTCAAAGACAAAACAATAATGGATCCAACTAAAATACGGAACTACTCATCAGCATTTCAGTAGCTCAAGATACAAGAGAAGATATGAGAATGTGAAAACAATAAAGAGGGTAGGTTGAAGAAAAAACAAGTGAGGAAGATAGATTATTCTTTGCACAAACTGTACCGCAGAGAAAACATTATTAAAACTAGGGAAAGATAACAAGCTATACCTATCACACTTTGACCATCTTTTCTAGGTAAGGTAGATTAACTAGATTGTTCTTCAGAGGACCAAATATCATGTATTGGCATACTCTTCAAGAACATTTGATGACCAAAAAAGAGACTAACTATTAAAAGAACCCCTCAACTGCTCTGCTTCCCGTATTCTCATACCTATTTCCACTTCCTCTAAATACAGTATTTTATGGTGATCTACAATAACCTTCACGATAATTTAATCAATTCTCACACATAGCTTGTGCAACTCTATGAATATGATCAATCATGAAGAACCGAAAAGTAGCAGTAAAAACGACAATAGGGATTAAATTACTCACTTTGATATTGAACTTATTTCTCATTTTTGTGCGGTGATAACCCATATATAATCCAACTAAGATTATAAAAGCACCACCAACGTAGAGAAAGCAGTGCTTCTTTGTTACAATGAATGCCAACATGCTTAGGAGAGCAACAAGAGTGAGAATCAAATAGATAGAGCCCTGCAGAACAGTAAAAATCTGTTTCAGTGCACGAGTATATTATCGAAAGCTGACAAATCAATGTGAAAGTACTAAGCAATAAATTTTCTTCAGTTCTTATCTGATCTCGCTAACATTTTGGAAACCGGTAAAATTAGATACTTATACAAGACATTGTGTAGTGAAGCTCAGAGCAGGCAGCACAATATATTACTTATTTTTCTACATTAAGATGTACAATAAACAATCATTTAAACCCTTTCTAATCCTAGCCAATCTACGTTGACCAGGTAACTTAACAATTTAAGATAGATTAACCAACTAGTAATACATAATTTAAAAAGGACATAGCTAATCACTATAACAGAAACAAATTTAAAGAAAACTTTGACCAAGAACTTGAGGGGTGGGTAGGTCAACAACTAACACGGTTTTAAATGTGAAAAAATATTAACCTGAACAAAGCAGGAACCAAAACCAGCACGTTTCATATTCTTTCCAAATCTGTACCATGGGCAGCTGCAATACATGAACAAAAATTAAAATCAACACCAGAATAATCAAAACCACTTATTTGATGATGAATAAAGAACAAGAGCAAATGTTCAATTGCAAGTAAAGCATTCAACTTCCTAGTAGGAAAGGAAAAAGTCAACAAAGTCAAATTTGGTTGACTATTAAATTTCCCTCAACGAAAAAATGGTATATTGGTTCCCTATCAGCTGAAATCAATTGCACCTTCACAAAAAGGTTTCCCTTAAAAACATAGGCTAAAAATAACAGAAAGGGAAATGAAAAAAAGTCAAATAATTAACTCCAAATCTGTCCATTCCTTGGATTTCCAAAAAATAAATTAGAAACTAAAAGTCAACCAATCATTCAACCACAACTTCATTATCAAACTAATGGGGTTGGCTAAACTAGAAACTAAAAAGCTTGAATTTTTTGTACTAACTTCAATTAATAAAACCTAAGAAAGGAAAAAGAGTACAAATGGAGAAGCAGTAAAACAAAGGACACAACAAAAGTGAGATATTTTTTACCAATACCATAACCAAATTGTCTAAAATCCAAAACCCAGGGCATGGCTAGTGGTCAATGCAATGTTTTGAGCACCATCAGGTTTCATAGGTTCAAATTCCGGCGGAGATTAAAAACTAGATAATTTCTTCTCATTCGTTCTAGACTTAATGAATAGAGTTATTTAGTAATTGACAGAAAGTGTCAGATATTTGGTGGAATTAATCGAGCTGGGCGCCTGGACACCACGGTTACCAATAAAAATAAAAATTCAAAACCCACATCGGAAAATGAAAAAAAGGAAAAAAAGAGAATGGATTAACAAAACTCCGAAGAGAAATAAACAACAAAGCTAGAAAAAAGAAATTAGGAAGAAAAAAAAAACAACTTTACCAAAGGGATTGAATAGCGATACGACGGTCTTCAAGACAATCACAAAAAAGCTCGCCTTCCCACATCCTTAAAACACCTCCACCATAATCATAACCAACAACTTCATTATTTTCTTCATCCCCACCATTCAAATTCAACTTAACCCACTGACCCTTTTGTGCTTGCATCGCCACCGTTGAACACAACACATCAAAATCCACCACCGTCGACAGCAACCTCTCTCCCTCTTCCTCCACTTCTTTCTTTTCCAACAAATCCATAATTATCTTTGCTCTCTTCCAAAGATTTATAATTTTTGGTGCGAATGGAACGGAAGAGACAGAGTTGTATATATATGGTAATTGAGGAGCATAATCTGTGTTTATTTTTAGAGGAGGATATGGTGGCTGGATAATTGGTGGCGATTCTATTACTATTATTATTAATGGGAAATAAAGGTGTTTTGGTTGGCGCGAGAAATAATGATGTGGGCCCTGATGGATGACGGTACATATGGTGACACGTATGCACATGAATATAGCTTTGGATGGATTTTTTTTATATATTCAAATTCCAGCTTACCTTACTCACCACTATTATAAATCACGACCAGAATCAAATATATAAGAAAAAATAATTAATGCATCATATGGGGAAAAGTATTAATGCACTGTGATTGTTGGATTAAAAAGGGAATTATTTTAGTGTTGTGAACATGCGTTTTTTGTTTATTCAACAATATGAAAGGCGAACTTAATTAGGATATGATTGAGATCGAACTTGTTATTGTTAAAATTCTGATATATAATATTGTATGACGTTTGCTTATGAACTATATGTGTAATGTAAAATTTAATAAATTTATACTCAATTAACTGAAAATATTGGACCATTTCTAATGAGTAATATGCTTATTCATTGTGACTTTTTCGACAACTTCAATAGATAATTGTAACTTGTAAGGTGAAAGAGGTTGACTTAAAGTGTGAATTATTAGCCAGTCTATGTTGCACCTGCTATTAGCTGTATATATATATGTTATGCTTGGTGGGTGTTGTGCTAATTAATTAGATTATTATTGAGGTCTCAATCATTATTTCTCATCAATAAAATGTTATTGATTACTTGGGGCGCCACCGGTATAAAAATATTTAATTTGTTAGATCAATAATTTATTAATGGATCCTTTTTGAGATAAAGTTATTACTATAATTTTGTCTACACATATGGGATGAGGAATATGGCCAACAATGAAGCAACTTGTAGTATTCAAATAATTGTGTTAATTGTAATTAATGATTGAATAATCCTTTATCTTGTATTTGATTTGTTTGGACGAGGATGGAAAGATAAATGGAAATTTATTATTTTACTCACGGAATTTTACAATATTAATAGAAAGGCATAATTTAATGAAGAAAATGTTAGTTGTTCCCTTCCTCGCTTCCTTCCCCACTTTGTTCAGCCTATAACTTTCAGGTTCATTAAAATTGAAATATTCCGTGAAAGATTATTGAGTGACCTATCGAGCTAATTCAATACCAAATGGGCTGCACCTGAGGACCGTAGACACGACGAGTTTGGTCGAATTTATCGCGCCGAATTCAAATATTATGTATACGTAATTGTGTATATAAAAAATAATATGTACATATAAAAAAACAATAAGTATTAATTTTAAATCTTAAATCGGTATGTTTGTTAACTCAACCAAGAAACAAGATATCACAGTCCCCCGGGTATAGTTTGATGGCAAAGGAGGGGAACTTAAAATCCAGTTTGAGGCCTGCAGCGTGGCTTCGGATCCTGGTGGGAGCAATTTATTCTCTTCTGTGGTAGGACCTCGTAGATGATATCCGTTTCTGGTAAAAACAAGGTTGTAAAGCTGAAACAGAGCAGAAAGCAAACAAAACGCAAACAGCTTTGACAAGTAAATGACCCTTTCACGTAATACAACTTGCCGCAATTCCTAAAGCCTTCTTTTAAATTTCTCTTCACAAAAGCCTGACTCCAATATATCGTTTTCTACTAGTCATTGCTATTTTTTATTATGATACAAATGAAATTCCGTCCTAAGGTTTGATTCTTGTTTGATGACTTTTAAAAAAAAATTCTAAATTCAAATATAGCATTTAGCAAAGCGTCCTTTACCGTAACACCTTATAATTACACAAATTGTAAGGAATTTTTTGGGAACAGATTTAATGGTTAAAAAGTTAACTTTAAAACTTGTCTACAAGTTCGAATACTTGAAGCCGCCATCATCTGATTAGACATTCCATGCTTTAAAAAAATGAAGGGGTTACTCCTTAGTTTAATTATATTCAAATTAGTTACTCTATCCGTCTCAATTTATTTTTTTTTAATTTACACGCCCCTTAAAAAATATTAATTAGGATAGATATTTGACTTATTTTACCCTTATTCATGTCTAAGTTATAATTTCTCTTGATTAAATATTTACCATATTTATGTGTCATCTTCATTAATGACAAAGAGTAAAATGGAGAAAAAATAACTAATTATGACTTGAACTTCTAAAACGACAAATAATTTGAGACAGTTATTTTTAATAATCACGACAAATAATTTGAGACAGTTATTTTTAATAATCACGATAAATAATTTGAGACGGATGGAGTATATTAAAAGGTCTTTGTTGATTCAATTCATGAACCACTATGAGTGTACAATATAATATTAGTATATGATACTACAACTAGATAATGATAACAATAATAAAGAAATTGGTTTCAAAAGGATTTCTCGGCCATAAAATCCTAAAAAGAAAAAAGGTAGGCCGGAATAATTTGATTCTTCAAACAAACTGATTTTGGCTTCTCTTCTAGCACCTTAATTCAAGTTGTGAAGATGGTTCGCTCACAATATATAAAGTAGGCAACCAAAAACAACTTTTAAAAATGGAAGTATTTTTTCCCCTTCTATCCTTTAAAATTAGGCCCCTCCATGTCATCAGGTAACCATAATGAAAGGGGAATTGAGCGGATTTAGCAACTGCACCGACAAATAAGAGAACATCACATAAAGTAACAAATAAAAAATTGACCTCATTATTAAAATTCAAGTTATTGAATATTTCGAATAAGTCTAACGTGATACCCTTCGTCCATTCATTCAGGATCAAAAACGGGCCTAATTGAATCATCTCATCGAGGATTGCATGTGAAAAGATCGGATCTTTGAAATCCCCAATCGTGGAAATGATTCTTGATCAAGTCCAACTTGATTTACCCATGATTTTATAAAACAAAGCAAAAACAGTGGTAGGGATTAGGGACCAAAGTGGCCTAATGGACATTGGATAATGACTAATGAGTTGTATGTTTTGGATAAGATTCAGATGAAACACCATCAACTATTATTGCACATGAATTTAAGCCTTTTTAATATATAAGTTGCAACAATTTTGACTATTATTTCCCCATAGTGCTAAATGTTCGCCTATATATGGACAATTAACCATACTATTCTATTTAGTTGTGGCCAACTAGGAGAATGTGTTTTTCCTCTATCTTTCGCTTTCAGTTTTTTATAATGCTATTTTGTATTCTTAAAGAATTATGAGCGGCTCACATTTGACGCTTTCATGATCAACCTACTTTCTTTCACTAGAATTAATTGCTCGTAGTCCGTGGAGTATGAACACTTGAAGTGATGTAATTTTTTAAGAAATAAAAGTAGTTAAAGATAATCATTAAATGAAACAACAACAACATATTAGTATAATCCCACCAAGTGGGGTCTGAGGAGGGTAGAGTATACATAGATCTTACCCCTATTTTTTGACAGATAGGAAAGTTATTTCTGATAGACTTCCGGCTTAAGTAGAAATGAAGTAACAATAATAGCAACCAAGAAAACAGGATAATGGAGCGTAAGAAACAAGCAGGTAGAACAATAATCAAAGTACAAAAAACACTAAATAGTAACGGAAATCGAAAGACAAGGAATTACTAGAATAATATTACGACTACTATCATGAAAGAATAAGTAGGACAACACTTAATTATTTTCTAACCTTCTACTCTAATTTGTGTCCTCCATAAAAGGTCATGTCCTCGGTAAGTTGGACCTGCGTCATGTCCTGTCTAATCACATCTTCGCAATACTTCTTCGACCTACCTCTGCCTCTCCTGAAATCGTTCATAGCCAGCCTCTCACACCTCCGCACTAGAGCATCCGTGCATCTCCTCTGCACATGCTCGAACCATCTTAGTCTCGCTTCCCGCATTTTATCCTCCACTAAAGCCACTCCCACCTTATCCTGGATTTTTTCATTTATAATTCTATCTCTCCTAGTATGTCCACACATCCATTGTAGTATCCTCATTTCCGCAACTTTCATCAGTTCTTAACAACCCAACACTCCGCCTCATACATCATAGTGAGTTTAACCACAACTCTATAGAACTTGTCATTAAGTTTTGGCGGCACCTTCTTGTCACACAAGACTCCGGAGCCTCCATTTCATCCACCCTGACTCAATCTGATGTGTGACATCAGCGTCGATATCTTCATTTTCATAAATAATAGACCCAAGATACTTGAAACTTTCTTTCTTTTGAATGACCTGAGTTTCCAGCCTCACTCCCACTTTTTTTAATGTATATTGGTCGGTTTTATTTCATTTGTATTTTAAATCTGCTTTTTATTTACTTTTCAGAAATTATATTTATCGTATTAAATGATGTAGACAAAATTTAATTGATTTACGTGTGAAATTATTTTCGACAAATTTAAGAAGGATTTTGTAAGAGGCGAAACCAACAAAAGAGTGAACCAGATCATTCACTGAATCAATCAACTATACAAAATTCTGGAACTTATAGCTTAGTTATATGACCCTCTATAAAGAGAGAGCTAACTAAAAGTTCTCACCACTAGGGATTATAAATACAAATCTCTAACGAACAAAAAAGGACTCTTAGCATTTAGCAAACATATGACTTAAGTGTCACAAAAATTAGTAGCATACTCCCAATTAGTTATAGCTTATATTGGGTCATTTACTTTTATTGTCTTATGTTTCAAGCTAAAGCAACATATCTGACATTGCAAAAAAAAAACAAAAAATTGGACAACTTCCATACATGTGAATTGTGATGCTGGATAATCATATTGTTGCACACTTATGTAGTTTCTATTTAGTTATAAATAAATAAATCTCTCATTACCAAAAAAAAAAAACATATTGTTGCACACGTTGTCTTATGAATGCATAGCGAAACATCTCTAGCTATTTTAGAGCTGTGATCGATTTTCTAGTTGCAAAGTGTTAAACCAGAGAGGGTCACAATAAGAGTGGCTTTTCTATCTACAAAGCGCTAAAACCGAATAGCGTCACAAAGAGTGTGGCTTTGAATAGATCTTTCATTGTTTAATAGTTGGTTTAGTTTAATCGTTAGTTTTGTAGTTAATAAATAGTCCTCGTAAAAACAATATCGAGCTCTATATACTAGTGAATTTGTGCACACTTGTGTGATCATGGAAAATATTATAATATTAAATTTATGATTTAATTTTTACTGACACCCAAATTTTGAAAGTAATCGCGAAATATATTTTGTGAAATTTAAATGAAGTCTTCTTTAATTTTTCTTTCATAAAATGAACTAAATATATAAGTTATAAATTCAACTCATATGTATTTTGCAGAATTTTAATATTCAAAAACTAAATTAACTGTAAAAAAAATAAGTAAAACATCACCAACCTTTTTGGTACAAATAAAAAAAGACACAAGTACGGCAGCACGATAACAAAAAAGCTAAAATAAAAATCATAAAATTTCTCCTGTATGATAATATCTGTCATTTTATCACGTATTTTTTAATAGCATATGAAAATATGACAAGAAAAATAATTTCATTAGAACACTCCAAGTTCGGAGCACGAGCTTACAACAACAACATACCCAGTGTAGTTTCACATGCGGGGTCTGGGGAGGATAGAGTGTATGAAGACCTTACATCTACCTTGCAAGGTAGAGAGATTGTTTCCGAAAGACCCCCAGCTCAAGAGAAAGCATGACAAAAAAGGTCAGACAAAAATTGAGAAAATAAATGAGTCATGACAAAAAACGATAAATAAGCATATTTATTTATTTTTCAGAGCACGTGCTTCAAAATTTTTATTTTTCTTATATTGATCATCAATTTCTTAATTATTGGAATAGAATTTACATATTTAGAAATTACACAAGATAGTCTGAGTCACAAGAATTTAAGTTAAAATGTTTTAGAAGATGTTTGAAAAAAATTATATTTAAAGGGGAAAGGGTTAAATTTATCCTACAACTATTTTTATGGAACAATATTGCCATCCGTCAAACTTTGAGATCAGTAATTTGTTAAATTTGCCCTCGGATGGACAGATATGTTAGTTGAACGCCACGTCGGCTCACTTAACTCTTTTATCCCATAACCCGTTACGGGTTACTTTAAATAGCTTCAACTCGGTCTGAACCCTTTCTTAATCGATTTGAACTGAACCCTAAAAACGATCCCTTTGTTAATCGGGTTTAGGGGTTCAAAATTTCTTCATTTTTCTTGCTAATTGATAGTGCTAGGTTCTTCTTCTATCTATTGTGTTCGCATTTGTTCAACTTTCGATGATTTTGCCGACGTGTTGTGTGTGTTCGTTCAGGTTTAGCATTCGTTCGTATGTGTTCCATTTTGTTGTGTTTTTTATTTTGATTTCACTTTGTCTTCAAGTTTCTTTAATAGCACAACTTTGTTTGTCGATGATCCTTACTAAGCCTCCTAAATAAGTAAGAAATGTCTCGAGTGAGTTGTTCTTCACAAAGTAGGTGCAATTGTGGTATGACTGCGAATCAATTAACTTCGACGACTACTTCCAATCTTGGAAGGAAATTCTTCAAATGCCCCAGGCCTAAGGTAAGTAATGTTTAACCTTCCTCTCCCCCCCCCCCCCAAAAAAAGGCCCGGATCCCCTATTTATTTATAGGAAAATAATTCTTAGATTTACTTCGACGTTTATTTCTGCGTTTTGGGTCATTTCTTGATCTGATTTTGTTTTTGATTCTTTCTTCATTTTTTGTTTACAGAGAAGTTCTTGTGGATATTGGTAATGAGAGGATGAAGAATACTCCGAAAGTTTCATCAGCGAATTATGTCATCATTGGATGTGTTTAAGAATGAAATAGCAGATCTGAAGAATGAAATAGATATGTTGAAGGAAGAAATAGTTGTGTTGTAGGGTATAAATCAAGCTAAAATGAACAAAGTTTTGAAGATGCGCGTGTTTATGATGATTTCATGGGCGTTATTTGTTGGATTTGTTGCGGCGTCGATTATGAAATGAATATGGATTTGTAGCTGCGTAAGAAAGTTTAATGTGTTATTGAACTAAATTCATGTTTGTACCCCATTGTGCCATTAAATTCGGTGGTTAGCTCACCATTTATGGCTTTTGTGCTATGTTATGAACTAAGTCATATTGGTGACATTTTGTTTACCATTCTTGCCTTCTGCTGCTGATATGGAACTTTCTTTACTGTCTGCAAAAGCAAAGTTATACCAGTCTCTTAATGTTTGTTTCACTTCTTGCCTTATGCTACTGATAGGAAAGGCACCATCGAAGACCATCATCCAAGACATAACATTCTCTTAAATCAGTTCACAATAGCAGTACAACCAAGATGAAAAGTATCTCTAACATACTCTGCATTTAACAATTGTTTGATGTAAGTGGACATGCTTACTATGGGCAACTTCATAAATCAAAATCAGATATGTACTCTTAAATAGGTAGCTTAGGCATGTTGACATTCTATTTTGGCACAACATAGGTAATGAAACCATCATTTAAAGTAAAAACTAACAATATCATCATTTCACAACAAAAATCACCTCTAAGCATGCATGTTTTGAGCTTAGAGCTTAATATTGGCACACATGTTCTATTACTAGCATCAAACTAAGGTCAAACATTTTTATCATTCCATTTCTAATCAAAAATAAATGTCAAACAGTTATGTATACAACATATAATGCTAGAACAAGCTTACCTTTGCACATTTTAGATACTGGAAATTATCACTGCTCAATCCTTGGCATCAGAAAAACGTGGACATGAAAGAGTAACCAACACAAGGGCACTAAACTGGTATTATATATAAACTCTACAACGTTGACAGATTCACATATTTATAAATATGAAGTTTAAGATGTCACATAACCACAAAAATAGTTGTAAATTATAACATGACATCTATTGTCACCACCCAACTAAATATTTACCAAAAGACAAATCAAAGGTGTTAATTTATATTGTTACATTAGTAAATTCATCTTCACAAAAAAATAGACTTCGCTAATCATAAGTCTTCATCATGTTTGAGACTTCTCATTCTCCTTCATTGTCTTCATCTTATCTTTTATCACCCTCATCTTATTCCCTATAACAACAGCCTTGTTTGGTGGTTGATAAGGCATGTTGGTTGGCTGACTCATTCCAGTAGAATCACCAACAAATGAGATTCTTCTTGTTGGTGTAGCTAACGATTGCTTCATCATTTCAAGTATCCTAGTATTAGCGTCAGAAAATGACATTGGCCTTAGTGATGGGTCTGATTCTAGCACAGTTGTAGTGCAACTGCTGCTTGGAAAATTGTCTTCAGATTCTAGCACAGTTGTGGTGGTGCTACTGCTACTCTTAAACCTCTTCACAATTGGATCATCCACCAATATTGACTGTGCAGCAACTTATTTCCCTTTACTTTTCTGTCATTACAAAAAAATTAAATTAGTGAATTGTACTTGTGTTCAGTTACAAATACTGCTACAAATACTGGTGCTACAGAAATCAAATACTGCTACAAATATTGGTGCTTCAGAAATCAAATACTGCTATAAATTCTGGTGCTTCAGAAATCAAGTACTGATGTATATGTTATATACATCAGTATTTGTATACTGTTGTATACAAATACCAATGTATACAACATATAATTGTACTTCAGAAATCAAATTCAGATATGCACTCTTAAATAGGCTACTGCTACAAATACTTGTGTTTAAAGTGTTACCTTAGCACATCCCCTTGCATTGTGTCCACTTTGATGGCATGTAGAACATGTCATAGGTTTTCCTTTCCTTGAAGAAGACCATTCACCTTGTCTTTTCAAGTTTTCATTCCTCACTCTTCCTCTCTTACTTTGGGTCGACCTACCATTTTACATATTTCTGGTGGTTCCATATCATGACTCATTTCATATTTCTAGAATTTTAATCCTCTAACTGGTTGAAGTTTGTGTAAGTAGACTGACAAGTGGGTTGCCTTATTATAATAGGGGTGAAAGGCTCCCTCAGCAATAGGATCCTTGTTTCTATGCTTGTATGCTCTTATAGCATTAGGACATGGGATTTCACTAAGGTCCCATGTCCTACAGCTGCATTTCTTCAACATTATATCTACAATGTGTGTGTTAGTTCCCTCAAACACTTCATACCCATCATCACCATTGAAATGGATCTCATAATTTTTAGCAATAACTACTAAGTCCTTGTAAATCTCTAATGTTGTATGACTGTAGTCAGTAGCCTATTTATGCACCTGACTTTCATTGTATACCAACATGTCCATTACCTACACAATATTAAAGTGTTATTTTTATGTGTTAAAACTAAATTGAAAACTTGAAATGGGCAAGTGTTACCTTTAGCCTGATATCTTCAAGCATCTTGATAATTGGCGTGTGTCTTGCCTCAAAATTCACTTGTTAAATGACTTTGTGATGTTGTTTTCCACATTTTGATTCTTGCAAGTGGTGTCTAAGTAGGCTCTAACACAAGTCTCAACTAGGTATGTTAACAAATTCTCAGCAACTATCTGGTTTATCTCACCTATAACCTTCAAATGGTCACAAAACTCTTCATGATAAGAGTTCCATGTACAATGCCACATCTTCTTCTTCAATGCTTCATAATCACTCCATCTCTTAAACCAATTGTGCTCAATATGTTTAGCACAAAACATGTACTTTACTTTTGATAAAGTTGTCTGAATTTTATCAATTAACCCCTGCATGCAAACAATCAGTAAACTGAACTCTGGACTAAAACAGTTAAACAAACAACAAAGTGGAAAAGACAATAATATTTTACCTTTTGCATATCAGACATGAAGGTGATTCATTGGCCTTGCTACAGGTTCAGTGGCTTCTTGAGTAATCCTAGAAATCAATTTCAAGTGACTTTGTTTTCTTTAGAGACTACTGCCCAGGCTAGTGGATAAAAATAATTCATGGACTCCTGACCAACAGCCACCAACAGTTGCCCTTTAGCCTTTCCTTTCAAGAATGTGTGCCATCTAATCTTATTAAAGGTCTTAGTCCACTACTAAATTCATTCTTCATTGCATTAAAATATATATACATCTTTAGAAACTTTATTGTCCCTTTTTTTAAGTGCATCCCTAGATAGGTTGATTACAACATCACTTCCATAATTGTTATTCCTCAATTCATTGGCATAACTCTCTAACTTATTGTACTCATCATTGTATATACCACCAAGTTCTTCCAAAATCATCCTCTTAGCCCTCTTACACTTTTGATTACTAACACTAACATTAAAGGCTACTTTTAGTTCTGTCCTCGTCTCTTTGACTTTCACTTTTGGATCATTTTGTATCTTCTTTTGGAAGTAATAAGCTATTGTATTAGAATTTGCTCTTTTGCATTCAAAGGCTGGTTGACATTTGTGCTTAGTGACCAATTTTTTAACTGAACCCTCAAGTCCTTTCTTACATTTAGAGATGAGACACTTAAAGGGACAGCCCTCAACACACTTGTACCTAACCCTAGATTTGTCACTTTTCAACAGTACTAACCCTTTATTTTCATCCAAGGCATAAATGTTCATAAACATTCTAGCTTCTAGTGTATCTTTGCAAGACATTCCAGGATAAATTATTTTGAAATGCTCTAACTTAAATGTAATATTTCTTTTATTTTGTAGTCTAATAAGCTCTAATTCTTCAAGATCAAAATCATCATCACTAGAATCATCAGAAGAAGAGTTTAATGCTTCATTGGCACTGTCACAGTCTGTGCCAGCCTCAACATCAATAGAATAAGACTCAGAATGATGTACAATATTAGTCACATCTATTCCTAATTCAAAATCATCTATAGCAAACAGATTAATCACGCAAAAATCATCACTAACAAGATATAATAATGTCCTAATCCATGTATCAAATTTCATCTCATAATATTTCCCTGATGGACCAGTCACTACAAGTTGTTGAACCCCATAAAAACTTAAATTCTTAAACTGATCTACCAAGTCTGAAAAGCATAGAAGGTCAGAGTCATACCCTTCCCATGTGTACACAAATTTTCTTGAATAGACCAACTTTGGAACTTTAATCCACTCTCTACCATAATAAAAATTCACCACAAGTCTTACCATGACTATGATCTGCAAAACGGACAACATACAATAAAAATTCAGTTACTGTTTGCAAAATAGACAATAAATATTAAATTTAATATAGGGCAAACATGTAACAACACTTGAGTACAGAAAAAATAAATGTTAAATGAACAAAGGAATAAGTCAACAAAGAAGGTAAACGAAGAAAAAGAAATTGCTCATTAAACACCTAAGAAACAGATAAATGAACACTTATTTTAGTCAACAAGAAACAAACAAAATCAAATGGGGACCACATAATAAAGAAATGCACAAAGTAAATTTTCAAGACAAAACAATAAGAAAAATAACTTTAATCACAGTGAGTGTCCCACTAGAAGAGACCAGCTACATATTCAACTCGGATTTTATACATCCAAGGTGTTTCTTTCAACATAAAAAACAATCAAAGTGCACATGTATTTCATTAACCAAACCTAATACCACTTTTCTCAACCCTAAACTACCTATATACATACAGAATGTATTTCAACAACCACATACATTTTTTTAATGGATTCATCTTTTCTCTATTCAACTTGTCCAACCAATACATATATAAGAACAGTAACCAGAACTAGTAAGGATCATGAACATTTGTTAACTTTAGCAAAGCAACATTGCACTATTGGGTAGTACACTATTGGGTAGTACATTTGTTACTCGGAAAATGAGGGCTGAAGTTAAGAACCCTAGATAAAACCATGAACACATATCGATACAAAATATATGAAATTCATCGACAAACAAAGTTGTGCTATTAAAGAAACTTGAAGGCAAAGTGAAATCGAAACAAAAAACACAACAAAATGGAACACATACAAACGAATGTTAAACATGAACGAACACACACAATACGTCGGCAAAATTGTCGAAAGTTGAACAAATGCGCACACAACAGATAGAAGAAGAACCTAGCACTATCGATTAGTAAGAAAAATGAAGAAATCCGTACCCCTAAACCCGATTAGCAAAGGGATCAGCCCAATTAGCAAAGGGATCGTTTTAGGGTTCAGCTCAAACCGATTAAGAAAGGGTTTGGACCGGGTTGAAGCTATTTAAAATAACCTGTAACAGGTTACGGGTTACGAGTTACGGGTACGGGTTAAAAGAGTTAAGTGAGCCGACGTGGATCCGACGTGGCGTCCAACTCACACATTTGTTCATCCGAGGGAAAATTTAACAAATTTGCTAACGGAAATGATATATTTGATCTCAAAGTTTGACGGAGGACAATGTTATTCCATAAAGCATAGTTGGAGGGCAAATTTGACCATTTTTCCTATTTAAAGAAAAAGAACCATCTGACTTCTCAATAATAATAACCATATACAAAATGAATGTAAAATTATTATGATAGTCTTTCCATATTCTTTTGGCAAAACAACTTTGCACTTTCCCCTCATATGTTGAGCACATTGAGTGATTAAAATACCTTCTCTAACATGAACCGCTATTGTAATCATGTTCAATTTACATTTGGGAAGAGAAAGGAAACTGCTACTACTTCAGCAAACTTTGGTTCAGATTTTCATATCCTTCAGCATCATACTTTTTGTAGACAGAAAGCTGGTTTTCTTCCCACCACTTCTTTGCTTCCTTCTCAGTAAACTTTTTCCTACTGCAAATTCAACCAAAACGACATCATATTAACAGAGGATGTTGATCATTAGCATGACAATTCATGAACCTCCGGTCCTCCACCCGTTAACCTCTCCATATATATATATATATATATATATATATATATATATATATATATATATATAGATATATTTGTTAGTTAACTTTGTTAATTGTTAACTTGTACGTTAGAAGATGGTTATTGATGTGAAATAATTATTACTCCCTCCGTTTTATAATAAGTAGTGTTTTAGGCTTTTAATTTTATTTCAAAATAAGTGATGTTTTAGAATTTCAAGAAGAAATTGACTTTATTCTTCCAAAATTACCCTTATTTACATAATCAAGAATCATTAAGTAACTTTTTCTTCTAGGCATTAATTAGGGGTAAGTTAGTAAAAACACTCATAATTTTTTAAGAATTAGCAATTTCTTAAGAGATAAACTAAAAACACCACTTATTATGAAAAGGAGGGAATATCATTAAAAAAAAAAAGCAGTAACGGATATAATGATTTACTACATGGAATATGAAAGATTTTGTAATAATAATTGAGGTTATTTAAGTATTATTGGAAACAGATTTCAATTGCTATTACGTGGGATTATTAAGACAAAAACTGTTACTTTGGCTTTATTGCACTATTTGATTGCTGCTATGTGCTACATTTATTGTACGAGGTTTTTATTAATCAATAGGTTAGTACTATAAATGAATAAAAAATGCAATAAAAATGAAAAAAATGACAAAAAAAAGGAAGAAAAAAGATAAATAGAAATGATGTCCACAGAAAGGTGTCACATCACCTTGTCTGTACCTAATTTTGTTAAGAGTCTCACATCCGATATGGAATGGGAACATGAACTCCTTATATGGACTTGGACAATCATCACTCTACAATCTAGCTTTTGGGGTTGAGTTATGCCCAATATCCATTCTTTACATGGTATCAGACTCATTCCAACTCTTTGTTCACCGATGTTGAACCCTCAAATTATATTATATTACTCACGCTCCAGTTAGCAAAGTCTGGGCGTGCGGGGAGTGTTAAGAGTCCGCATCGGATATGAAATGAAAACATGGACTCGAATTTGGACAATCTTCACCCTACAAACTAACTTTTGGGGTTGAGTTAGCTCAATATCCATTCTTTACAAGTTTTATTATATATATTGATTACTTGTAGCATGTGTGGTGGAGCCTTGAAGGCAACAAATTGCTAGATCCTTAACTCTCAATTCACTCCCCTCTCCAGAACCATTGGAGACGAGTTACTGTTTGTTAAAAACAAAAAATGGTTTAGGTTTGAGTTTAAAATAGTTTATCACAGAACAAGTCAAATTCTCACCCGACCCCTTCATCAGCCCCTTAACATACAGAGTTTATGTGAGACTGATAAGTTCCATCCATCTCCGGGTTGAATGGGCCATTGTAACCAAAAAAGAAGTGGCCAAACGAATGAAAGCAGCAGCAACTACTTGAGGAATGAGTTTCAATCAATTATTAAATGAAATAAAAAAAAGCTTGTGAATTGGAAAGGCTATAAGTTATAGAAGTTGCGTTCGAGAGAGCTGTAATTGAACAAACACAACGAAAGAAAATACTCAGTTCTCCGGGTAGAAGATGCTATACCTAAACAAAAAATTCCAACTATTATTGAGAACATACTCATATAACTTAGTTGAAAATTTTGGGAAAAGACAAAAAAAAATGAGAAAAAAAATAAATAGGAATGTTGGTAGGATGATTTAGTTCAGAGGATCCCAAAACCTTTTTTTGTAAGTTGCAGGGTTTCCTTTTTCTTTTTTATTTATTTTGGGTTCAGAAATACAAATAATAAGATTAGGAAACACATAGGGCTTCTTTATATTTTTTAAAACTTCAGGGTTAAATTTTAAACTTTTCAAAAAAAATCCTTTCTCTTTCTCTTTCTTTCTCTCTTTCTTCTGGCATGTTCTTCTTCTCCGAAAATCATTCTTTTACTCCCAAATTTTCTCATTCTTTCATCTCTTAATGTGTGTAATTGTCGTTGAAAGCTAAACTTGAAGTATATATACATGTTGGTTGCTGAAAAACGTGAAGAAGGAATCGGAAGCCAGTGACAGACATTAACAAAGCTTCGAAGCTCTAATTAAAAAATGTGGTTTGCTGCAAACGAGTTCCGCTTGAGTGAGTGATACCTCAAAAAATCAGAACATAGAGGAGTATTCATATCTGAAATTTGAAGAAATTTCATTGAGATTTAACATGATGTTGGATCGATTTTTTAGTAACTCTCAAGGTTGAAGAAGATGATTGTTTAAATTTTGAATTTACCGCAATCGAGCTCTATTTCACGTAGGTGATATCTCAAAAGAAGCGGAACATGGAGGGGAGCTCATATATGAAATTCGAAACAACTTGGTTAAGATTTGACATGGTTTTGAAATTAAAGCAATTGTTCGTCCAAACAAAAGAAAAAGACAACAACAACAACAACAACATACCCAGTGAAATTCCATTGCCAAAAATAATCTAGCAAAATCCTTATTTAGGTCTAAAATAGACTAAACTTTTGCGTTGGTATATAGTCGTTATATGGAATGTAGCAGCTGGCAATGCCTCAAAAAATTGAAACGTCAAGGAGAATTCATATCTGAAATTTGAAGCAATTTCGTTGAGATCTGACATGATTTTGGATCGATTTCATAGCAACTCTCAAGGTTGAAGAAGATGATTGTTCAAATTTTAGATTATCACAATTGAGCTCTATTTCATGTGGGTGATATCTCAAAAAAAAAATCATAACATGTAGGGGAGCTTATATCTGAGATTTAAAACAGTTTGGTTAAGATTTGACATGATTTTGGATCCAATACAACAGTTGTTCGTCCAAAAGGAAGAAGATGGCACTACCATAAATAGTCTAATAGAATCTTTATTCAGGTCTAAATTAGTTTTTATATGGAATGTAGCGGTTGTCAATGCCAAAAGCATGGTTATTAAAAGCGACTACGATTATTGGTTGTTATTATGCATTGAGAGCTGAAAAGGGTCACCTTTTAACCTAAGCGACTATGTTATTAGAAGCAACTACGATTATTAGAACAGACTACGGTTATTAGAAGCGACTACGATTATTGATTGTTAATATGCATTGAGAACTGAAAAAGGGTCACATTTTAGCCACTAAGAAGCGACTGCGGTTATTAGAACAGACTAAGGTTATTAGAAGCGACTACGATTATTAGAACAGACTAAGGTTATTAGAAGCGACTACGATTATTAGTTGTTAATATGTATTGAGAACTAAAAAGGGTCACATTTTAGCCACTAAGAAGCGACTACGATTATTAGAAGCGATTACGATTATTAGTCATTAATATGCATTAAGAACTGAAAAGGGTCACATTTTAGACATTAAGAAGCGACTAAAGTTATTAGAAGCGACTACGGTTATTAGAACAAACTACGATTATTAGAAGCGACTACGATTTTTGTAAGCAACCTACGATTTAGATGAAATTATCTTGAAAATTGATGAATTAATTCTTGAAACTTATCGTTATTGGCATTTAAATGAATATTTTAACAAAATTATAACTTCATTATGAATATGAATATAAATATTAATATCAATGAAATAATACAAGTCGTTCGCTATTAATCTAAACATTACAAGTAGGCCGCGTAATTATTTCACCTATTGCAATAAAGGCAAGATCATTTCACACTGATCACATATAATTATGTAATCAATTTCAATATAGACTATATGTAGTATAGTAACCATTTGCAACATGACTAAAAAAATATGTGATGTCCATATATAGTTATGTCACCAATTCCAGTTACATATAGCTATGATCATCATAACTTTTTTCTTAAATACATTATTAACATTACTCATTAATTATTATTATTTTAAATTATTATAGTGTTATTTTACTAATTTCATGGTAATAACATATTGTTTAGTTACAAATATAAATTTTATAATCTATAATTAGTTCACTTGTTAAAAAATCTTTTTTGGTTATAAAAGATGAAATAATACGGTCGTTCACTATTAATCTAAACATTACAAGTTGATCGCATAATTATTTCACCTATTGCAATAAAGACAAGAACATTTCACATTAATCAGATGTTTATGTCATCAATTTCAATATAGATCATATGTAGTATAGTAACCATTTGCAACATGGCTAAAAAAATATGTGATTTTCACATATAGTTATGTCACCAATTTCAAGTTGTTACATATATCTATGATTATCACAACATATTATTAACATTGCTCATTAATTATCATTATTTTAGATTATTGTAGTATTGTTTCACTAATTTCATGGTGATAACATATTGTTTAGTTACAAATATAAGTTTTATAATTTAAAATTAGTTCAATTCTTATTTAAAAAAATTATTGCAAAAGCAAGTGTTACATTATAGATTCTAATGTCTCGTAGTTGGTCTATAATAACTCAGAGTATGCAAGTATAGTGACATAGCTCTTTGAGAACTCCACTCTCCTTTCCCAAAGCACCTCATTAATTAGTTTCAACTACTATTAATCCTCAATTCTTGAGAAGGCCAAAAGGTATTGCTAGGATTCGATGGTAATGACCTCTTCGTGGTAAAGATATGAGGTAGACTAAGCGGTACAAGACATTCATGAAGACATAATCAGCAGTGAATGTATTTCTGTTGTTGGTCTATGCATAATCGTTGTCTCTTCTGTAATAAAAGTTGTAAATATGAAATGTTCATCTTCAACCTCAAGCTCAAATCTAAAATGTTCATGTTGTACTTCAAGCTCAAATATGAAATTTTATGCAAAACCACCTTAAAATCTTCTCCAAACTTCCTTAAATTTGAGATTTAGACTCCTCACCAACAAAATCTAATAACACCCACTTGAAATAAATCACTCATTCATAAAATTCATTTTCAAGTTTGAAGCTCAAGCTTTAATAATGGCTATACTCAAGCTCAAATCCGAAATTTAATCCAAAATCACCTTAAATTTTCTCAAAATTCTCTAAACTTTGAGATTTAAACTCATCAAAAGATCCCTAATAAAATTCAATAACACTCACTTAAAATGAATTACTCTTTCGAAAACCTACTTTTTCAAGCTTTAAACTCAAGCTCCAACAATGGCTATCAATGAAGAATATTTAAGATGTAGCAATAAAAACATGGGAATGAATTGAGATAGGGGAATATAATTTTTTTTACAAGGTAAAAGATATATTTTTAGATTTTTATTTTGATTTATTTTATTATTTCTTACTTTGAATCAAAATGTATTTTTTAAAATTTGGGGGTGGGTTGGGTTGAAAGCTTGAAATAGTTATAATTTTATTTTATTTTTTATTTTTTTAAAATCATTGGACTAAATTGTATATTTTTAAAACTTGAGGGCTTATTTTAACGCCTCAATAACTTATCTTCACTTAATTAGTCTTAATCGTAAATGGGGTCCTCCCACCTTATAATTAAAAGTTTTAGTCCAAAGTCCTAAAAAACATTAGTGTGGGACCCTCATCAAACTTGGTGGTCATAGAGAATTATCATATAACCATGTCTATATATAATTAAGAACAAAATAATAGAGCTTTCGCTATTTTCTCCAAGAAATTATGGTAAATAGTAGTCAGAAACTTCACCTTATTTTGACACTCTTCCCTATGTCCTGTAAAAAGAATCTTAATCAAAATGATGTAAGTGGATAAATTTAAAATTCCCTGCAAATATGAAGCAAAAGATAAACCCACATCATTAATGAAAATAACTACGTACTGATCTTTACAGTTTAGTATTTATCTATGTGGAAAAAAAAGAATCATTATTTAGTATATCAGTATTAATCAAAATCCAAATAAAAATGTAACGAAAAAAGTTATAAAAGGAGAAGTAAAATAAACAACAAATTACATACCTTTCAAAATTATCTTTTGTGGCTGTTAGAAGAGTATCCTCAAAATCCAGCTTGTTCATCTTCTCAATATTCTTTGATGAGAACTCATTTGAAATCTTTCTCAATTCACAATCTTTGTTGGTTCCTCTGCCCGTATAATTTTTTACCCTTTTTAACTGATAATTTGTTGCTTACAATAAGTTACTAAAGCTGTTACAATTTTTCATTGCCTTTTTCTATTCCAACAATAAAGTTATCATTTATGTTCCACCCTATAATTTACCCTCTATAATTGCACAATAAATAAATAATGATGGGGAAGAGAAAATAAACCAAATAATAGGGGGAAAGTCCAAAAAAATAGAAAAGAGATAAATACCATTGAGAAAAATAAGAGAAATGTCAAAAATTTGAAAAAAAGATAAATATGAATGGTGACCATAGAGAGTGCCACATTACTTTGTTTATGTCTATCTTTATATTATATATATAGATATTTCGAGCTAAAACCACATACCTGTTTTTCTAGTTTTCTATCAGCAAAGCGTTAAAACCGAATAGGGTCGCAACGAGAGTGCTTTATTAATAGACCCTCCATTGTTTGGTAGTTGGTTTAGTTTGATTATTAGTTTTGTAGTTAGTTGATAGTCCTCATTTAAATAATATCTTACTATACATTACTTGTGGCATGTGTTGGAAGGCAACAAAGAGCTAGAACCTTCAACTCTCAAATCCCTCCCCCAAAACCCCTTGGAGACGAGTTTCCTGTTTGTTAAAAACAAAAAAATGGTTTTAAGTTTTGAGTTGGCAGTAGTTTAACATAGGACAAGTCAAATTCCCACCCCCACCCCCACCCCCTTCATCGGCCCCTTAAGATACAGAAAGTTTACTTGAAACTGATAGTTCCATCCAGCTCCAAGGTTGAATGGGGTAGTTAGACAAAAAAGAAGTGGCCAAACGAACGAAAGCAGAATCAATCACTTGAGGAACAAGTTTCAAGTTTCAACAGTTATCAAATGAAATAAAACCCTTGTGAATTGAAAAGGCTATAAGCTACAGAAGTTGCTTTCGCAGAGCTGTAGTTGAACAAACAAGGAAAGAAAATACTCAGATTTCCGGGTAGAAGATGGTACACCATAACACAGCCACTCTCTAATGAGCAAACTGGTATAGTGCAAGTTACGTCTTCATGGCGGGCCTCACCAAGCCCAACCCGCTTCCACTCCCCAAGTGTTTGAAGTCTTTTGCTTCTAGATTATCTCCATGGGCAGCAAACCCTGTTCCTCCCTTTTCCACGTTCACCAGATTTCTGTCTTTACATGGTCTGTCACAGACCACACAAACCTTGTCAACAGCCACAAATTTCTCAGCACATTTCTTGCAGAAGACATGTCCACAAGTATTAAGTGCTACAAGTGACAAAGTATTGGTTAGTGTGACCTTGCAACTGGGACATATGAAACTCTTGTCAAGAGACTTGTGTTTCTTCTGTGCACTGGTATCTTCAGTAAAGTGTATAGGGAAAAGGTTTTTCATCTTAATCTTTTCATTCCCTTCAGGACAAGTTGTGCTTGTGGATGGGGCTTCCACTTTAGCAGGTGCATCTGGAGTTGCAGAGGGCAGCCAAAATGCTTTCATGGTTCTAAGTGCTTCCTCCTCATAAGAAGTGGCCCTCACGCTGTTGGCCCCATGGAATCCATTCTTGTCTCTATTGTAGTTCTTATCATTGTACTGCGGAACCGGACCATGATTTTGTTGATCAAATGCATCAAGCTCCCTGGCTTTCTGCAGCATCAACCTCTCCTCTTCCTCTTCCTTATCTTGCTTCTGCTGACCAGCATGAACAGCTAACTTTCTGCAAGACAAAGTAACAACTTCTCAAAGGATGATTCTAAGATTACAAACAAGAATGTTACCAAATCCCCACCCCCTTCCACTCCTCGCGGCCCTATTCTCATTTTCAAGAGAAATGCAGGCTTGACGCAAGATGGGTAGATGTATTAGTCAATGTTACCCCCTCTAGGTGGAATTTAGACAACTGTTTTGTTAATAGAACTAGTGACACGTTGCAACTTAATAACTATATCCTCATGATACGATCCTGCAGAATTCACTTGAAAGGGATTCCAAACAAGTATCCCACATGTCAGTATGAAGACCTCTTTATTAGCTAGTCTAACCAGTACTCCCTTCATCCACCACTTTATGGGACTCAATAATTGGACTTGGAGATTGGAAATAACTTTGGCTTGCATATTATCATGATAATAATAGAAGGCAAACATGAAAGTGGCTCGAGAAAGTTCAGTGTTGTCCTCTTTCTTTTTCTTTTTTGACTTGCATATTAGTATTGGACTTCTGCTGCTGTATGTTCGTTTGTGTACTTCGTTTATCTTATTTACCTGTGTTAGTTACTACTTCTTTTTTCAGAATGCTTTATCATGGCTTATTCACTTTTGTTACTCTCATTTTCATATTGCTTTAAATTTATTGTCCAGGTCTAACCGTTTCTCTTGTTTTGCTTGTGCCTACGCTTTGTCTTGAGCCGAGGCTCTTTCGGAAACAACCTCTCTACTTACCAAGGCAGAGGTAAGGTCTGCGTACACTTTACCCTCTCCGGACCCCACGTTGTGGGACTTCACTGGGTATGTTGTTGTTGTTGTTGTATATTAGTATTGGACTGAGATGAGCTTAAGAGGAGTGACATGGACCATGAGGATTCATATAGTCAACTCCCTTGCTTGGGACTGAGTCATAGTTATTGTACTTATTAGTATAGTGTTAATAGTAAAGAATAGCATTAAAGAAGAAGCTGAAAAATGACAGTACCCTTCTAAAATCTAACCACGTCATCAGATTATTGCAATTTGTTAGTGCAGGAGACTCTAGCCTAAGAAGAACAGAAAACCAATAATTTTCATGTTAACCATGGGGCTACAAGTATAGCTTGCAAGACAAGTATCCGGTCCATAAGTTCTGGACTACTGTTTTGTTAATAGAAGCAACCAGCGACATGCATTGCAACTTAACAATAAGTAACTATACCCTCAGATAGGCTGTAATGTACACTTGAAAGGGATTCCAAACAAGTATTCCACTATTCAGTATGGAGACCTCTTTATTAGCTAATCTAACTAAGACTCTCCTTCATCCACCAATTTATGGGACGCAATAATTGGACTAAGAGACTGGGAATAACTTGACTTGCATATTATCATCATAGTAACGTTTTGCTTAAGAGGAGTGACATGGACCGTGAGTATTCACATAGTCAATTCCCTTGCTTGGGATTGAGTCATAGTTGTTGTTCTTGCATATTAGTATAATGGTAAGTTTAAACAATAGCATTAAAGACGAAGCTGAAAAATGACAGTACCCTTCTTAAAACTAACCATGACATCAACTTATTGCAATTTGCAGGTGCAGGAGACACTAGCCTTATAAGAACAACCGAACACCTATATTTTCTATGTTAACAATGGGACTACAAGCATAGCTTGCCAGTCAAATCGTAGATTTTCAGCTGAACCAAAATTCGATAAAATGATATGATGAGTTCAAATGTCAATTCCACAACCACAACATAGACTAAAGTATATCCCATAGGTCTTCTTCAAGATACAATGCATCATAAGCACTAGCCTAAAACCTCAGACATCAGACAATCCCATCTAACCCTAACTAGACCTACACTAAGGACACATTAAGAGGAGACTTAACCAATGCGATATTCTCTGTTTTGGTGTCAAACAGATGAAAGCACTAACTATGGCCATTGTACTCTCATAGTTACTAATTTTGGAAATATACTGCAGTATCCGTCCAAACCACGAACCTCACTGCATTACAAAGATATCTCTGAGGTTCCTCTACCAATCTACACAGAAAATTTAATTTAAAAGCCAATCTCCACATATCACTCCCCAATTAAGAACCACGAAAATTGTCAGCTTTTCTTAGCTGAAATAGTATTCAAAAGCACAACTTTACAAACCTGGACACAAAGTTGAGAAACACAACAAATTAAATATTATACACCTAAGCTAGCCATAGGATTTAAGTAAAGGGTAAACAAAAGATATATTGCATACCAAACGCACCTTAAGCATAAAAAAAACTGGGCAATTCAAATATAATATTTTTTCTTTTTCAAATCTACAAAGACCAATTGAGAGAAAAGTAGGCACCTTTTAATATCGTTTTTCTGGGACAAAAGGCATTCAAGAATGCATTCTTTGCAAAATACATGTCCTTTCTGGCAACACAATGGATCAATAAAGGGTTTTAAGCAAAGACAACAAGCATCGAACGGCTTAATTGAATCTTTCCCCAATCTCTCCTTCTGTGTTCCGTACCCTAACTTTCGCTTCTCATCGTACGTAAAGAAGGCGAGATCGTTGTTGTTCTTTGAGTGTCTCTGAGGCATATCTCAAAACCCTAATTGAATTTGGGGGAACATTTTTTGGGAGTTTGGGGGAGAAAACGAACAAAACCCTATGAAGATTATTGAAGATCTAACATGAAATTGGACTATCCAATCGGGTCGGGCGGTGACAAAATGTTAGTACACGTGACTGCTCTTTTTCTCTTCTTTTTTCTACTCCTACTTCATTTCTATTTCAAGAAAAAATTAAGTACTAGTAATATTTGCTTTTAAAAAAAATTGTTTTGAATAAATGTCAAGAGTTGGAGGGACTGGGAAATCAAAAGCTTTGCAAGTTTCAAACCATTGACATAGTACCCTTTTTAAGGGGGAATTGAAAAGAATTGCAACCATAACAAGTTCAGATTGAAGCTAACTCTTTCGAAAAAGAATTGAAAGGGAATATCAGTTAACTAATATAAGAATTAAGAATTTTATAGTCTGATCTTAAAGCGAGCATCGAAAGTTTGATTGTTGTCAAGGGGAAGAGTTTATTATGTAGGTCCTGCTATGTGTCGTAGCTAACAACGATTATAATTTTCTTATCAATAAATGTATATTAATGAAAGAATCAAATATCACGTAATTTCAGTTAATCAATTAAATAGATCATATTTAAAAATCAAATAGATTGTTTAAGAGATATGTGATTTGGGGTTTAACTCTCTGATATGAAAGAAAGCCCCACATTCCCTTCATTGTACGAGTAGAAAATAATACTGAGAGCACGTATGACAACTGTTAGAACAAGGTGTGATTGTTGGGTTCTTGTGGATACATTGACTAGAGGAAGATTTTGAAAAAACTCAAGAAACACAAAACGTATCAGAAACAAAGACAACAAACCAATAAAAAACAACCATTGACTAGAAATTAATTGAAATTGTAAAGGAAAGCGAAAGCGAAAGCAAAAGCAAAAAGTTTTATGCTTTCGTGCTTCACATCCGTTAACAATAAAAAAAAATTAACTGAATTATCAGCTCATATTAGTTATAAATGCAAAATAAACTTTATTTTTTCTACCCATTTTAAACAATTGGAATTCATATTTTCACTTTTTAACCAGCTAACCATAATACTTGATCATGTGAATTAGGTTACAATTTTAAATTTTCAATCAGTTACCCAAATTAAGGAAATATCTTTCATTCTCTCTCTTCTATAATATTCTATACCAAATACCTAATCCCTATTTTGAAGGAATTGCAATACTTTTTTTTGACTGAAGTGATTTTGTTTCGGTTGTTATTAATTTCTAACTTAATTCACCCAGTTTCTATTTTTTCACAATGAACTAGAGCCGTCAATACTTGAAGTGCAAGTTCAGGGAGAGACCTTGAGACAGATGTGGAGGTGAGACTTGGTACTCAGGTCATTCCGAACTAGTAGGCGCAGTATTGCTTTATAGTATCGTTTGATTTTTGTTGATATGTGTTCATTATTGTACTTTGTTAACTTATTTACATGCGTTAGTTATTGCTTCTTTTTTCAGAATGCGCTAGCATTGCCTATTTGCTTTTGATACTAACATTTTCATACTGCTTTAAATTTCTTGTCCGAGTCTGATCGTTTCTATTGTTTTGCTTGTGCTTATGCTTTGTCTTGAGCTGAGGGTCTCTCGGAAATAGTCGCTCTACCTACCAAGGTATATGTAAGGTATGCGTACACTTTATCCTCCCTAGACCCCACGTTGTAAGATTTCACTGGGTATGTTGTTGTTGAACTAGAGTTGTCAATTGGGCTAAGACATGTGGGTCGATCCAACCCAGTATGTGATTTAATAAGGTTGGGCTTAAATTTTTAGAGCCCATTTAAGAACGAGGCTTTTTATCCTGGCCCGAGTAAGCCAGCTGGGTCGTGGGCTTGAGAGTGTGTGTGTTGGGTCGGGTCGTGTGCCAAAAAGAAATTTAATAAAAAAAATAAAAAATAAAAAATAAAAAAAAGTGAAGATGTTAAGACAACCTTGTCACAAGCAGAATTAGATGTGTTTGGTGAAGATGATGTGCTGGTGTTAGATACGCCCTAAGTGCAATGGAAGTTTCTTTGAGAAGTTTAGTTTTACTTTAAATGGATGGAATATTATAATTTTTTTTTGCGTTTTATTGAGATCTATTATAACAAAGCTATGTTAATATTCATATTTAACTAGTTGTATTGTTACTCATTAACTGTTTAGTTTGCTATTAATATCTCTATTTGGTTCGAGTGATATATATCAGTTATTAATATGTTAAGTATTAACAATGTCAAAAGTTAATCACTTTTGCAAAAGGTTTGATCTATAAGATTGTTTTCTTGTTTTGTTGTACCAAAAATAATTGCATAGAATGGTAGAGATTTCATACCGAAGACATACAATCAAATATTTACTTGAAGCCAAACTTAATAAGCATTTTTAGAATTATTTTATTTGTGGATTTTAGACTTGTTTAGCAAATAGCAAAATCATGTAATATTGTCTTGTAAATATTTATGTTAGCATTTTAAAATTAAAATTAAGAAATTATGATAAAATATTATTTTAAAAAAAAGGTGGACTGGCCCGGTCAGGCCCACATCCCCCGTAGTAATGAGTTGGGCTTGATGTTTAATGGCCCGTCAAAATAGTGGGCCAGCCCGACATGTCCTGTCAAATTCCAAAATTCGTGTGGTAACCCGGATAGGCTGGGCCAACCCGTTTTGACAGCTCTACAATGAACCTGCATTTTTATATATTTTTTTGATTGAATGAATTCTATTGTAATTCAAATGTAACATGTGTATAATTCGTGAAATTGATGTTTTTCGTTTCATGTATAATGTGTGTATAAATATATATCTCATGTATAAATTTTTGTTTCATGTATAATGTGTGTATAAATATATATAATTCATGTATAAATGCTACTGCTGTATATCTGATCAAAATTGCATATTTATTATTGATTTATAAGTATAAATTATGTATATAGAACATAAACCAATGCATAAAAACTCTAGGTACTTACAATTAATCCGTGACGAGGGTATTTTTTTTCTTTTTTTAATGGGTATAAAAAAAATTATTGTAAGGTTCCAACTAAAGAATATTTGGTTTGAAATTTTGTGATAGATTTTTTTTAAAAGGCAGGGAAAGGGGAAATGAAGAGGGTATTACGAGATTTGAACCCTAGTAAAAAGGGGAAAGCAAACCAACTCAGCCTTAATTTTATGGTAGGTATCTATGTTTGCCATTTTTTCATGGATTAATTGTAGTACCTAGATTTTCTCCTCTCTTTTCGTTGTATTTCTAATTGGTATGACTAGAATAAGTTAAGGCTACTTAAATCAACTTTTAAGGCTATTCGGGTGTTTTAAAATCTAATGGCCGGCCATTTGTGTTTTTTCTCTTAAGAAAATAGTAGTATTGACATTAATTTTTTAAAAGTAAATGCACATCAGAAACCATAAAAAGAAATTAAAGAAGTAGTATAGTATGGTATTTAACTTTTAAAAATACATTTTGAAGTTAAATACTGTATAATCCAAGTGTAATGTACTGTATTAGATAAGATTAGCTAAAAGTCAAAATATTGACCATTTCACATTACCATAAAAGAAAAGGTTGAAAGAAACACCCTTCCAGTACACTCGATTCCAGCTTAATTCCTCTAATTATCCCTATAGTATATCCTTACTCAACAGTCAACACACACGAATCGAAGAACACAAAATACACAATAACCCTCCAAGTTCTCCAATACCCATTTCTAGTCCCTCCATTTGCACCATCATGACATCACCAAAAAAGCCACCGGCAATCACACACCAACCGGCATCCCCGCGTTACCCTTCCGTCACACCAACTTCCGGAGCCAACCGTAAGATCGCTATCGCCGTCGATCTTAGCGACGAAAGTGCTTACGCCGTTAAATGGGCCGTCCAAAACTACCTCCGTCCAGGTGACGCCGTTATTCTCCTTCACGTCCGTCCAACTTCCGTCCTATACGGTGCTGATTGGGGTGCAATCGACATTTCTATCAACACATCAGATGAAGAATCACAGCAAAAACTCGAAGATGATTTTGATAGTTTCACAACAACAAAATCAAATGATTTAGCACAACCATTAGTGGAAGGGAATATTCCATTCAAGATACATATAGTAAAGGATCATGATATGAAGGAAAGGTTGTGTTTGGAAGTAGAGAGGTTAGGTTTGAGTGCAGTGATAATGGGGAGTAGAGGATTTGGTGCATCAAGGAAGAGTATAAAAGGTGGGATGCTTGGTAGTGTGAGTGATTATTGTGTGCATCATTGTGTATGTCCTGTTGTTGTTGTTAGATATCCTGATGATAAAGATGGGGTTGTTGCTGTTAGTAGTAGTGGTAATGAAGGAGGTTCGGTTAAATCGGTGACAGATGTGCTTCATCCTGTGCCTGAGGAGGAACCTATATACCATGATGCCTCTGATAAAGCTGCAGGTATATCTTAAAAATTACAACACTTCCATTTCGTTGCAAGTAGGCATTGATTATATGTGGTCTTTTTAGTGATGTAACTTGTAAGTTCTGTTTGATTAAAAGGGTGCCATTGTGATCAGTTTGGATTGTATGTTTGAGTACTAGCTCAAAGGTTGTGACTTTATTTGCGGGTTTATGTAATTGCACCTTTATCTTTGTTTTTCTTTGTGTACTTTTAGGTTATGTTGCTCGGACTCTTTAAAACCGCTGATGGGTGCGTGTCGGATCCTCCAAAAGTAGTGCATTATTGGAGGATTCGACATGAATTCCGTAGCATTTTTGGAGAGTCTGAGCAACATAGCTTTTAGGTATGTGAAAGTGGTCTGTTGTAATTACTCCGGCTTGAAGGGGAGCCTTGGAGTAACTGGTAAAGTTGCCTCCATGTGACCAGGAGGTCACATGTTCAAGCCGTAGAAACATCTTGCAGATATGCAAGATAAGAGTGTGTACAATAGATCTGGTTGATGGTATAATACTCTTTCAGAATCAGCTGCATTTCTAGAGATGCTTTAAAGGGGCTCTTTAGTATCCTCAAATACCATTAATTCTGCATGTGTTGCTATTAGGTAACTTTTTCCCCTAGGTTATTTAGCTAAAGAAACTTTTTCAGCTAGCGTCCAGTTAATTTTAGATGGGAGAATGGGAAGAAAGGTAAACAACATTAAAAAACTCATTGAGAAGGAGCTAGGTGCATTAAGAGTTAGACGCTGAAACAATGGCATTTCAAAAGCGGGGTCATGGAGATCTGGGTCTGATTGGCTGGTTGTGTGTGGGGGGGGGGGGGGGGGGAGGAAGATGGCCTCGTCCTGGATCAGACACGTGGATGGTTGCTGGTGGAAATATAGCCAACAAGGATAGAGGAGGGATGAAGTTAAGTGGAGGTGGGTGACGATTGATACAGGTGGAAAGAGAAAATGCTGGCCCTAACACTACTTGGTGTAGCAGGGTGAATAAGTTGAGATCTCCTGCCCCCAGGGCTTTGGTCGTGTGGTGAGAAGAAGAACGCGACTCATGATGTGTGGACTATGTGCACGTCAGGGGTTTGAACCCTGCTGCAGACAAATTGCAGCAAAAAACTGGTATTTAAGTGAAGAAGATTAGAAGGATCAGCGCATTATCCACCGAGATTTGAATCTTGCGCCACTGACCCTCGGACATTTCACGGTTATTAAAGAAGTTGAGTTCTCTTTGTTGTTTTCTCTACTTTTTCTTTGTTCTTTTGGTTATGTGAAGGAATATCTTCTTATGAATCATGGTCACTTCAATGAAATTTGAGGTTCTTGTGGAAAGTAGCCAAGTTTTGGCATGTTTGGGATGGACTTACCTTTTGTATCTTCTGTATGTGTAGTTAGCTTTTGCAAAATATGTCCTAGTATGCTAAATTTACGAGAAGAGAACTTGATGTAAATAACTGCAGTAAGGTGTTTTTGATTCTGCCATTCAACTTGAAAACATTGCTTCTTCACTCTTTAGCACTGGCATCTAGCATAGGCTTCCAATGTACTCTAGTCGAAAACCAAGCTTTTGATCCCTGTCTGGACCAACCTTGACATCAAGTGAGCTCCATGAATTATGTTAGTTTTCTAGCTCCTGAATTTGTTACTTCTTGCATCTAACTTTTCTGGCAAGTGAGACATATAATGGGTTTCACACTCATTCCTATTTCTGTAATAAAGGATTTGTAGTTGCACCAAGGGTGCGGCCTAGTTGTCAATTAAGTGGATTGAGAACCATGAGGTCTCAGGTGTAATCCCCAGTAGTGGACAGAGTTACCCGGCATTTGAAATGTGCTGGTGGTGAGGTAGCAAATACCTTGTGGAATTAGTCGAGGTATGCGCAAGCAGGCCCAGGCACCAAGGTTATAAAGAATGGATTTGTAGCTGATGCTCTATGGGGTTCTGTAGCACACCATCTATGTGAAATTCTGCATGGTCATCATGCGGATGGAATTCTTATTTTTATTGTCATCATTTTTTTTTTGATAAAGATGGAACATACATATGTTGTATAAATTCTCAAGTAGTGAGGTAAATTATGTACTCTAAAAATAAAATACTAAAATGACTCAAGAATTTCGGTAATGCCAGATCTTTGTTGGACTGCGCTATACAAGTTTTCCCTTAGAGGAACATGGTGCCCCAAAGGAGGCAACTCTAAAAGATTAGATAATAGGTGATAAAAATAAATTATTGGGTGATTTTGCTATTTCTAAATGACTGCTTCTAACCAGCATTCCTTTATTGTACTATTATTCACAGGATAATAACGCCTCACGCATCTAAACTGTGTAGCAAAACCTTTCTTAAAAGCTTTAAAATAAACTAAAGTAGAAATGTTATCAAATGGCTTCTAAGGAATAAAAAGGAGTTGTAGAATGTTTGTCCTTTTTTTCTCTTTGATTTTGTTTCCGTCTTTGTTTATGAGTTTTGGTATCTTTTCTTCCTTGCAAGTTGTTTCTTTAGTTTTTCAATTCAGGTTCCCTACCCATACCAAAAAGAAAAGACCCTACAAAAACAGATCTTTCTTTCTGCGCTTAGAATTAATATTATCTGATCAATGCCCTCTCCTTCCATTAAATAAACGTAAATCATGTTTTCACTTGCTATTCTGGATGACATTACTGACTCCTAAGCTCTCCTCATGATGCAGGTTCTGAGAAGGCTTCTTGAATAAGTTGAAGGTGCAGAGATGTTTGAGTACTGGTTAGACGGCCTTGGTTTTGGTGTGGGTGTTGGCCATTTGGAAAATGAATTTGGTGGTGTGCAGTGCTTTCTTTCTGCTTATGGTTGTCTGCTATGTTTCGGGTTTATGAAGTTTGGAATGATTGTTATCGTTCATGAGCTTCTTTTCTTTGTTTTAGGTTCTAAAATCAGTCGCTTGCTTTATATGTGGAATAACTATCTTTCGAAGCTGCTTTGCTAGTTCAACGTTTCATGTTGATTGCATTTACGATTATGCTTGAGCTTTTTCTTTTATTCTGGAGAGTAACTTCTGTTTTTTTTTTTTGAGATGGAATTGCCACTATCCTATGCGTCAGATAAGTTACAACAGGCTTCAAAGGAAATATGGAATAGTATCCACAAGTTGGAAAGAATCCTTGATGTACTGAAGGAGCACTTCTCATTCTTTCGCAAGGCCAATTATAGTAATTGTATCCCAAATTTAGCCTTTAGTCAGTTGATTTATCTGAAACTCGCAGTTTCTAGATATGAGACCAATTTTATCATCCTTTAATGTAGCAGTATACATGAGGGCGTTGGTTTAGTTTATGAAAAACGAATTTGCTTTGGCACGGAGGAGAATCTTTTTCATAGTCATTTAGGATTTCACTTGGTGTATCATTTTCTAATGTTTAGTTAGGTGTAAAAGTTGATGGCATATGATTCTATACAAGGTGTAGTATAGTGTACGAGGATAATGTTTTGACGATCTTTTGAAGTACTAAAGATTTGACAACAATTAATTCATGAGATGAGATTTATGTGACAATAAAAATATATCGTTAAAAGGATTTAGTTAAGACTGAATAAATTTATTCCAGAGTTCCTTCTCATCTTTCTGGCGCTGACTGAATGCCGCTGTTAAATTTGGGAATGGGAATGACGAGTAGGCTTAGGATTGGCTAAAACTTAAAAGAGATAATCTGAGTAGATACAACATTGATCAATAGTTGTACAACCTCATAACCAAGCGACACATGCTTGAATCAAGACTACAATGTTTGTCTAACCGGAACCTATATTGAATTTGTGTGCTAGTGACCGTCATCATACAACAATAACATACCCAGTGTGCAGGGTCTGGGAAGGTAAAGTGTGCACAAACCTTACTCTTAGCTTTGACAATCATCATAAATCGAAGCAAATCTTTTAACACTTTTAAAGGCATCGACATATTATGATGGATACTTTGTTGATGATGTCTAATCCCTCTATATGTTGGGACTAAAGATTGTCTTTCCAGCATTCCAATCGTTGTACTTGGCAGTGTAAGCACAGAACCCCGAGAATTCTTGGGGAAATCATATCATAAGCTTACTCCAAATATATTAACTCTAGCTACAGGAGTGACAGAATTTATAACTGAGATGACGGAATACAAACTACTTTTTCTTTATAATTTTCATTGCTCAGTCCAAAATAAATTAAAGTATAAATACAAAAACTTTGGATTCGTGCCACCATGAATCCCAGTTCCATAACCGTACATGATCTCCAACTCTCTTTATCTCAAAGTCATCAACCAAAAACAAAAATATTACCACTGGCTGGCGGCTGTGAATAATACCAGAGTAAGCTTGACAATATCACCAGAGAACATCTCCAGTTTTGTGTTCGCTCATGTCGCCTCTGACAATATTCTCGGCGTATCACAAACCCTCCATGTTACAGAGAACTCACTTGTTCCTCATCATGGCTTTTCGCTTTGCTTCCCTAAGAGCTTTCCTCTTCTCTTCCCTGTAAAAAATATTGAAGACAAGAACAGGTTATATGATCTGAAATTAACTTTCTGTTCCATTAGCACATCAGTGTTCACCAACTCGTGACAGTGAAACTAAATAATAGTACCTAGCTTTTGCAATTTCCTCTCTTGGAGGGGGTTTCTTCTTTTCCCTCCTTCTTGTTGCCGCCAAATGGTTTTCTGCTTTCCCAATTTTAGTTACACCACTGTTTTGTCCAACACGTTTCTTATCTGAATGTGTTTGGACATCCCTCTTCCTCTTTTTATCACCCGCTACTTCTTTCAATTTCCCATTCTCTTTTGCAATGTCTTTTTGCTCTGAAAGCTTGTCATCCTCTTCAGCATTCTGCTGGTCACTGCTCTCAATGCTTTCAGCACCTTGTATTTCTTCAGACTGGACTGACGATTTTGCAGCAGACTTGGAATTGCTCATCTTTTTCAACTGAAAAAGAAACAAGGACATAGGGGCAAAATGTTCTCAACTGAAACAAACTTGCAGCAACTCCAAAGAAGAAATATGTTTATAATCTTTCATTTGTTTTTACAATCACATGTGCCAGTCCCAATTAATTTTTCAGTCCCAGAAACCATAATTACTTCTATCTCTTACAAGTAAGAAAATCATTAATCATTTCAAATTCCACAAGCTTAAAGAAAAGATGAATTGTTTGTTTGACATGAATAAGCTAGACTTCTATACGATGAGTACAGCAGACTGAGAACTGAAGAGATGCACACAAAAGCCTAGTGCATATACTGTTAAATGACATTTATTTCTTATGAGCAGAACTACATAAAACAAGCAGAACAACAACATACCCAGTGAAATCCCACAACGTGGGGTCTGGGAAGGGTAGAGTGTACGCAGACCTTACCTCCACCTTAGTAGGTAAAACGGCTGTTTCCGGGAGACCCTCGGCTCAAAACAAAGCATAATCACAAACAAGGCAAAGCAAAGCAAAGCAAGAGGACATATGTCTAAGGCAGAATAACTACTATGGCCTTGTCTCCTGCACTTCACTTTTTTCATTCGAGCTTTCTCAACTTGATACTTCTCATTAGTCCATAGTCATCTCTATTTCAATAAATCTACTTAAATAATGCATTTGCTATGCAACTATTGACAGCACAAATTGTCACCAAATAATAAGGCATACCTTGGCTACAAAGAATCCATCCATGTTGTGCACATGAGGATAGAATCGCCTTGTCTTGTCCAAAGATGTGTGGAAACGGTGCTGCCTAAAGCGAATAAATCTGGGATTCAACGCAGCTTTAATTAGTTGTAGTTAGACAACCTTTCAAGTATTATGCACATACACAAAACAAGTTATACCCAGGTCTGCCAAAATCAAGTCCACACGGCACAAGCTTAACATCTCTCTTCTTGAGTGCATAGTCTATAACTGCTTCATTCTGCAACATCAAGTTAGAAAAATAAGTCGAACACTTCGAAAGGCATCATCTTTTTTTAAAAGTTCATTTGGAAATATATGTTTAGAAAGATACCTCATCAACCATAATGGAGCAGGTCGAATACACTATGTATCCGCCTGATTTTGAGTTGGCATCAACCATGTCAATTGCTGCAAGTATTAATTCCTGCAAATGAAAATTGACGATGATGCAGGTTTCTCAAAGGCCAGAACAATATGTGAACAGGGGAAAATATGATGAAAATAAACATCATGGAGAAAAATTAACACAGCTGAAGGAGGGATATGAAGATTCCAGTACCATCACCAACACCCTCCTGCTGTCGAAGGGGGCACAGATAATAACACATCAAAAAAGAAAGGCAATAAGGCAACTAAAAATGCATAATCTGTCCTCCTATACAACAATTAAGAGCAATGAAATCAATCATTAGAAACAAAGAAGATAATGTTCAATTCTTCTTGCAGCTTAATCTCTCCTAAAATACAGACTTTCAGAAATCAGTGGTTTTAAACAGCCCGAGAAGTCAGATGCTGGCAATATACTTTATGTGGGTTCTATTATGAATCATGACAAGCTCTCAAGCGTACAGCCAATTCATGGAAATTTTCAACATATCCTCCCACGGCGCAAAATCGTAGCAAGTCTACAAATTTTTATGACACAAGATCTCCAAATTAACACATCGAGCTCATTCATACCTTCTGCAGCTGTGAGCAATTTTGTATATCAGGCGCAGTTTTGGAAGTTTTAACAGACTCATCCTTGGAGATAACCTGCAGAAAGAACAACATTCATCTGTTTAAATATGATAGGAGCTGAGCATATACATAGAAAAACTACCACATACCCCAGTGCCACTGCAGGGAGCATCCAGCAAAATCCTATCAGCAGTGTTCTGACCCAAAACTTTAGGCAACTGAAATGATCCCCCAAACAAGGTATTAGATCACAGGACTTTGTCCATATCTTATCATTAAGAATGTAAACCAAGAACAGAGACACAAGGACAACAAAATCTTGTCAGATCAATTGTGTGTAGCTTGATGAAATTAGTATAGACCTACTTCAGCCAACAAGCATGAGTGCTCGTAATGGATAATAAAATAGATCAACATTGTCCCCATATGAAATACAAATATAAAAACAAAAATGCAGCCAGTTCTAAAGGGAAGATTGCAAAATAGTCCAATTCAAACCTCTCTTCCATCATAGTTGCAGACGATGGTGTTTGTTACCCCCATGCGATGTAAATTAGCAGTGAGCGATTTAAGTCTTGACTCCTTCATCTCATTTGCATAAATAATACCTAGTTTTTCGAGGTGAAATATGTCAGTGCCATTCAGAGAACAATTGAAATGGCAAATGCTATTAACCGCTAATCTGGAAGACAGTGTTACTTACAAGTAACCTCAAAAGCAGAACCAGGGAGAAGAGAGAAGTTAGAAAAATACCATGGCAAACATTAATATGTTACAAAAGCCTAGGACAAATAACAGTAAGTATACAAGACACATCAAGAGAAGATGTTCATTCAATACAATCTGTTTTTGAGAAACCAACAAAAAACTGAAGAAATTTCACTGGAGCAAGCAAACAGATTGGCAACACAGGTTATTATATACTCACTCCGTCCCATTTTATATGTACAAGAAGTGGAAAACAATGAATTCATTTATAAGGAAATGGAGATTATCAATACTGATACCAGGGAAGCAAAATGTATTTCAAATTTATTCTCCCACCGGTATGCAGAAAGTACGGATGCATTGTGGAGAAAATGGATTCGTTCACAAAAATACAACACAATTAACTGTGTAATGAATACATACCACTATTTTTCATCAGTGCAGCAACGTAAGTTGTTTTGCCTCCAGGAGCAGCACTACACCATGAAAAAATTGCCCACTTAAGAAGAATAAAAGTTACCAAAAAGTTTCACTTTTTTGCTTACTGAACTAACAAGAAAAAGTTGGCAGAAATTGTTTCAGCTTCCCTATCAAAAGAAAAGATATTAAAGTGCATAACTTGAACCTTAGACGGACAAAGCTATATCCAAGACAAAGCTGCTGATTTAAAGAAAAAAAGGAGAAATTGCAAGTGAAAGAGGAACAGCAGACGCTTTATTTTTTAAGATTAACCTTTCCTAGACCTTCTAAATATGCACCAGACAACTCTTTCAGCAATCAAACTTGTTAATTCTAACTGATACATAAAAGAGAGTGACAAGATGATAAATCAGAAAAAATCTCGATTTAAAACTAACTGAATAGTGAAAATTTCAGTGATAGACAATTGAAACAAACACTATTTAGACAAAACGGTTATTTACTTACGCCATATCAACAACTCGTTCATTCTCCTGAGGGGCAAGGGCCATTACGGGCAGAAAAGAGCTCGCACTTTGGAGCTGTAAACAAGTTATTTGTTAGAAATAAGCATTACAGTTGCAAACTAAGAGCAAAGCCATCTTTTAAAGTGTAATGACAGGATACCATGTAATGACCAGCCATATATTCAGGAGTGGCACCAACTGGAACTTGAGAATCATATACAACTAGTCCAACCTACAAAGTCATAAATGTATATGCTGAAATAAGGGTACATATGGAAAAAAAATTAACAGATCCAAATTGATACCTAAATAATGGGTTAACACAAAGAAAACACACAGTATCACAGTTGATCTTTGTAATTGTACCTTGGACCATTTGCTTAATGGGTCTAAATTGACACCTCGATTAAGAAGAACACCAGCTAAATCCCGTCTGCGCGACTGAAATTCCATAAAAGCAATACACTATGAGTCGACCCTCAGAGCGAGAGAAGGTAAGGATAGAAAAGAGGCAGAGAAAAAAAATGACCTTTAAAGTGTTTGTCCGTAGAGAAATGGGTCGGGGCTTTTCAAACGCTTCAATAAGTTCAATCAGCTCAACAGGGGGAAACATCTGCAGTAAGGTCACATATCATCCACACTGAAATGAAAAATGCAACTTGAAAAGGGAAATTGTAGAGTCTAGACTTTTTTGAGTTAAAAATTACCTCCACTAATGTCTCAATCAGAAACTCATTGTATCCATAATATGAACTCAAGTCCCTCTTTAGTTGATCAATGTAATCCTTACGTGTGACACCTTCTTGCCTCAATGTCTTCAAATTTGAAAGCACTCGAACAACTGCATTTATTTTATTATATTTGAATGATAAACTTACTTCTCGGAAGAAGAAAATAATTCAATGAAAGTGAAGAAACTCACTCTCTTTTATCCTCCTTTGGAGATTAGTTAGATCAGGGGGTCTATGTGTTTCTTCTTCAAGCTCCTAAAAATAAATGACAAATTTAACATTCATAATGTTTTTCCCTGCATGAATATCTGACAAATTAAACCTCTAATCAAGAACTTGAACATTAAGCAAACCTCCGTTGTTGGCAGTGTGAACTCATCAGCTTCTTCTTTAATATTGAGCTGCAGTTCAGCTTCAGCGTCCTCCTCTTCTCTTTCCCTTTCGTCATCAATAGCTTTTGACTTCCTCACAAGATCAGTAGTATCATCTGCATCCGAATCAGAATCTATGTCCGAATCCGAATTAACATCCGAACCATCATCTGCAACAAATATGACAAAACAAACAAGAATGGATAGTGAGTCATAAACTTAGGTGGATGGCTAAAATTAGAACACAAATGCAATGCACTAACAGCTTGTTTAGATGGTTGTTACCTATTGTATTGTATTGTATTGTATTGTGTTGTTAGTTTAAATACAACGCTTTGTTTTGATTGTTACTTAATTTTTATTGTATCGTTAAATCCATAGTTATATGTAACGACGAAAAAATCCATTTTGTTTAACGACCAACTTGGTGTGATCGCGTCGTTACCTTATTTTATCATTTTCTCTTTACTTATTATCTAATAATCCTATTTTGTCATTTACCCTACCTTTTTATAGTAGTTCTAGGGGTGTGCAAAAACCGGTTTAGCCGATAAATCAAACCGAAAGAATGCTATTGGCTTATTGGTATCGGGGTTATTGAGTTAATGGTTAATAAACGGTTTTGTAATTTTTTTTATTGGACTATCGGTTCGGTTTCCGGTTTTGAGATTTTAGTTAATAGTTAAACCGATAACCCAATAAGATCATACCCTGTTGAGACCGTATGTATGAACAAATGAAAGTTTCAAAAAATAAAAGAGCATTTTCTTATCGGTTAGACCAAAAACCGAACCGTTAAGGACCGGTAACCTATTGACCAAAAACCGATAACAATTATCCTTTTGGTTTAGGAAGTTTACAACCCGATAAACTGAACTGTTAACATACAAAACCTGGCCGACCAATAAACACCCCAAGTAGTTCTAGCATGTACCCTACTTTTCTTTTAAGCTTCAAATTGTGTGACATTATATAACGACTACAGTATAATATAATACTAATACAAAGTAATATAATATGATGCATTATGAAATAATATGTAACAACCATCTAAACAGAGTGTAAGACAGTACCAGCATCACCAGTTGCTAATATATCAGCAGCAAAGGGGTCATCCACATCAGATGACACATCAGAATCTGAGTTCATTTCATGTTCTTGATTATCACTAAAACCTCCATCATCATCTTCTTGAAATTTCCCATCAGTTCCTTCACTGTCACTAAAAAGTTCCTCCTTTTCCACTGGCTTAGGTGGTGCCAAAGATTCCTTCTTTTGCTTCTTCTTGGTAGAGGGTTTCCCTAATCTAGCACCCCCTTTCTTACCTAGTTTAGGACCAGCCATTTAAGCTACAATGCAACAAAAAGTGTCAGCCTCCTTCACAAATACCCAAAGGAAAATAAACAAAACCCTATTTTCCAATAAACCCTAATTTACTTCCAAACCTTGTAATATAAAAGGGTTTGTGGTAGTTGGTCAGTTAAATTTTTAGCAAAGAGGAAGAAGATGGATCGTGGGGGAATTAATTTCAGGGCTTGATTTGGATTGGACACAAGTTTGGGCTTGGGTCTAGTATTTCATATTCCTACTTTGTATTCTCGTTATTTCGGCCCAGTTGAAAAGGAATGTGGGCTTTGACGCAAGTTCATCCAATCAAATAGACTCCAAATGTTCTATAACTCAAAATATTATGTATTCCATCAAGAATTAATTGAGTTAAAGGGTCAAGAAACACACTTCAATATCACTTTTTCTTTTTAGTTTAGTACCTGAGCTATTAGGTGCCAGAGTTTTCTATCTAAATTATCACCAACTAGTTAGTAAAACACACTTAAACTATTAGGTAGAAAAAATGAACAACTGATAGCTGAGGTGTGTTTTGCTAACTAGTTGATAATAGTTTAAGAAACTCTCACACCTGATAGTTCAGTTAGAAAACTCAAAAAAAATGATATGAGGTGTGTCTTTGACCCTTATCTCAAAATAATTCTATGTGTAAATTTTAATCTAAATTAAACATAAATAAAAAGATCTTATGTGTCAATTTCTTTTAACTAGCCGATATAAATATTGAAACTTGTTTCATTTAATTAGTTATTAGTTATTATTTATTATGTTGATATTTTCAGATAATTCAATCAACTCAATGAATATAGTTAGGCGAAATAGCCAGGGAGGTTCTTGTACTTGTCCATTTTTATCATGTCGGTGTTCGTACTTACAAGTTTGCCAACTAAACTCATCAACTCAATTAAAACAAATATTTTAAACTCCTCTGACCATTGATCAAGCTTATGTGGCAGTAAATTGGTTGAGTTGGACGAAATGCGTGAAACACACGCGTATTGAGCAACTTTTGAATTTGCCCCCATTTGCCGTCTTCTTCTAAGTGGGGATAATCAATTATAGGTGATACAAAAGTTTCAAAATTAAGTGGGAGCAACTCAAATTTTTTTGTTGAGTGGGGTGACAAAAGTTAAATTAGTGATTAATGAATTTTGACCAACTTTTGGATTTGCCCCAAGTTTCTTTGGGCATTACTTCATAGGTGATTTTCACTCATTTGGTAAGTAAAACAATATTGTTTTGTATCAATTATTCATCTAGGTGTAGCTGTTGATTTTCTAACAACTCACAGTAGCAGTTACAGTTATTGCAACAAGTTCTAAAGATGTTGTATAAGAATTTCTGCATTTATTACAACAATTAATAAAGAAGTTGCAACAACTGCTATAGTTGTTGCAGTAATTACAACGATTTATGCAGATGTTGCTACGTTGTATAAATAACTTACTAAGATGTTACAGTTTGGTATGTACTGTCATGATCAAAAATTTTAAAACAAAATATCTTAAGGTATCTCAAACACCAGTAATGGGGACTCAATAACAACAGGAGTTGATTGATATGGTGAATGGGTCGAGAACAATAATCGATTTATTTGGTGTTAGAAGGCTGGTGCCATGGTAGAGACTAGCGATAATTGTTCAAAGAGAGTGAACAACATATTGAGCCGGATAAACAGGAAAGAAGGTAGACAAAGAGGAGGCGTGAAGTCGGGAATCATTTTCAATGAGGAAAAATAAATGCTCCATATGTAAAACGGTTGACCACAAAAGAACTACATGCTCCGACTAAGTGTAGTCAAGCTAAATCGATGGGGTGATTTGATGTGAAGTACTTGAATCAATCATATTTAGTGGTCAACAAAGTGTTTCAATGATATTCAATGATTAATATATATATCAATTGACATAATTAATCAATTAAATTGTAATTTGATCACGATAGATGATCAAATAAGTGTAGTCGAGCTAAATCGGGTGATCATTAGAGTGATTTTATGTGAACTACTTGAATCAACAATATTTAGTGATTAACAAAGTATTTCAATGATATATATATATATATATATATATATATATATATATATATATATATATATATATATATATAATGACATTCTTTATCAATTAGATAGTAATTTGATCACGATAGATGATCAATGAAGTATATGTGAGCTATATCGAGTGATCATTAGAGTGATTTGATGTGAACTACTTGAATCAACTATATTTAGTGGTCAACAAAGTGATTCAATGCTATTTAGTGATCAATAACGTGAAATGTTGCAACAACTGAGGAAGTTGTTGCAATATATTCCTCACACGTTACAACACCTTCAACAATTGTTTGATTTTTTCCAACAAGTGAGGAATCTGTTGCAACATATTCCTCACATGTTGCAACAACTTCATCAATTGTTTGATTTTTTTCAATAAGGTGATGATTCTGTTACAACAGACGAGAAAGTTATTGCAACAAATTCTAAAAGCAACTATTTGATTTTTTCCAACAAGTTATAAATTTATTGCAACAACTCCCTCATACGTTTCTATAGCTTCAACAACTGTTGATTTTTTCAACAAGTGAGGAATCTGTTGCAACAACTTCCTCATATGTTGCAACAACTTCTTCATATGTTGCAACAGTTTCAGCAACTGTTTGATTTTTTCAATAGGTGAGGAATATGTTGCAACAACACTGTGACTTGTTTGAAACTACTGAACATAATTTCAACAACTCAAATACATACTGAAACATATAATATATGGTGCTGAATACATAATATATATATGTAATAACAATTACATAATTTTTTTTACCATCTACCATAATCCATAAAGAACATAAAATACAATGACTTAAAAATAATTATTCGTCAACCCAAAATATATAAATTAAATATAATTGTCTTACGACCCCAAATAACATAATTTACATAAATAGTTCATCAGCCCACCTTAGGGCTCCAATATCTTATCAATCACACCCACAATCCATCTCTATTGAATCCTCCATTTTTAGACTATGTATATTCAGCTCATTTTGCCCATCTTTAGAGTTTTCTTCTTGGCCATCTTCTGACCTTTCTTCTTATACTTGAGATGCTTTGGCCTCTAAGCCCTCCTCTTGATCTGAAGATTGTTTTTATGCTGACTATGACTTGGAGATTCATTTGTTGTTTCAGAAATAGTTGTTGCATGGTCAACAAGGTTATCTAATGGCGTTTGCATCTTAACTTTTTTACTATCTCTATTTGATACCGAAGTTGATTTATCTTTTATTTTGGTTGAAGTCATTTTATCTGCACACATGAGACAAACAGAAATCAACTATTAATTTGTGCATCACTCAAGGTAAACATGGGAAAAAATTATAACAGTTGATCAAACAAGTACAAAAAGTATTGAAGTTGTTGTAACAATTGGTAAACGTGTTGAAACAATTGAGGAAGTTGTTGTAATATGTTAAGTAGTTGTTGCAACACATTCCTCAGTTGTTGGAAAAAATCAAACAGTTGCAACAACTTCCTCATCAACTGTTTGATTTTTTTCAACTGGTGCGAAAACTGTTGCAACAACCTTAGCAACTGTTTTAATTTTTTTCAATAGCTGAGGAATCTGTTGTAACAACTGTTGGAAAAAATCAAAACAGTTGCAAGCCCCTTTTCCTAAATCATACGAGTACAACAAGAACAACAAGAACAACAACAACAAAAACACCTATTTCATTACACGTGTATGTTATTTACAAATACACTACCATAACAAGTTGACAAATACACCTAAGAAGAATTTTTTAAGCATGCAACCTCACAGTTATTTGCTTTTGTCAAACAAGTGCTAAAGTTGCTACAACATCTTCCTCTTGTTGAAAAAAATAAAAAGAAGTGTAAGCCCCATTTTCCTTAACCCTAGAAGGAGAACAAGAACAAGAACAAGAACAAGAACAAAAACAAGAACAAAAATAAAAATCTAAATTCCACAACCAAATATGCTTAGATACGTTATTTATAAACACACAACCACAACAAGTTAAATACATACACCAAATAAGAGTTTCTTAAGCATGAAACAACAAAATGAACAACTTTGGAGGGAAACTCATGTTCTTCTTTAGCCAAAAGTATCTGTATCAATGATTGCTTTTTAAATCTTAACTTTTGAACCAAATGAAAGAAATTTACATGAGAAATAGCAGCGAAAGAAAGAAACGAGAGAGACCAAGCAGAGACAAAGAGAAATCAGAGAACCAAGCAGAGAGCAAAGAGAAATCAGAGAACCAAGCAGAGAAGTCGTCGGAGCAGTGAAGAGGGAGGTTGATGAAGAACAGGAGAGAGAAGGTGAGAGCGTTTTTTTATTCTGAAATAATTGATTTTGATTTTGAAATACATGGTTGTTTTTTTGTTTTGTTTTTTTTTGTATTTTGTAAAAGTTTATCAAGTTTTAAAAATTATAATTTGAACCTTGTTTAACTTAAGCAAAATTTTAAGTGAGCTTTGACCTTGGCTGGTCAAAGTTATCACAAATTTTAATTTTAAGACTAAAATGGTACTAATAGTCTGGTCAAAGTCAAAGTTATCACAAATTTTAATTTTAAGACTCAATGATACTAATAGTTTAATTTTCTCGGGTAAGTGCATCTTTGGTGCGGGATAGAGAATTTTGAGGTCCAGCGTCTCCTATAAGTTAAAGAATATTCATTTAGGATTAGAGTCAAATTCAAGATTTAAAGTTAGGAATCATAATGAGTGTGATCTAGCTAGTTACATGTAAGCACTTTATTTTTTTCCACTTATATGTATGCAGTTTCAGTTAATAGTAATATGTTCAGTCCAACTCGCCCTGAATTTGCTATGTTTTAGAGCAGAATATTTCTAAGTGTTAATGCTTTGCAGGTGTCATTTTGAAAGGAAGAAAGAAGTGATGGGGAACTTATTCCCACCAAAAAGAGATGGAGACATCAAATTTATGTACTTGAAATTTGTCAGCAACCGGAAAAAATAGAGTACGTGGTTGTGAGTCGTGACTTTCTCATGATTAAGAACCAAAATGAGCAAAGAAAAAGTATATGTTCCAGAAGTACCATAGAGGGCCATCGATACATCAAATTACAGCTCAAAATTCGAGTGCTGCTTTTAGTGAATCAAAAGCATCTTCTATGCATTTCCGTTGGCCAAAGAAAGGATTGTCAACTTTCTTTTTTGTGAAGGGGAAAGTCCCGAAGGCGAAACCCCCCACCTGTACCAGAGGCCCCTTGGCCAGGTGAGATGTAAATCGAGGGATATGCGCGAGTGACAGCCCTGCAAGGGAGAGGACCAACGGGACACGAACCCAGCAACATCTCTTGCAATATTTCAGCAAAGACTGTCACCACACGGATTCGAACCCACGACGTCGGAGTGGTTGTAACCCAATTACCTTACCACTTACCAACTCGCCTGTGCCTCTGGGGCGGATTGTCAACTTTTTTAACTTAGGAAAGTTCTAAGTTCCATGTTTCAACTTTTTAAACTTAAATTAAATAGGCAAAAATCAAACCGTAGACCATCACGATCGTGTACTAATCAATGACTCGTTGGTGCCAAAAGCTGTGTTTCTTCAAATTAATATGATGAATCTTAAAAGTGATTTGGTTTTGCGTTTGTGATTTTACTTGGAAGAGTAGTGTATAAATCTTAATCAAGTTAATTTTAAAAAATAAAGTTCTGAAGGAGTTGGCTAATAAAGATAGGCACATAAAATAGAATCATGATTATGCACTAGGTTTTCCTGCTTTGCATAACATCGATCGATTGTTAGCTTGATAAAATGAAATAGACCGGTAATTTTAATGAAGAATGTAGTAACTGTAGATAATGTGACAAGATTTAGACTAAAGTGTTGGTTTTACAAGGATTTGCAAGAAACGAAAATTACAAGTAACTGCTTATGTAAGAATTGAAATTACAATTCAACTAGAAAACTGGAAATTACAATATAACAATACAACCGAAATTACAATTTTTGTTGATCAAGAAAACTGGAAAGTTGTTTTGTTTTGCCGAGTGTGGCACTCAAAGACAATATTGCCCCGTATGTATCATTTATACGTCCCGACAATTCGCCTCCCAAGATAAAACAAAGAATGGAACTATTGAGCAAAGGAAACTCAAAAGCTACCGTGAAGAATATTGAATAACGAAATGATGCTTGGAAGATTAGGAAGAAACCGCTTGCTTTACGCTTTGTGTATTTTCGTATCTCAAGTGTCCCTCAACAATGGTGTAAGGGTGTTTATATAGGAGGAAGAGGGATGTTTGACTGCCTCCATAATGTATTATTGGCCAAATAATGACCATTATGGAGGTAGTAAAGCCACCAAATAAATGGAGAAAATTGCCAACGGATTGGCCATTATTGGAGGTGTAATTCACCAAAATAAATGGTCAATTGAGTCGAACGTTTCTGCTGACCGTCAAATTTCGACTTTCAAAACTTCAGGACCAAATCAGACATCTTGAAACTTCAGGGACCAAACTGTACATCTTGAAACTTCAGGGATCAAACTGCACATCACCCGGAACCCGGAACCGGAACCGGACCGGACGGGCGGGCGGCGGCGGCGCGCGTGTGGTCTTTCCTTAAACCGAAGCACATCTAGGTCCTCCCTCCTTTAAACACATGGGATACCCCTTGGGGTCCCAAACCCCAAACACATTTCGAGTCTTATATACACAATAATTCTTTCTTCCTCTACCGATGAGGGAGAATTGAACACAACACCACACTTTCCATACTTCAAACACCTCACTTCGTGAACCAATATCTCTTTCATTTCTCAATGAAATTTGACGATTCTTGGCCCTACGGTTATCTACGTACTTAGTACATCATGCATGTGTGAAGAACCGGATTCTCCAACATACGTAACACTAGTGTTTAAGCCGTTAAAGTTGGTCGGTCGCAACTCCGCCAAAGGCTAATTTCAACAATCCCTCTTGAAAGAGATTTTGGCGCACTCACATGGTGTCTTTTCATTTCCAAAGAATATTTCAACCGATGTAGCATAAGGAGAGGTAGCATCGCTTTGAACCTTCCATAGTTGAATACCATCGGACTTACTTAGCGTGATGTCTTGAACCGTCGGTGTTTAGTGTAGGTCAATGGTACCAACACAACAAATTCCTTACTCTCTTCTTCGTAATGTTTTGTCCGTTTTGGCCATGGACAACGTCTTGGATTCTTAAGTGCCCATTTTGAGGCGTCCCTCGCACTTAAATAGGTGGTCTCCTACAAGGTATCCTGCTATACCCCACTTCACAAGTGTTAGGAACCATTAAAAGTTTCCCAAAACCTAACCTCAACGAGGAGCATTACAGTTTTGAAGACTTAACCTTTACCCACACCGCAGATAGCACTTAAAGTCTATCATGAACGGCTTTGGATTTGGAGTTTCTTTCGTAAATCACTATCCGAAGTGCTCATACTTCCACCGGCGATCAATCAACCTTCACAACTTCGTTTTCCCATTGAACCAAATTACTGGGATCTCCAGTTTGTAAGGTTGGGTTACCACTGTATTGGTCCTTATATTTTGGGTTTTAAGCCCATTCCCCTAGACAGGCAAGCCATCTGATCTTTGGGTAAGCCCTTTGTCAATGGATCTGCTATATTATCCTTAGACTTGATGTAATCAATGGATATTATACCCGTGGTGATCAGGCTCTAACGGTCTTATGCCTCCGTCGAATATGACGAGACTTGCCGTTGTACATAGCATTCCGTGCCTTCCTAGAGCCGATCGACCGCAGTGGACCATTAGCGAAGGTACGGGTTTGTTCCAACACGGAACATCCTCTAAGAAGTCATGAAGCCACTCAGCTTCTTCTCCTGCTTTGTCTAAAGCGATAAACTCCGATTCCATTGTGGATCGGGCGATGCAAGTTTGCTTAGAGGATTTCAAGACACACCCACCAATTGTAAATACATACCCATCGGTGGACTTGGTGTTCTCTATATCGGATATCCGGTTTGCATCACTGTACCTCTAGTACATTTGGATATCTCGAATAGTGTAACCCGTAATTTAACGTGTATTTCGGGTATTGTAATACCCGATTCAACGCCTTCCGATGGTTATCACTCGGATTACGGGTGAACCTAGCCAACTTATTATTTGCGTAAGCAATATCGTGTCGGGTGCGATTTGTTATATACATCAAACTACCGATCACTGCGCATATCGCTCCTGGTATACAGTGCACCAAGATTTTATCAAGCTTTTGATTTGTATCCATTGGTGACTTTATCGGTGAACTGCCTAACATCTCAAACTTTCTCAAAACTTCCTCGATGTAGTGAGGACGAGATAAGACCAGCCGTCAGACGCCTTAGAGATTCTAATCCCTAAGATGACATCTGCGATACCCATATCCTTCATGTCGAAGCATTGTTTCAACATGTTCTTAGTCTCTAGGATTACCTAGATCGCTTCGTGATTAACATGTCGCCTACATACGCATATCATAACAAACGAGTCGAGTTACCTTTCGTAAACACATTTATCACACTCATTAATGGCGAACCCCTTCGATAGTAGAGTACTATCAAATTTTTTAGCCATTGCTTTGGGGCTTGTTTCAGCCGTCATGAGATTTGATAAGTCGGCGGACTTTCTTCTCTTGCCCTTGAACCACGTACCCCTCGGGTTGGTCCATATAGATTTCTTCTTCTAAATCGCCATTTAGGAAGGTGTCTTAACATCCATCCGTGTATCTCAAGGTCACGCAAAGCTGCGATCGCAATAAATACCCGTATGGATGTCATCCGGGATACCGGGGAGTAGGTATCAAAGTAGTCAAAGCCTTCTGTCTGTCGATAGCCCTTGACTACCAACCTGGCCTTGTACTTGTCTATAGACCCATCTGCCTTGTATTTCCGTTTGAGTATCCACTTACACCCCAACGGTTTATTTCTCGGAGGAAGATCAACCAACTCCCAAGTATGGTTGTGCAGAATGGAGCTTATTTCACTCTCAATAGCTTCTTTCCAGAGCGGTGCTTCTGGAGTTGACAACGCCTTAGCAATTGTCCTTGGTTCATCATTAACCATATAAGCTACAAAGTCAGGACCAAAGGATTTATCCTTCCTGGCCCTTTTACTTCGCCTTAGATCCATCTCTGGAGTCTCCAAGTTCTGAGAATCTGGAACACTAGATTCCGGATGTTCAGCCACCTCGAGATTCGCTAGATCTGAACCATTCAGATCCGGGCAGTCAAGGACTCCCGGTTCTTGAGAGCTTTGTGCATAACTTCGTTTGAGAGAGGTTATGTCTTTCTCCTTTCTAGGAAAGGTACTTTCAAAGAATAGAGCATTCCTTGATTCCATTATTGTACCCTGGTGGATATCTGGAATATCTGACTTATGCACTAAGAAGCGATAAGCACTACTGTTATTTGCATATCCAATGAATATGCAATCTACAGTCTTAGGCCCAATCTTGACCTGCTTTGGCTTGGGTACTTCAACCTTTGCCAGACAACCCCACACCTTAAAATATTTGTAGGTGGGTTTCTTTCCCTTCCATAATTCATATGGGGTTTTGTCCTTACCCTTATGTGGGACTACTAAGAATCGTATTAGCGGTAAGGGCGCTTCCCCACATGTTTTGGGGAAGACCGGAATTGATAAGCAAGGCATTCATCATTTCCTTTAATGTGCGGTTCTTACGTTCCGCCACACCGTTTGATTGAGGTGAGTATGGAGCCGTCGTTTGATGAATAATGCCTTCTTGGGCACAGTATTCCTCAAAGGAGCTACATATTCTCCCTCTATCGCCTACGAATGGATTTAATTCGTAGGCTAAGTTGATTCTCAACTTCGCTTTGTAACGTCGCTTCAAAGGCTTCATCCTTACTTTTCAACAAGTAAAGGTAACAATACCTTGTGCTATCATCTATAAATGTCACAAAGTACTTGTTCCCCCCTCTAGTTTGTGCAAACTTCAAATCACATATATCTGTGTGAATAAGTTCTAGAGGAGCGGTATTCCTTTCGACGGATCGAAAAGGAAGCTTGGTGAGTTTTGCCTACGCACACCTCACATTTATGTTGAGGGTTTACGTCGATAGAAGGCAACAACTCCATCTTTACCAGCCTTTGAATAGACTTGTAATTCACGTGTCCTAATCTATGATGCCATAAATTAGAAGACTCAAGCAAATAAGAAGAAGGTTCAACTTTATTTCCTTGACGCAATACAGACGTGGCATTCACTTTGAAGAGGCCTTCACAGACGAAGCCCCTCCCCACAAATGTGCCATTTTTAGTGAGTACAAATTTATTTGATTCAAACACTAGCCTAAAACCAGCATTAACCAATAAAGGTCCAGAAACTAGATTTCTTCTAATATCTGGGACGTGCATCACTTCCTTCAGAGTGAGTTCCTTGCCGGAAGTCATCTTCAGGACCACCTTTTCAACCCCTAGCACGTCCGAGGAAGCGTTGTTGCCCATGAACAGCTTCTTGTCGGAGACCGGAGTGTACGTGGAGAAGGCATCTTTGTTGGAACAGATGTGTCTTGTTGCACCTGTGTCCACCCACCACCGTGATCGGATTCTCAACCAAGTTGGCTTCTAGCACCACGGCCGAGAGATCCTCAATCATGTCATCCAGAGCGTGTCCTTCGACGACGTTAGCTTGAGCCTTGCCTTCGACTTGGCTTTCTGTTGTTGCTCAGTCTTGAGCTTGCGACATTCCTTGATCCTGTGACCAGGTTTCCCAGTGATAGCGATTACCTCAACGTCTCTCCGCGGGGCTTTTGCCTTTGTGGAACTTCCGCTTGTTGCTTGTTTTCCCTTTGGCCTCAGATTCGCCTTTGCCTCGAATGTTGTCTACCCTTTGGCAAGGTCTTCTTATTATCTTCCTGAATTTGCAGTTTGATAACAAGCTCTTCAAAGGTCATTTCCTTTGTCTTGAGTTTCAAGTAACTCATAAACTCATTCCACGAACGAGGTAACTTTTCAATCAACGATGCAACCAAAAGCGCTGCGTTTGGCTTTAGTCCTTCCAAATCCAGGTGATGTAAAATCATTTGGAATTCCTGGACTTGGGACATCATCGCTTTGCTGTCCACCATTTGGAATTTTAGAAATTTCCCAACGATGAACTTCTTAGTACCCGCGTCTTGTGCGTTGTACTTCTTTGCGCTTTTTCCCCACTCTTTGGCGGTGCCAGCGGTGCAATAGACCGTGTAGAAGGGTCTGCCAAGCGATTCAAAAATAGTTCTTGCACATGAAATCGCTATGATTCCACGCATCACGAACCATCTTCATGCCGTTAACGACATGGATACCAAGGCCCTTCACCCGCTTCAAAGCGAAGAGTCCATTTCATCTCCAAATTGTGGAGGATCTTCCAGAAGGAACCGCCATGCCCATAACTATTAAATAGAACAACATCTTTGCTTTGCCATCTTTTAAATTCGATCCCATGAACTTTTCAGGCGATCATGGTGGTGTGAAGAAGAGGAGCTTCAACAATCGGGAAAAGCGGCAGTTATCGCTTGAACAAAGATAGCAGCGGCCAGCATGAAAGCGGCGGGTTATCGCTTGGCCGATGTGGCGATGGGGAAGGCAAAGAACGCGTTGCCTCGAGAGGCGAGCGGGCAAAGAATATCGGTCATATTTCCAGCCATGTTATTGCAGTTACCGTAAGCAAACTATTGTCTTAAGTTGTTGGTTTTACAAGGATTTGCAAGAAACGGAAATTACAAGTAACTGCTTATGTAAGAATTGAAATTACAATTCAACTAGAAAACTGGAAATTACAATATAACAATACAACCGAAATTACAATTTTTGTTGATCAAGAAAATCGGAAAGTTGTTTTTGGCTGAGTGTGGCACTCATCTTAAGACAATATTGCCCCATGTATCCTTTATATACGTCCTGGACAATTCGTCTCCCAAGATAAAACAAAGAATGGAACTATTGAGCAAAGGAAACTCAAAAGCTACCGTGAAGAATATTGAATAACGAAATGATGCTTGGAAGATTAGGAAGAAACCGCTGCTTTCGCTTTGTGTATTTTCGTATCTCAAGTGTCCCTCAACAATGGTGTAAGGGTGTTTATATAGGAGGAAGAGGGGTTGTTTGACCGCTTCCATAACAACCATTATTGGCCAAATAATGACCATTATGGAGGTAGTAAAGCCACCAAATAAATGGAGAAAATTGCCAACGGATTGGCCATTATTGGAGGTGTAATTCACCAAAATAAATGGTCAATTGAGTCGAACGTTTCGCTCGACCGTCGAAATTCGACTTTCGAAAACTTCAGGACCAAATTGTATTGTACATCTTGAAACTTCAGGGACCAAATCGTACATCTTGAAACTTCGTGGATCAAAGCGTACTTGACAAAGTTTTCGCCCAAAAAGATAATATCGTAAGGCCCACACCACGATCCGTGAACTGAATCCGTGAATCCTGCGAATCCGTGGACCGAGCCGGACCGGACGGGCGAGGCGGCCGCCAGCGTGTGGTCTTTCCTTGAACCAAGCACATCTAGGTCCTCCCTCCTTTAAACACATGGGATACCCCTTGGGGTCCCAAACCCCAAACACATTTCGAGTCTTATATACACAACAATTCTTTCTTCCTCTACCGATGAGGGAGAATTGAACACAACACCACACTTTCCATGCTTCAAACACCTCACTTCGTGAACCAATATCTCTTTCATTTCTCAATGAAATTTGACGATTCTTGGCCCTACGGTTATCTACGTACTTAGTACATCATGCATGTGTGAAGAACCGGATTCTCCAACATACGTAACACTAGTGTTTAAGCCGTTAAAGTTGGTCGGTCGCAACTCCCGCCAAAGGCTAATTTCCAACATAAAGTATATATATATACTTGAAAAAGAATCTGCATGCCTTCTTCTTGCATAAGACTCTACCGTAGAGGGAAAATCAGTACGTCAGCATCTACTCCTATTATGTGGCAAATCTTATTTACTTCTGAGTTCTGATCAATAGAGAACAAATGGCAACAACTTTTTGTCTTACATATCTTTGGATTGTCCAAAAATTAGACCATTTGCCCCTCTCTTTTGGACGTTAATTCCAAGTTGAGATAGAAATACTTGTCTTCTTCTAAATTCTCAACGTCTATCCACCTTCTTTTAAATTACGTGAATATCATAAACATAATTATTGGCATACTAATTCAACGGAAATGTAAATATTGCCATAATCAAACACTTATCAAGTTACCTATAGCTAGTTCAATTAAACGTCCAAAATGTACTTATTTTAATTGAGAAGTACGTTTGTCTAAATATAATTATAGAAAAGTACTTTAGAAGAGGTAGTAGTTTATGTTTGCTCAATCTACCCAAGAAGCTAGCATTTTTGTTATTAAAAAAATAATTTGTGTTAGACCAATCTTTTGAAAAAGTACTTTTATTGGAATCGCCAGATATAAAATCAAAATATTAAATTATCAATTTTGATCTGTCCAAGTATGTTACCTATCCATTTGACACTCATAGTCTCCTTATATCGTATTGGATTGTTCTCACCTAATGATCTAGCTTGTGGGTTTATGATCAACTTAGATTTAAATGTCCATTTTGTTAGATTTATTAGAGTCAAACTCACCCCAATTTATTACAAGAAGAAATGCATTTGCTAATAATATTTTTGTTGTCATATATTGGATGTTGTTGCCAAAAGTATTTCTCGCAACAACATAAATTGTTGCATGCCGTTGCAATAACCTCTAATGTAAAAAGTTTTCATAACAACATATTAAATTTGTTTTCATTTACATTTTTTAGCAATAATATATTAAATTTTTATTGCCATTTATATTTTTTAGCAATAATATATTTATTATTGCTAAAATTTCGTTGTCAATTCTATACTTTCTTGTAGTGATTCTTTAATTTATTCAATACTAGGCTCCATATTAAGCTATCCATACGCTCCAAATGACCGACCGCCCGGCTCTAGACACGTGAAGAGGCAAGGGGTGTTAGAATTCAAATTCCACACTGATTTAGGACATGAATTATTTTCTCCTTATATAATTTTAAATAATCTTCGCTGCAAGAAATATTCTTCCTTGATTATTTCATTAATAATTTACACTATATATAATTGTACAAAAATATTTACCTTGCTACAAACTATGTAACTAATCAATCATAATTACAAGAGAAATCTGATTCTACCTAATATAGGAGAGGTACAATTTTAAATGCAATCTAATTCTATTACACCTCCGCAGTCGAAGCGGGAGGTCGGCATATGCTGAGACTGTCCTGAAAGTCTTCAAATAAAACCAGTGGAAGACCTTTCGTAAAGATGTTGGCAATCTGATAACATGATGGGACATGTAAGACACGTGCTTGTCCACGAGCAATTTTTTCGCTAACAAAGTGAATATCCAGCTCAATATGTGTTAGTGCGTTGGTGGTGAACCAGATTTCCTGAGAGATAAATAGAACTAACATTATCACAATAAATCAATGTCGCCTTCGGAACAGGAAGTGGAGCTCTAAAAGAAGGTTCCGTAGCCAACAAGATTCAGACACCATATTGGTAACTCCTCGGTATTATGCTTTGGCACTAGATATGGACAAGGTTTCTTGCCATTCTGAGGACCAATGGACCAAATTATCACCAAGAAATACACAATAACCAGACGTGGAATGTATGGTATCCGGACAACCACCCCAATCGGCATCTATATATGAAATAAGAGTGGTTGTCGAGACGGATATAAATGCAAGCCATTATCGAGAGTACCCTTAATATAACGCACAATGCGTTTGAGAGCATGCACGTGATCCTCCATCGGGTTATGCATAAATAGACAAATCTGTTACATCATAAGAGATGTCGGGACTCGTGAAGGTGAGATATTGCAGGGCCCTGCAAGATTGCGGTAATGTGATGGATTAGCATATGGCTTGCTGGAAGAAATACTCAACTTCGGTTTAGTGTCAACCGGAGTGGCAGACGGCCTACATGACGACATACCAGCTCGTTCAACAATCTCTGATGCATACTTCTTTTGGGATAAAATAAACCACATGCATGATGTGTCACAACTATCCCCAAGAAGTAACTATGTGGCCATAGATCTTTCATTAAAAACTCAGAGCAAATCAGTGACATGATAGACTTACGAAGAGCATCAGATGAGGCAGTTAAGATAATATCATCCACAACCATTTTCCAATTCGGGTCATTAAGGGCAGACACATGATTACGACAACGGTGACTTGGAAATATGGGTGTGAAGACTGTATTTTTTGTTTGGCTTAAAAATTCCGTATTGACTATGAGTGACAGGATGTTGGGCCGGAATTGGAGTTGGGCCGGTTGGGAAGAACGGACTGCTCGACAGCGGGCTGCTCGAGCCGGATGGTAGGCCGAGACCCAGCGGACTGCCAGTTGCTGAGCCTCGCGGCAGTGGGTTGCCGGAGAAAGACTCAGCTAGGCCAGCAGCCGCTGGGCTCGGTGATTGGGACAAGACACCAAGAAATAGTGGGCATGTTTGGGAGGCTAATTTATGGATCAAATACACGGGTATGCTATCGTCAAGAAATTCATAGGTAGAAGGCCTGAAATAATGTAATTTGGCAAAAGGGAAATTTGTTTCATAAAAAATTACGTGATAACTTACAATGATTTTATTAGAGGATAAGTCGAAACATTTGTAACCACGATTGACGGCTATCCCAAAAAAATACACTGAGTGACCCGGGTTGAAGTTTATTAATGGTAGTAGAAGGAAATAGAGGATAGCATAAGCACTCAAAAATCTGTAATGAGAATATGAAGGGTCCATTAGGTATAAAATTTTGAATGGGGATTGGTAGGCTACTTGGTTGTTTGAAAGTATGTTTAACATATATGTTTCCATTTGTAACGCATGATGCTAAAAATGGTGGTAGAGAGGCATGGGCAAGTAAGGTTCTAACACTATCGTTAATGGTTCGAATTTTTCTTTCTGCTTTTTCATTTTGAGATTATGTATGCGGACACGATAGACGAAACGACAAACCATTAGTTTTGCAAAAATCCCAAAAAGTCCCATTATCAAATTCTCTACCATTATCACACTGAATATTTTTAATGTCCCGTTTAAATTGAGTGCGGTATGCTCTAAAGGATAGAAATGTGAAAAAAACTTGTGACTTTTTAGACAAAAGAAACCTCCACAAAAAATTAGAGTAATCATCCAACAACAGAAGATAATATCGGTGGCCCGAAAAGCTCAAAACGGGAGATGTCCAAATATCACTATGAATAATATCAAAGGGCATAACAGTACGAGAATTCGAAGCAACAAAAGACAATTTAACATGTTTCCAAGAGAACAAGAGCGACAAACGTGAGGTCTAGTACACTCAATAAATTTATTTTGTTTAAGAAAAGCAAATACATGTGCTCCCGGATAACCCAAACGCTCATGCCATAAAGAAGGAGCTAAAGCTGCAAAAGTGGATGATAATTTGGCTTGATGTGTGGTTATGGTGATTGGATAAAGCTCACCCCGACTATCACATCTCATTAGACGCATCTCCGTCTGAAAATCCTTCATGGAAAACCCAAAATGATAAAATTCAACAGAAACTCAATTATCAGTGGTAATTTTTCTAACTGAAATTATGTTTTTAATTAATTTACGTGCGTGAAGGACATTTTTCAAAATTAACGGCGAGTTAGAGGGAGACAAGTTTGTAGTACCATAACCATAAATTGGAATTGAATGACCATTTCTGATAATTATATCACGATTATTGCTCAAATTAAAATAGGACGTTGCACCAGTGTCCATGTACCAATTTGCGTCGGGCGAAGTAAGCCCAAGAATGTGCATCGCAACCTCGATATCTGTTGGGGTCGCCACTGCCGAGTGGGCTTGCTGCCACTGGCCCGAGAATTCATGGGTTGCTGGATGTGACCTGGTCCTGGCCCAGTTACTGCCGGCTGGATAGGGGCAGGGCGGTACGGCACAAGGCCACTGCCAGGCCCATGGTGCCAGCCCACTACCCCAAGGTGCCCTCGGCTTCCACTGGGCTGGCAGTTGTTGCTGGCTGCCGCCCCTGCCGCCACCTCCTTCTTAACGGTTGTCGCCGTCTTTACCACCACCGCGACCGTCGTCGTGGTTTTTGCTCATATTACCGCCGTTTCGGCCCTTTTGGCCATGATTTGGCAGTAAAATTTCAAATTGTGACGAACTCTCATCGGATTCTTAGCAAAACCCGCTCTTCGAGAATGAGCATAGAGCGGGCTTGGTAAAACAGTGGAAGAGGATTGCTTTGGCGGATGAGCGTACCCACTCCACTATATGCGTCGGTGAGGCCGACCACTAGTTGTAAAATAAGATGATTGTTAGTGACCGGTGCGCCGACGTTCTTGAGTTGGTCTGACAACACCTTGAAACGTTGACAATATGCAGAAGCATTGAGAAAGTCCTCCATGTCGGTGGTGGAGAATTCATGGTCAAGAGTAACGACTCGGGAATTTTTGTTGTCTTGGAATATGTCTCGTAAGCGATCCCAAGCTTCCATTGCCGTGGAGTCAAGCTCAATAACTGTATGCAGCAAATCACTAGAAATAGTGGCATAAATCCACTGAAGAACTGTCGCAGCAAGGGTTAACCATAATTCTCTTACGTCGTCGGTTTTCGACACCTTCTCCTTGCCTTTTTTCGGCTGAATTATGTGATGAATGACCCGATGAGAACGACAATGAATCTTAAAGAGCTCCGCCCACGTTGCATAATGGACATTTTCCATCTTAATAGTGATGGAAACATGATATTTGATGTTGGAAACTGTGAGGGCTGGATGAAAAGAGGATTTTGAGTCAGACATGGCTGACGGGGAGAAGGGTGGTCGGCGGCAAAAAGAAGAGGGGGGTGGAGGGACGCGTTAGACACAAGGAAACAGGGTTAGGGTTTCAGGAACTTTCCCTACACTACTGATACCATGCAAGAAGTATTATTCCTTGATTATTTCATTAATGATTTACACTATATATAATTATACAAAAATATTTACGTTGCTACAAACTAAGTAACTAATTAAACCTAATTATAAGAGAAATTTAATTCTACCTAATATAAGAGATGTATAATTTTAAATGAAATCTAATTCTATTATTCACGTTATCAGAATTTTATGGAGTTGTGTCCAGTTTGTCAAAACGAAAGGAAAAAAGAAAGAAAAATCACATTGAGGTGTGTCTAGTGCTGTACTTAAGCGATTATGCCATGTCAAGGTGGAGTTGGGTGGTTATAATTCAACGAACCAAAGGAAAATTTTCAGGAATCATTGTCTTTATAGTTGTGAAATACACAAATCAAATCTCTCAGGTGAAACAGAATCCAAAGATAGCAATAGATGGAAGGACATAAAAATATCATTTTATCGCAAGTTTATGGTGGATACCATTTTGAAAATAATGACACCATATCCACACATATCTCAAAAGAGTGCAATGTTCTTGTTCACACAATGTGTATCTACCACACAAAGTTCTTTATTTCTAGATTCCTTAATTGAATTAAGGTAATTCTCTTGAACGTTAACTATTTCCGAAGTTATATAATTAGCATTGGTTTAACTTTTTCATACCAACAGGGTAAATTATTGTTTATAAGGATCATTTCGTTTGATTTTTATAGGCTGGTTCAGTATATGACTCTTTCTTTGTGTCTATTTCGCTCTAGGAGTTGGTTTACTTTTTATATAATCAGGTCATATAGGAGAAAATTACAAGTAACCTTCTATGATAGGTGTGAATTAATTGCCTAAAAATAGGGTAAAAGATATGCTACAATCCGTTAATATGCACCCATTATAGTGTAGCTCTTTTTGCCAGGGGTGTGGTGGGGCTAAATTCTAAATCAATCAATATATATTATAAAGCTGGGAATCAAAATGATGATGTGACACATCTCATCGGTCATGATTACTATTTATCTTTTTCTTAAAATTTTAAATTATTTTCCTTATTTTTTGTCCTAAAAATCTCAAAAAATTACTCCATCTCCCTTATTATTGACATTTATTCCATTTCCTTATATCCCTCTCTTCCTTTTCTTCCTTTTCTTCCTTCATATCACAAAAAACAAACCGAAAGTAATTACCCCCCACATTTTTTGGACCTTTACTTCTCATTAATTTCCTATTAAATGTTTGCTTAAAATTTTCTTTTCCTATTAACGAATATTCTCCGAATATTCACCGTATATTTTGTAATTAAGATAGATGTATATTTAAGGTAACTTAGGATTCTTATTGTATTATGAATCAATCATTTAAGGTAAGTTAGGATTCGTACTGTATTAGGAATCAACATTTGTACAACTATATATATTGTGAATAATGAAAGGAATCCCTACGGAAATTATTCTATCTTACATGGTATCAAGAGCCTAACCCTAATCCCTACTCTTCTCTCTCTCAAAACAGCCGCCGACTCCCCCCTCGAGTTTCCCTTCGATCGACGGCAAGACCAACAACCACCATGTCTTCCCCACAAATTCTGGTTCCTTCACTGACACTTTTGACAACTCCTCTCAACGATCATCGTCTTCTTTTCACCCGGCTTTCGCCGTTACAAACATCAAGAACTCTATCCCTATAATTCTTGATCAAGAAGACTGTCAATATTCCATGTGGACAGAACTGTTCTATATTCATGCATGTGCGTACAACGTGCTCGACCATATTGATGACTATGTTCCTCGTTCCACTGATATTACAGAATCAACATGGCGTCGCCTTGACGCCATCATCAAACAGTAGGTATAGGACACCATCTCAAAAGACTTGTTGTGTACTATCATGAAAACAGGTGCCACGGCACGTGACCTTTGGGTAAGGTTGGAAGAAATCTTCCAGGACAACAAAAATACTCGGGCCGTGTATTTGGAAGAACAATTCAACAATACGCGCCTCGATAATTTTAACATGTCTGAATATTGCAAACAACTGAAACTCATAGCCGACCAACTTTCCAACGTCGGGACATTTGTTTCTGAAACCAAGATGGTACTTCAATTAGTTACTGGTCTACTAAAAGGTCAATACGATACATTTGCAACGATGATTCAACAGGCCGACCCACTACCTAGTTTCACCAAGGCACGTTCACAACTTTTGTTGGAAGAAACCCGACGTGCTAAACAAGAGGAGCATAATCAAAAGGCGTTAGCCGTTGAAGGGATGGCATCACCGGCGACCAACACCACCCCGCCACCACCGCAAGACCACCACCAGCAGTAGTCCCGCGACGGAGGTCGTGGCGGCAGTGGCCACGACAACAATAACAAAGGCAAAGGTCGCGGCAAGGGCCAACACAACCAGCCGCCAGGCCTAAATCCTTCCTATTTCCAGTGGGCTGCACAACAACCAGTATGGCCCAACCAACAGAACTGGGCCTCGCCTGCATGCCCATACCCAACCGCAGTGGCCCAGCCCGAAATGCGTGGTCGATCGTCTCTATTGGGATCTGCCCACCACTAGGCAGCCCACCAAAGAAGAAGCAGGCCCACTGTGTCTCGGTCCAGCAGCAGCCTGGCCCCCACTGATTTGGGCCAGGCCTACAACATCGTGAACCTTCAACAGCCCGATGGAAATTGGTACATGGACACCGGAACCACATCTCACCTCACCTGATCGTCAGGTAACTTATCTCAACTACTTCGATTAAAGTGTCCTCAATTTATTATTGTCAGCAATGGTCATCGCATTCTAATTGAAGGTTACGGTAACACACACACCAAACATCCACACCCGCCTTTCTCCCTAAACCACGTCCTATACAACCCTAACATCATTAAAAACTTAATCTCTGTTAGAAAATTCACTCGCAATAATTCTGTGTCTGTCGAATTTGACCATTTTGGTTTTTCTGTGAAGGAACTCAATACGGGAAAATTTTTTACGCGCTGCAATAGTGTGGGAGACCTCTACCCATTTACTCAATCTTCCGCTGTCAGACCGCAAACACCTCTATCCCTTGTGGCGATGTCTCCCTCAACTTGGCACAACAGACTCGGACACCCCGGAGACCTAGTTTTTACTTTTCTTAGGACTTCTAAGCGTATTCAATGTAATAATGGGAAAATTGCCCAACACTGTTTTCTTGCCCACTAGGCAAGCATACTCGTCTTCCATTTATGTCATCAAACAATGTTACTTTTTCTCCTTTTGATATTGTTCATGCTGATTTGTGGACATCTCCGATTGTTAGCTCTTTGGGTCACAAATTCTATCTAGTATTCTTAGATGATTTTTCACATTTTTTCTGGATTTACCCACTGAAATTCAAATATGAAGTTTTTGCCAAATTCATTTAGTTTCAAAAATTCATTAAAACACAATTTGAAAAATCTATCAAATCATTCCAATGTGATAATTGACGTGAATTTAATAACTCGACATTTCACAATTTCTGTTCTAAACAAGGCATGGTTTTTCATTTTTTCTGTCCCTATACTTCCTCCTAAAACGGAAAGACTGAACGAATTATACGTACCATCAATAACATGGTTCGCACCCTTCTGTTTCATGCCTGTCTACCACCGCCTTTTTGGGTCTATGTTGTTAAAATGATAGAATCCCTTCTTAATATTTTACCAACTAGCACTCTCCAAAACAAGACCCCTACCGAAATCTTATACCATAGGCTACCATCTTATGATCACCTACGTATTTTTGGATGCTTATGCTACCCTAACATAGCCTCCAATGCACCTCACAAACTTGTCCCTAGCACTCTGCCCTGTGTCTTCGTTGGTCTATCTCCTACTCATTGGGGCTACATGTGCTATGACATTGCCACTCGCAAAATCATCGTCTCCCGTCACGTTACCTTTGACGAAACGACCTTTCCTTTTTCAAATCTCCAAAAACTTCAGACCACCGATTACATCTTTCTCGATGAACCGAGTCTGTCCCCGGCTATCCAAACTCTATACCAACAACAACTCACTGTTCCGACAGCCCCGTCCCCAACACTGTCCGGCACCACCCAAACAGATCTCTGCTCTTGATCAAACAACCCAACAAAGACTCGCCGTGATCCAAATTGTCTCCTAGATCCCCAAAGAAGACTATCGCCCCACCCGTAAACCATAAGCCCGCAACCTACCAGTTCTGCAGCACTGCTGCCTACCACTCCAGAATCAGTGGACCTGCAACCTCCCAGTCCCGACCTCCCACTGCTGCCCTCCTATCGTATGGAGACTCGTGCACAACACGGGATCTTAAAACCCAAGATTCACTTCAATCTCTCCACACAAACCTTATCACCCATTCCGAAAAATCCAAAACTAGCAAAACTGAACCCTAATTGGAATGCGGCCATGTGCGAGGAGTTTAACGCTTTAACCAAGCAGAACACTTGGGATTTGGTACCTAGACCAGACGGTGTGAATGTTATCCGGTGTATGTGGCTATTTCGTCACAAGTTTAGAGACAGTGGTGACTTGGAGAGGTATAAGGCAAGACTAGTTGCAAATGACACTAATCAGCATGAGGGTATTGATTATGGTGAGACATTCAGTCCGGTTGTTAAACCGGCCACTATTCGGACTGTTCTCAGTATTGTTATGGGCATGCATTAGCCGATTCATCAGCTTGATGTCAAGAATGCATTTCTTCATGGGGATTTGAAAGAAACTGTGTACATGCATCATCCCTCTGGCTTTGTTCATCCGGCAGTTCCGCAGTTTATATGTCGTCTCATGAAGTCATTGTATGGCTTGAAACATGCACCCCGCGCTTGGTATGATCGTTTTCCCAGGTATCTTATGCAGTTTGATTTTATATGTAGCAGGTGTGATAACTCTCTCTTCATTTTTCACCGAGGTAGCAGCACTGCGTATTTGCTATTATATGTCGATGACATTGTTCTTACTGTCTCATCTGACGGTTTGAAGAATGAAATCATTGCTCTACTCAAAACTGAATTTGCTATGACTGACTTGGGCAAGCTGAGTTATTTTTTGGGTATATCAGTGACCAGATCTGCAGCCACTATGTTCATATGTCAGCGTAAGTATGCAGAAATGATAATGTACAGGGCTAAGATGACAAATTATAAAATTATGCCAACTCCGGTGGGCTCAAAATCCAAGCTTAGTGCCAATGACGGTGCGCCAGTTTCTGATCTCACTCTATATCGGAGTCTTGCAGGTGCCCTTCAGTATCTTACATTCACTAGGCATGATATTGCATATGCCGTTCAGCAGGTGTGTCTGTTTATGCACGACCCCCGAGAGTCTCATTTTGCCGCCCTCAAACGTATTATCAGATACGTTAAGGGCATACTAGACTTTGGATTACATCTCTATCCCTCTGCCCCAACCAAGTTACTCGCCTACACGGATGCAGATTAGGCAGGATGCCCCGACACACGTCGCTCCACCTCAGGGTACTATGTATTTCTTGGGGATAATCTTATCTCATGGTCCGCCAAGCGGCAGACCACACTATCCCATTCAAGTGCTGAAGCAGAATATCGCGGAGTTGCTAATGTCGTTGCTGAGATCTGTTGGCTCCGAAATCTTCTTTTGGAGCTCCAGTGTCCACTACCAAAGGCGTCTATAGTCTATTGTGACAACATATCTGCCATCTATATGTCTCATAATCCGGTCCAACATCAGCGGACTAAGCATATTGAGATGGATATCCACTTTGTGGAGGAGAAGGTTGCCCGTGGTCAGGTCAAAATATTACACGTGCCTTCCTCTTATCAGTATGCAGACATTTTCACAAAGGGACTACCGAGACAACTCTTCACCGACTTCCGATCTAGCCTTAGCGTTCGGCCTCCTCCCGCTTCGTATGAGGGGAATATTAGGGAATATTCTCCGAATATTCACCGTATATTTTGTAATTATGATAAATGTATATTTAAGGTAACTTATGATTCTTATTGTATTAGGAATCAACCATTTAAGGTAAGTTATGATTCGTACTGTATTAGAAATCAACCTTTGTACAACTATATATTGTGAATAATGAAATAAATCCCTATTCTATCTTACATTTCTGAAGGAAGAGTGTAACGGCTCAACAATTAGTGAGTACAATGGTGTAGTTACATTTTAAAAGATTATCTATTTGAATTCTAGATAATGAAACAATTCGGCAGAGCTCCCAAACAGTACGTCTTTTTCACTTCTATTTGAATTCTAGATATTTCTTGATATTTTTATTTATTTTACCAAACCCTTTTTGAGATTTGAAGCTAAAGATTCATCTTTCAAGAATTATCCCAAACCCCTTTCGTGATTTTGTGATTTGAAGCTAGAGATACTGATTAATGGAAATACTTAACAGGTTTGGTTCATTATCCAACAATGTATACTACTGAAGCTGTAAATAAGAATGCTAAGCTCTTTAATTGCGTATTGCTCTTCCTCTTCACATTTGGATGTTATCCTATTTTCTACTTCATAATTGTTTTGTGTATTTTATTGATATCTATCATTTGATACTGCACATATTGAGAAGAAGCTACAGTATGGCTTCTTATTCCATTTTTATAGCCTCCTACTTCATTTTCTGAATTATCATGGTGCAATTCATTAAAATTTAATATACTGCTTTCTTTTTTTATTGTATATTTTAGATATAAGGTGATTTTTTTCTGTTATGAAGTTGTCATCAGGCAAAGATGTATCTGCTTGATATTGTCAGTTCGCGTGGAAACGCAAACTTCTGCGAACAAAGAACTCTCAAATTGGAAAGTTGTTCGCACTCTCAAATTGGAAAGTAATCTTCAAGTAGGAATCAACGTTCTACAAAATCACACATTCTGCGGAGCTAATCAGATTTATCTTTCTCGGTCACATTAAGTGCAATCTTTCTTGCAGTTCTCTTTTCTTCCGGTGTAATCCGGCCTTCGTGCTCATATGTAGTATCTAATATTTTAATGGTTCTTGTGAATTCTATATAAATTTATATTTTATATTCTGCTAAGTTTTGAAACGAGATTGACTTCTAATTAATCGTCTTATTTATAACTGGAGGTGACAAGAACCTAAATCTAGAAAATAACAATGTTCGGAAGGTAATTAAACTTTAAGCATCTCATACCTTCCGATTTTATATTGTAGTCACTGCTGAGAGTAGGACTGATTTTATATTGAACTTTCATTTATTTTTTTCATTTTGTTAATCGGAAGGTAAGTTTAATTATTTTTCTTAAAATATATAATTTGTGCTTATGGTATATTTTTTTTTTGTAATTTATGAATTCGTTTGTTTTAGTATCAAGTGGATACTCTCAAAAAGAAGTTTGAGGCTAACAAATACGTGCTATTATTTTATTCTCTTTTTTCTCTTCCTTTTTTTTTCATATTTCTTTTGATTTCAGTAAAACATTTACCATTTTTATGCTTATTAACATGTTAATTATACCTTTTTTATATTTATATTATCAAATTCATTTCTTTGGTGATACAAATGTTCTAAACCAAATATAGGCAATAATATGTATATATTTATTATACTTATCTATTGATAATTTTAATTATATTTTATTTTTATATTTGTAAGATAATTTACATTTTAATTGCCGCACGAAAGCATTCACTAGTTTGACATAACTTTAGACAATTTGACAAATTGCAATTAAATTACTAGTACTAATGTTTACCGGGCACGTGGGGATGTCGTTAATTTGATAGCAAATTGCAATTAATTTTGTTAATAGGGTCTGTGTTACTGTTATGCACGTGGCTATGTCTAAACTTTGTTTTTAATATGTCCGAGTCTTGTTAATCTCATTTTTATACTCTTCTTCAACTGCTCACATATTTTTAATGGTATAAATTAATAACAAGCGTCATGATTAAGGTCCTTCGCATGCTAATCAAAAGATTACGATCCCATGATTCTTGATTATTGTTAAGAGTTCCACATCGGATATGGAATGAGAACGTGAACTCCTTATATGGACTTGAACAATTCTCACCCTACAAGCTAGCTTTCGGGGTTGAATTAGGCCCAAGATCCATTCTTTACATGGTATCAGAGCCACACCCATTTCAATTCTTTGTTCACCGATGTTGGCCCCCCTAATTATATTATTCATGCTCCAGTTAACAAGGTCTAGGTGTGGGAGTGAGTGTTAAGAGTCCAACATCGGATATGAAATGAGAACATGAACTACTTATATAGACTTGGACAATCCTCACCTTACAAGCTAACTTTTGGGGTTGAGTTATACTCAAGATCCATTCTTTACCATGATATGTACTTTAAACTTAACAAAATAGCTTGTCGATCACTAAATCTTCCGGCCTGACATAATCTAATGAAACCTTAATAATTCAGCACATGTAATGCCACTTTTTATATTCGGCTTAACTTTTATTTGTGCTAACTTCAAATTCTTATCCCGAGATAAGATTCTTTGTTATACATATCCTTTAATCTTAATAAAAGTGTCTCCTTTGTATAGACACTCAAGATTTGATCTCCCAGTTAATGAAGCAAAAATGAAGATCATGGGACTAAATTTGAAGTTCAGGCAAAGACAAAAGAAGTTACATACGCGCTAATTTCTTCAAATCACCAATATTGATGAGAGATCATTATCGCTACACAATAAAATAGTAGAGGTGCATGCAAGTGATTACTCTAACACTAACTTTTTAAAAAGCATGAAAAAAAGAATATCTTATCTTTTAAGATGAGATCTTGGCACCACCAAGTCCCACCACAACTCATAAACAAAAATATCTCTATGTACTTGGTTGAACATGTAAACCTAATTAACTAATGAAGTATCTTTACTCTTTAGCAAAATCAATAAATATCATGGTCACTTTAGCTTAATTCATTGCTACATTATTCTCAAGGGATATTTAGAAAACTTGTGGAGCATGCAAATCTTTCAATAAAAAGGACAAGTGTCTCAGGTTCATGCACAATCCTACTCAAGTTGTGACATTTGAGTCCAAAAGGTCAATTGATAGCCATGGAAAGCAATCAAAAGAAGGAGAGGCCAAATTCCAGTGGCATCCGCGTTTTTGTCTATGGTCCCACTTCTATCACACAGAAACTTGGTAGTATATTTTTGGAATTTTAGGACCCTGCACACGTTGTTGGTTTCCCTTGGGGTGGGGTGGAGGGTTATTATAGAGTCAATATGTGGACCGGTTGGTTTGGAATTGGACCATATGTCAACATAGAAATAGTGAAAAGGAAACTTGTGAGTCACAAAACAAGGCAAGAAAATCATACAATTGTTCAAAATAAAGTAGGTAGTGCTTGCTGGTAGTTAGTATTGGTCATTAAATTTTAGGTCCTCTGAGACATTATTTGGTTAGCCTTAGAAAGTCTATGCAAATAGTACTTACATAGAGAATACACTCATATATCCTTTTCTAAAGGTCGTGCCACTAAGAAGACAAGTTGTCAAGAACTCTCTTTAATTGGTAAGCGCTTGTTTTTGTGGTCATGAATAACTCGAGATCAGAAATTGTCCGTTTATAACATGTTAATTTACGCTTACTTAGCTTCTATCTTTATCTATTATAGCAATGAAACATGCATTTTTATTGTATTTGGTGCAAAATGGTTCTTGCTTACCATGAGTAACATGACTTTATCAATCTATCATCACCTATAATTGAGAGTTGTCTGTTAAATATACATAATATATACACAATGTATACACACAATATACATGTGTATATTATGTATATTTGGCTCTTGGTTTTGGTGTAATATCGTATAGTGTGTATATAATTTAGGTAAAGTTTTAGTCTCCTAGTTTAGGTAATGTTGTGGTGTAATTAGTATTGTACACTTACCATAATATTTGTATTACCATAATTGTATAGTTTGTATCTAAGTAGAATAAGGTCTTAGGAGTAGAATAAGAATATGATTCTCCTATTATGGAAATATGTAAATTGTATATATACTCTTTCAATTAATGAAAATAATCAAGGGATTTTATCCCATTCCACTGCAGAGGTCGAGTATCGAGGGGTAGCTAATGTGGTATCTGAATCATATTGGTTACGTAATTTGCTGTTAGAGCTTCATTGTCCCAGAAAGCGACATTGGTTTATTGTGATAATATAAGTGTCATCTACCTTTCTGGCAATCCGGTTCAACACCAGCGCACTAAACATATCTTGATGGACATTCACTTTGTTCGCGAAAAGGTTGCTCGTGGTCAAGTTCGCGTCTGCCATGTCCCGTCCAGGTATCAAATTGCCGTCATCTTTACAAAGGGTCTTCTCTCGGTCCTGTTTAAAGATTTTAGGGACAGTCTCAGCGTTCGAAGACCGCTCGCTATGACTGCGGGGGGTGTTAAAAATACATAATATACACACAATATACATGTGTATATTATGTATATTTGGCTCTCGGTTTTGGTGTAATACCGTGTAGTGTGTATATAATTTAGGTAAGGTTTTAGTCTCCTAGTTTAGGTAATGTTGTAGTGTAATTAGTATTGTACACTTACCATAATATTTGTATTACCATAATTGTACATTTAGTATCCAAGTAGAATAAGGTCTTAGGAGTATAATAGGAATATGATTCTCCTATTATGGAAATATGTACATTGTATATATACTCTTTCAATTAATGAAAATAATCAAGAGATTATTTCTTTCATTGTTCTGTCCTAATCATCTTTCCCCTCATCTTGATTTCGGCTGCATCTCGATTTTATATTTTCAACTAGAAAATTAAAAATAAAAACACTCTAAATGAAAGAAAAAAAACAATTCACATCTAGAAAATAAGATAAATATAAAGAATTCTTAGTCTATGAAGTAATACATGCAACTTCCAAGTAAGAACTCCAAGATTGATGTCAACATCATATAGAAATTACAAGAAAGACTAGCTAACTCACATATCATTTACAACTTCTCAAGATTTATTCATACATTGATCATCACTGCCAATATTCTTTCCTTTATCAATCAGATAACAGAATTAGCTTTTGATCTGAAAAATTCCCTTCTTTATCTCCATGACCATGAACTCCTTTTTACATTCTCTTCTGGTCTTGAAATGCCCTGAAATAGCAAAAGAAAACAGAACACACTTCAGTTTTAGATAACAATATTAGAATGTGTTGTACTTAGAGCCTTTTGGATTGGCTTATTTTAGGTGCTTTTAAGTTAAAATGGCTTTTAATCACTTTTGTAGTGTTTGAGTATAAAAAATTAATTTAAAACACATGTTTTTAAGTGAAACAACAAAAATAAGTCAAAAGTCATAAGTTTATCCAAACATGCTCTTAATAGGGGAAAAAAGAGGAATTAAAGACCTACACAATAATGGAATCGAACATTTACCTCTGTTCTGTTAGGTGAAAAGCCAAAACTTGAATTGGTGACACTAATTACTCTTCTCCTGTGAAATCTGCTAGTGGATTCTTCACTACTTGAAGAACTTGACGCCAATGACGGATGACGAGACTGATTATCAGTAGTTGAAGAAGATAAAGGAACAACTTGATTATCGCCGTCACTGCTTCCATCATCATTATCATCGTCATCATCATCATCCTCATCATCATCTTCTTCTTCTTCGGTATCATTATGATCATCTAGATCTGCCTCATCATTATTATTTCCTTGAAAACATGTCTGGCATACTGAAACAATGGGATCAAGCTTAGACCCTGAGCCAGTCCATGGGGTAAGTGATTGGCAAGAATTACATAGAAGAATTCTTGAATGTTTAGCTACAAGAAAATTAGCTGTGTGAACTCTGGCATCACAATCCCAACAAAGACTTGCTTGATCTGATTCACAGAAAACTCTTGCTATTGAACTGCATAACTCACATTTCTTCATTGCTGCTCTCTTCTGTAGAAGCACTTCTCTGATATTAATCACACATATAAAGTCACTAAAGAAAATATTTTTAATTTTTGTATGTGAAATTTGGGTCAATCTTTAGGTCTCTGGAGACTATGATGTTGCAAAAATATAGTAATGTCTACAAGAATACAAGACTGAGTAGCCTTATATAGATAATGTAAGAAAAAAAAAACTCAGCAGTCACATTACTACCCCCCGCAACCCCAGGTCATCAACCGTACCCCTTTTCCTTTTTTAAGTTTTGTTAGTGTGTAACAACTGTCAAATTACTAAAAATAGATCTTAACAAGAGTTAAGTTAATTCTTGAGCCAATAGAAGATCACTAGTTTTGGTTGTAGTGTTGTGGTGTCGTCATGGATAGGAAAGGACTTGTCTTTCCTGCGGTTAATAGCACAAACAAAGGAATTAATGAATTCAGAATTTTAGTTATGTGGGTTTAATTTATTTTAGTTATGTGGGTTTAATTTTTAAAATTTCTAGTCTTGAACTCATTATATTTATAAAATTAAACCTATGATATTTTATAAATATCTACTATTTATTAGTATAATGTTGATAACGTTACATATAAATTTATATTTTGCTTTAAAAATATTGAATTCAGATCAACTTGGTACCTCAAATTCCCCCTGAAACGAGGAGGACTTCTAATACGGATTATTTACATTTCAGTTGCAATGCTAAATTTTCACTAAGAGTATTTAAAATATGTTTACACCTTTTGAAGAGATTTAACATATATTATATATACAAACAAAAAAGTTTAATCTATCTACGCGATGTAGTTTTCCGAAGAAGGAGTGCTAATTGACCCCTTGGACAAAAATAGTTCCGCCTATTCACCTATTGTTCGGAATTTCTTCACACGTTCAATGTAATTTAAATTAATATGCTTCATGAAATAGCAGAGGTCTTCAGGTTCCATTCTAGTTCACACTGTCTCTAGTTTGGACCGTCAATTAGAACGATAAGACTTGGTATATATTATACTAGTATTATTGTTTTAAACATTGTTTAGATGTTTTTGCATACTTTTGACAATTTTTCAAATTAGTATTGGCTAACACTGTTTAATTTTTGACCTGAAATCTTTTCTTTTTTCCTTTTACATATTTTTCTCGTCTTTCATTTATCACTACTACATTTGTCTACCAAATTCAAATGGCAATCTGATCACCTTTACCTTTTTTAGGCATTCAAAACATCTCTTCACCCAATCACTACAGTAATTATAATTTGTTAAAAATGTATAGAAACGGTGTTAAATTGAATTACTGCAGAACATACCCTGTTTGATTTGAAAAAATCTTTGTTAAAGCTTTGTTGGAAATAACCCTAACTGTTTTGTAATATTAATTAGCAACTTTTGGTTTCGCATATCTATCCAAAATGTTATCATACTATATAGAATAAATCACACTGATATTTCCAAACGCATCATCTCATTTCCAGAATTATTTTCTGCAACCTAATATTAAAAATAGACCAACACCAAATGCCAATCCAATGCCATCATAAATAGGTTTGTTTGCTTCTTTTTTTCGACGAACCAGGATGAGTTATGGCCCAGCTTAGTGACAGTGGTATAATTTTGGGGGTCCAAACTGAATAATAATGTCGTAGAGTATCGTTAAAACTGTAAAGAATGGATCTTGGGCGTAACTCAACTCTAAAAACTAGCTCAAAGGGGGGAGGATTGTCCAAACCATATAAGGAGATCAAGGACCACTTATCCCACCGATGTGGGAGAACTCAACACCCCGCCTCACGCCCAGAGCTAGACATATGGAGCGTGTACAATATAAGAGGGGGCCCAACATCGCCAAAAAATAATTTGGGACGGTTCTCGCTCTGATATCATGTAAAGAATGAATCTTGGGTCTAACTCAACCCCAAAAGCTAGTTTATAGGGTGATGATTGTCCAAGTCCATCTAAGGAATCCATGTTTCCATTCCATTTTCGATGTGAGACTCTTAACAAAAAACTCCATAAAATGTTTTAAAAGTATTTCGCTTATGAAACGTAATGTACATCATAAATTTTAGATGAATTGACAGAGTAGATTCTTTGTTATACTGCCACATTAACGTTGGTGAAATTACCACATGGCATCACGCCATTTGTGACACAACACTTGCTATCTTAGAATATCATCTAATCACAAAATACCTTGTACGTTTTTTTATACTGTAGCTTTTTAACAATTATAATACCTGCAATCACATGATATTGATCCATAGAGATTCAGAAACTATGGTGTATTATTATTAAGGTTATATTCTTATCCAATAGTATAAGGAGATCAGACATCAAATTCGGGTAAATAAAAAACAAGGATAACATATAGAAACTATGACCCACGCATCTATGGTAGGAGCTAGGGAATGCTGAGGCCCATGCTTTTCTAGAAGAACTTTTTATCACCCCAAACAAATAATAATGGCTAGCCTCCATACTCAAGTGTAAGATTAGGTCCATGGATAATCATGTTCTTAATCTATGTGCACCTTTGTCTCTACATATATGTTTTTTAAATGTCTCAACCTAATTTCAAACGTGACTTTCATTCTCTACATAATACATGAATATGAAATGATTTCTCAATGCAAATAATTTATTTTGATATGGATGGATGTCTCTTGGTGGGGTGTCATCTCAGGAAAATTCATCCACATTCAGGGTGTGTTTGGTATGAAGAATAATTTTTTTGGCGGAAAATGTTAAATATTTTCCTTAAAAATAAGTAATTTTCTTATTTAATGTTTGGTAAGTAAACAAAAAATATTGTCCTATGAGTATGACAAAAACTATGAGGATGAAGGTGAGGTGGGAGATGAGTGGGGTGGGGGTGCGGGTGGGGGTGGGGGGTGGGGAGGGGAGTGGGGGGTCGGGAGTGCTAGGTGTGGGGGTAAGGAGTGGGAGTGGGGGTGCTAAGAGTGGAAGTAGGAGTTGTGAGGGAGTTGGTGGGTGGATGTACGGGGTGGGTCGAGACAACCATCATGAAATGTCATTTATAAAAGGCTTCATGCATATGCCGGCCCTTAAATTTGCCCGATTTTTTCATTTTGGCACCTCAACTAAGTTTTGTTTCTATTGAACTCCTGAACATGTCCTCAAGTCTGTCTATTAAGCACAATTCTACTGACGTGGTATAAATCAGGAGTTTGAATTTTTTAACCTTGTGCGTGACTTTCGGGGCCAGAAAAAATTTCAGGTTCTGGTGTGTTTATATAAAAATACAGCAGCAAAATCATATAAAAACTTCAAAAGAGCAGCAGCAAAATCAAACCATCCAAACCATAACCATAAGCGGGAGAGGGAAATTTTTTCTGGTCCCAAAACACACGCACAAGGTTAAAAAAAATGAAACTCCCGATTTATGTCATGTCAGTCGTATTGTGTTTAATAGACACACTTAAGGACGAGTTCAGAAGTTCAATAGGAACAAGCCTTAGTTGATGTGCCAAAATAGAAAAACCGAACAAGTTTAAGGGTCCACATATGCATTAAGCCTTTATAAAACTTGTTTTAACTAACTTACACTAGGAAGTCATTTTCCTAATTTTTAAGAAACCTATTTTTTTAAAAATATTTTGACCAACCAATATAAAAAAAATAAAAAAATATTTTTCAAAAAGTATTTTCCCCATAAAAAACTCACCCTTAGTGTTGATATCAAATCATAGTATAAACTTTACTGCGATTAAGTAATAATTTGAGGTAAAAATGTATATTAAGTACTCATAGTTAAGTGATCAAAATATATGTAGAAGATATTTGTCTTATTTATCATTAGTTTGTGTTAAGAGTTAGAGGATTAAGTGTGCAATTAGTAAAAGACTAATTAGCTGTTAGGGGTATTATTGTAAATATCTAGTCAAAGTTAGTTAGGCGGTTAGATAAGTTGTTAGTGAAGTTGTAAGATATTTATCTTAGTTAGTGATTAGTATATATATATATAGTACTGCATTCTTTCATCTTTGTACGGTATCTTTTCATAATAAGAACTCAAGTTGAAATTTCCCAAATTCTCTCTCTATCACTGTTGCTTCCCTTACGATTAATCATTGTTGTTATTGGTTAATCATAGCAATTTTATCATGGTATTAGAGCGGGAGAGTTCTTAGGGTTCTAATTTGCGATAATCGATATTTACGGTTCATCATCTTCGTGAATTGATCGATTCAAGGGTATATAAGTTTCTAAGGTTCCAATATCTTCAGTTCAATTCTTCAATTCTGCTTCAATGGCGAATGGAGATGAAAGTAGTGATACTCGAGGTGTGATTGGGACAAACTTGTATGCAACCATCGATCAACATCACCCGTTGTATTTGCAGTCGTGCGACACACCAGGTAGTGCTCTAATCTCATTTCAATTGACTGGAACATAGAATTATGCTTTGTGGAGTAGGTCAATGAGAATCTCATTGGTAGGAAAGAGTAAAATGGGATTCGTTGATGGAAGGCATACTAAGGATAATTTTGATCCATCTTTACATGATCTATTGGAAAAGGTTAATGCTATAGTGCTTTCATAGATCATGAGTGCAGACACAAAAAAATAATTAGTTGTGTTGCATATGCATCAGATGGATGTAAGGCGTGGTCAGATCTGAAGGAAAGATTTGACAAAGAAAATTATTCTAGAGTGTTCCATCTTCATAGGGAAATACAACTTTGACACAAGAAACATGTTCAGTTTCTAGTTATTTCACTAAGTTGAAAGAAATGTGGGTAGAATTTGACTAACTCATGTCTTGTCCAAGCTGTGCTTGTCTTGAATCTAGAAGTTACGCAGAGTATTTTGAGAAGCAAAGATTATTTCGGTTCCTCACTGGATTGAACGAGACATACTCTAATCAGAGAAGCCAAATTATGCTAATGGTTCCAGTTCCAAACTTGAACAAGGCATATGCTTTGATAATTTCAGAAGAGAGCCAAAGAGGTCTGAACAAAAATGGTTAGTCAAGTGGTTCTAAAGAAGTTGTAGATGGAATGTCTTTATATATTAATAAAGGAGGACAAAATATGAGGAACAACTACAACTCTGAGAGAAATCATTACAAAGGGAAGAATAGTCACCTATATTGTAATTTTTGTAATTGGAGAGGACATACTAGAGAGACTTGTCACAGGCTATTGGCAATTCAAGCAGAAAATCATTCAAATAACAAGAATCAGTCAGACAATAAGTACAAGAAGAAAACACCAATATATAATCAACATTATGCAGGTGCTAATACGTCTCAAGAAGAGTTCAAATAGAAAGCAGTTGGAGAGTAACATGGCACATCAACATGTGGACAAGTCAGTCATACATCAACACTATGGCCCAGAGCAAAGAGGAGGAATGATGTTTACTCCAGAGCAGTATGATCAAATTCTCAAGATGATATACAAAGAGGTTCCACAGGATTATAATAAGAGTAGAGCAGGTATGACTCGAATCTTCTTAGCTACTAAGAGTGAAGCTTTTAGAAAATGGATAATAGATTCTAGAGAAACAAATCATATGGTTTGTAGTGAAGAATTACTTGATGGTATCAGACAAATCACTAAGGATAGTATCAGAAGAGTTTACTTACCCGATGGCCATACTTTAGAGATTGCTTGTGTTGGAAAGTGCAAGTTGAACAGTAGTGATATTATTAGTAATGTACTTTGTGTCCCAGGGTTCAAACACAACCTATTGTCCGTTTCAAAATTAACTAGAGACTTAAAGTGTGCTATCACTTTCTTTCTTAATCTCTGTATATTGCAGGACCTTCACAATGGGATGGTGAAGGCGATTGGTAGACTAAGCCAAGGATTATACCATATTCAGTTTCCTGTAAATGCCATCAAGGACAATAAATCTATAGTTTCTACTTCAATACTTGTGGGTGACTTAGAGGTCTGGTACAAGAGGCTTGGTCATACTCCTAATAAAGTATTGCAGTCAATTCCTACCATGAAGTTCAAAAGAGAAAACAATGGAATACAAAGCTACAACATATGTCCTTTAGCTAGGCAGACAAGAGCTCCATTCTCTGTTAACACATCTAGAAGTAATAATCCTTTTGAAATATTACATGTTGATGTATGTGGATCATATAGAATACAGAGTCATGATGGATGTAGATTCTTTCTTACTTTGGTGGATGATTACAGTAGAACTACTTGAGTGTACGTGCTCAGATTGAAAAGTGATATGATTGTGGGGTCAAGACAATTTTTAGCCTTAATAAAAACATAGTTTTCAACTACAGTTAAAATTTTTAGAAGTAACAATGGGACTGAATTTTTTAACTCTTCATGTCATGATCTATTCAGCACAAAGGTCATCTTGCATCAGAGATCATGTGTCCACACACCCCAATAAAATGAAATGGTGGAGAGAAAACACAGACGCATATTGGAGATAGCTAGAGCTCTTAGGCTACAAGCTTATTTATCTCTTAAGTTTTGGTCTGAGTGTAATCAAAGTGCAGTCTACATCATAAAAATTACCTTTATCAGTGTTAGGTGGAAAACATCCTTTTGAAAAGCTATATGGTAGAACATTTTCTATACAACACATGAGAACCATAGGTTGTTTGCGATTTGCTACATATTTACATGATGGAGATAAAATGTCACCCAGATCAGTTACTGCAGTCTTGATGGGATATTCCTCATGTCAAAAGGGATACAAATTATTTTTTTTTGTTCACTAACAAATTGTTTGTCAGTAGGGATGCCCACTTCAAGGAAAATATTTTTCCTTTTCAGATGAATAAAGAACACATGTTTCAGTTATTCCCAAATGGTGTTTTTACATCTTCAGAATAACATCCAATAATACCTCCACATACAGTTCATGTTCCCACAACACCAGATACACCTAATGTTGATACTCAACATGTTTATGATATTGATCTTTTACCTATCCAACCTTCTCCATCACAATCCATTCCATCTATCCCAACACCATCTTCTATACCCTCTCAACACACTCAAAACACCCAAAGAAAGTCTAGCAGACAAAGAATAACTCCAATTGAATGCAAGACTATGTTTGTGTCACTCCATCTCTTCCCCAACCCAATGCTAGTGGTTGTTCCTATACTATGCATTCATATATGACCTTTGATAATGTCCAACTCAAATACCAATCCTTCTTAACCAATTTATCTAACATCACTGAACCTCAGTCATATACTGAAGCAGTTAAGAATCTATTATGGGTGGAAGCCATGAATCATGAACTACATGCTCTAAGGGATAATCACATTTGGTCCCTTGTGTCATTACCACAAAGTAAAGTTCCCATTGGTTGTAAGTGGGTGTACAAGATCAAGATTAGACCCAATGAAGAGGTGTAGAGATACACAGTTAGATTGGTGGTTAAGGGGTATAACTAGAAGAAAAGGCTAGACTATCAGGAGACATTTTCTCATGTTGTCAAGATGGTTACTGTTAGAGTGGTTCTAGCCATAGTTGTTGCTAATGATTGGTGTCTGCATCAAATGGATATTTTAAATGTCTTTCTACATGGTGATTTATTTGAGGAGGTCTAAATGATCCCTCCTCAAGGCTTTGGCAGTCAGGGGGAGAACTTAGTGTGCATACTGCAAAAATCCCTCTATAGCCTCAAACAAGCCTCAAGGCAATGGAACTTGAAGCTGGTTGAAGCATTAGTCACTTCAGGATTCACTCAAATTCACTTTGGCTATTTATTATTTACTAGGAAAATACATGAGATGATAGTAGTTGGTCTTGTTTATGTAGATTATTTATTGATCACATGAAATGATCAAGGTTTGATCTTTGAGGCCAAAACAACACTATAAGACAAATTTAAAATGAATGACTTGGGTGAGTGGAAGTATTTCTGGGAATTGAGATTGCAAGGTCTAAGAAGGGTATACTAATGAATCAAAGGAAATTTACTCTAGAGTTGATCACAGAGATGGGACTGTCAGGGTCTAAACCTGTCAACACACCTATGAAGTACAATCATAGACTTACTTTTGCAGAATATGATAAACATATAGGTATCAAAACATATGACTTGCTTGGTGATCCTAGTTCATATCAAAGGCTGGTAGGGAAGCTGTTGTATCTCACTATGACTAGACTAGACATCACTTATGCAGTGCATGTTCTTAGTCAATTTATGCAGAAACCAAAGAGATCACACTTGGATACATCAATCAGAATTGTGAAGTATGTGAAAAATGAACCTGGTTTCAGAATTTTGCTAAGTTCTGAGAAGTCAGCACAATTGACTGCATATTGTGATTGTAACACCTCGTATTTTCACGCTCGTATGCATCGTAGGTAAAGTAATGTAATTCCCGGTGAGGCTAACATAACATTTTTTGATAGAAACAAGTTTAAACAAGTGTTACATATATTTTGTAAGATTTTGGGGTTAAACAGATCAAAGAAATTAAGTTCGTCAAAACTCGGGGAAAGGGCATAATTTCTAAACCTAATTTTTTGCCCAACATGTCGGGGGTATATCCCCTAGTATATAAGGAATTATGGAGTGCATAACCTATCTGCATTCAAGTTCAGAGAGTCTAAGGTCCAATGAAATTGAGGGTTCGTCAATATGATAAAACAGAGAAAAGTATGGACCGTAAAAATGGACCATTTTTTGGGCGGTGGAAGAAAAATTTAAGTGCTCTATATCATCTTATTCGACTGTGGGTCCTCATTTTCACACCCAAATCAGACCTATATCATCTCAAAGGTCCTCCATCAATTTGCAATTAAATTCAAAGATAAACCACATAAGTTCGACGTAAAGAATCTTGTGGTTAACGTTAACTTTCTTTCCTTCTTGTTGTGATGACTTAGGAAGTGACTTGGTATTGAAGTAAGTTAAAGAACACAGGGTTCTTGGTATATTTGAGGTAAGTTTCATCTTCCATAGCCTTATCTTAAGTTGTACAAGTGTTGGATTGAATTTTGTTGGAAGATTCTTGAAGAAACTAGTAAGTATGAAACTTGAGATTAAGCTGTATTGCACGAGCTAATTTTATATGATTTAAGCTACTAAACGGAGTTGTACAAGTATGAATAGAATGATTAAGAGGAGTAGGAGGAAGGATGAAGGCTGTTGTGCGAAGACATGTTGAATTTGAACTATAAACGACCCTATGAAGTTATGCATATAAGTTGTTCGATAAAATGACTAAATGAACTTTCCTATAGAATATAAAGGCGATATTCATACCAATCCTTTGTATGATATAGATAATCATTCGTAAGAGGTGCGAGGACTTGTGGAACCATCGTAGCTTCCTGGGTAAGGTATGTAAGGCTAATTTTCTTCTTTAGCATGATTTAACATAAGTGTGTTCCTTGAAATAATTCTTTACGAAGAAATCCTAAGTTCTATGCTTCTATTTGAGAAAGTTATTCGCATCCCTTATTGATCGTATTCTACATATTCATTATGTCCCCTGATAATTAGTTAAGGTTGAAGAATGTAGCGATAATAATGATAGCCGATGGATAACGACAATAGGTCACTCCGACTCTGATTGTAGTGACTCTTGAGCTTGGTATATATGTATCTATTTTATCATACCGCATCGCGCTATAGTCGACCGGGTAGACACTTATATGTGCACATCACTGATCAGTTGGGCAGATACCACCGCGTCCTATATGGCTAGACATTTTATTATGAGCTCACCCGACAGAGGGATTTGATATGATACTATATGATATGGGCCCATAGAGTGGCATGATATTCACTTACATGCATACGTTCATGGTTGTACCAGTTGTGAGCCCTCTGAGGCCTATTTCTGAGTTTCAGGTTGATTTCTGTACCTTCACCTCTCGTATTACATTCTGATTTACATATGTTATCCGTCTTACATATATAGTACATTTTTCATATTGATGCCCTTTTTTGGAGCACTGTGTTCATGCCCGCAGGTGCAGGTAGACAAGGTGATATACCTCCTCAGTAGGGTACCCGCTCTCAGTTGTTGATCGTCGCACTCCACTTTTTCGGAGTTATTGTTCGAAGTCGCTAGGTATATATATATATATATATATATATATAAACTGTTGTTGGGCCTTTTCTATTTGCATGTGGTACCTTTTTACCTTGTTATGATTATTTGGAGGCCTTGTCGGCCCCAACTACATGTTTGAGGTTCCAAGTACTATAGTTGGTTCCCTCGGACCTTCAGGTGCCATGTGCCGGCTACGCCCCCAAGGTTGGTGTGTGAAATTTTTTGTATTAGAGCAGACTAGTCCTAGAGAGTCTGGAAGTCGTGTCTTGTTTATAGGTGTGTTGTGCACCACACTTATAAGCAGAAGGCTATATGACATTTATGATGATTACTTTTCTTCTTGATCAAATCGTGCAGTAGAGCTGAGTCGTAAGTGTTTATTCCTAACCTTCATTTTATTTACCTTCTCAACGATGCCTAATACTACTAGACAATAGGAGGCTATACAATTTATACAAAGATTAGATAAGGAGGTAGGAGAAGGCACTAGTTAGGTGCCGCCCTCTAATGTAGATCATCGTGAGCCTCAGAACAAAGCTAATTCTCAAGCTTTTGGAGTATCACCCTACCACCCAGAGGGGCATAGATGAGCTGATGTAACTCCAGTTCTTCCTCTGATTGCTCCTGATCAGGATTTAGACATGCGGAGTGTTATATAACTGTTGACTTGATTAGTGGCCTCTCAGGCCCAGCGTCAGACCCCCGGTACTGCCGATAGAGCTATTAGTACGAGAGTTCAGGATTTCATCAACCAGTAGCCCCCGATATTCACAAGGACTAATCTAAATGTGGATATGCAGAATTTTCTAGACCAAATACAGCAAACCTTGAAAGTTATGCATGCCACCACACTGAGTCAGTGGAATTTGCCTTATATAGATTACATGATGTTGCTGACACATGGTATGAGACTTGGGATCAGTCTAGAGGGCCTCGTGCCACATCAGCAGGATGAAGACAATTTTTGAGGCATTTCTGCAGCAGTAGCTGCCTTTGAGCTTTGTCAGTCTAGGTAGGACAAGTTTCTACATTTGAAGCAGGGTAATATGAACGTTCAAGAGTATATCATACAGTTTAATTCCTTGGCTAAATATGCTACTACAGTAGTGGCAGAGATGAGTGATCGAGTATATCAGTTTGTGGGTGGTTTGGGACCACACTTGGTCAATGAATGTATTATGAATTCTCTGAATTCGAATATAGATATTACTCGCATTCAGGTCTACACACATAATATAGATAATTGTAAGAGGCATATGTGAGTCGATAGAGAACGAGATAGAGGTCAGCATAAGAGGGCCCTATCTGCCGGTGATATAGTAGACTTTATAGGAGGATTCATGCCACAGTTCTCTAGGCGCCCATCATATCCAGCAGCCAGTGTACCACCATAGTTTCAGGGCCAACATCATGATCGAACCACTTATTCTTGTCAGGGTCAGAGTTAGTGTACATCAGGCCCGCAGTATAGGGGCGAGTCCAATCAGGTGAGACCCCTGTTTCCTTATTATGATCGGTGTGGTAGAGTACATTCTGGGCAGTGTCGCCATGGTTTGGATGCATGCTATTCGTATGGGTAGTCAGGTCATATTATGAGGTTTGTCCGTCGAGGGACGGAGGCGGCATGGCTAAGCCGATAGGATCAGTTGCAACTTTTTCTTCATTGGTACATCCTCCTGGGCAAGGTATGCAGACTTTGGCCGATAGAGGTAGAGGCAGAGGTGGAACATATAGTTCAGACGGTCATCAGAACTGCATTTATGCATTATCAGACCGACAGGATCTCGAGTCATCTCCATACATGGTTACAGGTATATTATCCGTCTTTTATGTTGATGTGTATTCTTTGATAGACCTAGGCTCCATATTGCCATACGTCACCCCTTTTGTTACGAACAAGTGTGCTAGAGAACGTGAATTATCATGCATGTCGTTTGAGGTATCTACGCTCGTGGGTGAGTCTGTGATTGTTAGGCGAGTGTATCGGGGTCGTGATGTGATGATTGATGATCGTCACACTTTAGCCGATTTAAATGAATTAGAAATGGTGGAGTTCGATGTTATCATGGGTATGGATTAGTTGGCTTCTTGTTACGCTAATGTGGATTGTTGGACAAAGGTCGTCTTCCTTAAATTTCTAGGGGAACATGTTATTGAATGGAAGGGCAACGCCGTGTCACCTAAAGGGAGGATTATTTCCTACCTTAAGGCTTGGAAGATGATTTCAAAAGGATATATTTATCATTTAGTACGAGTCCAGGATGTAGAGCCAAAGCCTCCAACCCTTCAGTAAGTCATGGTTGTTAATGAATTCCCTGACGTATTTCCTGCTTAGCTTCATGTCATTCCTCCCAAAAGGGAAATTGACTTCGTCATCGATGTGCTTCCTAATACACACTTTATATCTATTCCTCCATACAGAATGACCACTACTGAGCTGAAAAAATTGAAAGCACAGCTGAAGGATCTTCTGGAGAAGGGCTTTATCAGACACAATACTTCTCCATGTGGTGCGCCAATGTTATTAGTTCACAAGAAAGACGGTTCGTTGAGAATGTGTATTGATTACTGTCAGTTGAACAAAGTAACTATTAAGAACAAACATCCATTCCCAAGAATTGATGACTTATTTGATCAATTGCAAGGCGCTAAGTATTTCTCAAAGATTGATCTCAGATCCGGATATCATCAATTACGGGTCAAAGAGAAAGATATTCCCAAGACTGCCTTCAGGACCAGCTATGGTCATTATGAGTTCCTCGTTATGTCCTTTGGTCTTACTAATGCGCCAGCAACTTTCATGGTTATGATGAATAGGGTATTCAAGCCATTTTTGGACATCTTTATAATTGTATTTATTGATGATATTCTGGTATATTCTTGATCGGAAGCCGAGCATGTAAATCATTTGTAAGCGGTACTACAGACGCTTCAACATTGTAAGTTATATGCTAAGTTCTCAAAATATGAGTCATGGTTGAACTCGATGGCATTTCTAGGGCATGCGGTATCAGATGAAGGAATCAAAGTCGATAATCAGAAGATTGAGGCAGTTACGAATTGGCCAAGGCCCACAACTCATACTGAGGTGCGTAGTTTCTTAGACTTAGTCGATTACTATCGAAGGTTTGTAGAGAATTTCTCTTAGATTGCCGCTCCATTAACAAAGTTGACGCACAAGGCGACTAAATTTCAGTGGCCGGATAGTTATGAGAATAGTTTTTAGGAATTAAAGAATAGACTAACAACAACACCGGTTCTAGCACTTTTTGAAGGATCAGAAGGTTATGTTGTATATTGTGATGCTTCTAGAGTCGGTCTGGGTTGTGTTCTGATGCGACACGACAAAGTCATTGCGTATGTTTTAATACAATTGAGAAAACACGAGCAGAATTACCCGACTCATGATCTGGAGTTGGCGGCCGTTATATTTGACCTGATGGTATGATACCACTATTTATATAGAATTCACGTTAACCTGTATACATATCACAAAAGTTTGCAATATATATTCAAGCAGAAAGAGTTGAATCTGAGGCAGCAGAGATGGGTTGAGTTGTTGAAAGATTATGACGTTGATATCTTGTAACATCCAGGCAAGTCAAATGTTGTAGCCGACGCGTTGAGCCATAAGTCTATGGGAAGCCTGAGACATGTGAAAGATGACAAGCTGGAGATGACCAGAGATCTATATCGATTGGCTAATCTAAATATGTGATTGCTAAATATAGGAGATGGAAGTGGTATAGTTAAGAATGCCGCCGAGTCCTCTTTAGTGGAAGAAGTAAAAGTGCGGTAATTCGATGATCCAACTTTAGTTAAGATCAGAGAGGGCATTTCTTTTCAGAAGAAATAGTTCTTCGAGCTGTCAGGTGACAGAGTCCTTAAGTATAAGGGTCGATTGTGTGTACCTAATGATGGAGGAATTCTAGGTCAGATTATGTTAAAGATCCATTAGTCTAGGTATTCTGTTCATCATGGATCTACCAAGATGTATTATGACCTTCGGCAAATATACTGGTGGAATGAGATGAAGAAGAACATTGCGGAATTCATCGCCCAATGTCCGAATTGTCAGCAAGTTAAGGTTGAGCACCTGAAACCTGGAGGGTTACTTCAAAATCTAGAGATTCCAACCTGAAAATGGGAGACAATCAATATGGACTATATTATGGGTTTACTTAATTCCCATCAGAAATTTAATTCTATTTGGGTTATCGTGGACAGACTTACAAAGTCAACTCATTTTCTCCCCGTCAGAACTACCTATTCAGCCGAAGACTATGCCAGACTATATATCAAAGAGATAGTTCGACTTCATTGAGTTTCAGTTTCTATTATATCTGACAGAGGTGCCCAGTTTACAGCTAACTTCTGGAAGTCTTTTAAAAAAGGCTTGGGTACTCAGATTAGTCGTAACACAGCTTTCCTTCAGCAGACAGACGGGCAAGCTAAGCGCACTATTCAGACGATCGAGTATATGTTGCGAGCTTGTATTTTAGACTTCAGGGGAAGCTGGGAGGACCATTTGCTATTTATTGAGTTTGCCTATAACAACAACTACCATTCTAGTATCCAGATGGCCCCGTATGAAGCCCTGTATGGGTGGAAATGCAGATCCCCTATCGGCTGGTTCGATATAGGTGAACCGAAGTTATTGGGACCTGATTTGGTGTAATAGGACCGGATGTAGAAAAGGTGAAGTTAATTTGGAAGCGATTGTTGGCAGCACACAGTTCCATTTTCCCTCTTCTTCACTTCAAAATTTCATGTTTATAAAATTGATTTATAGCGGCCAAACTTTTAAAGTTATTTATTTTAAAAAATTCTTTTTTGTGGCAAGTGTTCTTGAAAAATCATTTTTGGAGAGCAGCTATTTGTGCTTGATTATCAATTTAACAAGCATTTTTGTTGATATTAGAGAAGTACGTTGTGCTTGACCAATGTTCCAAAAGTAATTATGAGAAAAAAAATATTATTTTAGCTTCTGAAAAGTAATTTCTGTTGATACTCAAAAACACTTATTTTTCTCGCTAAAAGCTTGGCCAATACCATCTACTTATTACTACTTAAATAGTGTTCACCAATTACGAAAAGAGACAAGGGTTATCCCAAGACAAAAAATAAATTTTGAAAATCACAAGTAAATAAATTCTTTTGTGTTCCTTACAGGTTTTATATTTTATTTTTGTTTCGTATAATTTTTCCATGAATTTAGTTTTAGGTCTCACGGACCACAACTCCATTAGGCCAGCGGGCTGAGTAAGTTTGGACTCAATATTTAGTTTTAAATGGGCTAAATTGTTTCTAGCCCAACTATATCCAATTAGTGGGCAGTGGGTTGGGTTGTGCTATTCTCAGGGCGAAGTCCATTTTGACTACACCATTTATAACCAATTTTTTAGGGAAAAGAATTCATATCTGGAATTAGGGAGGGGTGTCAAATGAGTCGTTTGAGCTGAAGTTAGCGGGTTAAGATAGGTTAAATGATGAGTCATAATCAAACTTGCCCAATTACTTTTACAAATTTCAAACTTACCTTCTATGATGTTATTTTATTTTGTATGATATTTGATTTTTTCATATCTTTATTTTTAAAATAAGAATAATGCTTTTAAGATTTATTTTATTTTTTATAAAAGTAAAATAAATAAATAAAATAATGAGTGGGAGGGCAGGGGGTAGTGGGGGTGGTGAGAGGGGGGGCTGGGTAGTGGGGTAAGAAAACTTTCTCATTTTTTATAAAAAAATTGTATAAGTAAAATAAATATATAAAGTTAAAACTTCGGGTGAGGTGGGGGGTGGGGATGGGGTAAGCAAAATTTTCTCATTTTTAATAAAAATTTATATATAAGTAAAATAAATATATAAAATAAAAACTTCGGGGGTGGTGTGGGAGGGCAAGGGGTGGAGGGGGTAGGAGGTAAGAAAAAATTTCATATTTTTTATAATTTTTTTTTATAAAAGTAAAAAGAATATGAAATAGAAATTTGTGGATGGGGGTAGGGCATGGGGTGGGGGTGGATGGTGGAGGGGGTAGGGGAGGTAAGAAAACTTTCTTATTTTTAATAATTTTTTTTATAAAAGTAACAAAAATATGAAATAGAAATTTGAGGATAGGGTGGGGGTTAGGGCGGTAGGGGGTGGTAATAAAAAATTTCATATTTTTTTTATAAAAGTAAAAAATATATGAAATAGAAATTTGAGGATGAAGGTAATAATTTTTTTATATTTTTTATAAATTGTTTATAAAAGTAAAAAATAAAACAAAATAGAAATTTGAGAATGCGGTAAGGCGGGGGTATGGAGTGGAGTGAGGTGGGGGTATATGGGGTAGGTGAGGTAGGGAGGTAGGGGGTGGTGTGAAGCAGGCAAGGTAGGGGCAGAGATGTGATGGTGGGTCAGTGCTTGGGTGGGGGTTGGTGTATGGGAGGTGGGTAGGGTGGATGGATTGTGTGGTGGGTGGTTAGGGTGCGTTGGTGTATTTTTATTGTTCTGAAATAATAAATGATTTTTTAAATATTTATTTATAAACAAAAATTTTAATCTAGAGTGGAACTCTAATCGTTAAGATTGATCATTTTCGTGAGTCAAGTTTAGACATCATCATGAGTTCATTTGAGCTGTTGATTTATGATGAGTCAACTTGAGCTAACCCAAACCAACCCATCATCAAAATCAGTTTTGTCCAAACCCATGAATCCTTGGGTGAATTAGGCAGATCATTTGGATTTGGGCTAATTTTGTCACTCCAAAAATGGAACGATTCTTTTACTAGGGTGGTGTTTGAATTTGATTTTGAGAGAATTGGTTTTAGTTTGTTTTTGGAAAATAATGTGGATGCTTCCATTAATTTGTTTCTAAACTGTTTGACTATTTTTCTGGGAAAAATATTATTACTCGAGAAGATTATAGGTGGAAACCTGAACGAGGAAAAGGAGATCGCCAAACCCATAATTTAAAATTATTAACCATTTGTGCATGTTTGGTTTTAAAAATCCAACGTGCCAGCAGGTTAGTCAAGGGAAAGCATTTGTTGCGCCATAATAAGGGTGTATTATTTATATATATAGGTGCCAACCCCTAAAGCCATCATTTGGAATTTCTTCATAAAAATGCGTTACATAATTAAAGGTCATTCCATAACATTCAAGATATTCCCTAACAAATTAGGGAAGTAAAATAAATGATACATTTATTGCATTCGGTAAAAGGAAGGAATTATTCTTCATAAAACTTCAAACAACTTTCATTTCTTTTTTCTGCTCTTGCATGCAATCAAGTCTTCTTTAGCTATCAGTATGATAAGGTGGAATACTTTGTTCATTTCTGAAGAAATTATTGGGATCAACCTTACTCTTCACTTTAGCCAACCTCTCAAAATTGCCCTTGAAATACTTTTCACCCCACACTTTGGCCTTGGAATAGCTGTAGTCCTCTTGGTTAGTTCCAAAATCAAGATCCCTATAATTCAGATAAGCAGTTCTTGGATTTTTTGCAACATATGGCTCCATTTCCTTGTAAAGTTTCCTCATCCATGCTATCTTTTGACTTGATACACTCTCACTGTTATCACCCCAATTGACCAAGTACTGAATATTATACAAATTCCCCTTTCTATGAGGGAATGGAATCTCAGATTCTAAGATTTCATCTAATACACCACCTAATGGCTCCATTATCATTTGGGGTCTTTCTTCTTCCAAAAATAGCCTCTCCACCATTTTCCAACCTTTTTCTGGGACTGGAGTCTTCACAAAATCAGATGTGGCTTTAAAATAATTCTTCTGTGTTGGAATACTCTTTTCTAGAAGAACTTCAAGTGACTCATTTGTTCTCCTGCCATAGAAATACAAGACTGATCCAATCCATGAAGATTCACGACATTCTTTTTTAATACAAGGCCTGTTACTACAGTCCACAACAGGCTCTTGGAAGCAATCTTTTTTCTCCAAATCAAATTCAGGGAACTTTTCTTTGAGCAATGGAATTAACTCATCAACTGGTCCAAGAAATAGTGCTTGAAAGAATATTTCAACATACTTGTCATTCCCTGTTCCATCATTTTGTATAACTACTCTGATAAGTAATTTATCAGGTAGTTGATGTGCGATGTTTTCCCATTTTTGGAGCAGATTTTGGTTACCCTCTAACTTCTTGTAAACTGTGAAAGAAGTAACCTTCTCCGGAACGGGAACAAGTTTGAGTTTCCATGCTAAAATAACACCAAAACTTGCTCCTCCACCTCCTCTTATTGCCCAAAACAAGTCCTCTTTCATTTTCTTTCTATCAAAAATTTTTCCATTAACATCCATTACGCGAGCGTCTACAACATTATCTGCTGCAAACCCGAATTTTCTCATCATAGTGCCTATCCCTCCACCACTAATAATCCCACCAGTGCCAATACTAAAACAGACACCTCCAGCAAAACCATGCACTTTACTTTTTTTAGCAATTGCATAGTAAAGTTGGCCAAGGGTAGCTCCTGCTTGAACCCAAACTGTCCCTTTTTTTAAATCAATATTGATTTCATCAAGATTACTTAAATCAAGCATGACAAATGGGAATCTAGACCTATATGATATGCCTTCATAATCATGGCCACCACTTTTAATCTTGATTTGCAAGCCTAGTTTTTTAGCACAAAGAATAACGGGCTTGATTTCTGATTCTTTTCTAGGTGACACAATGAAAATGGGATGTGAAGAATTCAACCATCTGGGATTTTTTTGAGCATATTCTAGGATAGATGAATAAGTAGGAGAATTTGGGGTGTAAATGTTTTGTGTAACGTTGGTTTGGGAGTATTTAGAAAGACACTGGAGAAAATCTTTTTGGGAGTAACATTTTGCGAAAAAGAGTGAAAAGAGTAAAAAAGAGAGAATTTGAAGGCTACCCATAAGAGATTTCATGCAAGATATTGCAAGTTAAGTGAATAGAATGGACTTTCTATTATGAGAATAACAAAGAATTAGCTATCATGCTATGAGGGGGGAGAAGATAAACTTGCTTATGACTACCCTTTCAATTGATACATATTTATAGAATTTCTTTTTAGTCTTAAATCAACTTATCTAGATTTAATCAGCAGTTTACGAAACAAAGCACATGAAAATACAGATTTAAAATCCGAGTTTTCAGCTGGCAAGTTTTATATATATTTTTTCATATTCTTTCAGTGGCGGCTAAAGGGTAAGACTTAGGCTCCAATTATTAAAGACCCCAAATACAGTACTACACTGTAATTTTTATATATTGCGTATAATTTATGCAATGAGCGAGTAAATAACGTTATTTTTCTCTCATTAATTAGTATATTTACCTTCTTCTTTAATTTCAATTTTTCCTCCTCTCTGTACATTTATTCTTTTTCATGTTTATGATTGCTTCATTTTCTAATTTTAACTTAATTTCTCCAAGTTAGCTAAGTATTTAGTTTTGTCATATTTGATTGATCCATATTAGAGAGCAAGTTCTTTTGCTTCTCATTACATAATGTATGGATATATTTTATGCAATAAGTTTAAAGACTTTTTAATATAGTTTGACTATAGGCCATCAACTCTGTTAAGTCGCCCCTAGATGCTTTTCTGATGTATCAAAATTAATATATGAGAGCAAGGCGCGATTAATTTCTCCCACTTGACTTTTTCAATTTCTAATGGACTTTATTAATGTTGAAATATTAATGTGATTGAAATAATTATTGCATATACAAATAGTGCTAAGCTGGCAACTTGTAAGAAGCTATGTTATATTTGACTTTTTTTCCCCCACGTTATTTGTCGTGTATTTGCAGTTTAAAGCTTGCAGATATTAGGTTGACAACTAATTAAGCTTTATAAACAAATTGTAATCTCTCTATTTAATTAATAATAATTACAACTAATTTAGAACTATTAGGTATTTTGTTAAGTTTGCAGCCTGATCGATTGCGGGGTTGGAGGGAAAGCAACCTCTGCCATGGATGACACAAGTAGGGGCGGGCGTATATCGGTTCATATCAGTTTTGTATCCAAAAAATATGAACCGAACAAAAATTATTTTTTTAAAAAAAAAAACGAATCCAACTTAAAAAAAAAGAACCGATATGTTCGGTTTATATCGCCTAATGTATCGGATTATATCGGTTTTTTTCTAGTGGGCCGGGCGGGTTGGGTCAGGGAATTTTTTATTTTTTTAAAATTGAATTTCCAACACTGAAATTGACATTCACACCTACATTACCACGAAATTTCGACGTTGGAATGTATTGTATATCGTGAGATGTTTACTAAAGAAAAAAGAAAAAAGAAAAAAGAAAAAAGAAAAAAGAAAATTAAAAAAAAGAAAATTAGAAAATGATTTGGGGGAAAATACAAATTGATTGGGAAAACAAACGTTTTCGTAAAAATTGACGGCGCCAAACCGCCTTGCGGCAATTTGCCCGGCCACGTCTCGAAAAAATACGCAAAATCAAAAAAATAATCGGGTAAAACGGACATCCGAGCGTAGAGTTATGACCATTGAAAGTTTTACCAATTTACAACTACTTTCTCTCTCTATATTTTATGTCAATGCTTCCGTGATATGTTAATCAAGTTCATGCCGCATTCGACTTCCACAAAAGCTTCATAGATTGACTTCAATGGCTATGATTCAAGAGATAGTAGTAGCCTAAAATAAAAAATAACATTAATTATATATTTAATTCGGTTTTCGGTTCGGTTCGGTTCGTATCCAAAATTTTAAAATCGAACCGAATCACTAAATCCTGATTCGGTTTAATTTTTCAAAAAATCGGTTCGGTTCGATTTTTTCGGTTCTCCGAATTTTTTGCCCACCCCTAGACACAAGGGGCCAGTAATCAGGGTTTCCACATAAGTAATTCATGAATAAGATTTTTTTGCAGTCTTTATATGTATGACTTTTTCGCATAATTATGTATTCTGTAATCATCTTTCATATAGAAATAATAAGAGTTGGTGACAGTTGTAATTTTCTTCCCTTAAAGGGTTTACACGAAAAAATTTGCGTTCTTTTTCATTATCATTGCTTTAATTTTTGTTTCATATCAGTCTTTATATTAATTAATAGTTATTCCATTTCCGTTTGATATTAAGTGCCAACGCCATGCACAATTGTTACACCGACTGGAAGAAGAGATGCATCCGATTTTGTCCCTATGACCAATATATAAAGTGGGGGATGTACATCATCGGACCCTTGCCATCAACTTTAATATAGGTATCTCAAATTATTTTATGATTGATTATTTTTCTAAATGGGTTGAAGTTGCAGCTTACATAAAGATACGGGAGAAAGAGGTGAAAGATTTCATTTGACAACATATTATTTGTCATTTTGGCATTCTTAAGGAGATAACTTATGATAATGATTGAAATTTTATTGGAGCCAAGGTCACAAATTTCCTTGACGAGTTGAATATCAAACGGATCACATCTACTCCCTATCATCCCAGTGCAAATGGACAAGCAGAGTCAACAAACAAGACTATAATTCAGAATTTGAAGAAGAAATTGGAGGCAGCAAAATGAAACTAGCCATCCAAACTACTAGAGATTTTATGGGCGTACTGAACCATAGAAAAAATGAGTACCGGAGAAACTCATTTTTCCATGGTCTATGGTGCAGAGGCTTTGATCATGATAGAAGTCAAAATCCTCAACTTGAGGTACTTTCGAGCTGAGGAGGATTCAAATGCAGAATCAATGTTCTTACACTTGAATTTGCTTGAGGAGTGTCGGGATTTAGCATACGTTCAAATGGTAGCCCAAAAGCAAATAATGAAGCATTACTACAACCGACGCACAAATATTCGACACTTCAAACTCGGGGACTTGGTACTTTAGAGAGTCAATCAAAGTTTTAGGGAGCGTAATGTCAAAAAAGTAGGAGCAAACTGGGAAGGACCATACACTGTGGCCCGTATCGCCGGTAAATGATCTTATCAGCTAGTAGACCAACAAAGAATTATACTTCCTAGCAATTGGAGAGTGTGTCACTAGAATAAGTACTATGTGTAGTAGGTCAAAACATGCACTGCACTCGTTTTCCCTTCGACTTGTTTTTGTCCCAATTGGGTTTTTCCGGCAAGGTTTTTAATGAGGCAGCACCAAGATATAATCATGTTGTTGATATTGCTACCGAAGAAGTCTATCCAGTATCCAAGTCTTCATAGCCCCAGAATTGAGTGAAGATTTTCAAATTTTAAATGCTTCTAAGAAAAGCACTGATGTTGGGGACTGCCTGGATATTCAACATAGATGTAACCGCACTGACCATACTACATGGCAGCTGGATTATTCTTGCAATTGTATTCACATTTGTAAGTCAAGGGACAAACCAATAAAATATTCCTTTTGTGATAAAATAAATTTTTGCCATCGTGAGCATAAAACGTATGTTGTTATATTAAACATATCAAAAATTTTGTGCCATAATGAAAAAGAGACATCATTTTCTACAACACCATTAAAAATAAGAATCATCTCTTATTAAAATCTTAACAAAAAAGTTAAGATTCCGGATACAAGAAGTATCAAGGGTTTTAAGTTGTTCGGAACCAAGTTAAGTCTGGAACTGACTTTGGTTGCAATAAGAGGCCCCGATTAAAGATGACGGAAAAAACTCATCTTTGGAATTTAATTAAGGTTATTGAAAAGCGTGTAAACTTTAAGGCTTAACCTGTTATGATAATATGAACCTCAAAACTAGGTTCCGGTTGATTAAGCAAAGTAAAAATGTTTGAAACCAATGCTTGCTTATGAAAGTATATAAAGAATGAAAACTTGAAGCAGAATTGCAGAAGGAAAATTCATTCATATTCTTCCGGACTAAAACCAGTCCGGATACAAAGGATACTAACCAGGCCCAAAAGTGATTCGGTAAAAGAATTAAAAATTGAAACAAAAACCTGTGCGTAAGGTTATGGTCTTCCCGCTCCATGGTCTGCCGAGGGTGTTTCAAGTGTTGCTAACAAAACAAGAGATCTAAAAAAGATCAATTTGGGGGGGGGGGTCATCATCCTCAACAGCCTCCACGTCTGAATCCTTTCTGTCTCTACGAAAAGCTTCTAAGGATAACTCGGCATCAGTCAGATCAATTTCTGTGTCCAGAATTTCTGAAGCAATATCGAAGCCCGTCTTGCTTTCTTTCTCAAGAGCATCCACTCGACTCTTCAAAACGACCAAGTCTCGTCAGAGTTTCCACTTTTGACATTTAGCTTAGACTGATGGTATGCTCGGAAGCATGGAGCTATCCCTGGGCACCGGCTAAGTCAGCAGCAAGCTGGGCTATTCATCCCTGAAGGGTTGTATAGGTGGTGGTCAGGACTTAAAGATAATTCTCTCAGTCCTTCAGAGAGTCAACTGCAACTTGCAAACGTAGTCGAAGTGAAGTTTGGAGAGAGCTAGAATCCTTAAGATCAGCATGTAGAATTTTGACTTCTGCCCTAAGGTGTTGAATCTCATCCTTTAGCTTATTTTCCTCATCAAAAGGTTCGATTGCTTTCGCCAAATCCATAGTGGAGAGAGCAGAGGCATGGCCCTAAATGGAGGGATTATGATCAGTAAATAATAGTAAGATTGTGGAAAATAGAAAGAAAGGAAAGAATATTCTACCTATAAGAACAAGGCTGCAAGATGAGCGATATGAGCCTCGATGGTAGCATGCGGAGATTTCTGGGGGGAAGAAGCAGATGTCCTAGCTTTGATTTTGGACGTAGGGATTGAGCTGTGCTTATAATGGTTCTTAGGGGGAATATGAGTCTTTGTCTCCGGAGCTTCCTGACATAGAGTAACTGAACTGGGTTTCTCTTTACTCACCCTCTCTTCTTTATTAATGTGGATGACACCTGCTTTATCTTTCGCCTGCATCTCCTTCTAATACTCCGTGAGTTGATGAGGACTTCTCCCCCGGGAACCAATTCCTACCGGGGGATCGGCAGTCTCATCTTGAGCTTTTCACTTCCGATTGTCAGAAGCAGACTTAATGTTCGACAAGGCAACCACGTGAGATGGAACTTTATGGGCTAAGGAGATTCGAGTCGGGAGTCCTAATAATAGAGAAACAATGTCAAAAAAGGAATTTTGGTAAATCTGGGAAACAATAAGGATAGAAAAGAGTGTTGGGGTCAAAAGTTTACCATGGTATTTCCCCTTCCACCACGTTGAGGTGATACACTTCCAAGTCCTGGTGATATTGGGGGACTCATGGAGAAGATTTAATACCCACTCAAAAATTTCTTCGATCAGTTGCGGTTCGACAAAAACGGCTAAAAAAATTCCAAAACTTTGAGTTAGAAAAGAATTATTCTTTATTTGGATAACCATACAAATAAGCTTATAAGGAAAAAATAAAATACTCACAGGAGGGATTCCACTATTCCGGGAAAGGATCTGGAGAAGGCTGGTGAATTTGATAAGAATGTAACGGGTCTGCCAACTATAGTCGTGATTATCCTTCGTATTAATTAGTCTACGAGTTCCTCGGGGCTATAAAGTGATGATTCTGCCTCATAAAATCCTAGGGTAATATATGAGGAGGATGTGGTCATAGTAAACAGAGCATCAGCAGTGTTGGCTAACATCTGGATGCAGAATACAAGTCTCCAAATCTGCGGAGCCACTTAGCCTAAGCAAATCCTATACCGTCGGCATAAATCCTCGATAATCTTTGTTTGGGGAATATTAAACCAATGGTGAATGAATAGGTGTATACCATAGTAAACCCTTTGCATGGTGATGTACATGGTCAACATGATCAACCGTTCTGACAACTATGTCAGGAGAAAAGCCACAATTCTTTATAATAGTAGGAAGAAACTTGGTTGTTAATTTGTACTCAAAGTTTTCAACATGTTCATAGTTGGTTTGAATATGGAGGTCTCCTTAAAAATCATAGCCTGAAGCGAGGATTTCGACGACAATATAGTGTAAATCCACTTTCTGGATTGTACGGGAAATGAGTTCTTTCTCATGGTGATGGTTGGGAGGGTTATCGTTACTCTCAAAAGAGTGGGAAGGAGAAGATTGAGTAGAAGATATTGTTGGGAAAATTTGAAAGAAGGAAAAGTTCTTAAGGAAATCGGCGAAATATGTGGTTGTCTTATGTGAGAGATTTGGCCTCCTATTTATGGTAAAATATATATAGTATTTTTGGAGGTGAAAGGAGGTGAACCATCATTACGACATTTCACGTCGATATAGAGATGGTACATTGACCGCCGTTTTAGAAGCAGTGAATGGATGTGACGTTTGACATGTTCTGTAATCATTATGATTCAAATTCCCCGCCAATGCATGAAGCATCAATTGCTTATGTCAAATCCACTTTCCGGTTGCACAAGAGTCACAATCAGAAAGTGCGGGGACTATCTTTATAGGGCAAAGTTCGTATAAGACAACTGCACGAAATATGGTGTGACACGTGAAGCGTGATGCTGAGTTAGACCCACGTCAGATTACAGTGCTATTGGTTTGGTAAGCATGGTACCCAGAGCGACACAAGCAAGGCCGGTACCGGTAGTAAAGAAGGCTAAGAGTCGTTTGCATCGCAACTGACGACCGTTACTAAAGCCGGTCATAAGACTTCCAAAAGCCTTTTAATGACATTTATTGAGAGATTGATTGTCCAATTATTACAACATTTATTCTCCTGTATTTATGAGAGCATATTTCGTGGGTTGTGTATCTGTGCAGCTCATGTATAAATAGGACATTTCATTCCATTGTAACCCATCTGATTCTAGCAATTATAAAATACTTATTGTTATTCTCTTGATTTCTGTGCTTTCATACAAGTTAACACCACTTTGCCCAGAAGTTGTCATAAGGCTCCGGCTAAGTTTTACTTTATTTTGTCTTGTTACGATTCATTTTCAGTATAATTCATCTAAGATTCCTATCTAACGTGTCACTTGAGATGCACGTGTCCTTGACCACGTATACAAATTCAAATGTATCATTTTACGAGCAAGCAATTGTTATAGAGAAATAAAATATAATGTGAAAAATCGGTTTCGGAGAAAATCAGATCGTTATAGTGAAATGTTATTATAGATAATGACAATTATAGAGAGGTTTGACTGTATCAATATTCCATTATTTATATTTTGAATGATTAACTCTAAAGTTAAGCATATGATAAGATATCTAATATAACTTGTGGAGAAGATATTGCATTGCTGAAAAATATTTGAAATCAAACTTCTTTTGAGCGGCCTAGCTTCAAGTGCTTCATCCACCCTAATAGACTTTTTTAAAATTTATTTATTGTAACTATATATTGAGATATTGCGTGTAAGGAATATGCATAATATCAATATTTAAGTCCATGAAATAATTAATTTATTATTTCGTGGAAGAATGGTTATTAACTTCCAAAAGAGAGCTAATAGTCAAACCTAGGATTTAACATTGTAGTTCTTAAATACTCAAAGGAGACTTTCCGTTTAAGTATAAACATTGATGTGTCTTCTTTTGCACAAGTAGCGTACGGAGATAATTAACCAAAGGAATAAACATGAGATTACTAAATATTAAAATCTAATGTTCTTAAAAGGGTTACGAGGTCTGTGCCTAGAACTACTTTTACTTTGTACCTCACGACTGATAGTGTGTGACTTCTTTTTGTTTCATAAATTGATGAAACTAAAAGTGTAACATTTGAATTCAAGTGTGAAGTTCTTTTATCATAAATGGGTGAATTCAAAAGTATAAGATTTGGATTAATTAATCGTGAAACTTTAATAGGAGTAACTATTCTATTGATTTTAAAACCTCATTTTGCTTCATGACACTTTTTAACAATTACTTATGAATCTTTTTTCAGTTTACACTATTATCTCAAGTTTTGAATTGAACTAATCATTGACACAAATATATGTAGAGCTTCAAATTGTAAATATGGCATGATCGATATTGTTATAGTATATTTCAAGTACTGAAATTAATTCTATTTGAGTTTTAGTCATTTTTGTCTAAAACATATTTTGCTATTTTCACATTATTCATACATAATCAATTGTGAATGAAGTATAGTTATTTAGCAGATAAACTGCAAATAAACGATCATCCTTAAAAGGCCAACGTTGAATTGTTGCCAGCCATTCAATATATATTTTTTCTCATCAATAACTTCAATCACATTAGCATTTCAACACATGAGAACTAAGGCGTAGCAAAGTCAAATTATGTTCTAAAGTCCAAGTGGACGAAATTTCCTATCACCGAATTCAGTAATGAAATACCCTGATCAAAGTATATTTTTATGGATAGCACACAAATCTTGCCAACTGAGAATCCGGATTCAGATATTTGTATTTGGATTTAATATGCGAAGAAAATTAATTCCATGCTTTATTTCATCCCAATAATATAATATATATACAAGTATGTAAGATTAATCTATGGCTATTATTTAGGAAGACTTATTCTAAGAATATTCTAATCATCTTACAAATCTAATTACCTAATAATTAATTTGATTTAATTACATATTATAATTGATATGATGGAGATAATTATGGATCATGTCCATAATTATCATAACAGTCCCCCGCAGTCTTAGCGGGAGGTTCTCGTATGCTGAGACTGTCCTTGAAATCATCAAACAGTACGCGCGAAAGAAACAAGATATCCATTTCTATGTGTTTTGTGCGTTGATGTTGGACAAGGTTGCCTGATAAGTATATCGCACTCACATTATCACAGTAGACCACTGTTGCTTTTTCAATCGGACAATGAAGTTCTAACAGGAGATTACGTAGCCAACATGATTCAAATACCACATTTGCTACCCCTTGGTATTCTGCTTCAGCACTCGACCGAAATAGTGTCGGTTGGCATTTCGACGACCATGAAATAAGGTTGTCTCCTAAAAATACACAATAACCAGAGGTGGAACGACGTGTGTCTAGGCAGCAACTCCAATCGATATCTGTATAAGCGGTGAGATCAGAAATGGTGGACTTATACAGATGCAATTCAAAATCAAGAGTACCCTTGACATACCGCAAAATTCGTTTAAGTGCCCCCATATGTTTTCCTTTAGATCATGCATATGTAAACAAATTTGTTGAACTGCATAGGAGATATCTGGTCTTTTGAAGGTAAGATATTGCAATGCCTCTGCTAGGCTGCGGTAATGTGTTGTGTCACTGTATGGAGTACTTGTAGAGTTGCTTAGTTTTGCCTTTGTATCAACTGGAGTATGCGATGGTTTGCACGAGGACATACCGGCTTTGTCAATGATCTCCTCGGTGTATTTCTTTTGACATAGAAACAGACCACCTACATATTGATTGACATCGATGCCTAAAAAATAGTTTAACAGGTCCAAATCTTTCATAGCAAATTTTGAAGCAAGAAATGCCATAATAGACTGACGAAGTGAGTCGGATGACATTGTGAGAATGATGTCATCCACATAGAGAAGAATATATTCCATGTCATTTCCCTTCTTGTAAATGAACAAATATTGATCAGACTTACTGTGTGAGAATCAGTGTGGAAACGAACCCTGCAAACCTGTCGTACCATGATCTAGGGGCCAGTTTCAACCCATATAATGATTTTTTTCAACAAGCAAACATAATCCGGATGAGTAGGATCTCGAAAACCTAATGGCTGGTGCATGTAAACTGTTTCCCGTATGTGACCATGTAAAAAGGCATTCTTGACATCTAGCTGATGGATGAACCATGATTTCGACAAAGCCAGACTAAGAAAAATCCTGATAGTTGATGGTTTAACTACTGGAATGAATGTTTCACCGCAATCCACTTCAACTTGCTGAGACTTGCCATCATCAACAAGACAAGTTTTGTGTCTCGCAAAAGAGCCATCATAATTCTTTTTATGACAGAAAACCCACATAGACTGTATGATGTTCACATTATATAGACGGGACACTAATTTTCACGTCTTATTTTTAATAAGAGCACCAATTTCGTATAACATTACAACTTTCCAATTTGGGTCTGATATGACCGCTTTTGGATTTTTTGGAAGTGGATATGGTTGGACTGAATATGTTAGGTTAAAATGATGCTTGGGCCAAAACATTCCGTGCATGGCACGGATTTCAATGGTCAGTGGTTGGGCCAAGACCGAAATGCGGGACAACGGGTTTGCGGTTTGAGAATTGGGCCAAGGAGGGGGTAAGATTTTGGGCCAGAGGAGGTGAGCCTATTGGCCTGGTTGGGGACACGGATGAGGGAGCAGTGGGCTCCCTCATATGGGCCATCCAGTCATGAAAAGTGGACTGGGCCGAGGTCGACGAGGAGGAGGCAGTGGGCTCCTCAACTTGGACTGGCCTAGTCCCATTTCGTTGTTGGGCCGCCATAATTAATGGTGTATTGTGGGCTGGTCCAATATGAGTTTGGGTATTGAGATGGTGATTTAAAATTGGATGTATCCCGTTGTCCAAAAATTCGTATGAAGGTGAGGATGCCACGTGAGATTTAGCAAACGAGAATGTGGACTCATAAAAAATAACGTGATGAGAGATGATAATTTACCCATTAGTTATATAATAACAGTTATACCCCCTATGATTTTGTGGGTATTCCAAAAAGACACAAGGAGTGGAACGGGCTTGCAGTTTGTTAATGGTTGTGGACGAAAACAAGTGATAATACAAACACCCAAAAACCCTCAAATGGGTATAAGAATAAAGACAATGGTACAACATTTGTGTGGGTGATATGTTTGATAGTAGCTTGCTAGGAAGAATGTTTAAAAGATATGTGACCATTTGAAGTGCATGATGCCAAAAGACCGGTGGTGTGGATGAATGCACAAGAAGTGTACGAATTAGATTGTTGATTGTTCGAATTTTTATTTCGGCTTTCCCATTTTGAGGAGAAGTATATGGACATGAAAGACGCAAGGACATACCATTTTGGTGACAAAATTCTTTAAATTGGGCATTTATGAATTCCCTTCCATTGTTACATTGAAAACATTTAGTGGATTTCTCAAATTGAGTTTTGATAAAAACACTAAATTGTTTAAAAACGGTGAAGACATGCGATTTTTGTCCTAAGGGAAATGTCCACAGAAAATTCGAATAATCATCCAAAATAAGCATATAATATTTATAATCTGCTAAACATAAAATCGGGAATGTCCACAAATCACAATGCATAAGATCAAATGACATAAGCGTATTTGAAGTAGATAATGAAAAATGAAGTTTAACTTGCTTCTCAAACACACAATCCTGGAAAACAGAAGAGTCCATACGTTTGTTACAATCAACAAAATTATTATTTTTAAGAACATTGAACACCAGTGCTCCCGGGTGTCCCAACCGGCTATGCCATAAATTAGAGAAAATAGCTGCAAAGGTTGATGGATTGGTGACTTGGTTGTTGGTAGTGGTGGTGATGGGATACAAGTCCCTCGTGCTATTACATCTCATTAGTGGCATCCTTGTATGAAAATCATTCACAGAAAACCCAAACTGATCAAAATTAACAGAAATATTATGGTCAGTAGTAAAACAACGTACAAATACCAAGTTTTTAATCAGTTTGGGTGCATGTAGGACGTTTTTCAAATGTAAAGGTGGGTGGGGGGGAGAGATTTAATTGGCCAATACCATGAATTGTAATTTCCTGCCTACTGCCAACAACAATATTTTTATTACTGCTCATATTAAAATAAGACGAGAGATTACATTGAGATACCATCATGTGTGATGTTGCCCAGTGTCCATGTACCACGAAACATCGGGAACACTTAGATTCATGTTGTTCATGGCCTGTTCAATATCTATGAGAGCATAACCTGCTGAATATGGTCCATGGGTTGCAAAAGCTTGTTACGGACGAGAGCCGAGAACCCCAAGCTGTCTAGAGGTGGGAGGATGTGGGACCCACTGAGCCGTGGGATACGAGCAGGGAGTGGCAACCCATTGTTGTGGCTGCTAGGCCCATGGTGGGTACTGCTCGCCCGCCCGCCGGCTGGTTGGGCTGCTGCTAGTGGGGTTTGTTTTGACCTTGCTGGTTGTGGTTGTTGCCGCCACCGACGGCCTGTCCTTCACCCCGACCCCGCCCCTTTTCACCATTTTTTCCCTTTGTTATTGTTACGATTTTGACCCCTTTTTGACCCATTATTTTGTCGGTTTGAACCATTATCGGAACCAGAATTTTGAGTGTCAAAATCATCATTATACGTGTTGGTAGAAATAAGAGCGGTGTCGACATTCGTTGCCGCCTCCATCGCCTGTTTTTGCTTTCGGATTTCTTGCAGAGTCAATCTCGACCGAGCCTCATAGAATGGTGGTAAGGGATTGCTTTGTTGAATGAACGTAGAAACACCATCAAATTGTTCATTCAATCCCGCAATCAATTGGAGAACTAACCTTTGATTTGTCACCGGTGCACCAACATTTGAAAGTTGATCGTCAAGCATTTTCAACCCTTGGCAATATGTGGAGACGTTTGAAAAATCATTTAATTTTACATTGGTTAATTGGTTTTCATGATATACTACCCGAGAAATTTTATTATCTTGAAAAATATTTTGTAAACATTCCCAAGCCTGTTGAGCCGTAGAGTTCGATTCTAAAATGATGTGCAAAAGGTCATTGGAGATTTTGCCATAAACCCATTGAAGGACTATAGCATCTAAACAAGATCATAAATTTGGGTCTACAACGGTGGTCTCTGATGAAGTCTTAGAAGGAATAGTATGGTCTATGACCTCGTATGCTCGACAATGGATTTTAAAAAACTCCGCCCAAGAATAGTATTGCCCTTTTTCCATCTCAAGGGTAATAGGAATAAAGTTTTTGACGTTGTTTACGGCAAGAGCGGGATGTAATTTTTTTTTGTCGGCCATTATTGCCCAAGAAAATACAAGACAAGGTGAAGAAAAGAAATATTTTGGTGTGTAGAATAAGGGAGATGAAAAACCCTAATTAGGGTTTGTTTGGAGAGAACCGAAAACAAAATATGGCAGGGTAATTTTCGTCTAGGGTAGTTTTAGGGTTAGGGTTAGGTTTTGGAGAAGGCCGAAAAAGGTGGTTTTGGCTGGGGCAGTTTTAAGGTTAGGGTTAGGTTGTGGAGAAGGCCGAAAAGGATGGTTTCGGATAGGATTTCGACACACCAAAAATGGTTTTCGAGTAGGGTATGGGTGGGGCAGCCGACGAGAAGAATAAGGTAAAAAAATTGGGAGTTATTTTGTGGCTCTTGATACCATGAAGAAAATTAATCTCATGCTTTATTTCATCCCAATAATATAATATATATACAAGTATGTAAGATCAATCTATGACTACTATTTAGGAGGACTTATCCTAAAAATATTCTAATCATCTAATAAATATAATTACCTAATAATTAATTTGATTTAATTACATATTATAATTGATATGAGGGAGATAATTATGGATCATGTCCATAATTATATTAACAATATGCTTTCAGTCAAAGTCAAACTGTTGAATAAATCCAGAAACTAATATACATTCAAATACATTAGTCAATTTGGATTATTTGAAAGGGGACGCGATCATGACCAACATTTTCTTCTTTCCCCTCAAAGCATGATATAATTGATAGCTCATTCTTTGTCATTATAGCACTAGGAAGTCTCTTATAGTTATTTTACGATTTTGCAATGCCAAAGAAAAGAAATATGTAGCGTACAATTTTTTTTCTATTTTGTTGTCGCTATCCAAGCTCATGATATGTGCTCATGTTTGTTTTGGCCTAATAAATTTTATAGATTTGTCCCTTGGCTTACGTTACCATCGATTCGAAAAGTGCACGTAACATGTGAACCCGTGTTATACCTAATAATATTCTTCATTTCCCACTACCATTCCATTGTGAGTTTGCCTAAGATATCATGTGCACTTTTTCTTCAAAATTTTATCAGCCATTAAGTCTGTCAGTCCTTCTCGGCCTGCGTCATGCACGTCACACTACAAAATCCTAACGGATCTGTATAACTTACTGTGTACACACTACAAGAAAGTATAGAATTGACAACAAAACTTTAGCAACAATAAAACATAAATGACAACAAAAAATTAATATATTGTTGCTAAAAATCGTAAATGGCAACAAAAAAATAACATTTTGTTGCGAAGACTTTTCGCATCGGAGTTTATTGCTACGACATGCAACAACTTTTGTTGTTGCGAAAAGTACTTTTAGCATTAACATCCGACATATACCAACAAAAATTGTTATTGACAAATGCTTTTCTTCTTATAGTGACAATTTCACCAACACGTTTCCTGCTTCAAAATTGGTCAAATTAATCAACTCTAAATTTCATATCCAATACTTTTAACACGGATCACAAGAATTTCCAATGGTTAGAGCAACAAAAACCTACAAAAACAATAAACCCACTTTATCCTATTTAACAATTTTTTCAAGTCAACTAAATCAACAATGGTGTTCTTCAAGCAAATCAATCCAAATAATTAAAATAGACAATATAAATTCAATGGAACATTACTCATTTCAATTCGTAAACAAATAAGTAATTGGTATTCAATTTTATATCACTTATCTCAGTCTTTTTTAATTTTAGTTGTGTGCTCTTAATTTATTGGAAGAACAAGGATCATGAGAAGGAGGAAGAAGGACAAAGAGAAGATGCATGAGTGAAGGAGAAAGTAGGTGGAGAAAAATTAATTAAATGAGATGGGAGAAAATTAAAGGAGAAGTAATGGGGGAAATAAATTTAAATTTGTACTTTTCTTAATATGGTCAAAAGTTAAATATAGTTCTTAAGAAGGCCATCTCGTGAAAAATTCTTGAACGTCTTATGATTCAGATTTTAGCCTTTGAATAAAAAAATTGGGTAGCCTTCAAATTCTGTGTCTGATCCTGCTCTTTTCATTATTTTCGGCAAAACGTTATTCAAGAAATGACTTGGCGTTAATCGAGTGGCGAGAACTCAAAACATCAGTTAGACGCATGTCCCAGTATCAAACTCTTCCTTATATAAAATATAATTTTTAACTGTAAAAGAGCATGCAGAGGGGTGAATCCATTATCATTGAGTTCTAACCTTGAAACACTTGCTTTATGAGTTTTTTAATTTAAAAAATGAGCCATAAAAGGAACTTGCTTTCTATGTATGAATCAATCAAATATGACAAAACAAAATAACTAATACAGAGAACTTGATTTGAATTATAAAAGTGAAATCATTGTTTACTTATAAAACGGTATAGTTAAATTTGTATACATCGTCAAGGACACGTGAATTTCAAATAACACGTTAGATAAGAATTATACTTAATATCAATAATAATAATAAGACAAAGTAAGCAATAATTAGCCTGAGTCTTGAGATAGCTTTTGAGCAAAAGTGAAGATAACTTGTATGTAAGCACAGAAATCAAGAGAATATCAGTAAGTATATTGTGAAAGAAAGTATCTGATGAGTTACAATAGAATAATGTTCTCTATTTATACATGAGCTACACGGGTACACAACCCACGAAATATGCCCTCAGAAATGCAGGAGAATGAATGTTGTAATAATTAGACAATTAAATCTCTCAATAAATGCTATTAAAAGGCTGTTGAAAGTCGTGTGATCGGATTGAGTAACCGTCACCCGTTACGATGCATATGACTATTATCCTTATTCAATACCGATACCGTCTCTGCTCACGTCGCACCCGGTACCATGCATATCAAACCGGTAGTACTGTAAACTGACGTGGATCAGACTCAGCATCATACTCCACATGTTAGGCCACAATTCGTACATCTGTTTATACGAATTTTACCCTATACAGATAGTCCCCGCACTTTTCGATAGCAACCCTTACGCAATCGGAAAGTGGATTTGAATTACCAACCAATCGATATTTCGTGTTCTAACGGGAAGCTCCGAGAAATGATGTCCCTATATTGTGATGATCCAATCATCACCTTAATGAAATGATGACATCCTTCCATCTTTCATCGATTTATGGGAGACCTGCAAAGTAATGATGAGGCACACCATCTAATCATCCATGATTTGTCAGTCACGTGTTGCCATCGATTTGCATGCAATACCTCATCTTTTCAAACGAAGCCACCTCTTCTTTAGTTATAAATACCCTATCAACTCAAAGGTTTGGCCATTTCTTTCTTATTTTTACAAAAAACATCCTCAACTTTCTGACTACCTTCATCTTCTTTATTGCAAACATGATTAATCCTTCCATGCGTGGCAACACTTCTTCTCAGAAGAGAAACCCTAGCTCTCAAACAAGGATCCCTTTCTACCAAAATCCTTTGGTTTCTTTTATTATACCGAGGTCATGGTGTTTCACTCATGATCTTCAAAAGACAATCTCCAAGGTCCTAACTGGCGGTAGGGATACCTATGCCGGTGATTTCAAAACTTGAATCACCGCCGAAATATTGCCAAAGGTGAAAACCAATTGCGGCTGGGAAACAATTGAAGTCCTAATCCCTACTAGTGAAGAAAGGGTTACTTCTTACAAAGAATGACACTCTTATGTTTATACTTACCCCTTTTCCATGAAATTCTGGAAGAAAATTGATGACGTCATTCTAAAATTCTGCCCCCGGTACAAAGTGTGCATATCCTAAGTGGGTCCTCTGGTGTAGAGAGCAGTCGCGTGCCTCCGTCATTTCGTTCAGGAAGCCAAAGTCGATTTTACCCTGAACCATCTAATTTGCCTTTATTTTCCACACAATTTTCGTGATGGTATCCTTAACCTGCACCGTCAAGGAAGCAATACCATTCTTTCCAGTCTTGATGATGGCCATGATCGAGGTTGGACAGAAATATTTGTCCTTATTCAAACCGCCGATCTCTTTCCCCTCAATAACAACCGCCCGATCCCAGAATGATGGAACCACCACCGTAAGTTTGCTTATACGATGCCTTTTCTCTTAAACATCTCATTTATTCTCTTGACCAGATTGATTTCCTTCCCCCGCCACCATATGAAAGTCTGCTGATATTGACAACATTGGGACCTAAGTTCAAAAGATCATCAACGTCTCCACCCCAGAACTCCGAACGTGAAAAAAACTATTTTCAAGATGAAATAGGCACCTCGCAACCACGATATGCATCGTAACTCTTATTTCAAATTTCTTTCTTGACCTTTTAACAAAATCATTTTTCCTTTTTGCTAGGTCTCTCCAAATCAATGGACACCGCTCCTCTTGAAGAGGAAATTGCTGACCCGGAAGCAGTGTCTCACACGATTGAAGAATCCCATGAGTGGAAAAGACAACAAGGTGAATACTTTACTAGCCCCCGAACAGGGCAAAACATTTAAATAAGAAGACCCCAAAACATTCCAACCGAACTCCTCCCAACTTTCCTGGTAGTGCCGATTTGACCGTCGATTCTCTCCTCGTAGTGGATCTAGATGATAAATCTCATGGGGAAGAAAAACCTCTAGAAAGGAAGAGGAATGAAACCCCCATACTTTTCGCCGAAATAGAAATCGCCAGTTATGGCACCGACTACACCACTACCTCCTTTGCTCCGGCAAGTTCCGTTGCTCGCCAGCCCTAGTATGCACCCTCTGATACCTCTCTCCCTCCGATTGTTGAAGACCTTGGGTCCTCTTTTATGGCTACCATGGTCCCAGAAAAAGATAATGAAATTTTCTCTTCCCCAGACCGGGTTGCTTATCCAGCTTCAGTAGCTAAGCCTACAAAATTCTGGATTGTAACCTTCCAACTTCCTGTCGACTGTCATCTTTGTTCTAAGCCCGTCGGAGTGGCTAACTATATAAAGCATGTGGCATTGGAAAATGACAATTAGAAGGCTCGTCGGGTGTCCTCGTAGTGCGTTATCAATGAAGGGATGCATGCTGCAACCATGGTATTACCCTTTTCCAATTTGCTCATGCTTTAATTTTTACCACAAAAACCTCTTTTGACAAATGCATCAAATTTCCAGGCCAACTTTCTCTACTAAGATGGGCTCCAACACATGATTGAAGAAAAAACCGCCTTGAAAACTAAAAGGGACAACACCGTTCACCGACTAACAATAGTAGAGGTGAAACTTGCCAAGGTTGATGAGCTGCGCAGTAAACTTAAGCTCTTGGAGGAAGAGAAAGAGTCTTAAGCTCTTTGAAGAAGATAATGCTTTATCTGGGGGGGGGGATGCCAAAGTCCTCTCGGAAGCTGAAGATCCTCACTCCCAAGAGCATGTGCCTTCTGTCTCTGATAACATACTCGGTGCATCAGCCTTAGACCAGCTTTACTCAGCCCCTATTTATCATAATGATTGGAAGCACCAAGGACACCACCAGGAACACCCCCGACGGACCATGGAGCGGACATACCGTAACCTTTAGCACATGTTTTTATTTTACTTTTTTGTTTTGTTACCATGTTGCTTTTGGGCCCGGTTAGTAACTTTTGTATCCGGACTGATTTAGTTGGGAAAAAAATGAATGAATGAATAATTCTCCCCTTTTGCAATTTTTTTCCAATTTTTCATTCATTATTTATCTTCATAAGCAAGCATTAGTTTCAAACTTCATTACTTTACTTTACAAACCGGAACCTATTTTGAGGTTTACTCTATATGAACAGTTTAAGACTTCAAAGTTTTAAAAACTTTTAGACCACCTTAATCAAATACTAAAGATCTGTTTTTCTTTTCATCTTTGATTGGGGATTCTATGGCCTCCTAAGTTAGTTCTGGACTTAACTTTCCTCCGAACAACTTAAAAACCCCGACACTTCTTGTACTCGGAGCCTTAACTTCTATGTTAATGTTTTAATAAGAGATAATCCTTATTTTAACAGTGTTGTAGAATAGAATATCTCTCATTCATTATGGCATGGAATTTTCAATATTTTTAATATAATAACATATGTTTTATGCTCGCGATGGCAAAGATTTGTTAATCATAAAAGGAAATTTTCATTGATTCCTTTGAATTACAAATGTGAAGACAATTGTAACAATAATCTGGCTGTCATCCAGTGTGGTTAGTCCAGTTACATGTATGCTGAATATCCAAGCAGTCCCCAGCATCGATGCTTTCCTTAAGAGCATTCAAAATTTTAAATTTTTACTCCATTCTAGGTGTATGTGTGGCCCCCCAATACTTGAGACTTCATGTTATGAAGACTAGAATACTGGATAGACTTTTTGGCAGTAAGATCAATAACATGCTTATATCATGGTGCTGCCTCATTAAAAACCTTGCCGGAAAAAACCCAATTAGGACAAAAACCGATCAAAGGAAAAAAGACTGCAACACATGCTCTGACTTACTACACATAGTACTTCTTCAAGTGACTCACATTCCAATTGTTAGGAAGTATATTCTCCTGTTGATCTGCAAGTTGATAAGCTCATTTACCGGCCATGCCGGTTACAATATACGGTCCTTCCCAATTTGCTTCTAGCTTTCCAGCATTACGCTCCAAGGTACTCAGGTTGACTCTCCGGAGCACCAAGTCCCCAAGTTTTAAGTGTCGGAGATTTGTGAGCCAACTGTAGTAACGCTCTATTCTCTTCTTTTGGGCCACCATCCGGACGTATGCCAAACAAATTTAGGTGTAAGGACATTGATTATGCATTTGAATCCTCCACAACCCGGAGGTATCTCAGACTGGGAGTTCTAACTTCCATCGGGATCAAGGATTCTACACTATAGACCAGGGAAAAAAAAGTTTCCCTAGTACTTATTTTTACTGTGGTTTGATACGCCCATAAAATCTCCATTTTCTTGGATGACCAGTTTCCTTTCGCAACCTCAAATTTCTTCTTTACATTCTGAATTATGGTCTTATTTGTTGACTCTACTTATCTATTTGTACTGGGATGATAGGGAGTAGAGGTGATCCACTTGATGTTTAATTCATCAAGGAAATTTGTGACATTGGCACCGATAAAATTCTGGCCATTATCACAAGCTATCTCTTTAGGGATGTCGAAACGACAGTAATATATTGCCAGATGAAATCCTTCACCTCTTTCTCCCATAGATTTATGTAAGCTGCAGCTTCAACCCATTTAGAAAAATAGTCAGTCATAAAAATAATTTGAGATACTTGTCTTAGAGCCGATGGTAAGGGTACGACGATGTCCATCCCCCCACTTCATAAATGGCCATGGTGATACTACTAGATGCAGCTCATCTCCTGGTTGGTGCAACAGTTGTCCATGGCACTGACACTTATCACATTTTTGTACAAACGCCTTAATATCTTTCTCGATCTGGGGCCAATAGTAACCAACCCTCATGAGCTTCCTCGTCAGGGATTCTGCTCCTGAATGATTTCAATAGATGCCTTCATGGACTTCTCTCATCACGTAAAATGGTTCATTGGGGCCCACGCCCCAGTCTAAGGGACCATAGAAACATATACGATAGAGTTTTCCATCAACGACATTGTACCGGGCTACCTTGGTCCTAAAAGATTTGGATTCTATTGGGTCCTCCAGGAGCTTTCCATTCATAAGATAATCCAAGAACTCATTCCTCTAGTCCCAAGTTAGGCTAGTTGAATTTACTTCGTCATATCCAATAGGATCAAGTGTTGAATATAACAACTGAACAACCAACTAGGTTTTAGAGCCTTCGGACTCTGTGTTGGAGCCTAAGTTTTCTAGTGCATCCACCTATATATTTTCCTCATGAGGTATATGTACCACCGTCCACTCTTGGAAACGGGACAACATCTTCAAAACTTTTTCTAGATATTTTGACATCCGCTCTTTTTTGTCCTCAAACACTCCGTAGACTTGGTTTACTACCAGTAACTAGTCGCATTTGACTTCGATGATTTGTGAACCCAATCCCTAAGCTAATTCTGAACCTGTAATTAATGCCTCATACTCCCCTTCATTAGTAGTCAATGAAACACTATGTATAGCTTGTCTTAAAACATCACCGGTGGGAGTTCGTAATACAACACCCAAGCCGGTCCCTTTGATGTTCAAGGCACTATCTGTATAAAGTGTCCAAATCCTAGGGGCAGTCCCTAATATTAGGATAGCCTCTTTTTTCGCTTGTGGGGTTACCCCCGGGCTGAAGTCAGCCATAAAGTCTGCAAGGACTTGCGACTTTATTGCAGTCCGGGGTCTATATTTAATATCAAATTCACTTAACTCTACCACTCATTTAGACAAGAGCCTACATAGTTCAGGCTTATACAACACATTTTTAAAGGAAAAGTTGTTACTACAACAATAGGGTGGCATTGAAAATAAGCTCGAAGCTTTCACGACGACATTACAAAGGTAAAAGTCAATCTTTTAAGTAATGGGTACCGGGTATCGACCCCTAACATTACTCTACTTTATGTAATAAATAGGAAATTGTGTACCTTTTTCCTTCCGTACCAGCAGTGCACTTACCGCTACCTCCGAGACTACTAAGTATATCAGTAGTTGTTCTCCGTACTTTGGCTTTGACATGAGCAGAGGACTGGATAAGTAAGTCTTCATGTCTCTTAGGTCCTGCTGGCACTCGGGTGTCCATATAAAATTATTATTCTTCTTTATTAATGAGAAGAACCTATGACATTTTTCTTAGGACCGGGATATAAATCTTCTTAAGGCCGCCACAGGACTGGTCAACCGCTTTGACATCTTCTAGTACTTTTGGTATATCTTCAATAGCTTTTATTTTGTCAAGGTTTATCTCTATCCTTCTCTGAGAAACCAAGAAACCCAAGAATTTACCGAAACTGACCCCAAATGCACACTTATCAGGATTCAGCTTCATATTGTACTTCCTCAGTACCTCAAAGGTTTCCTGTAAATGACTTAAATGGTCTTCTGCACGATGACTTTTAACAAGCATATCGTCTATATATACTTCCATTATTTTACCTAAGTGTTTTTCAAGCATATCAGCATAACTTTATAATAATAAGTATCGAAAGTAGTTAAAAATATGCTTTTCTTGGTCCTTTGGGTGCATCCTTATTTGGTTATACCCGAAATACGCATTGAGAAAAATCATTATCTCATGCCCTGCCGTAGCATCGATCATCTGATCACCTTATGCTAATATTATTCGTTCTATGTGGATTTTTAGACATAAAAAAAATCTGATGGTACTTTTGAGAGGTACAAGGCTCGTCTTGTAGGTGATGGCAAGTCTCAACAGGTGATAGTAGAATGTGATGAAATGTTCATCCCAATCGTAAAGGCCGCAACCATCTGGACCATTCTCAGTATTGCTCTATCCAAGTCTTGGCCCATTCATCAACTTGATGTCAAGAATGCCTTTTTACATGGAGATCTTCATGAAATGGTATATATGCATCATCTTATAGGTTTCAGGGATCCTATTCATCCGAATTATATGTGTCTGTTGTAGAAATCGCTCTATGAACTAAAATGGGCTCCTCGAGCATGGTACCAGTGGTTCACTGATTATGTCTCCTCTATCGGTTTTTCACACAGCAGATTCGATCATTCCCTATTTATCTACAAAAAGGGTACATACATGGCTTACCTATTATATTATGTTGATGACATCATCCTCACCACGTCATCTGATGCTCTTCACCGGTCCATTATGTCTCTCTTTTCCTCTGAGTTTGGTATGAAGAATTTGGGCCTCTTGTGTTATTCCTTGGGCATCTCTGTCACTCGACATTCTGGAGACATATTTCTGTGTCAGAAGAAGTACGCCGAAGAGATCCTTGACTGTGCAGGCATGACATCTTGCAAACCATCCCACACGCCAGTAGACACCAATTCCAAGCTCAGCGCTGATTCTGGCCCCCCATATTCAGATCCGAATCCCTATCGTAGCCTAGCTGGGACCCTGCAGTACCTCACAATTACGAGACCTGACATATCCTATGCCATGCAACAAATCTACCTATATTTGCACAATCCTACGGAAGCACACATGCATGCCATCAAATGTATTTTACGATACGTCCAAGGTACACTTCACTTCATATTACATATGTCCTTGCTCACTGGTATCACTGCTTTTTCTGATGCTGACTAGGGTGGATGTTCTGACATTCGACGCTCCATGTCTGGTTATTGCATTTTCCTCGGAGATAACTATTGTCTTGGTCTTCCAAAAGGCAACCCACACTATCCTGATCCAGTGCCGAAGCAGAGTACATAGGTGTCGCCAATGTCGTCTTTGAATCTTGTTGGATCCGTAACCTTCTACTTGAGCTTCACTTCTCGATTCAAAAGGAAACACTGGTCTACTGTGATAATATTAATGTGATATATCTTTCCGACAATTCTTTCCAACATCAGCGTACTAAACACATTGAGATGTACATTCATTTCGTTCGTGAAAAAGTGGCTCGTGGTCAAGTTTGTGTCCTTCATATTCCTTCCAGATATCAGATTGCCGACAGCTTCACCAAAGGACTTCCGCACATACTATTTGATAATTTTCGAGCCAGTCTCAGTGTTCGTGAGTATCCTGCTTCGACTGCGGGGGTGTAATAGAATATTTCCCGAATATTCTTTCATTAATTGTATATCTTTTATTTTAGGTAGAATTGTATTCCTATTGTAATTAGGTCTCCTATTTTAGATAGAATTATATTTTCTATTGTAATTAGGTTGATTAGTTACCTAGTTCAAATATTCTTGTACTACTAAATATATTGTACATTATTGATAAATACAATCAAGGAACATATTCCTTTACTCTCCATTGTTTTCATGTGCTAAATACTAATGTGATTAAGGTTATTTCTATAACATGGTGCACCGCTAAAGAAAAGAGAAAAAAAGAAAGTATTAAGTGGGAATTGATTTTTGTTCCTCTAAGTAAATAACCTAGCATTTAACCAAGTGCATCATTTAGCCTTTTTAGAACATGGGAGCCAGTAGGTTAAATTAGATCAATTCTAGGAAATAATGGGTGCACTACTATGAAATTAGATCAATTCTAGTTAAATTTGTAGGTGGTGGATTCAAAATTTCAAAAAAATGGGTGCACTACTATAAAAATGCATATCTAAAATTTACATTTGATTGGTTTAACCTTTAAGTTATTATTATTAACTTATTACACTTTTAAAATTATAAGTTTAAAATCAAATTATTTTTATAATTTTAGTGATTTACACCCACACATATATCTTACTAAGTATCGAAACAGAAAATGTTGGGATCTGTTGAACCAGTTGATAATATGCTACATATATCGATGCTACTAGTTAACTTTTAATAAAGACAATTGGATTGATTCTATAAAACTTTAACGGTTATAAGAGTAGAACAAAGATTTCAATTTGTCAAACTTCAAATTTTGAAAGAATAAATAACGAGGAAAGAAGAAAAAAAGGTACCCCAGGTTCAATTCTACAAAAAGAAATAAAAATATAACACGATAGGCGTGAAATTTGAACCACCAATTTCAATTGTAGAGATGTACTCAATAATTATTGCACCATAGGACACTTTAAGCTTGGATGCATGCATATATATTAAAGTAATTTTATAAAGATATAACATTGTTATACATGATTCGGGGAGAGGAGCATTAGCTAATATGAACCCATGCACATACACTTGGTTACATCCGTCATCAGCTTTTTCCAATTCACCAAATGTATTTTCCTTTTTATAGAGTTCCATGAGAAGTCACTTCTCAACTTGTTATACTTGTACAATATCTTAGTTACAGAAATACTCGCTTTCTTTTATTCGACATCTTCCTAATCAATAATTTTAATTTGGTAAGCTAAATGCAGCAACAATTTGTTATAACCGGTTAAAATACACTTATAATAGAAAAATTCTTCACGCTATTATTGTATATAAGTTAAATAGAAATTGTAGCAAAAAATATTCGGTTTTCTTTTGTTTCCATTGTTATTCTGACAAACTTCTCTCATAGACTCACTTAAATAATATAAGCATACCTAAAAGTGTTGGGGGATATGCAGAAGACACAACAAAAGCATAGAGTAAAAGCAGGGATTATTTGAAAGCAAACAGCAACATGAATGTGCGAAGACATGAGTGTTAAATCTAGGTTGACGTAAGGATAGATGAAAAGCAGAGAGTAGTGAGACCCAACACATGATTTGTCAAAACAAGAAGTTCCTCGCAACAGTGCCATATATATGGTGTTTCCCTCACTATGATTTGGTTGAGAAATTTTCTAAGAGAGTGGTTAGTGGTGAATAAAAAATAGTAAGGAGATTAGGAGACAGCACTGTATTGAGAGGAACATATAAGGGGAATGAAAGAAATAATCCCTTGATTATTTTCATTAATTGAAAGACTATATATACAAGTTACGTAATAGGAGAATCATATTCCTAAAACCTTACTCTATACATTTATGGTAATATACTAATTATGGTAATACAATACTAATTATATTACAACCTTACCTAAACTAGGATACTAAATATTTACCATAAATTACGCATAATAATCAGCCCATCCGAGGGCCAATCCGTGAGCATAGCCGAGACCTAATATACACAATGTGTGTATATTTAACCGGGAATTTGACATTTTAACACATTAACAATACCAAATCAAACCATTATGGAATACAAAAAAGACATAAGTATAATACAGATACATGAAATCAAACACCAATCAACATGGAGCTTTGTATCTTCGGATTTTTCTCATAGGCGATAAACTTCTTCTCCTCTATTAATTTCTTCTATGCCTTTGTTGCTATTGGTATTGAAAATCTTATGGTGTTGGTTTGAAACGGCGCAGTCGATTCGCGCAATTCTTTTCTTCTAATGATTAATTTATATTTTTGCAAAAGTTTATGTGATTCTGGCACTAAGAATTGTATTGGTTGAAGAATTTTCTAAGAGAATGCTTAATGGTGAAGGAGAATAGAAGACGCATGCTTTTGTTTGAAACGGATGAAGTTGCGCTTTTGCTGTTACGTGGGCTTGGGAAAGTAAAATTTCCATAAAAAATACTAAAATTTGAGAAATTAAATAAACGGCAATCTTTCATATGAGATATGCTACATCACTGGATCAATATCCCACTTTTATATAGATATATAGATTATGTAGTTGATTACCATGCACATAGAATCTTGCATGAACTCCACTTTTCTTCAGCTCTATCAGTATGATAATTGATAAGGTGGAACACTTTGTTCATTTCTGAAAAAATTGTTGGGATCAACCTTACTCTTCACTTTAGCCAACCTCTCAAAATTTCCCTTGAAATACTTTTCACCCCATATTTTGGCCTTTGAATAGCTGTAGTCCTCTTGGTTAGTCCCAAAATCAAGGTCCCTATAATTCAGATAAGCAGTTCTTGGAGATTCTGCAGCATATGACTCCATTTCCTTGTACAGTTTCCTCATCCATGCTATCTTTTGGCTCGATATGCTCTCACTGTTATCACCCCAATTGACCAAGTACTGAATATTATACAAATTCCCCTTTCTATGAGGGAATGGAATTTCAGATTCTGAAATTTCTTCAATTTTTCCACCCAATGGCTCCAAAATCATCTGGGGTCTTTCTTCTTCTAAGAAGAGTTTCTCTACCATTTTCCACCCTTTTCTTGGAACTGGAGTCTTCACAAAATCAGATGTAGCTTTAAAATAATTCTTTTGTGTTGGAATACTCTTTTCTAGCAGAACTTCAAGTGATTCATTTGTTCTCCTGCCATAGAAATACAAGACTGATCCAATCCATGAAGATTCGCGACACTCCTTTTTAATGCAAGGCCTGTTACTACAGTCCACAACAGGCTCTTGGAAGCAATCTTTTTTCTCCAAATCAAATTCAGGGAACTTTTCCTTGAGCAATGGAATTAACTCATCAACTGGTCCAAGAAATAGTGCTTGAAAGAATATTTCAACATACTTGTCATTCCCTGTTCCATCATTTTGTATAACTACTCTGATAAGTAATTTATCAGGTAGTTGATGTGCGATGTTTTCCCATTTTTGGAGCAGATTTTGGTTACCCTATAACCTCCTATGGATCGTGAAAACAGTAATCTTTTCAGGAACACGAGCCAATTTTAGTTTCCATGCTAAAATGACACCAAAACTTGCTCCTCCACCTCCTCTTATCGCCCAAAACAAATCTTCGTTCATTTCCTCCCTGTCGAGAATATCTCCATTAACATCCATCACACGTGCGTCTACAACGTTATCAGCTGCTAGGCCAAATTTCCTCATCAATGTACCGATCCCACCACCACTGATGATTCCACCAGTGCCTATGCTGAAGCAGACACCGCCTGGAAATCCATGAACATTACTTTTCTTGGCAATTGCATAGTAAAGCTGGCCGAGGGTGGCCCCGGCTTGAACCCAAACTGTTTCTTCATTTAAATCAATCTTGATTTTGTTAAGATAGCTTAAATCAACCATAACAAAGGGGGATTCAGAGCGATAAGATATGCCTTCGTAGTCGTGGCCACCACTTTTGATCTTTATTTGTAGGCCTAACTTTTTAGCACAAAGAATAACAGGTTTGATTTCTGATTCTTCTCTAGGGGAAGCAATGAAAATGGGATGTGAAGAATTCAACCATCTGGGATTCTTTTGAGCATATTCTAGAATAGATGAATAAGTTGGAGAATTTGGGGTGTAAATGTTTTGTGTAATGTTGGTTTCAGAGTAATTAGAAAGACACTGGAGAAAATCTTCTTGTTGGGAGTAACATTTAGCCAGAAAGAGTGAAAAGAGTAAAACATAGAGAATTTGAAGGCTATCCATTTCTTTTCTTTGGAATTGCAAAAGCATAAGAGATCTTAGAGGGGAAAGAAGATGAATTTTCTTGTCTCTATCCCTTTCAAGTAATCCAATTTATAGAGATGAAGTTAATGTATTTTAATGTACTAAATTAGTTTCTGGATTACTTCAACAGTCTTAACTTTGGGTTTGACCCAAAGCTTTTAGTGTATTTGAATGTAATTTAGTTTCTGGATCCCTTTAATGTATTTCTATTCAATGTTGATTCATAAACTAGTTGGAAATTTAAAGGACTCAAATGGATCTAATTTTGATTCAATGTTGATCCATAAACCATTTGGAAATTTAAAGGACTCAAATGAATCTAAAATAATTCATTGTTTCAAAATGTTCAAAAATGATTTTCAATGGTAAAAAGTTGCCCGCATGTTTACACAAAACATCTCTTCAATATTTTGGTTCTAGGAATCTCTCCATTTTTTTTATGCACTGAATACGTCATTGCTTTATTGTAATTCAGTCCAGGAATCATAGAAAAATCACAATAATCGGAAAATAATCATACAAATTGTAAGTAACTGATATTTCATTTTAGTTACACTGATGTCAAACAGAGCGGAAGTTTTAACATTTGCACTGTCCAAAAATTATTTCTGAATGTGATATAATCAAGAGTTTTTCAGGTAGCATAGGGGAGATCTTTCTAGGACCAATGGTCTGCAAATATTAAGTAAAAACAAAGGGAAACATAAGAAAACTTATTGTTACTAAAAAGCACCAGATCTGTTGGATTTCTATATATCATGTTAAACAATAGCAGTGGGCTGGGCCTCTCGGCCAGATTTGCTATTGTTTAACTAAGATATTGTATATATGGTAGTATATTGTAATAAAAAGAATACCTTAATTAGTGTTATACACCTACCATAATTGTATAGTTAGAATTATGGTAGAATAAGGATTTAGAAGTAGAATAGGAAAATGATTTTTCCTATTATGGAAATATGTAACTTGTATATATAGCCTTTCAATTAATGAAAATAATCAAGGGGATTATTTCTATCATGGTATCAAGAGACTAGGTCTAAACAAAAGTTTTCTTCTCTCAAACTTTTGCCTCCTCTTTTTAACGAGAACCCCTCCCTCGGGTTTTCTCTCCAAATATCTAGTCTTCCGCTCTCAAAAGCCTCTCTTGAAATTATCCTCCTTCTTTGTTCTTTCAAAAATGTCTAAGAACAATTTTCACCACACCCTCACGGTTTCCAATATCAAGCTCGGTGTCCACTATTGTCCTTGAGATGGAAGCGTTCAATATACATTGGGCGGAGTTGTTTAAAATTCACGCTATCTCTTATCAAGTTCTTCATCACATAATTCCTCCAGCTAGACCCACTTCTTGCGGAGGATCTGGTATGGATTACACTTGATGCTCTGTTCTTACGGTGGATATCGCCACTATTTGATGGACCTTCTACATGTCTGATTATGGGCCGATACCACGGCTATGGCTGCATGGAATAGATTGCGTGACATATTCCAAGACAGCAACATTCGTATCGTTACACTCGGCAGAATTCTCTCTCGTTGAATGGGCGTATTTCCAGAAACGTTCTGCATATTGCAGAAACTAAAGGGTAGCGGATCAACTCAAATAACGTTGGCGCTTTGATAACAAATAATAATCGTCTAGTTCTCTGACGGTTGGTTCTTGTCTTTGGGCCTATAATGGTGTTGGCACTCTCGCCCGCCAAAGCAACCTCTTCCCAAATTCCATCAAGCCGCTCCATGCCCGTTGGAAGAAGCGGTTTGGCTAAAAAAGCGCTCACCTGAGCAAGTTCGATTGTCATGATGGCGTCCTCTCTGTCAAATCGAGTTTTTGTTAATAGTCGGGCCAAAAACCATAATAATGGTGGTGGCAAGAATAATCGCAAGAATAATAACAAAAGCGGGACAACGCCTTGAGTGGTAATGGTGGAGATTCCGTGGTCGAAAATATCGGTGGGTCCCGTCGATGAGCAATGACCCGCGCACCCCGTAGGCCCAGTGATGGGGCCCATGGCGATGGAAGCGATGGCTTGATGGGACCGTGGGCGGCGGCCAATACCAATGGCTCGGCGACGGCGAAATTCCGGTGACCGGATTGGTGGCGACAATCGAGCCCAATGCCGGTGATGATGGCGGCCGGCGATGGCCCAACGGGCGATGGTAGCGATTCTGGGCGAGTCGGCCACGGCCCGGAGTTCTTGGGCCCCGACCTCCATAAGCCCATCATGCAGGCCCTACTCGGCGATATCGAGGCGCGATAGCGTTGGGATTAACTGGCCGGACAAAATTGGTATATGGACACCAGGGCCACTACTCGCATGACTTGAGCTCGGTACTCTCTCGTCTTATTCCCAATTTGAGCACCTCGGGAGATAATTGTTGGTAATGGCGATTATTCCAATTTTAGGGGTATGGTCGAGAAAACATTATCTCCTCTAATCCACCACTCTTGAAAAATACTTTACATGGTCCTAAATTGATTAAAAATTTAGTGTGCATCAAAAATTCACAAATGACAATTCTGTTACGGTAGATTTGATCCTTTCCGGTTTCTCTGTGAAGGATTTCAAGGCGGGGAGTCATCTCATGAGGTGTGATAGTAGGGGATCTGTATCCCTATCATGCCCGGTTTCGATCCAGTGAGTCGACCTTGCCGTGACTTTGCGACCCTGCTCCTTCCATGTGGCATGCTAAATGGTCATCAAGGGATCTTCTATTTTATCAACTTTAAATAAAAATAGCTTTATTTCTTGTAAGGGTACAAGTCGTACTCCAATTTGTCAGTCTTGTTCATTAGGAAAAATTGTTAAGTTGCCATTTGTAGACTACAATTCCCATACTTCTATGCCATTTGACATTATTCATAGCGACTTATGGACATCTCACTGTTCTTAGTTCAATGGGTCATCGATATTATGTTCTCTTTTTAGATGATTATTCTAGATTTTTGTGGGCGTTTCCAATTGCGAATAAATCACAAGTGTTTTCCGTCTTCATAAAATTTAGGCGTTCATTCGTACTCGATTGAAAAGAGAAATAAAAAATATTCAATGTGATAATGGGAAAAAGTATGACAATAGGAGTTTAGAGTTTTGTGCTACTCAAGGATAAATTTTCGTTTTTCATGTCCTCGTACATCTTCACAAAATGAAAGCGAGCATAAATTACCGTTCCATAAATAACATTGTCAAGAACTCTCCTAATACATGCCTCCGTACCTCCATATTATTGGCATCATGCTCTACAAATGACCACATATCTTCTTAACATAATTCCTTCTAAGAGTCCATATTCACTCCCTAAAAGTCTATATAATAAGAACCCTTCTTATTCCCACCTTTGAATTTTGGGTGCTTATGTTATCCGTTATTCCCATCCACCCTGATTAACAAACTTGAGGCTCAGTGCTGCAGTGTGTGTTTTTGGGTTATCAGTCAAATCATCGTGGTTATAAGTGTTTGATTTATCCTCGAAAATCATAATCAATCGCCATGTCATTTTTGATGAAACTCGATTCCCGTTGCAAAGATTCATACTCCGAACCTAAGTCATATAATTTTTGGATGACCAAATATCTCAAGTATATTATTCGGAATTTTGGACATCTCGTACCCAAAATCCTCCGGCCAGACCTTGCCGGCAGCCTGTTTAACAATCTTGCGCGCGGTCTGATGCTCTTTGGGCAGTTCCGGCTATTGGGCGGTCAATTGGTGCAGGAGGTCGAGCGAATCGACTATGCCCGATTTGGGCCCAATGCGCTGCTCTTTGGCGGTCGAGTCAGAGAGCCAGAAATTTTCCTCAATTCTTCCTCGGTATGGAGACCAGGTCACTCGTAGTCGTGGGGTATTTTACACCTAAAGACATTTTAATTTACATTACGATGTCTCTAAATCCCGCTTGCCCACATAATCCCGGTATACATTAAATGACCACTAATTGGAAAATTGCTATGGTGATGAATATAATGCTCTTTATTGGATAATAAGGCGTGGGAGTTAGTGCCGACAGTCCATATGGTATTAATATTATCGTGTCTATGTGGATTTTTGCTCGCATAAGGAGAATTCGAGATGGGTCCTTTGCTCTCGACGCAAGGCGCGACTTGTTGGTGATGGTAAGACTCAGCATGAGGTTGGAATTGATTGTGGTGAGACGTTTAGTCCGATGGTCAAAGCGAAGCTACCGATTCACGCGTGCTTAACCCAACGGCTCTTTCAAAGACTTGGCCAATTCATCAGTTGGATGTCAAGAATGCTTTCTACGGTGATCTCGAGAAGCTTGATCTATATCGTCAGCCTTTGGGTTTGAGGATCAAACCGTCCTCATCATGTATGTTTGTTGAAAAGAAGTCCTTATAGGCTTAGCGGTCTCAGGGGCACAGTACCACGAGGTTTCAAACTTTGTTTCAACTATTAGGTTCACTCATGTGGTCGGACAATTCCTTGTTCATCTACGCAGTGGTTCATCCTTGGCCTATATTCTTGTATGTGGATGATATCATCTTGTTGCCTCCTCGATGTTTTTGGCGATCTATCGCTAGCGTATGCTCGATTCTGAATTTGCTATGAAAGACTTGGGGCCCTTGAGTTACTTTTTGGGAAACCGTCCTCATCATGTATGTTTGTTGAAGAAGTCCTTATATGGGCTTGAGTCTCGAGGGCACTGGTACCACGAGGTTTCTTGACTTTGTTTCAACTATTGGGTTCACTTTCAGTGGTCGGACAATTCCTTGTTCATCTACCGCCGTAGTTCATCCTTGGCCTATATTACATTGTATGTGGATGATATCATCTTATTGCCTCCTCCGATGCTTTTGCGCTCTATCATGGCCATGCTCGATTACGTGCTATGAAAGACTTGGGGCCCCAGATTCTTTGCAGGAATTCTTTGTCAAACGTCATTCCCAGTGTGTTGTTCTGTCTCAACGGAAGTATCTTCTTTGAGATCATCGAGAAGGCTGAGATGTCATCCTGTAAATCCACTTTCCCGCCTTGATTGATGCAAACCAAGCTAAGTGCGCGACGGAGTGCACCATCTGAGGACCCAGGCCGTATCGCGATCTTGCGAGGCTCTCCGATTATCTTACCTTTACCAGGCCGGATATTAATATGCGGTTCGGTGTGTTTATTCATGCATGACCCCGAGTTGAACACATAGATATGCAATAAAGCGCATCATTCGGTATATTCAGGGACACTACTATAGGTTGCACTTGTATCGCTACTACAACACGCTCTCTGTCTCCTGCAGATCTTTGGCCAGGGTGGTTGTCCAGGCACCAGACGGTCGACTTACAGCTCTTGTATGTTCCTTGGCAACAACTTGGTCTCATGGTCGGCAAAGCGTCGGCAACTCTGTCCTTTCAAGTCTGGCGAATATCGAGGGTAGCAAATGTGGTCTCCAGAATCATGTTGGCTACATAATTTGCTTTTGGAGCTTCATTGTCCCATTCGAAGCAGCAACCTTGGTATATTGCGATAACATTAGTGCCATCTACTTTTCAGGTAACAGATTCAACACCACGCGCCAAACATATCGAAATGGACATTCACTTTGTCAGTGAAGGTTACCAAAGGTCAAGTTCGGCGTATGCCATGTCGATCTACGTTATCAAATTATGGAACATATTTACAAAGGGTCTACCAGCGGTTCTCTTTGAAGATTTTAGGGGGCAGTCTCGTGTTAAAGCCGTCAGCTATGACTGAAGTGTGTTAAACAATAGCGATGAAGGCTGGGCCTCTCGGCGGATTTATATTGTTTTAACTAAGATATTGTATATATGGTAGTATACTGTAATAAAAAGGATACCTTAATTAGTGTTATACACCTACCATAATTGTATAGTTAGAATTATGGTAGAATAAGGATTTAGAAGTAGAATAGGAAAATGATTTTTCCTATTATGGAAATATGTAACTTGTATACATAGCCTTTCAATTAATGAAAATAATCAAGGGGATTATTTCTATCATATCAAACCGGTGATAACTTGCAGCAGTAATTCACCGAAACTAGTTATTACTATAACCACTGATGAGAGCGTAATTAGGCAACATAACGATCACACAATGTATTGCAAGTTGTAGAAATGAGGATATGACACATGTTTTGTTTTCTGATCACCATACATGTAAAGTACATTCAGACTCTAGAGGGGGGATGGAGCCAGGTTTTCAACTTAACTCAAAAAAATTTACACTAGAAAAGAAATATACGTTTGAAGTATTACTATTATTTCAACAAATATTAAATTCTCAACACATAATTTAAAAAGTACAATGAATTCAACGCAAGAACATCAGGTTGAACTCGTCAAGTTCAAATTTTCCATACTCTGAGCACATTTGTACTCACTATTGCCTTCGTGAACACATTTGCAAAAAAGTTCATGTCAGAATAACTCTAATTCTGGTGGGATGTAATCACTTGGCCATGCTTCTTCAACAAATTTGTTAGTCCTGATCTAGTAAAAGGTGGAATGCTTTGTTGGTATCTGAAAAAATTGTCTGGATCTACCATGCTCTTCACTTTAGCCAACCTCTCAAAGTTGCCTTTGAAATATTTTTCGCCCCACATTTTGGCCTTGGAATAACTATAGTCTTCTTTGTTGGTCCCAAAATCAAGATCCCTGTAATTCATATAGGCAGTCCTAGGAGAATTGGCAACAAATGGTTCCATTTCCCTGTAAAATTTCCTCATCCATTCTATCTTTTTGCTCGATATGTTCTCGCTGTTGTCGTCCCAATTCACTATGTGCTGAATATTGTACAAATTTCCCTTTCTATGAGGGAAAGGAAGTTCAGATTCTGAAAATTCATCCAGCCTTCCACCTAATGGATCTAATATTATCATAGGTCTTTCCTCTTCAAGAAATAATCTTTCTATCATTTTCCAACCCTTTTCTGGAATCAGAGTCTTCACAAAATCAGATGTACCCTTGAAGTAATTCTTATATTCAGGAACACTGTTATCCAAAAGGACATCAAGTGATTCATCCACTCTTTTATTGTACAAAAACAATACAGATCCAATCCAGGGAAGTTCATAACATTCTTTCTTCAAGCAAGGTCTCTCAGTGCAATTTATTACTGGTTCTTGGAAAAAGTCTTTGTGCTCCAAATTGAATTCAGGAAAGTTTTTGTTGACAATTGGAATTAACTCATTAACTGTCCCAAGAAATAGTCCTTCAAATGTGACTTTGACCTTCTTTTCTTTTCCTACGCCATCATTTTGCATAATCATTCTAAGGAAGAACACTTTAGGCAGTAAATAAGCTGTATGTTGCCATTGCTGAAGCAGATTTATAGTATTTTCCCCGAGCATCCGATGAACCCTGAAAACAGAAACCATCTCAGGGACATGAACTAACTTGAGTTTCCAAGCAAGAATGATCCCAAAACTTGATCCTCCACCTCCTCTTATGGCCCAAAAAAAGTCTTCTCCCATTGATTTTCTGTCTAAAATTCTTCCGTTAGCATCCATAACACGAGCGTCGACAACATTATCTGCTGCAAGCCCAAATTTCCTCATCAAAGAACCTAGTCCTCCACCACTAATTAGCCCACCACTGCCAGTAGTATAACATATGCCTCCTGGAAATGCATGTACTTTGCTTTTCTTGGAAATTTCATAGTATAATTGTCCCAATGTTGCTCCAGCTTGAATCCAGGAAATTTCTTCCTCTAAATCAATGTTGATTTCATCAAGATTACTCATATCAATAATGATAAACGATGATTCAGCGTGAAAAGAGAGACCTTCATAGTCATGACCACCACCTAAAACTCTAATTTGCAGGTCAAACTTCTTGCTGCAAAGAATTACAGATCTAAGTTCAGTTTCTATACGAGGGGCTATAATGAATAGTGGATGTGCAGATGAAGAATTCAACCATCTTGGATTTTTTTGGGCATGTTCGATAATAGATGAATATGTTGGTGATATTGGAGCATACACAAGTGTTCCTGTGATGTTACTTATGGAGAATTGACTAGAAATACAGTGGAGAAAGGTGTATTTGGCGTAACATTTTAACAAAAAGAATGACAATAGAAGAATAAGCTGATGTTGAAGGTTCCCCATTCCTCTTCTTTGCAATGATAAGTGTAGCTGAAGAATAAGAGGTAATAAGAAAGTACACTCAAAAAGTCAAAAGTAGAACAGATGAAGAGGGACTTTTGCAGCAAAATGACAAAGACTGAGGGTGTGTTTGATATAGAGGCAATATTTTCAAAATTTTCTATATACTATTGGTCAAAATATTTTTTCTAAAATACAAGTTACTTGAAAATTAGAAAAATGATATTTTTTTGTGGAAATAGAAAAAAAACAAATTTTATAAGTAACATGTTATGTTGATTGTCTTCTCCATTATCCACCGCCACTCCTGCACCTCCCTCCCCCACTCCATTCCCTCTCACCCCACCCCTCCCAACTTCATCCCCACCCCTCATCAGGGTCGGCCAGAGGGTCAAACCACTCAAGCGAGAGCTTTAGGCTCCTAAATTTTAGGGGCTCCAATTTTATTTTATTCGGTGTTCGGTATCTATATTAAATTTTTTTATTAATTCGATTTCAAGACACGCAAGACAGATTAATGAGGGAAGCGATCTCTAGCAAGATTTTTTTCATTCTGAGGCTTGAATTAGGAGTGCTTATCAAGTGATCCGTTTCGGTTTTGAATGTTAGCAATTCGGCTTATTGGTTATCAATTTATAGATATGCTAAACCGTTACAGAACGATTTCAAATAAAAATATAAATGATTTTTTATAGAAAAATAAGTCTGCCATTAAACTCTGGCTTTAGGCATCTAATTAAGCCGCCCTGCCCCTCATCCCATCCGCCCCTACCATTCCACCATATATACATATTTTTGAGACTGCAATGAGAGGAAATTGTTCAACTTATATGTGAAGTTGAAGCAAGTATTCCACGAGAAAAAACGGCGTGGACCATGATTGAGATTGCACAGAGTGGAGATTGGTGGATATGATGCTTTATAATTTGGTAACCCCACAAAAATCTCTATTATATAAAAATATATTATTTTAAAAAAAAATATTAAACTAAAAATAAATTGGTAACTTGTCAGGTTTGGACTAGAGATGGCAGTGTATCCTGGATCCGGTCCGGATCAGGTGGATCTAGATCCATTTTATAGCTACTCGGTCTTTTCATGACGTTATTTACTTAATTTGTTTCATCGTCTTTATTTTCTTATGATGCTAAAACTTCGTTCAGTATTTTGGACGAATGGTGTCATGTTTGTGTAAGTTGATTGAATGAACTCAATCATTTTTTTCAATCAGATTGGATTTGATTTTGTCAAAAAAGTTTCAACCGATGGGAATATTATTCAAGACAAAAAATTTTACATGTGAATCCAGATCCGATCCATGGACCCGGTAGATCCGAATTTGGATCGGATTTTTATGGACCCGATAGATTCGAATCTGAATTCAGATATGAAAAACGAATCTGGATCTAGATCTAGTAGGATTCGGTTTTCATCCCTAGTCTTTGGACTAACATTATTTAGCTTCACGATTTCTAACTTATTCAGGGAATTAAATATAGAATAGGGACAAGAGGGGCAGATAGAATTAGTGGACACGCTCCAATTATTGATTCAGATTTTTTTAAAAAAAGTTCAATCATGGCAGTCTGCAATTTCTAATTTGATTTGCGCATCCTATCATTTTATTTTTTTACAGTTTAATTCGTATATTCTGAGCAACAATTTCTTGATATTTTTAGGTGCACACTTCATTTATGCTCCTTGAGGTTGAAATTTCTTGTGAGCATAAAGTGTGAGTTCATTTTTTTCTTTTATTATCTATTACAGATTTGTGGTGTGACCTTTTTTCGAATTTCGCGAATAGCAAAAACTTAGTGCACCGGACTTTATTTTTTTTATGATCTATTAGACATAAATAGACTCTGCACACATCTACATCTTTTCATATCTATATTTGTTTATTATTTTAATGTCAAATTTAAAATTTAATATGGAATTGAACTTTAATAAGTTCAGATAGAATATGACAATTTGACTGGTCATTCTTCATGCATAGCACTCCAGATTGCAATCTCATCAACGAGAAGTCACTTTTACAACTACTAATTGGGCTACAACCATTGGGAAGGTTATCTATTGCCTCGTAATTCTGCAACTGAACATCAGAATTTAAACTAGTAAGCTTTGGAAAATAAGGTGCGAAAGTATAAGGGGGTGAATTGTAAGTTTTTCTTTTCCTAGTCGATTGACTTAGATCAGTAGTCGATTTTGACGAAGTAAATGCAGAAGTAAATAACTATAAGTAAATGACATGCGATGTTTTATACTGGTTCAAATTCGATGTAAATCTCAATCTAGTACCTTTGGGTTGCAAGAGTGTTTACTGCAGCTCTTTTTGTAAATAGAATTCGGTACAATGGAGTTTTGAATGTAGCTCATATGTCTACACTCAAACACTCTTTATTTTTTGATACAATGTCTCATCAACTATGTTATATCTCTCATCTCTTTTTTCTTACACAGTAAATAACTAAGTAGAGCAGAGAGCTTGAGAAGTTGAGGCAAAGGTATATGTTCTTCGTTTTTGGAGACTCTTTATATAGCCTTGAAAGTAGTCGTTAGGCTCTTTATGCAGGGATGACAACCCAAGAGAGTTGATCCTTGGAAAAAGGAATTAGTGATCATAATTCCAAGAATAAGGTTAGAGCTTTCAATGATGACTTGATATTCCTTGACGAGCTTTTCTTGTGCGAATAGATCTTGTCCGGTTGATTTGAATAACTTCAAATCTTGGTGCGACTTTCCTTTTAATCTGTCTGTTGGTGACCCGTATGATGGAATCATAATGGAACCAAGATGAGGAGTATAGGAAGTGTTTCGAAAACTAATCAAGTCATAAGAAGAGTCTTAATATAGGAAGTGTTTCGAAAACAAATCAAGTCATAAGGAGAGTCTTTGGGTAAAGTATAGTAGGAAGTTACTCTACGGAGCATGTTTTCAAGTGAGTTTGCATTAGGTCTCACTTAAAGAGGGTATATGCGACAATCTATAAAGAATTTAAGAAAATTTAAAACATGAAAGTTGTAGCAATTTGAAATACCTTTCCAACGATATATGGTGGAGGCCGAAAGAGCTCTGTACAAAGAGTTATGCACATTATACTAAAGAGTTATTTATGATGCTCGTTCACCGGTTCTCTATGCGAGCATGTTGACGTCCCAGGGCCATGTTGCATTTTTTCAGGAAGTGATGTGAGAGTCATCATGTACATGACAACATGCCTACTCAGGCAGCGCACACTTTTGGGCACGCGGCGCGTCCTTCTTGACGTGTGACCCCTACAACCTTATTAAGTGCGCTTTTCCTATTTTTCATCCTATTCTTCACTTATTCAAATCCTAGCACAAATTTTATCTCCTCTCATCATCCTCCCACATCAAGGTAAGTCTTTCCCATATATTCCTAAGTAATTCTAACCTTTATACATCGATTCCTAACAAGATTAAACCTTGGGAATTCATAGATTCTTGCTTGAATCTTCATCTTGGACAAGGGAACCCTAGAATCCAAAATTTCAAGATTTGAATATAAAAAGGTAAGATCTTCATCCTACACTCGAATATATTTATACAATTGGTGTTAGAGTCTATAAGTTCTTGAATTATAATTGGGGAATATGATGGGTGTGATAGAAAAGCATCGGCAATTATATGTTTAGGTTATTGATTGTTGATTAAGAGTGGTGTTTATCTTATGGGAAATTGGGTGTAGAAATACCATTAATAAGGGCTATAAAGCTTTATGCCCATAAGGAGTTTGATAAAATGCCTCAGTGACCAAAATATGAGTTATAGTGCTAATATTAGTTCCTTTTGATATATATTGCTATAAATCATCATTAAAAGAGGTAACGAACGTTGTGATACACTTAAAAGGCAAGAGTTGAGGTATGTAAGACTAAAACAGTATGTTCTCTACGGACGGTCTATGAACGCGTAGATGGATAATGAAGGTTAACCTTTGGATGGACTATTACACGCACATGTAAGATAAGGGTTGTCTAAGGACGGTCCATGTGTACGCATAGTCCGACCCAAATATTATGAGCTGTGTGGATGATATGTTTTGCTACGCATACGTGCTACCAAATAGTAATGTTGTAGTGTGCCTTACGGATAGTCTACCTTGCAACGCGTAAGATCCACTTTATATTCTATCATTGGGCCAATGCCCCACATATAATTACAGTTAAACAGATGTTTCAGATACAGAACATGAAGTACTCATAACTTCACTTCTCTTGTTCATTTTAGTTATCAGTTACAGTTTCAGTATTTATTACCTGTTTATTTATTTGGGCTGACCTTTCCCGAGCATCCCACTTACAATTCTTTCTTTTAGTTGTTTTACATACCAGTACAATTCAAATGTGCTGACGTCCCTTTTTACCGGGGTCTGCATCTTGTGATACAGGTAACAATTTACAAGTTTATGATTATGCTTGCTAGGATTGACGTATCAGATGAGTCAGAGAGCCCCAATCTTTCGGGGTGTATCTTATTTACAATTTTTAGCTATTGCAGACAGTCAGGTATGCTGGGGGCCTTGTCCTGGTGAACTGTTAGCATTTTAGTACTCATCAGAGACTTCATAGACTAAAGTAGTAGTTAGACAGAGTTTATCAGAGTTTTATGGTTGCCGTGTTGGCACTTTTACTATATTCAGACTTAGTTCAGTATTTTATACACTTAATGATTATTCAGTCAGACTTTCAGTAGATCAACATGTGTTAGTCTTATTTCCACATTTAGTATACTTTTATCACATATTGATTCAGCCAGCAAGTTGGTTCGCTCGGTCACATGCAATCAGGCACCGGGTATCGTGTTACGTCTAGTCTCAGGTTAGGGGCGTGACAAAGCTTAGTATTGGAGCACTAGGTTTAAGTGTCCTAGGGAGTCTATGAAATCGTGTCTAGTAGAGTCCTACTTGTGGATATATAGCGCGTCACACTTATAATTGGGAGGCTACAGAGAATTTAGGGAAAGTTACCATTCTTTCTAATCTAGATCGTGCCATGAAGATTAGAGCAATAAGTAACCTTCTTTTCTTATCGAATTCTAGACATATCAAACGTGCAAGCGACAAGCAGATAATTCACAGTCCAAGTGAGGGTGATTACACATTGAGTTATAATTGTGGAGTGCATGTTGTTAACAGAAGAGACTTGAAGTGATATTAAAAGTGTGACAAACTGCATAGTTACTACAGACTATGCATAACCCTTATCAGAAAGTACAAAAGCAGGTATCATGTGTTACAACTATCAGTTTACCTCAGATACCAGTTATGAAGTCTTTCAGTTAATAGGGCTATGGTTATTCAGTACGCCATTATTCAGTTATTTAGTTATCAAATTTCCAATTTTCAGTGTATCCAGATTCTTGGGACTTGTGAGTATATACATTGATGCAATTGGGTGCTGAAAGAAAGTATAAGCAACAATGACTATAGAGAAATCTACGTATGTTCTAAGTCTGGGTTAAGGGCCAAGACTCATCGAATGGCGCATGAAGTAAATTATCAGATAGTGGTACACTCTAAAGGACAAGTTGGTGGATGATAGTATATACATATGTTCTATACAATATACAGTGAAAATTGGCCTAACACGTGGCAAGGTTCGGGTGTGAGTTTGAGATAGATGGTTGAGTGCTGAGCTAGATTCAAGGGACACCGTGATGAGGCAGCAGTTTGGGAGAGTCCGGATACAGCCAAATCGATTGACACCGGGTGAATCACCGAAGGCGTCTGGTGCATATCCGTTTCGGATATGGCGTCAGCTGTTACTTCTTGTTCATTAAGAGACCTTAATTAGCATTTATGCCATTTAATTATAAAGAGATTCTCGGGCATCAATGCCCTACTTTCATGACTATAAAATGAGCCCAACTTTTATGTTGGAAGGGGGCATCCAATTCTCATTACTCACACTTGTACACTCAATCTTATTAAGAATATACTCATTTGCTATCATTTTTGGTTCGTAACCGAAGGCCCGGACCAATCTTGCTGAGAGGATCCATTCAAGTTTACAACATTTCAAGCTAACTTTCTTACTTATTTCTTTAATTTGCTTATTATTTATTACATGATTATTATCTTGCATTACAAATAAATACATGTATCCTTAAAACTACTTACAAATTTAACTGTACCTCTTATGGGGTAAACAGTTTGGCGTCCACCGTGGGACTAAGAATAATTGGGTGATTTGTTCAGATTTTACACATTTCTTTTAAGATCTTGTGAATAAGTTAAAAACTATACTTTGGCAAGATGAGTCAAGTTGGTCTTATCAATAGCAACCAGTGGCAACAACAACAATAACATCAATAACAATGACAACCCCAACATCAATATTAACAACGACAATGCCTCACTCGTTGACCTGATAAATGGCGAACCTCAGATTTTTTTTTGATTTTACACTGGGCATCTAGAAGAAGCAGTGAGAAAATACCAAATGATGATGAAGAAGCAGATGACAGAGTGCAGATACCTGGGTTGGATTTGGCTCGAATCTTGAGCATGCTAGAGAAACATCAGGAGGTAATTACTCAGTTGCAGAAGAAGAGCAGCAGAGAAAGTGTGGCATATGAAACTTGTCCAGTCCGTAATTTAGATCCATGCCGGGAGGAAGATCGAGTTGGTGAAAATGGCAATAGATCGGGGACTAATAAGCCTTCGGAGGTCTTGAAACTGCTCGAAGCCTTGACCAAGCGTATGTATACTAATGAAAAGAGGGTTGACACCTTCAATTCTCGAGTAGATCAGATCCCGGGAGTGCCTCCGATCCTTAAGGGACCAGACTCCAAGAGATACATTCAATTCCATTCCCGCCAAGTGCGGCTCCGAGATACATTCAGTTTCCATTCCCTCCAAGTGTGGCTCCGAAGCTGATACCAAAGAGGTTTAAAATGCCAGATCTCCCGAAGTACGATAGAACTACGGATTCACATGAGCACGTGACATCGTAAACTTATGCGATAAAGGACAACAACATGCATCCAGATGAGATATAATCGGTCTTGCTGAAGAAGTTCGGTGAAACATTATCTAAAAGAGGAAATGACCCGGTATTTTTTACTACGCGAACACTCTATTAATTTATTTAAAATACCCGCAGATGCGTTTATGAAGGCACATGCTGGGGCAAGAAAGGTCCAAGCAAAGAAAGCAGACATATTCAAAATTGCTCAAAAAGATACGGAGTTGTTGCGAGCGTTCATGACTAGGTTTCAAAAGGAACGGATGCTCCCCCTTCGGTTTTTCTCTTAGTTCCTCCACATTTTTCTCGCCAAATGGGATGGAAACAACATTCCCCAAATGTCCTTCTAGTAACTTGGCTTGTTCTTCGTCTCCCTCGCTCAATCTGCTCCTACCATTAACCACAATTCCCAACTTGAAGTTCTTGTTAGTAGTACTCTTTGTAATTTCCATAGTACCACTGGCTATAGTTTTCCATAGGAAAGCGCTGAATGTTTCAAGTTTAGTAAATTTTGTGTTGTTATCACAATTGACTAGTGATTGAGGCGGTTGATTTCTTCAGCCTTGACATAGTAAATTTTACTTATAACTTGATCATCATGATCAATATTATTTGTGGTTTCTTGTTTAAGGGCTGAGATAGGTAAATACATGCTATCAATTGAGGGATCCGTGGAAAAAGAAAGGATCTTCGGAAAGATGGGAGCTGAGAGATTGGTTTGGATTGAGCTAACTCAGCCCATGATACAAGAAACATGTTGGCAGAGTAAGCATCAGCAACTCTATGATCAAATGTACAAGCAACCACTACTCCTCCACATTTGAGTTCTGTAACCTGCAATGGATTAAACATTGTATCAATAGTTGTGCAAAGTTATTATATATACTTAATTAGTAACCGATCACAGGTTACTAACTAGAACATATTAAAATATATTGATAGTGTAAAAATGATTTTGATTATTATTATATATAAACTAAATAAGATGCAAGTAAAATATTGATTTTCATTCAACTTTAAAACGCTATAGTAAAGTATCAAAGTTCAGAGGAGTACGTTGAGTTGACCTATCAGGAAAAAAAAATGAATACGCTACGTCTATTGTTTTTTTAAATTATTGATACTGGCTTAGAGTGAGAACTCATCCATTAGTATCAATATATTGAACTCTTTTATATGGTTAGCTCGTGTAAATTTAGGTTGACTAAAATCGTTGAACTTCACTAAAATTAGATGTTGTTTTTAACGTCTAGGTTATAACTAATTTGATCATAAATAAGTTTAGACGTATATTCTATCGATTCTAGAAACCACTGGAATTATTTTCACTTTCGTTTTAAATTGAATGTTCAAATTTCTTTCTGATTCATGCCAAAATAATATCTCCATTCAAAATAAATTAAAACATATAATTATCCCTGCAAAATATTACATGAGATCTAGTTTTATTTTGTTCTGTACAATTGTTCAGGAAATTTCTTTCCTTAGACTACAAAATATTCGAATTAGTGCATTTGATTCGAAATGGGGGTCATACAAAATAGGAGTATATCATTAGGTACTTCTTTCATGTTAACTTTTTTTTTTTTTTTCACTTTTCTTAATTATCAAAAGACACAAAGAACTAGGTAAACTTTTTTATTTTACTTTATTTATCATGAGTTCGACTGATCATGGAAAACTTATCCACTGAAGGCAAAAATTGCTCAGTATTTAATTGAACGTATACTTTAAAATTTTTGTTTGTACCAATATAATGTCTGCTTTCCTAAAAGGTGAACCTTTCAAATACTAGTAGTAATTACAATACTCACAGCAGGGTAATATATATGAACTAAGTGTTATTCTTCATTCACTTTCTGCCATTTTATAAAACATGAACTAAAAGAATGAAAAGACTCACAGAAAGGCTCCACTTGATGTATAAACAAAGAGTATAATTCAGCTTTGCGATTCTTCTCTTAAAAACATTTTTCGTCTTGAAAAAAAATACTCCCTCAGTCCCATTTTATATTAAGGTGGTTGACTCGGCAGAAAGTTTTAAAAAAAATGAAACTTTTGAAATTTGTTATCTAAACTAAGACATTGAGAAATGTGTGGTTACAAATTATTTCATTAAGAGTAAATTGAGAAATTTAAAATTATATTATTACCAAATATAAAAATATGTCATTCTTTTTAAAACTGAGTAAAAAGGAAAGAATATGATATAAATTGGGACGAAGGGAGTACACTTTTCAGTTTCAAATAGAGGAGGTACAATGTTTCTGTTAGGGGTGAGCGGGTCCGGGTACCCTAACTTTTTTGAACTACCCGGACCCTACCCAGTAAAAGATCGGTTCCTAAATTTACTACCCGAAACCTACCCGTAGCAATCATTACCCAGAACCTACCCGGACCCGCAGGGTCCGGGTAGGTTCCCGGGTACCCGAAATCGGTGTTTCTTTGTGCAAAATAATGCCTTCATATAACAGCTTTGGTTTAGGAATAAACTCATACTGAAAGCCAGTGCCACAAAACCCATAAAAAATCCTTTCGGAGCAAATATCCCAAGAATTTGCTTTGATTTTCGTTTCAACTTTCTTTTTCAATAATTTAAATGAGTACATAGTTTTAAAAATTCAGTTTTTCAGTTTTCTACCGCTTTTGACTTTTTCTCTGCTTATGATTGTCACTTTGTCTTATTTAATTTATTTCTTGATGGTGAAAGTGACTCTTCTGCATTTGGTTTTTTCCCCTTAAATGGTGTACTTTAGTATGACTTTTTTTTTTATTAACTAAAAAATAATGAAATTTAAAAAGTAAAAATATTTAATATTTTATAGGTTTCGGGTATCGGTTCCGGGCCCGGATATCCTGTCTCTATTTGCCGGAATCGAAACCGGACCCGACATTGATCGGTTTCTAATTTTACTACCCGAAACCTACCCGTTATTATAATATATCTACCCGGAACCTACCCGTTAGTGTCGGTTCCGATCGGGTATCTGGGTACTCTGTACCCGTGCTCACCCCTAGTTTCTGTTATGCATAGTTTTTGCATGGCTAACTAAGACGACTTTATTATACCTAAAACCTGTCGGCAATTGTTAATTACTCCTCTAATTGAGCTTAGAAATCGAGGAACTGCGCGGGCCTTCAAGTTTAGGTGCACAGATGTATATTTTGGGACAACATAAGTACGTGTCCTTTATACGGATTATTAGGGGTGGGTATAAAAACTGGTGAATAAAAAAAATGAATCGAACCGGCGGTTCGGTTCAGTTTAAATTTGGTAAGAAAAAACTAAAAAAAAATAGTTCTTTAAAAAACTGAATCTATCAGGGTTAAATGATTCGGTTCGCTTCTTTAGTATTGATGATGAACCGAACCAAAAAATTGGGGGTAAATTTGTAATTAATCATAGCTAGTATAAATTAAAATTGAGAGCTTGCCCTAAATCGTTTTGGATGTGCTACTGCCGACTGTCTACTAGGCTACTGCTATCAGAGCTCAAAGAGGAAAACCAAATCTTTTTTTTTATTTTAGGCTATTGCTATCTTTTGAATCATAGCCATTGAAGTCAATCGATAAAGCTTTTATAGAAGTCGAATGCGGCATGAACTTAATTAACATATCACGGAAGCATTGGCATAAAATGTAGGGAGAGAAAGTAGTTGTAAATTGGTGCAACTTTAAATGGTCATAATTTTGTGTTCGGATGTCCGTTTTACCCGATTTTTTTTATTTTGCTTATTTTTTTGAGACGTGGCCGGTCAAACATCCGCAAGGCAGTTTGGCGCTGCCAATTTTTAGAAAAACGACAATTTTCTAATCAATTTGTGTTTTCCCCCAATTCGATTTCTAATTCTCCCTTTTCTTTAGTAAAGATCTCATGATATACAATAGATTTCAACGTCAAAATTTCGTGGTAATGTAGGTGTGAATGTCAATTTAAGTGTTGGAAATTCAATTTTTTAAAAAAAAAAATCCCAACCCGTTAATTTTATTTCAGGGTTGGACTTTTATTTTTTGAGGAAGTAAAATTTAATTTGGAGTTTTTACATGTTTTAAGAATATATGTGATGCAGATTTTATATTTTTGGACTTTAAATTATTTTTTTTGGACTTTATATTTGTTGATTATGATACACTTGAATGGAAAAAACCGATATAAATCGATACGTTCGGCGATATAAACCGATATGTTCGTATTTTTTTAAAAAAATTGATTCAGTTTTTTAAAATAAAAACCGAATTTTATTCGGTTCATACTTTTTTGATACAAAATCGAACCGAACCGATATACGCCCACCCCTAGAACCAGTTAAATATGAAGAAAAAACTTATCTTTGAAATTTAATTAAGGTTATTGGAAAGTCTGTAAATTTCAAGGCTTAACCTGTTATGGTAATATGAACCTCAAAACTAGGTTTCGGTTGATTAAGCAAAGTAAAAAAGTTTTAAATTAATGCGTGCTTAAGAAAGTAAATAAAGAATGAAAAAATGAAGCAGAATTACAGAAGGGAAATTCACTCATTTTCTTTCGGACTGAAACCAGTCCGGATACAAAGGATACTAACCGGGCCCAAAAGTGACCCGAGAACAGAATTTAAAACTGAAATAAAAATACGCATGAAATGTTACGACCTATCCGCTCCATAGTATATCGGGGGGGGGGGGTGTTTCAAGTGTTGCTAACAAAACAAGAGTTCTAAAAAAGATCAGTTTAGGAGGAGGAGGGGGGGTTATCAGCCTCTACGTCTGAATCCTCTCTGTATCCATGAAGTGCTTCTAAGAACAACTCGGCATCAGTCAGATCAATTTCTACGTCCAGAATTTCTGAAGCAATATCGAATCCCTATTTGCTTGCTTTCTAAAGAGCATCCACCCGACTCTTCAAAATGGTCGTCTCGTCGGAGTTTCCACCTCTGACATTTGGCTTGGAGCTCAATGATGGTATGCCCGGAAGCATGGAGCTGCACCTGGGCACCAGCTAAGTCGGCAGCAAGCTGGTTATTCATCCCTGAAGGATTGTATATGTGGTGGTCAGGACTTGAAGAGAATTCTCTCGGTCCTTTAGAGAGTCAAATGCGTCTAGAAAACGTAGCCGTAGTGAAGCTTGAAGAGAGCTAGAATCCCTAAGATCAACATGTAGGATTTCGATTTATGCCCTGAGGTGTTGAATCTCATCCTTCAGCTTCTTTTCCTCATCAGAAAGGTCGATTGCTTTCGCCAAATCCACAGTGGATAGAGAAAAGACGTGACCCTGAATGAAGGGATTGAGGTCGGTAAAAAAGAGCAAAATTGTGGAAAATTGAAGGAAAGGAAGAAATATTCTACCTGTAAGAATAAGGTTGCAAGATGAGCGATAGAATCCTCGAGGGTAGCATATGGAGATTTTCGGAGGGAAGAAGTAGATGTCCCGACCTCGGTTTCGGACGTAGGGATTGAGTTGTACTTAGAATGGTCCTCAGTGGGAACGAGAGTTTTTGTCTTCGGAACTTCCTAACGTGGACTATCCGAACCAGGTTTCTCTTTACTCACCCTCTCTTCTTCATCAATATGGATGACAATCGATATATCTTTCACCTGCCTCTCTTTCCAATACTCCTTGAGTTAATGACGACTTCGAACCCGAGAATCGATTCCCACTGAGGGCTCGACAGTCTCATCTTGAGCTTTTCGCTTTCGGCTGCCAAAAGCAGACCTAATGTTTGACAAAGCAGTCGTGCGGGATGGCACTTTATAGGCTGAGGAGCTTCAAGCCGGGAGTCCTGATAATAGAGGAAAAATGTCAAAAAAAGAGTTCTGATAAATCCGGGATACAACATGGATATGAGATAGTGTTGGGGTCAAAAGTTTACCATGGTAATTTTCCTTCCACTATACTGAGGTGATACTCTTCCAAGTCCTGGTGATGTTGGGGGAGGCATGGAGAAGATTTACTACCCGCTAAAAAATTCCTTCAATCGGTTGTGATTCGACAAGAACAGCTGAAAAAATTCTAAAACTTTGAGTTAGAAAAGAATTATCCTTTATTTGGATAACCATGTAAATAAGTTTGTAAGTGATAAAATAAAATACTCACGGGAGGGATTCCACTCTTCCGGGAAAGGATCTGGAGAAAGCTGGTGCATTTGATCAGTCTTAATCAGAATGTAGCGGGTCTACCAATCACGGTCGTGATTATCCTCCGCATTAATTAGGCTATGAATTCCTCGGGGGCACATGGCGATGATTCTGCCTCGTAAAACCCTAGGATAATGTAGGAGGAGTTGGTCGATAGGAAATGAAGCATCGGCAGTGTTGGCTAACATCTGGATGTAGAAGACAAGACTCCAAATTTGCGGAGCCACTTGGCCTAAGCAAACCCTATACCGCTAACAAACATCCTCAATAATCTTTGGTATGGAAAGTTTGAAATCAATGGTGAATGGATAGGTGTACGTCATAGTAAACCATTCGACATGGTGATGCACACGGTCAAGAAGATCAACTGTTCTGACAACTATGTCAGGAGAAAAACCACAATCCTTTATAACAGTAGGAAGAAACTTGGTTGTTATTTTGGACTCAAACTTTTTAACATGTTCGTAGTTGGTTTGAACACGGAGGTCTTCTGAAAAATCAAAGCATAAAGGGAGAATTTTGGCAGCAATAGAGTGTAAATCAACTTTCTGGGTTGTATGGAAAATGAGTTCTTTCCCATGGCGACGACTGGGAGGGTTTTCATTACCCTCATAAGAGTGGAAAGGAGAAGATTGAGTAGATGACATCGTTGGGAAAGTTTGAAAGAATGAAGGAAAAGTTCTTAAGAAAAACGGTGAAATATGTGGTTGCCTTATGTGAGAGATTTGACCTTCTATTTATGGTAAACGATATATAGCGTTTTTGGATGTGAAAGAACGTGAACCATCATTACGGCAGTTCATATCGATCAGAGAAATGGTAATGTGGCCGCCATTTCAGAAGCATTTAATAGATGTGATATTTGACAGGTTCTGTAATCATTGTGGTTCAAATTTCTCGGCAATGCATGAAATGTCAATTGGTTATGTCAAATCAACTTCCCGATTGCACAAGAGTCATAACCGAAAAATGTGGGGACTATCTATATAGGGCAAAATTCATATAAGACAGTTGTACGAATTATGGTGTGATGCGTGGAGTGTGATGCTGAGTCAAACCCACGTCAGATTAAAACATTATTGGTTTGGTACACATGGTTACGGGGGCGACACAAGCAAGACCGATACTGGTAATAAAGATGGCTAAGAGACGTTTGCATCGTAACATACGACTGTTACTAAAGCCGGTCATACGACTTTCAAAAGCCTTTTAATGGAATTTATTGAGAGATTGATTGTCCAATTATTACAACATTTATTTTCCTGTATTTATGAGGGCATATTTCGTAGGTTGTGTACCCGTGTAACCTATGTATAAATATGACATTTCATTCTATTGTAACCCATCTGATTCTAGCAATTACAAAATACTTATTGTTATTCTCTTGATTTATGTGTTTTCATACAAGCTAACACCACTTTACCCAGTTATTGTCATAAGGCTCGGACTAAGTTTTACTTTATTTTGTCTTGTTACTATTCATTTTTAGTACAATTCATCTAAGATTCTTATCTAACGTGTCAATTGAGATCCACGGGTCCTTGACCACGTATATAAATTCAACTGTACCGTTTTACGGGTAAACACGCATAATTAAGAGATGTGATATATTTTTTGTGTTTAACTTATCTACGTAATGACTGTTTCAGAATACGCGTAAAAGCTTTTTCAGAATTGAGCTGAAGGTATCTAATAGAAATAATTAATAATGTGTTTAGATGCTCAATTAAAACATGTCATAATTTGAGTGTCTACATAAAATTTACTCGCCATTAAGGATGCCGACGTATTCGACCATAAATATAGGAGAAACTTGAAGAATCAATACAGTACCTGAACAACTAGTACATCATGCTGCTTCTTTGGTACAAGTTTGTCCTCTATGCTTTCATCTGGATTATAAAATTATTGGGATACAATTGTTGTAGGGAACGGAAAGTAAGTAACTATTACAATAGTAAGAAAGGATAAACTAAATATTACAATAAAACTGGAAATCAAGAACTTAACAAACTGCTTGTGTGATTTGCTGAGTCGAGTGATGACACTCTGTCTTTAAGACAAGATTGCTCCATATATCTCCTTTTACGGTGTTGAGCAATAGTCTCCCAGGATACAACAACAACTGAACAAATGAGCAAAGGAAACTCAAGTATTACTCTTGAAGAACTTTGAGTATAGTAACTTTGCTAGAAAGGAAGAAGATGAATTCAGAAAATATGGAGTATTTTCTATGTATTAAATAGTGTTCTTCAATTGATCCAAAGGACTCAATTTATAGTGTAAGGAGAAGACCCCTCAACTAGTCAACTAATGGCCTTCAATAGCATGTAATGACACTTAATAGAGGGGTTACATTCAGCCAAATAATGGTTGAATTCATGTGCCAAGTAATGGAGAATCAATGCTCCAAAACCAGCTCAAAGGTCAGAACTTTACAACTTTCCGTCGCAGCATTCTGCCTCCGAAGCGCCGCGGCTCTGTGAATTAGCGCCGCGGCGCTCCAGTGCCACGACTCCGACGGTGTGGCATCGTGGCCCTTCACAGCTCCACGGCGATTTCTGACTCGTTTCATCTTACACTTCTTCTTCGTTTATCAACGTTGAATACTTTGTTATTTGGACAATAACCGTCCATCACTCTATGTCTCAAATGTATTACATACGTACCAATATCTTTTTCACTAATGAAATTTGCGATACTTGGAACTACGTGTGTACGTGTGTGGAAATGGCGTTTTCGACGTGCGGGGCCCAATTGTTTGAGTCACAAATAATGGGATATATTTAATTTCACATTTAGTAAATTTCCAACAATCCCCTCTTGAAAGAGATTTTGGCGCACACGCTTGGTGCCTTTTCCAGCAATCTTTCAACAGACCGATGTTGCATCTGGATAGGTAGCATACGCATTGAACCTTCCATAGTTGAATACCATCGTACTTACTTACTGCGCGGTGAACGTGATGTCTTAATCCGTCAGTGTTTAGTGTAATCCAAGTCAACGATACCAACACAACAACTGCCCTTACTCAGTTCAACCGGTGAGGATCATTAAAGGTTTTAGAAACTTAACCTTTACCCACACTGCAGATAGCACTTATTTTCTATCGCTGGAACAACGTTGGATTTGGTGTTTCTTTACAGAAATCACTATCCGAAGTGCTCATGCTTCCACCGAAGCGATCAACTGAACATTTACAACTTAGTTTTCCCATTGAACCTAATTCATGGGATCTCCAATCAGTAAGGTTGGGTTACCACCGTATTGGTCCTTATATTTTGGGTTTTAAGCTCATTCTCGTAGACATACAGAACATCTAATCCTTGGGTAAGCCCTTTGTCAGTGGGTCAGCTATGTTATTCTTTAATTTTATGTAATCAATGGATATTATACCCGTGGTGATCAGCTATCTAACGGTCTTATGTCTCCATCGAATATGATGAGACTTGCCGTTGTACATAGAATTTCATGCCCTTCTTAGAGCCAACTGGCTGTCGCAGTGGATCATTACAGAAGGTATGGGTTTGTTCCAACAAGGAACATCCTCTAAGAAGTCGTGAAGCCACTCAGCTTCTTCTCCTGCTTTGTCTAAAGCAATAAACTCCGATTCCATCGTGGATCGAGCGATGCAAGTTTGCTTAGAGTATTTCCAAGACACAGCCCCACCGCCAATTGTAAATACATACCTACTGGTGGACTTGGTGTTCTTTATGTCAGATATCTAGTTTGTATCACTGTACCCCTCTAGTACAACTGGATATCTCGAATAATGCAACCCGTAAGTTAGCGTGTATTTCAGGTATTAAAGTACCCGATTTAACGCCTTTCAGTGATCATTACTCGGATTACGGTAAACCTAGCCAATTTTTTGACTGCATAAGCAATATCAGGTCGGGTGCAGTTTGTTATGTACATCAAACTACCAATCACCTGTGCATATTGCTCCTAGCATATGGATGCACCACAATTTTTATCAAGCTTTTGATTTCTATCCATTGGTGACTTTATAGGCGAACTATCAAACATCTCAAACTTTCTCAAAATATCCTCGATGTAGTGAGACTGAGATAAGACCAGTCCGTCAGACGTCTTAGAGATTTTTATCCCTAAGATGACATCTGCGATACCCATATCCTTCATGTCGAAGCATTGTTTCAACATGTTCTTAGTCTCTAGAATTATGTTAGGACTGCTCCCTGTGATCAACATGTCGTCTACATACAGGAATATCATAACAAACGAGTCAGAGTTACCTTTCATGTAGACACATTTATCACACTCATTAATGGCGAAATCCTTCGATAGTAGAGTACTATCAAATTTTTTTGTGTTATTGCTTCGGGGCCTATTTCAGCCCGTACAGAGATTTGACAAGCCGACATACTTTCTTCTCTTGTCCTGGAATTACATACCCATCGGGTTGTATTAGTGATTCGAAAGATGTTGGTCGACAAGTGTGTGACCAAATCTGGCTGTGGTTTTCTTTTTTAAAACAGTTCTGTTGACAGTTTTGCTAACAGTTCAAACACTGTCTTTGTCAACAACCGTGCTTTCAAAATTGGTCCTAGTTATGGTTCTCTCTTTGACGATAATTACAAGTCTGTTTTCGTCTAAGGTGGGATCTCTGCATCTGATGCTGAGCTTCAAGATACTGTTGATAGTCATGCTAGTACGGCTAACGATCAAGGACGAGTTGGTGTCAGGAGCGGTGGTGGAAACAAGCGCCCATAAGAGGCTGAGGATGTCAACTGGGACAAGAAGAGAAGGTTGAAGATGATGATCTATCATGTAGCAAAAGGCCTATATCTGTCCCAGACAAAGGATCCAAATTATGATAAGGAGGATATGGACTCTAAGTCTAACTGAAGTGGGCCAGAATCCAAAAGGTCTAAGCTAATCCTTCCTTATCAATAAGAAGTTTAGTTAATATCTGAATAAAAGTGTGTAAAGCAAGGCTGGGAATATGAAAGTGTTTTCATTAAAAACTTATATTCCCTACACTCTATAATTAGATATTGAATCTCCTTCCTTCCGATTAAAGATTGGACTATTGTAAACAAATCTTAAAAGATCTGTTCTTTTGAGTGTAATTAAGACAAGTGTGTAAAGTATGTTCGCACATACGAAGGATAGAGATCCACTGACTGTGCGAAAACTGTTATCACTCTTAAGTAAACGCCAGGGATTTTCCTGGCACCAATCACAAGGGAAGAAGACTAAAAGATAATGGCTTATCTTAAGACGTTGAACCTATCACACTATCTGGCAGAAGATCCTTCATTTGATAGGATAATATTAGACACTCAGTCGTACAAAGCCTACGGGCGACTGGAGTGGGCCAAAATTCATTTGATATGATGATATTGGACACTCAGTCGTATAAAGCTTACATGTGACTGGAGTGGGGCCAGAATTCATTTGATAAGAAAATTAATGGACACCAAGTGAGGTGGGCCAGAATTTCCAGGTCTTTAATGATCTGAAGGCCAAAAGAAAGGCAGAAGAGTAATGGACGCCTAGTGAGGTGGGCCAGAGTTTCCAGGTCTTAAATGATCTGAAGACCAAAAGAAAGGCATAAAAAAAATTGGACACTCAGTCTGCCAAAGCAACTGGAGTGGGGCAGAGTATCCAGATCACATGTGATCCGGTTACGCCCTAACCACGGGCAAGAGGTTGTTCATGTGAAGCAACGCCACCTCTAAAGTTTAAGGGGTTGTAGAGGTTGTCCTCAACAGGACTTCAGGGAATGGGATCACTCTAAAAGGAGGTGATACGTGTCCCAAACTTGGTTTAAGGGACACTGTTGGTCAAGCTGGTTTGAGACTAGTCCAACAGGTCTGTAATAACTAAGAATGGTACAGTATGTCTATAGTTAAATGAATGATATATTTGTAATCCGAGCATATATGCCTTCATAGATTAAGACACGTTAAATAGAAAGTCATTCAAAAGCTAACGAAGTTGAGATTGTTGCCTTCTGTCGACATAAACCCTCAAAATGAATGTGAGGTAGGCGAAGAGGCAAAATCACCTTTCTATTCCATCAAAGGAATAGCGAAAGAAGCATCGCTCCTCTAGAACTTAGTCACACCTACATGGGTGATTTGAAGTTTGTACAAAATAGAGGGGGGAGACAAGTACTTTGTGATCTTAATTGATGATGGTACAACATATTGCATCTTTTGTTTGTTGAAAAGCAAAGATGAAGCTGTTGAAGCGGATAAGCGCTGTTGACACCCAATTTTGTCCCATCTTTTATGATTTTATTTGCAATGTTTAATATTTTTGACACTTTAAAATAATTTTAAAATATAGGCATATATATGTATATATATCATTTTTTATTGTCATTTGCATTTTTTATTGTCATTTGCATGTTTATATCATAATCATACTTTTATCATAATATTATATTATATGTTATTTTATTTTTTTCGCAAAACGACATTGCATTTTTTTATTTTTTTATTTTTAAGCATCAAGCATTTCACAAATATTATATTTTATCATATTATCATATTTACAATTTATAAATTTTGCAAAGCTTTCTTTTTATATAATAAAATCCCTTTTTATATTTAAACCCATAGCCCATTTATTCTCCAACCCAAAACAATTTCTACATAACCCCAAAACAATACAACTCCCCCTTTATTTTTCGGCCCAACTAATCACCCACTTATCCTCTACTAAGCCCAACCCACATGTACCAAAACCCTTCCCTTATTTCGACCGGCCCATACCCACTCGGCCCATACCCACTCGGCCCACCTCCCTTTTAACTCCCAATATCTTTATTTCCCCCCCCCTTTAAACCAAAACCCTACACAACAAACATATAACAACAAAAAAACCAAACACACCTTTTCTCTCCCAAAATCGGCGCCACGACCCCATACCCCATACCGGCGACCCCACGTCGCGGTCGCCGGTCACCTCGACGACACCACCCACCATCACCTCAACTACACCACCCACCATACCCACAGTCGACAACCCCCATACTCGTGACCCCTACACGCCGGTCACCTCACCCACTGCCGCCACCAGTCACCGCACACACCACCACGACCCCACACCGTCAGTCACCCCTACGCCGACACCATCGCTTCACCTATATCTACAACCCCTAAAACCCAAAATTCATCTATAAATAGCCCCTTTTGTTCACTGTTTTGGGGGTCGGTTTGTGTTGATTTTTGTCCGAAAAGAGGGAGTTTTTGGTCGGAATTTAGGTCGGATTTTGCATGGAGTTTTGCCCCTTTTTTTCACTGTCGGTTCGGGTCGGGTCAACCCGATTTAGGTAAGATTTCCTGTTTTATATGCTTGATATTGTGTTGTTTGTTGCCTGAAAAATTTTGAAAGAAATTGATTCGGGTTGAAATATCCTATTCGGGTCGGATCGCCTACCCGGGTCGGGTCGACTCGGTTTGAGTGAATTTCCAAATTTTATGTTTTATATGTGTTGTTGGTTTCCTGAAATTTGCAGGAAATCGAGTCGGGTTGAAATATCCGATCCGGGTCGGGTCGACCCGATTCGAATAGATTCCCAGATTTTTGTGTTTTAATATTTTGTTGTTGGTTATCTGTAATTTGGAAAGAAATCGATTCGGGTTGAAAACATCCGATTCGGGTCGGGTTACTGATCCGGGTCGGGTCGACCCGGTTTGGTTAAATTCCAGATTTCTATGTTAATATTTTGTTGTTGGTTATCTGTAATTTGGAAAGAAATTGATTTGGGATGAAAACATCTGATTCGGGTCGGGTCACTGATCCGGGTCGGGTCGACCCGGTTTTGGTTAAATTTCCAGATTTATATGTTTTAATATTTTGTTGTTGGCAATCTGAAAATCTGAAAAAAAAAAAATTGATTCGGGCAGGGACATGTGATTCGGGTCGGGTCAGCCCGGGTCAGCCCGGGTCAAGTAAATTTCATTTTTGTATTTTTGTTGTTGGTTATCTGAAAATTCCAAAAAAAAAAAGTGTGATTCCGGGTCGGGTCAACCCGAAATCCGGGCCGGATAACTGTTCAGGATCCGGGTCGGGTAAAATTTCAGAATTCGGGTCGGACGTTTTAATTGCATACTGCTGCTGTTTTTTTTTGCATTTTAAACATCTGTTACACAACTATCTTGCTGTTTTACTGTTTTAACTAATATTGCATTTAGGCCGATGAAATTAAATTCGAGGCCGCGTTTTGTTTTTGTTTCTCTGTTTTCTGTTTACTGTTTTAAACATCCATGCAACAGATATCTTGTTGTTTTACTGTTTTGAATTAAATACTACACTTAGGCCGATGAAATTGAATTCGAGGCCGCGCTTTTTTTTCGTTTCTGTTTCAGTTTACTGTTTTGGCATTTAAACATCCATGCAACGGATATCTTGTTGTTTTACTGTTTTGAATTAAATACTACACTTAGGCCGATGAAATTGAATTCGAGGCCGCGTCCCTTCGGATTTCATTTCTCAATTTCTGTTTTTCTTTTTACTGTTTTTGACACCATTTTACTGATTTGAATATTATACTACATTGGCCGATGAAAAAATATCCGTCGATTTTTGAGGCCTCCACAGTTGTAAAGATGGAAAATAAAACTTCTGGGCAATGATGAAACTTAAATCTTTTTCACCCGAGAGACCAACATGTTCGGTAGGCAAGGCAACTAAAATGACCAACGAGTCATATGTTCGCAGCCACGACGTGATTGGAATGATCTTTTCAAAATTTAAGTCTGAGTCCTCCGTAATCAAAATATTTATTGTTTTGGATACGGATCCGAAGTTATGTATATTCAGTTGTTTCTAACCGTTTGTTCTTGACAGCTTGCAAGGGTTAAAGTCAAAGAAGGCAAATACCCCCGGAGATTATTTATTTTGTTGTTGTTTTTACTTTCTTTAATTTAGCTTTATTTCATTCTGTATTGTAATAGTATTGTACTATGAAATTATTGAAATATTTAGAATAGGTAGAATTAGATTAATTAGTAGGGTAGTCAAAAACTTGAAACCCGTCGCTAGTTTTTATTTATTTTTAGGCTCGGTTAGTTTTAAAATCGTTAATCGCTAGTTTATCTATTTTTAGGCCCGTTGCCCATAAAAATCACCTTGCGTATATTTTTATCAATTTTCATACAAATGCATACTTGTACGAATGCATCATTTTATTAACTACTTGCAACATTATTGTTATACTTGTAAAAACATGCATTCTTCTTACTATAATAATTAACATGAGTTTGATCGGATAACCGCAAGTTAGCGGATCTTAAAGGATGCCTAACCCCTTCCCTTTAGGATAATAAAAAAACCCTTACCTAGAATCTCGTTAGTTTCTCAGACCACAAAATTGGAGTTATTTTGTAGCATTTAGTTAATATTTAGGTGCCCTAATTCACCTTAGAATAATTAGGTGGCGACTCCTCAAACAAAGCATTTTTATCCAATCCAGAGGGAATCGACGCCATCACGTCGCGAAGCCCGCAGGTCAAAATCGGGTGCGACAAGCGCTACAAAGCAGAAATTGAAAATCAACTAAGCCTATGGATTGAGGAATTCGTAGTGATTGAGGGGGAGAATGTGAAGCATCGTTGATCAAACGACTGCTCATTACTCACCTCTGTCTAACGGTGCTAGCCAAGCGCAAAGTCGTACGCCCAAATTATGTGGGGCAAGGCGATCCTTACCGCTAATGCCATTCTCAACAGAAATACGCATAAGGATAAAGATAACCCTCCGTATGAAACATAGAAAGGATATCACATACAAATGTTATGATGTGAGGTGGCTTGGTAGAAGTTGGAATACCGAAAGAGGTCAAGTTGTACCTAAGACTGTATATTGCATATCCATTGGATCTGCAAATAACAGTAGTGCTTATCGCCTCTTGGTGTCAAAAAATGATGAATTCTTTGAAGATAACTTTCCTTGAGAAGGGAAAAAGAAGTAATTGCTCGAGGTTAACAAGAACCCGTGAGTGCCTGACTGTCCGGAACTAGACGTTCTGTATATACAGGACTCGGAAGTTGCTGACTATCCGGAACTTAATATTCCAGATATACAGAACTCAGGGATTCTAGATGTTGAACCGAGACGGAGCAAAGAGGGGACAAAGACTTGTTCTAGGCCTTCTAGCTTGTATGGTTGAGAACAGACCATGGACAATTAACAAATAATTATCATCTCCAAAAGTGTTGCTCTGGAAAGAAGCTACAGGGAAAGAAATATATTCCATCATATAGAATCATACTTGTGTAATGGTTGACCTTCCTCCGGGAATAGAACCTTTGGGTTGTAAAAGTGGATACTCAAATTGAGTACAAAGTAGATGGATCTACTGACGAGTATAAGGCCTCGGCTACTTAGACATTTGCTCCCCTAAGAATAGCTTAACATCCAGGGCCATTGCAGTCTTGCGTGACATAGATGTTGATGCCGCCTTCCTAACCGGAGAGTTGGAAGGGGAGGATCAGAGTTGGTTTGTTGGACTGTTGGGCTTCTTCCTGTACTTCCATTTTGGTCCTGGAAGTTTCAGATAAAACATAAATAATGAATCTGACAACAGAAATATTGACTCTGAAGTTAGAAAGCCAACAGTTGGAAAAACCAACAGTCTGAAAGTGGAAGTCATATTGAAACAAAAGTCTCGATATGAAAGATATGAGTATCACATATGACATCTTAGGAATTGAGATTTCTAAGACATCTAACGGATTGGTCTAACTCCAAACTCAGTTGTGGGATAGTTGATAGTCTCGTTGAAGCCACCAATGGATATGAATCATAGAACTGATTGGAATCATGATGCACCCATATACAAGGAGCGATATGTGCAAGTCACATGTAGTTCAATGTATTATACACACTACAACCGACCTGGTATCGGCCTACAAAGCAGATCAGTTGAATTAAGGTTCACTCGTGATTCTGGAAATGATCGATAGAAGGCGTTAAGTCAGATATGACGATATCTGAAATATTCGCTTATCTACGGATTATGGTATTCTGGATGTCCAGCGGTTCTGGGAGAACACAATGATGCAAACTGGACATTAGATATGAAGAACACCAAAGCTAAAAGTAAATGTGTATGGTGGGTCTTGGAGAATCCTCTAAGCAAACTTGCATCGGCCGATTTATGATGAAATCAGAGTTTATCGCTTTAAACAAAGCATGAAAGAAGTTGAGTAACTTCACGAGTCCTTAGAGGACGTCCCTTATTGAGAGAAATCAGTGCCTTCAGTAGTTATACATTGTGGCTAGCCGGTTGGCTTCAGAAAGGGCACGGATGATGGAGTCTGGACATATTTGTCATATCTATCGGAGACATAAGACCATATGGCAGTTGATCATCACGGGTGTCACTTCCTTGATTACTAATCAAAGGATATAGTGGACCATTAGCTAAGGGACTACCCGAAGATCAAGAGTTCTGCCTGTCTAGGGGAATAGTCTTAAAACTCAAACAATACGAACCTTTGCAGTGGTAACCCAACCATACTGACTGGAGATCCCAAGAATTTGGTTCAATGGGAAAACTAAGCTGCAAAAGGTTCAGTTGAGCGCTTCGGTGGAAGAAAGAGCACTTCGGATTATGATTTCTGTTAAGAAACATGAATCCAAAGCCATTCCTGCGATAGACATTAAAGTGCTACCTGCATGGTGGGTAAAGGTTAAACTCCAAACCTTTAACGTTCCTCAAACGGTTGAGGTTAAGGTTGGGGAAATTTTTAATGATTCCTAACACTTGTGAAGTGGGGTATAGCAGTATACCTTGTAGGGGATCACCTATTTAAGTGCGAGGACAGGCCGCCTCAAAGGAACTCACTTAAGAATCCAAGTGTGTCCACGGCCACAACGGACAAAACAAAAGAAGAAACGAATAAAGGGGAGGTATTGTGTTGGTATCTTGTCTAGGCTTACATTAAACACTGACGGTTCAAGACATCATGTTCACTGCGTAGTAAGTAAGTCCGATAGTATTCAACTAGAGAAGGTTCAAAGCGTAAGCTACCTCTCCTGATGCAATATCTTTTCACTGAAAGATTGCTAAAAGTAGGCACCTTGTGTATGCGCCAAAATCTCTTTCAATAGGGGATTGTTGGAAATTTACTAATGTGGAATTAAGTTTATCCCATTATTTATGACTCGAACAATTGGCCCCGCACGTCGAAAATATCATTTCCACACACGTGCAATATTAGTGCCAAGTATCGTAAATTTCGTTAATAAAAGAGATATTGGTACGTAAGTGAAATTTTTGAGACATAGAATGATAGATGGTTATTGGATAAATAACAAGTGTTCCACATTGGTAAACGAATGAAGGATTGTGTGAGGTGTAAGATGGAACGGGTCGGAAAGGGCCGCGGAGCCGAGAAGGGCTGCGGCGCCTCCCGAATTGGGTCTCGGCGCCTGACTGGTAGTAAGCTTCGTCGGCTTTCTGGTTGAATTAGCGCCGCGGCGCTTCATTGGCAATGAGTGCTCGACGGAAGTCCAAAAGTTTGGCTAATTATGGAGAGGTTTTGGATCATTAACTTGGCAGTTTTTCCTCCATAACTTAATATTTTTATTTGGCTGCATTAGTTGGTGGTTTAAAGGGCCATTACATGGCATTTAAATTACCATAACATGGACACTTGAAGGGACCATCTTGCACACCTATAAATTGAGGCATTTGGCTCAATTTTATAGATGAAAAAGAACATATGAACAGAAAAACAAGTTCACAACACCACAAAGAGATCAGATTTTCCTGATATCATTCCTTCTCTTAGCAATCTTCATTATTCGTGTTCTTCACTGAGATCATTTGTGTAGGCTTTGCACACTTGATAGTTTGTTGTTTCATCTTGGGACACTATTGTCCACAGTTCCGTAAAACCTATATACGGGGACAATCTTGTCTTAAAGACAGAGAGTCATCTCTCGACTCAGTCGGTGGTGTTGTGATTTATCTAATTGGCTGCTAAGTATTTCAGGTGTTAACTTATCAGACGAAGGACTCTAACCGTTCGTCTTCTCAGCTGATCTACAAGCCACAAGTGTAGCAGTTCATGTTCTTGTATTTCCGAATACAAGATCCATATTTGAAGTTTCATTCAAGATCAAGATATTGACACCTTGTTGTTGTCCTCATTGTTGTTTATCCTTTCGATCACTGTAATAGTTATTTACTATTCTCGTTGTTGCTTTACATATTCCAACAGAAACTAGTATGTATATATATTAAAACATCTTTTATTCTGAGAAATCGGAATTAAAATCGGCAGCACTTGACTAGAGCGTATACTAATATAATTGTACGCACATTATATATATTGATTCGAGCTTTGGGTCAAAATTCTTTGATAGGGAGCGCTTTTCGACGAATGGGATCGTACACGACGCGAATTTGAATATAGTCGGACTCTAATGCGGATATCGAACACCGGGTGGAAAAAAAACTTTGGTCGCAATAGTGAGGAAGTCCAGTTGTGATAACCAAAAGACATGGCGCATAGAAACAAACCAGCTGAGAATCAATCTTGCAAATTGCAAATGGGGAGATTCTCGGTGTTTGTATCGATCACTAGCTACTATTTGAGCTAAAGTTTAAAGTTAATGATATTGATGAAAGTTTATCACACAATATAATTTATAATTTGGCTTAATCTTTGTTTTTGTTGTCCTTTCTCTTTCTCGATTTCCACACCTATGTACTCTCTCCGTTTTCTTTACTAGTGCGAATGGTATTAAAAATAAAAATTTCCTTTATTTGTTCATTTAAAATTTTAACAATTAAAGAATTATTTTCTTCAACTTTACCTTTATTAATGTAACTATTGGAGTACTAATAATGAGATTTAGATTTTCAAAGCATAATTTGTATGGACAACTTAGAAAAATAAATACATAATAAATAATTTTAATTCTTTGGGATGGTGCAATAAAATTCAAAAAAAAAATTACACTAAAAAATAAGGTTGTTCAGAGGGCCGGGACGGCCCGATCCCGACCCGTCCCGGTTACCGCCCCGACCTGCCTCAATCCGAAAAAAATAATTCGGGATGTACAATGTCGGTAGCGGGGTTCGAACTCGGAATGAGACTAGGGCTCGTCCCGCCGGTCCCGATCCCGCCCCATCCCGCCAACAACCCGACCCGCCCCGCCCCCCTCTTTGCAGAACTAGTCGTTGTACAACGGGCCACTTTCGATTTTAGCCGTTGGCAACGGCTAGTAATAACCATTTCCCCCCCCCCCCCCCTTAATATTTATTTTAACCCCTAAGTTAGTATATTTACACATTAACCCAATTTCTCAACTATAAATACCTCATTTTTCTCACAAATCTTCCTACTATCTGTCTAATCTCTCTCTCTCTCTCTCTACAAGTCTAAATTGCACACTAAGTATTATATTTTATTTGCCAATTTCTATCAAAGTTAAAAAATTGGGAGTGAAATTAGCAACTAGCTTGAGGATCATAGAGCAAAGTTTCAATTTTCAACCTCGATTACACGTCGACGTTTGGTACCTTCGTTCCTTCTTTTATTTAAATTATTATTGTTACTTAATTTTAATTATCGTACTTAATTTCATTAACTTTAATTATGTATTTGCATAATTATAATGGAACGAAATGAACGTTTTTCTACTAAAGGTACTAGGGGTAACACGAGTAAGGGTGCATCTTCTAGTAATCCTAATTACGATGATTTCACTCATGTAGATGAAACTGATCTTTTTAATGTTAATATTAATATACCATTAGATCATGAGGTATATTCTCCATCTGAAGCAGATTTTAATTTAGAAAATGAATTAGAGGATAATTTAGATAACACACCCACTAGTGCACATCCACCTCAGGCTCAGACTGAGTCTTAGGCTGAAACTGAAACTGGAATGCCTCCTATTCCCCTTAGAATGAGTCGAGGACAAAAACAACGAAAATTAAATCACATGCATGAGATATTTTTGAAAGGGAGCTATTTGTAAAATTTGTCGCGAAGTTTATAAATTTAAAACTGGAAAAGGTCAAGGTGGGACATGAGGTTTAATGAGACATGTAGAAAATTTTCACAAAGCAAGTTATAACCAATACTTGGCTGAAAAAGCGGGTGTGCAAATGCCTTCTGAGTCAGGACAATGTTCACATAGTGTCCCCGACCAAGTACATGGTCGAAATAACCCGATGACGGGGGGAGTTATAGGTCCTAAATATGATAAACACAAAGATCGGGAAAATTTAGCAAAATTAGTTGTTGTGGAGGATTTGCCTTTTTCATTTCCTTCCTCTCCTGATTTTATTCATTACATTCGAGAAACATATAATTCTGCTTTTAACGGTTTTCCTATATCAACTATTAGAAGAGATGTTTTTAAATTTGCGCATGAATATCAACAATACACCAACACATAGAAAAAGGGCTGAAGAAACCAGTCCATGACTTGACATCGGTAGAATGCTACCTTTAAGGGCAAAGTGGCTATCACTTCTGACATAGGCCGTATTACTAATGGTAATGATTATTTAACTGTTACATGTCATTGGATAGATCAAAATTGGTCAATGCAAAATGTATATTACCATATAGATATATTGATGAAAGGCACATTGGAGTTTTATTTCAAAAAATATTCATGAAATTAGTGAATATTATGGAATTACTGATAAAATTATGACTATTACATTAGATAATGCTTCTTCTAATGATTATGATGTAAACATTTTTAAAACTTGATTTACTCCATCTTTCCCCCATATTTTTCATGTTAGATGTGCATGTCATATTTATAACTTAGTTGTAAAGGATGGTCTAAAACTTTTTTAAAACATCCTTGATAAAGTACAATTTGCTATCAACTTTATTTTTAAAGGTAATAAAATACAAAGATGCAAAGTGTATAAAAAAAACTTGTCATGATTGTGGATTACCTTATAGGAAAATTCCAGAAGAAGTTACGACTAGGTGGAATTCTTTGTATGAACAATTACTTGTTGCTCACGAGTATAGAAGACCTATAACTTTATTATTTAACGCCCATAATCAAAATTCAACATATATGCTTGTAGATGATGATTGGGATACAATTTCGGAACTTATTGTATTTTTAGAGAAATGTTTTCTAGCTACTAAGGAATTTTCTGGTATTTATTATCCTACTATTTCATCTATGTTGTTTTATATAACTCTAATATTTTTGTTATTTAATGAATATATGAAAAAACCAACTTACGCTCCAGCTATTGCAAAAATGTTTGTAAAATTTTAAAAAACATTTTTTCTTATTCCCACTATTTATTTTATTGGTGTTGTATTAAATCTTACTATTAAAGTAGACGGTAGTAATGTCATTATTGAAACGAGTTATGAATGCGTAGAAATACTTCCAACAGACCCAACTGAAGAACCAATTTATGAACCAACTAAAGAAGAAGTTATATGTAGCCCGTTTACCCACAACGGAGGAGCCGCCCACACCAGGCAGGCGGCCACGGGTCATAACGCACTCTTCGCACAACACAAACATAATGTAAAAATATGTATATGTATTACCAACAGCAAAGTGTTAATAATCAACCGGCTTCTGTACCATCTTCTTCTACTTCAATGCAACCTTATAAAAAATATGTGATTTTTGCTTTAAGTATTCAAGGCTTTAGAAATAGAATGTATAGTGATTCAAGTTCTTCACAAATTAGTGAGTTTGAAGTTTATGTTTTGTAGGGTGTTGTACTGTTTGAATCAATTGCCAATAAAAATGGACGTGAAGACTTGCTGAAATACTGGAGGGAGAATGAAAAGACATTTCCGACACTATCAAAGATGCCCCGAGATGTGTTGAATATTCAACCATCATCAACAGCTATTGAAGTATTTTTTCTGCCAGAAGGTCTCAAATAAAATAGCACAGACACTCATTGGCGGGAGACAGCTTGGAGATTGCAGTTTTATTCAGAGATTGGATTAGAGCGGAGCGTAGAAGGTGCGGTAAACCAGAGATCAACGAAGAAGACAACTACAACTACAATGAAATCTTATCTGAGGGAGCATGAAGTGATGTCGAACAATTTGACCAACAACTTTCAATTCCAACAAAAGATCCTCAAGAGATTGTGAGAAAATTAGAAAAAGTATGGTTGAATATGTAATTTTTTAATGGCAATTTTACTATGTGATTTGCAACTTTTGAACTACGAAACAAAGTTGCAATTTTGAAATTGTATTACAAAAAAAAATCATATTTCTATGAAATAATATAAGAAGCAATGTCTTGGGATATTTTTTCACTATCTTGTTCAATTATATAAGTGTTTAAATATATATATTTTTAAAATTAAATATCTTAAAAAAAAAAAATTGAAGTCCCCCAAAATTCCCCTACCCGACCCGTCCCGTCCCCTCTGCCGGCGGGATGTGGGACGGGACGGGACCTCTTCTCGGCCCGCCCGACCCGCCATGTCCTGATCCCGACCCTCCACCCCGTCCCCCAAATCCCGTCCCGTCTCATCCCGTCTCATCCCGTCCCACCGACCAACCCTACTAAAAAGGTACCACTTGCGTACTAACTGAATAGTACGAGCCATCTGTTTTTATTTTATTTTATTGATTTAGCAAACTCATAGTAAAGCCTTTTTAGGCAATAATCAGCTCACACAGTAAATTGACACCCCATAATAGAATATATATTTGCTTCTACATGCAAGATATGATTACCGTATGTAAGCGATTGTCCATACGTTTACTCTTTTATTCTTTATACGTACATGCACGAAGAAAATTATATACTTTCGCCATTTGAGTACATATCCAAATTTAAAATAAACCCATTAGATACATAATATGGATAAACGCAATGAGAAAGTACAAAAGAAATAAAAGCAACAACATTATTGAAAGATAGAATAATTTTCCTTGGGAATTTCTTTCATTATTCACAATATATATAACTGTACAAGGTTGATTCCTAATATGGTACGAATCCTAACTTACCTTACAAAGGTTGATTCCTAATACAATTAGAATCCTAAGTTACCTTAAATATACATTTATCATAATTACAAAATATACGATGAATATTCTGAGAATATTCGCTAATACTCCCCCTCAGACGGAGCGGGAGGAGGCCGAATGCTAAGCCTGGATCGGAAGTCGGTGAAGAGCTGTCGCGGTAGTCCCTTTGTGAAAATATCTGCATACTGATACGAGGAAGGCACATGTAAAATTTTGACCTGACCACGAGCAACCTTCTCTCGCACAAAGTGGATATCCATCTCAATATGCTTAGTTCGCTGATGTTGGACTGGATTATGAGACATATAGATAGAAGATATGTTGTCACAATAGAGTATAGGCGCCTTGCGTAATGGACACTGGAGCTCCAAAAGAAGATTTCGGAGCCAACAGATCTCAGCGACGACATTAGCAACTTCGCGATATTCTGCTTCAGCACTCGAACGGGACAGCGTGGCCTGCCGCTTGGCGGACCATGAGATAAGATTATCCCCAAGAAATACAGTACCCGGAGGTGGAGCGACGTGAGTCGGGCATCTGCCCTAATCTGCATCCGTGTAGGCTAGCAATTTGGTTGGGGCGAGAGGGTATAGATGTAATCCAAAGTCAAGTGTGCCCTTAACATATCCGATAATCGTTTGAGGGCGGCAAAATGGGACTCTCGGGTCGTGCATGAGCAGACACACCTGCTGAGCGACATATGCAATATCGTGCCTAGTGAATGTAAGATCTTGAAGAGCACCTGCTAGACTCAGATATAGAGTGAGATCGGCGCACCGTCATTGGCACTAAGCTTGGATTTTGAGTCCACCGGAGTTGGCATAATTTTACAATTTGCCATCTTGGCCTGTACACTATCTCTTCGCATACTTTGACACGGGAACATATTGGCGTGAGATCTAGTCACCGATATACCCAAAAAATAACTTAGCTTCCCAAGTCGATCATAGCAAATTCAGTTTTGAGTAGAGCAATGATTTCATTCTTCAACCCGTCGGATGAGGCGATAAGAACAATATAAATCGACATATAATAGCAAATATGCGATCTTTGCTACCTTGGTGAAAAGTGAAGAGAGAGGTATCACACCTGCTACATACAAAACCAATTTGCAGAAGATACCTGGCGAACCGATCATACCAAGCGCGGGGGGCCTGTTTCAATCCATACAATGACTTCCTGAGACGACACACAAACTGTGGAGCTTCCGGATGAACAAAACCAGGAGGCTGATGCATGTACACAGTGTCTTTCAAAAGAAACGCATTCTTGACATCAAGCTGATGAATCGGCCAATGCAAGCCCATAGCAATACTGAGAACAGTCCGAATAGTGGCCGGTTTAACAACCGGACTGAATGTCTCACCACAATCAATACCCTCCTGCTGATTAGTGCCATTTGCAACTAGTCTTGCCTTATACCTCTCTAAGTCACCACTGTCTCTGAACTTGTGACGAAATAGCCACATACACCGGATAACATTCACATCAGCTGGTCTAGGTACCAAATCCCAAGTGTTCTGCTTGGTTAAAGCGTTAAACTCTTCGCACATGGCCGCATTCGAATTGGGGTCCTGTCGCGCCCGATTTTGACCTGCTCGAGTCAAAGCGGAGCACGGACGTGTTCGGGGTGATTCCTGGGTAAAAAGGGTTGAGGAGTCGCCACCTAATTATTTTTTACGGTGAATTAGGACACCTAAATATTAAACTGAGTGCTGCTATGTAAACTCCAATTTTAAGGTCTGCGAAACTAGCGAGATTCTAGGTAAGGTTCTTTATTATCCTAAAGGGAAGGGGTTAGGCATCCTTTAAGATCCGCTAACTTGCGGTTATCCGGTCAAACTCAGGTTAATTATTGCTAGAAAAATGCATGTTTGAAGCATGAAGTTAAAAGATGTGTAAATAATTAGTAAATGATGCATTTTTTAAAAGAAAGATACATGTAGAGAAAAAATATGCATTTGTATGGTATTTAAAGAGAAATACATGTAGAGTTGGAAAAAATATGCATTTGTCAATTGAGAGTAGAAACAAAATTATTTATAACGCCAAAGAAGCGAATCTTTCGAAAATCATCGAGTTGCAAAAAAAAGATAAACTTATTCGGTATGATTAATAAAGCAAATAAAAGATGACAAAAGTTGTTTTGAAAATCTTGAATACGCGTGACGAGCCTAAAATAAATAAACTAGCGAAGGATTTCTAAGTTTGAAACTAACCTATGAATTAATCCTAAGTTTGCCTATTCTAAGCATTTCAATAGTTACATAAGTGCGATAAATAATATTACAATACAAAGTGGGATAAAAGCTGAATTAAAGAAAGAAATAAAATAAATAAACTCCGAGGAATAATTGCCTTTATTTACTTTAATCCCTGCAAGCTGTCAAAAATAAACGGTTAGAAACAGTTAAATACAAATAACTCCATATCCGCATTCAAAACAGTGAATGTTTTGATCACGGAGGGCTCAGACTTAAATTTTGAAAAGAGCATTCCAATCACGTCGTGGCTGCAAACATATGATTAATGTGGTTATTTTGATTACCTCGCCTACTAAACGTGTCGGTCTCTCGGGTGAAATAGAAAAGATCACTATAATCACGTCGTGGCTGCGAATATATAACTTGTTGGTTACTTTAGTCACCTCGCCTACTAAACATGTTGATCTTGGATGAAATAAAGGTTTAAGTCTTCATCATTGTCCAGAAGTTATATTTCCGTCTTTGCAACTGTGGAGGCCTCAAAATCGACGGATATTTTTCATCGGCCAGTGTAGTATCGTGTTCAAATCAGTAAAATTTTAAATGAAACGATGGCAATGAAGAGACGGTAAAGCGATGGCGAAAATAATTTCCGGAAAAGACGCGGTGTTTAGTTTAAAACAGTAAAAAATGATAAAAACAGTAATCTGAAACGGGGAGCAAACTGAAACAGAAAAACAGCGCCCGAACAGACGCGGTATTTATTCAAAGCGATAAAAGCGATGAGATATCCATTACCGGATACTTAAAAGCGATTGCTAAAAGCGAGAAACGAAACGAAAGAAAAGCGCGGCTTTGAAGTTAATTTCATCGGCCTTAATGCAATATTAATAAAACAATAAAACAGTAAAAGAAACGAGCAGTTAGCAATTAAAGTATCCGAGCCCAAATTAAATGTTGGAACCAAAGCAGGATTAAGGAGTATTTATGGAAAAATCCGACCGGATCATGAACGATGACCGAATGAAATCGAAATTCGGACTTTTAGATAACCAAAGAAACGGATATGAAAAATGCCATAATCTGGAAATCGCCAAAATCGGTAGGGCAGGCCGGTCGATGACCCGACCGAATCGATTGCCAACCCGAATCAGATTTTTTCATTTTTCAGATAACCAATATACAAGACATGAAATGCAAGAAATTTGGAAATTCAAACCAAGATCGACCGAGGCGTCAAGAATCCGAATCATGTGTTCAATCTAATCAATTGATTTCATCAATTTCGATTAACGATAACAACAACAAGAATAATGCAAGAATTCAAATAATACCCAAACCGGTCGACTGACTAATCGATGGTCCAAACCAAAATCGATTTTAACACCAAATTCGGATAACCAACATACATAAATATGAAAATGCAAGAATTCTAAAAATAATACCCAAATCCAAGATTGACCAGTCGATGTTTGACTGAATCGGTGATCCAAATCAGAATCGATTTTAACACCAAATTCGGATAACCAACATACATAAATATGAAAATGCAAGAATTCAAAATAATACCCAAGTCGGTCGACCGACCGGTCGATGTTTCTGACTGGATCGATGGTCCAAACCAAAATCGATTTTAACACCAAATTCAGATAACCAACATACATAAATATGAAAATGCAAGAATTTAAAATAATACCCAAATCGGTCGACAGTTTGGTCGATCTAATTCAAATCAGTGAAGAACAACAAGAAAATGCAAAACAGATTTTCGGACTCGGTTTTTCAGAAACCGAATAGAGGCATTTAAAACCCAAGTTCAAGAACGAAACTCACCTCCTTTCTTTCAAATCTTGGACCTATTTCGGACTTGATTCTTGAATAACAAGGAAGGCAAATGCTTACAATCAAGAACACAACAAAATATTTATGTATATATGGAAATCTTCCGAAAAATCTTCAAAAAAACTGTTTTAATCCTCCGAAATCCCCTCCCAAAATGAAGAACAATCATGGGGTATTTATAGGTGGATTCCCCCCCCCCCCCAAGAATCGAGTTTGAAATTCGAATTAAAGGTAAAGATTTCTGAATTTTGGAAGCGGATTTTAGGGGGTATGGGCGTGGGTCGAAGTGACGGGAGTTGGTGGTGGCAGGGGGTTGGTGATGGCAGGGCGAAGTGACCAGCGACGTGGGGTCGCCAGTATGGGGGTGTGGGGTCGGCGGCTTGAGAGGTTTTTAGGTTTAGGGTTTTTGATTTTTTTGTTTTTGGTTTTTTTGGTGTTTTGGGTCTTTTGGGGGAATTAAAAGGGGAAGGAATTGGGTATTGGGCGATCCGGTGGGCTTTCGGTTGGGCTGGGTATTTGTTTTTGGGTTGGGGAAATAAAATGGGTGATGGGTTGGGCTTGGGCGAAAATGGGTTTTAGTTTGGGTTGGGTAGGAATTGTTTTGGGTTCTGAAATAAAAAGATGGGTTATGGATTTAAAAATATAAAAGAGGGTTTAATATTAAAATATATTAGATATATATATATTTTTGTAAAAGATGTGAATTATTTAAAATAACATAACGACGTGATAATAATAAAATATAATATTTGCGAAATGTTTAATGCTTAATAAAAGGAAAATGCGATGCAATTTTGCGAGAATAAAATAACATAGAATTTCGGATAACTTATGATTATTATAAAATATGCAAATGATATAATAAAATGTGAATAATAATAATAATGAGATATACACACACACACACACACATATATATATATATATATATATATATATATATATATATATATATATATATATACGCATGTATGTATATAGATTAAAATTGTTTTGAGGTGCTAAAAATAATTAAAACTGCAAAATAAATTGGAAAAGACGGGACAAAATTGGGTGTCAACAGGTCCAGTTTAGCTAGTTTTAGATTCTTTGGAATGGGTGATAAGGTTTGTGTGGAGAGATTGAAGTGAACCTTGGGTTTGAAGATCCCGTGTTGTGCCGCAGTCTCCATGCGGTGAGGGCTGCAGATGGGAGGTCGGGACCAGTTCTTTGGGTAGTAGGCAGTGGATGCGGGGCGGTTGGCGGCGGTGTTCTTTGCGAAGCGAGAGACTCGACAGTTGCTTTGGATTTCTTTGGACTAAGCGATGTGAGTGGTGCATTAGACTCAGCGAGGGTCGGCGACATGGGTGGTGTGGGAGGCTGGGCGGGTGGTAGCATTCTGCGGGGAGGTCGGATGACCTTCTTTGGAGAAGCGGCGATGGCGTCGGACGATGGCTCTTCTTGGTACAAATTTTGGATGAGGAGACAAACTCGGTTCATCGAGAAAGATGTGTCGGTGGTCTAAAATTTCCGGAGATTTGAAAAAGGAAAGGTTGTCTCGTTAAAGGTAACGTGACGGGAGACGATGATTTTGCGAGTAGAAATGTCATAGCACAAGTAGCCTCGATGATTAGGAGATAGACCAAGGAAGACACATGGAAGAGTGCGAGGGCAAGTTTGTGGGGTGCGATGGAGGCTATGTTGGGGTAGCATAAGCATCCAAAAATACGTAGGTGATCATATGATGGTCGCCTACGGTATAAGATTTCTGTAGGGGTTTTGTTTTGGAGTGTGCTAGTTGGTAAAATATTTAGAAGGATTCTACCATTTTGACAAAGATAGACCCAAAAAGGCGGTGGTAGGCGGTGCATGAAACGCAGTGTGCGGATCATGTTATTGATGGTACGTATAATTCTTTCACCTTTCCGTTTTGGGAAGAAGTATAGGGACAAGAAAAGCGAAAAATCATGCCTTGTTTAGAAACGAAATTGTGAAATGCCGAAGTTATTAAATTCACGTCCATTATCACATTGGAATGATTTAATAGGTTTTTCAAATTGTGTCTTAATGAATTTTTGAAACTCGAGGAATTTTGCAAAAACTTGATTTGAATTTCATGGGTAAATCCAGACAAAATGTGAAAAATCATCCAAGAATACTAGATAGAATTTATGACCCAAAGAGCTAGCAATCGGAGATGTCCATAAATCAACAATATCAAAAGGAGAAAAAGTAACACGTTTGATGACATAAAGGGAAGACGAGTATGTTTGCCTAGTGGACAAGAAAAAGCAGTGTTGGGCAATTTTCCCATTATTACATTGAATACGCTTAGAAGTCCTAAGAAAAGTAAAAGCGGGTCTCCTGGTGTCCAGTCGGTTGTGCCAAGTTGAGGAGAGATCGCCGCAAGGGATAGAGGTGCTTATGTCCGACAATGAAGATTGAGTGAATGGGTAGAGGTCTCCCACACTATTGCAGTATACGAATTTTCCCCTTATTGAGTTCCTTCACAGAAAAACCAAAAGGGTCAAATTCGATGCATACGTAATTATTGCTAGTGAATTTTCTAACGTAAATTAAGTTTTTAATGATGTTAGGTGTGTATAGGACGTGGTTTAGGGAGAAAGGTGGATGTGGATGTTTGGTTTGTGTGTTACCGTAACCTTCAATTGGAATGCGATTACCATTGCCGATGCGGTAATAAATTGAGGACACTTTAGCCGACGTAGTTGAGATAGGTTACCCGACGGCCGGGTGAGGTGAGATGTGGCTCCGGTGTCCATGTACCAATTGTCGTCGGGCTGTTGAAGGTTCACGGTGGTGTATGCCTGGCCCAAATCAATCGGGGCCAGTGGGGCTGCTTCGCAGTCTTCTTCTTTGGCCGATAACCGATTATTCTTCTTCTTTGGTATGTCAGATGGGCTCTTCTTCTGCTCTTTGGTGGGCTGCCTGGTGGCAGGCGGGGCCCAACAGGCCCGATCGACCAAGCTGCTGAATCGGGCCCTGCGGTCGAATGCGGGCATGCAAGCGAGGCCCAGTTCTGCTGGTTGGGCCTTCGCTGGTTAGACCATCGCTGCCGCTTTCCGGTGGTATTGTTGTCGATCCCGTTGCGTTGGCCCTTTCCGCGGCCCTTGCCTTTATTGTTGCGACCTCTGCCGCCACGACCTCCGCCGCTCTGTTGCTGCTGCTGCTGCTGTTGGAACTGCTGGTTGCTGCTGGCCGCAGGTGTCGTCATCCCGTCAACGGCTAACGCATTTTGATTATGTTCCTCTTGTTTAGCACGTCTAGTTTCTTCCAACAATAGTTGTGAACGTGCCTTGTTGAAACTTGGGAGAGGGTCGGCTTGTTGAATCATTGTTGCGAGTGTGTCATATTCACCTTTCGGTAAACCCGCAACAAGTTGAAGCACCATCTTGGTTTCTGAAACAGAAGTCCCGACGTTGGATAGTTGATCGGTTATGAGTTTGATTGCTTACAATATTCGGACATGTTGTTAAAATTCTCAGCGGGTATTGTTGAATTGCTCTTCCAAATACACAAAAGTATTTTTATTGTCCAGAAAGATTTCTTCTAGCCGGACCCAAAGTTCACGTGCCGTAGCACCTGTTTTCATGATAGTGCATAACAGATCTTTGGAGATGGTGCCGTAGATCCATTGTTTGACGATGGCGTCAAGACGCCGCCATATTGAGTCTGTAACATCGGTGGGATGAGGAACAGATTCGTCAATGTGATCGAGCACGTTGTATGCACATGCATGAATGTAGAATAGTTCCATCCACATGGAATATTGACAGTTTTCTTGGTCAAGAATTATAGGGATAAAATTCTTGATGTTGTTAACGGCGAATGCCGGATGAAAAGAAGTTACTGAACGTTGAGAGGGGTTTTCAAGTGTTCCAGTGGTTGAAACGGAATTTGTGGGGGAAGACATGGTTGCCGCCTGTCGAGGGAAGGGAATTTTCTGGTTTGGCCGAAATATGGAGGAAGAAACCAGAATTTTTTTTCTTTTTCTGTGAAAGCAGAAAAAAAATCGGATTTCGGCCGGGAATGAGGATTTAGGTTTTAGGCTCTTGATACCATGAAAGATAGAATAATTTCCCTTGGGAATTTCTTTCATTATTCACAATATATATAGCTGTACAAGGTTGATTCCTAATATGGTACGAATCCTAACTTACCTTACAAAGGTTGATTCCTAATACAATTAGAATCCTAAGTTACCTTAAATATACATTTATCATAATTACAAAATATACGATGAATATTCTGAGAATATTCGCTAATAATTATGATTAAGTTTATTAATTGGAGTTTCAACTTCTCCACTTAATATAACCCTTGTTTCACTACAAAAGTATAGAATTGACAACAAAACTTCAGCAATAATAAATATATTGTTGCTAAAAAACGTAAATGATAACAAAAATTTAATATATTATTGCTAAAAACATAAATGACAACAAAACAAAAAATTTCTTGTTGCGAAAATTTTATAGGTAAAGACGGTGTATCTGAAAGGTTAAACAAGAAGAAAGACTGAGTAGAGATTGCTCTCTGTCTTTAAGACAAAATTGCCCCTTATATATGCTTTTATGGTAATGGACAATAGTCTCTCAGATAAAACAACAACAACCAACAATACAAAGCAAATAAGGTTGATTCTGGCGAAGAAAAAGAATATAGAACAGACTGCTGAAGAGAGTAGAGGATTTCTATATTTGCGTATGTTTGAACTGAACAGTAATGTTCAATTTATAGGTGAAGAAGAAGGCGTTTCTAACTGTTGAAGTCAGATTAGCTGCAACATTTTAGAGTCGTTGCAACGTTTGGTTATCTCTGAAACTATCAAGACCAAAATGTAAATAAGAAACATTTTAGGGACCAAAAAAATAATTTTGGAAGACAGCCCACGACCCGAGACCCGTGACCCGAGCCCGGATCGGACGGGCGAGCGGCGGCGGCGACGCGCGTGTGGGGCTTACCCCCCGAACCCAAGCTCACCTAGGTCCTCCCTCTTCTTAACACAATGGTTACCCCTTGGGGTCCCAAACCCTTACTCAAAAATAGAGTTTATATAGTGCTCAATCCTTCCATCTTCCACCTATGTGGGAGATTTGTTATTTTGGCCAAAACAATCCATCTGTTCATGTCTCAAAAACCTTACTTGGTGTACAAATATCTCTTTCATTCCTTAACGAAATTTGACGATACTTGACACTAATATCATCTACCAATTTAATAGATTAGACATGTGTAAAGAAATTATATTTTTGACATGCGGGCCCACATGTTTAAGTCACTAAAGATGAAAAAAACTCAATCCCACATAGTTAAATTTCCAACAATCCCCTCTTGAAAGAGAATTGGTGCACACAGGGTGACAAATTTCAGCAATCTTTCAGCGGAAAGATATTGCATCAGGAAAGGTAGCTTTCAGCTTTGAACATTCCTTAGTCGATTACCATCGGATTTACTTAATGTGTGGTGAACGTGATGTCTTGAACCGTTAGTGTTTAGTGTAAACCAAGACAATGATATCAACACAATAACTCCCCTTATTCATTTCTTTTTATAGTTTTATCCTTTGTGGCATGGACAACTTCTTGAATTCTTAAGTGCGTACTTTTGAAGCAACATGTCTTTACACTTAAATAGGTGGTCTCCTATAAGGTATCCTGCTATACCCCACTCGCAAGTATTAGGAATCATTAAAAGATTTTAGAAACTTATCTTTTACCCATTATGCAGGTAGCACTTAATGTCTATCGCGGGAACAACTTTGGAATTATATTTCTTTAAAGAATAATAATCCGAAGTGCTCTTACTTCAAGTGAAGCGCTAAAACTGAACCTCTAGAGTTTAGTTATCCCATTGAACCAAATCCTTGGGATCTCTAGTTAGTAAGGTTGGGTTACCACCATAAAAATTCTTATTGTTTGGGTTTTAAGCTCATTCCCCTAGACATGCAGAATATTTGATATTTGGATAGACCTTTAGTTAATGGATCTACTATATTATCCTTTGATTTGACGTAATCAATGGAAATGACACCTGTGGTGATCAACTGCCTAACAGTCTTATGTCTCCAACGAATATGTCTAGACTTGCCGTTGTACATATTGTTATGTGCCCTTCCTAAAGCCAATTGGTTGTCATAGCGAATCATCGCCGAAGATACGGGTTTATCCCAACAAAGAATATCCTCTAAGAAGTCGTGAAGCCATTCTGCTTCTTCTTCTGCTTTATCCAAAGCAATAAACTCTGATTTCATTGTGTATCGGGCGATGCATGTTTGCTTAGAGGACTTCCAAGACACAACCCCATCACCAATTGTAAAAATATACCCACTGGTGGATTTGGTGTTCTTTACGTCCGATATCCAATTTGCATCACTATATCCTTCCAATACGGCTGGATATCTAGAATAATATAATCTGTAAGTCAGCGAATATTTCAGATATCGTAGTATCCGATTTAATGCCTTCCAGTGATCAATTCCAGGATTACGAGTAAACCTAGCCAACTTATTGACTGGATAAGCGATGTCGGGTCGGGTGCAGTTTGTAATGTACATTAAACTACCAATGACCTGCGCATATCGCTCTTGGGATACGGGTGCACCACGATTCTTATCAATTCTATGATTCATATCCATTGGTGACTTCATAGGGGGACTGTCAAATACATTAAATTTTCTCAAAACATCTTCAATGTAATGAGATTGAGATAAGACCAGCCCGTCAGATGTCTTAGATATCTTAATTCCTAAGATTACATCTGCAATACCGTATCTTTTATGTCGAAACATTGTTTCAACATATTCTTGGTTTCCAGGATCAAGTTTAGACTACTTCCGGTGATGAGCATGTCATCTACGTAAATGCATATCATGACAAATGAGTCAGAGTTCCGTTTGATATAGATACATTTATCACATTCATTTATGGAGAAACCTTTTGATAATAAAGTATTATCAAACTTTTCATGCCATTATTTCGGGGCTTGTTTGAGTCCGTACAGAGACTTAACAAGTCGACATACTTTCTTTTCTTGTCCTGGAATTACATACCCCTCTGGTTGTTCCATGTATATTTCCTCTTCCAATTCTCCATTTAGGAAGACCGTCTTAACATCCATTTTATGTATCTCAAGGTCACGCAAAATTGTTATGGCTATGAATACCCTTATGGACGTTAATCTAGACACAGGGGAATATGTGTCAAAGTAATCGAGGCCTTCCTTTTATCTGTAGCCTTTGACTACTAATCTGGCCTTATATTTATCAATAGTTCCATCTGCTTTGTACTTTCTTTTCAGTATCTACTTGCAACCCAAAGGTTTGCTTTCCGGAGGAAGGTCAACCATTTCCCAAGTATGGTTCTCCATGATGGAATCTATTTCATTTCTATAACTTTTTTCAAAAGTGGTGCTTCTGGAGTTGACAATGCTTCCTTAATTGTCCTCGGTTCATTTTCAACCATATAGGTTATAAAATTTAGACCAAAGGTTTTGTCCTTTTTGGCCCTTTTGCTCCGTCTTGTTTCAACTTCTGGAACCCCTAAGTTCTGTTGATTTGGAACATTAAATTCCGGATAGTCAGTAACTTCTGAGTCCTATTGATCTGGAATGTCTAGTTCCATATAATCAGAAACTCCCGGGTCTTGTTGATTTTGAACATTTTGTTCATAACTTCATTTGCGCGAAATTAACTCTTTTTCCTTTCGAGGAAAGATCTGTTCAAAGAATTCAACATTTCTTGATTCCATGATCGTACCCTCGTAGATATCAAGTATCTCCGACTTATACACTAAGAAGAGATAAGCACTACTATTATTTACATATTCGATGAATATGCAATCTACAGTCTTAGGTCTAATTTTGACCTGTTTTGATTTAGGTACTTCGACCTTTGCCAAACAGCCCACACTTTCAAATATTTGTAAATGGGTTTCTTTCCTTTCCATGATTCATATAGAGTTTTATCCTTATGCTTATGCGGAACTCTACTGAGAATTGTATTAGCGGTAAGAATCGTTTTGCCCCACATGTTTTGGGCTAAACCGAAATTGATAAGTAAAACATTCATCATTTCCTTTAACGTACGATTTTTGCGCTCGGCAATACCGCTAGACTGAGGAGAGTAAGGAGCGGTCGTTTGATGAACAATGCCGAATTGAGCACATTATTCTTCAAACGGTGCTACGTATTCTCCTCATCTATCACTACGAATTGCCTTAATCCATATGTTTAGTTGATTTTCAACTTTTGCATTGTAACGTTTAAATGCTTCAAACGCTTCATCTTTACTTTTCAACAAGTAAACATAATAATACATTGTACTATCATCAATGAAAGTCATAAAGTACTTGTTACCCCCTCTAGTTTGTACAAACTTTAAATCACATATGTCGGTGTGAATAAGTTCTAGAGGAGCGATGTTTCTTTCGACTGAATGGAAAGATGATTTGGTTAATTTTTCTTCTACGCATGCCTCACATTTATGTTGAGGGTTTATGTCGAAGGAAGGCAATAATTTCAACTTTACTAACTTTTGAATGGATTTGTAGTTAACGTGTCCTAATCTATGATGCCATAAATTAGAGGAGTCAAACAAGTAGGTAGAAGGTTTTATTTCATTAGATGAGCGGATTACAGACATAGTATTCATTTTGAAGAGGCCGTCACATGAGAAGCCCCTTCCTACAAATATATCATTCTTAGTTATTACAAATTTGTTGGACTCAAAAACTAATCTAAAGCCAGCCTTGACCAACAGTGACTCTGAAACCAAGTTATTGCGGACGTTAGGGACGTGCATCACTTCCTTCAGAGTAAGCTCTTTTCCTGAAGTCATTTTGAGGACAATATTTCCAACCCCTTGCACTTCAGAAGTAGCGTCGTTACCCATGAACAACTTTTTGCCTGAGATTGGGGCGTAAGAGGAGAATGCACTTTTGCCATAACAGATGTGATGGGTTGCACCCGTGTCTATCCACCATTGCCTTGGATTCTCCACCATATTTTCCTCCAGCACTATAGCCTAGAAATCCACAATCATGTCGTCAAGGTTCGAAGGATCATCATTGTCTTGCACAATGTTAGCCTTGGCTTTGCCTTTGTTCTTGCCTTTTTCCTTCTACTCTCGCTTCAGTTTGCGGCACTCTTTGATCATATGGACAGGCTTTCCACAGTGACAGCAATTTCCTTTAAACTTCTCCATCGTTTGGCTTTTGCTGTCTCCCTGGAACTTGCGCTTTTTGTTAGCGTTTCCCTTCGAATCAACCAGATTTGCTTTTACCTCCATTGGCTGATTTCCCTTAGATATAGCCTTTTTATTGTCCTCCTGTATTTGTAGTTTGATGATAAGGTCTTCAAACCCCATTTCTTTTGTCTTTAGTTTGAGATAACTCATGAACTCGTTTCATGGTGGAGGTAATTTCTCAATCAAAGACGCAATCAGAAACTGCTCATTTAGCTTCATTCCTTCCAAGTCCAGATGATGAAGAATCATTTGAAACTCCTGGATTTGGGACATCACTGATTTACCATCCACCATTTGAAATTTCAGAAACTTTCCAACGATGAATTTCTTAGTACCCGCATCCTGTGCGCTGTACTTTTTCTCGAGTTTTCCCACAACTCATTTGCCGTCTTTACGGTGCAATACATAGTATAGAGTGTATCCAACAGACCGTTCAGAATGCAGTTTTTGCACATGAAATCACTATGAATCCAGGCATCCAGTGTTAACTTCAGGGCATTTGTGACCTGTATATCTTCGCCCACTTCAGTCGTTGTGTTAGACTAAGTGTCTATTTCATCCCCACCAGAAGGAGGATCTTCTGTCAGAAAGCGTGACATGTTCAACATAGTAAGATAGAACAACATCTTTTGTTGCCATCTCTTGAAATTGGTACCCAGAAACTTTTCTGGGCGTTCGCTTTGTAAACTGGCAAGAGCAGGGACAAAAACATTCCCTTGAGTAGCAGCATCAGAACCAGAAGCAATGTTTGAAACATACATCTTTCGAAACAACAATGTTCAATTTATAGGTGAAGAAGAGGATTTCTGTATTTTCGTATGTTTGAACTGAACAGTAATATTCAATTTATAGTAAGAAGAAGGCGTTTCTGACTGTTTAAGTCAGATTAGTTGCAATGTTTGGTTATCTCCGAAACTTTCAGACCACAGACCACAGACCGAGGCCCGACCGGAGGGGCGGCTGCGGCGCGCATGTGAGGCTTAGCCCCGAACCCAAGCTCACCTAGGTCCTCCGTTTTCTTAACACATGAGTTACCCCTTGGGGTCCCAAACCCTTACTCAAAAATAGAGTTTATATAGTGCTCAATCCTTCAATCTTCTATCTATGCGGGAGATTTGTTATTTTGGCCAAAATAATTCATCTGTTCATGTCTCAAAAACCTTACTTTGTGTACCAATATCTCTTTCATTCCTTAATGAAATTTGACGATACTTTACACTAATATCAGCTACTCATTTAGTAAATTACACATGTGCGAAGAAACGATATTTCCGACATGCGGGGCCCATGTGTTTAGACAGAAAAAACTCAATTCCACATAGTTAAATTTCCAACAAACTTATCGCATCGAAAGTTATTACAACGGCATGCAACAATTTTTGTTGTTGCGAAAAATACTTTTGATAATAATATCCAATATATGGCAACAAAATTGTTGTTGGCAAATGCCTTTTGTAGTATTTATTTAAAGTAGGAAGCTTAGTGTTGAAGAAAGTGCTGTTAGCATATACTAATATTCATAGCTGTCGTAGGATTAAGGTATCTCATCAGGCAGTATTGCTTTAGAAACTAACTGGACAAAGAAGCCAGTGGATCAGCCAATCATATTCCGTCTTACGTAAATTATAACCAAACGTGGCCATTATTAAACTTTGAACATGCAGTCTGGAAAGGAAAGTTGGGTATATCTGTATAATTCAAAATACAGAGTTGGAAAGTTTTTTTTAATTCAAAATTTTCTTTGCTAATTACCAGTCTTTGATTACTAAATTAAGGTTTCTTTCAATAACACACGTTTCTTAGGTAAGTTGGGTATATCTGTATAAGTTAAAAAGGACAGGAAGATAAGAAGAAGAGTGTCAATGGTAAAATATAGAGTCAAATCCACCAAGAAAATATGGCAAACTTGTTGAGTCGCACATATGCTGTGGAATGGATCTTAAGACTCCTTATGAACAATCCTTATCTTTCGAAGTATTATTAGAGTTGAGTTAGATTCAATGTTTCTTTATTTATCATGGTATGATCGGAATCAGATCCTTTTTAATTCACTGTTTACCCGATTGGAGCCCCATTTTACACGGACGGAATTAAGATTTGAAGCATATATATGGGTATGAAATTCTAGCCCTTTAAGTTAATGAGTTCTAAATTAATAATTTATCTATATTGAATGAATTTGTTAAGACAAATATAGAGTTTGGACCACAGTTACTGAATTCGGCCAAACCCGTATCTCGAAAGCTAGCTCCGCCCTTGATCTATATTGTCTACACTTTAGATGCTGAGTGTGCGGGGTGCTGAGTCACAATGTCACACGTCGGCTATGGAAAGGGAGATTGAATTCCATATATGATTTTGGACAATCTTCATCTCTTAAACTAGCCATTATGGTTGAGTTAGACCCAAAAAAAATTTAAAATTAAAATATGTGGCTGAATGAGTAAGGTTATCTGCAGTTAGGTTTGAACCATCTTCCATTATATCAACAAGTCAAGAACTAATACAATTGTAAGGACTGAGAAGTCTAACCAATATAACAATTAATGAAGTACTTAAATTTTCACATCAGCAGAAGATTATATATGGGGATCGTATCTATGGAAATTATATCAACAAGTCAAGAACTAATACTTTGGTAAATTAAATCTTCACCCAAAGTACGGTAAAACTCAAGTTGTCATAGTGGGAAAAAAATTACATTGACCAAGGCAAAGTTTTAGGAGTACAACTTGAGATGACAAGTACCTACTACTCGACAAATTAGTACTGATAGACAGAAATCGTGGGAATGGAACCAATGAGGCCCTCTAATACTTTTGGACCCCTAGTTAATGATAGGTTCCTTAAAGATACGTAGAGACTCCTTTATTGTAATGTTCCGCTGCTTTCATTTACTACTTTCCTTATAATTCACCTTTTTTTTTTATAATTCAGGTCTTCAGGCTTGCGTCTGACTACGTCCTGAAGGTAATAGCACCGGTCCTTCAACATTATTACCAGGTAAATCGCGGAATGTGCTCCGATGACCAATTTTCTGAGAGAGTACAACTGATCAATGAGACAAGGTCAAATTCACCCTTCTTTAATTCCAAGCCAATCCTTATAAAAGAAAATCCTTGACCCTTTCATTGACTAGAGCTTTGGTCAAGTGATAGATCTTTCCATGGGTAGAAAAGCATCGGGAGGCATTAAGCGTATATGAGAAATTTTGTGATTTCGGAAACTCTAATGGATTTTCATAGTTGTCTTTCACTCCCAACAACTCCCGTTGCATTAGCCAACCTAGATTAGAGCGCTGCGGCATGCGTGGATGTATTGACGTCAGAGTGCTTACGTCGCCATAACTCCCTAGTGTCATAATAGTCTAGATTTTTATCTTATATATGCAAGACTTATAAGAGAAGAAAGACACATTGTATTCTCTCTAAGCACACATTTTGTAACTCAGATCTCTCTCGCGCTAATATACGATTCTCAGATTTGACTCATATTCGATCCATAGTTTATTTTCAAATCTAATTCATTACTCGCTTATTCCTACTATTATCTTTAATATCGTTCATCCGTAACCTTAATATCAATCCCGGACTCAATCAAGAAGGTATTCGGATTGAATACGACCTACTTGTCTTTAAACCCTTGAAATACAAATTTCTAACTACATTTTTTTGGTAGATATCATTTTTTACCTGAAAACAATCGTATAGTCGATAAACAGAGTTGTTTGATTAATGTAATCATGTGAACCTTATGAATGTAAGTATAGTTTGTTACTTCCTTCATTTCCTTTTAAGTGATTTTTAAAATTTTGACTTATTTAGTAAAAAAGTCATTTAATAGCATTAAGTAAGTTTTCAACATGAGCTTCCTAAAAATGCTAAAGGTCCCTATCAACTAGGTAAATGGCAAATGTCAAGCCTAAAAATGCTAAAGGTCCCTATCAACTAGATAAATGGCAAATGTCAAGTCTTAAGACTAGGTATAATAAAATCATTTTTTTGTTAGTTGATTGTACATAATTGGCCAGAAGTAGTAGTGTAAGTTTTTGCTGTGTCTCCTTCTTTAGTTCTAGGTGATCACATTACCTTTGTGTTGTAATTGAGGTTTGGTCTAGTCTTCCTCTTCTTTTGCTATGCTAATACAACACGGCCCACATTCTATTTGGGGTGGACAAAAAATCCGGAGAACCGAAAAAACTGAATCGAACCGAACCGAAATTCGGTTTGATTTTTTCTCATTTTTTCAAAAAAAAAAAAAACTAATTTTTTGAAAAATCGAACCGAATCAGGATTTAGTGATTCGGTTCGGTTTTTAAATTTTGGATACGAACCGAACCGAAAAAACCGAATTAAATATGTAAGTATTCTTATTTTTTATTTTAGGCTACTACTATTTCTTGAATCATAGTCATTTTAGTCAATCTATGAAACTTTTATGGAAGTCGAATGTGACATGAACTTGATTAACATATCACGGAAGCATTGACATAAAATGTAGGGAGAAATAGTAGTTGTAAATTGGTGAAACTTTAAATGGTCATAACTCTGCGCTCGGATGTCCGTTTTCCCAATCAATTTGTGTTTTCCCCCAAATCGGTTTCTAATTTTCCTTTTTCTTTAGTAAACATCTCACGATACACAATAGATTCCAACGTCGAAATTTCATGGTAGTGTAGGTGTGAATGTCAATTTCAGTTTTGGAAATTCAATTTAAAAAAAAAAAAAATCCCTCGACCCGACCCACTAGAAAAACCGATGTAATCTGATATGTTCGGCGATATAAACCGAACATATCGGTTTTTTTTAAAAAAAAAGTTGTATTAGGTTTTTTTTTTTTAAAATATGATTTTTATTCGGTTTATATTTTTCGGATACAAAATCGAACCGAACCGATATACGCCCACCCCTAGATTCTATGGGATTATTGAATAAAAAAAGTTATTTTGCTAAAAGAACCTTTATTATATGCATAGGAAAATATAAAGACATCTCGAAAGGTTTTTTAAAAATTGATCAATATTTATTAGACAAGGGTTATTCTGACATGAATAAGTTAATACCTTCACGATTTTTTTTTTAAAATTACTTATTCTACATAAACTAAAAACTAAAAAGGCTAGAAAAACACTTAAATAGATACAGAGGGAGTATAATGTGGGGATTGTGGGTTTGTCCCACATCGATAGTTGAAGTCTTTCTTAAAAGCTTTATAAGTCCATACACTCCGAAAATTCTTTTGTTTGAACTTTAAATTTTGAGTTTGAATAAAAGTATTTGTTCCAAAATGTTATAGTATTTTCTCTAGAGTTGATTTCTCACAAGGTCACTCAATTATTCTTATTGTAACACAAAAATTACTTAATTTTATTTTGTACGTGAAAAATCACTCAACTATCATTATAACACAAAAATTACTTAACTTTGTTTTGTAATTGAAAAGTCACTCAACTTTATCTTTGTAACACAAAAATCACTCAACTCATTTGAGTTAACTTTTGTTGACGTGACATTTTTATAAAAGTTAAATCCTTATTTAATATAAACTCACCCATTTTTATCATTTGGTGATCCGCCCCACTAAACTGACCCGCTATCCAATTTTTATAACAAAATACTAAGGACTGAAAGTTTAGTAGTATTTTTTTACTGGTAACGTGGTTTCTTCTCGTAGGCCTTAAAATTTTGCCTCAAGTTCATCTGATTACTATGACACTACCGCTAAGCTATTTGCAAATAGTAACAGTTCTTCAAGAAAATTTATACATTCTATTCACAAAATATTACGCAAATCAACTGAGTCTAGTTGTACCTTTGTTCTTCTTTTTCATTTATGATGTATTCGGAATACAATTTTCTTGAGCAAGCAGCTTGAATTTTATAAAGAATACTATAAGAAGGTAGTGATTGCAGGAAAAGTAAATGTCATATCGATAATCAACGTTTCAATTCACTTAGTTAATGCATGAGCCAGGAAATAGTGATGTTGTTCAAAATTATTATATTAATTCTCTGCTCTACAAAACTTACACTATTGATCAGTACTAAGACATCCTCATCAAATCCTACACTAAATTCATTGGATAGCGGCACTAAATGCTAAAATGGGTGAGTTTATATTAAATAAGGATTTAACTTTTAAAAATGTCACGTTAGCAAAAGTTGACTAAAATGAGTTGAATGTCTTTTATGTTACAAAAATGAAAGTTGAGTGACTTTTCAGTTACAAAACAAAGTTAAGTGACTTTTATGTTACGAGGATGAAAGTTGAGTTACTTTTCAGTTATAAAACAAACTGAAGCGACATTTGTTTTACAATCAGAATAGTTGCGTGACCTTATAAGAAATCAAATCTTTTTCTCTATGAATAACAAGATTTCCTTATAAATTACCACGTGGCATAAAAAGATTTGCATGTCCGAACTTTTAGCTTGTGATATCCTGTTGAAGATAATTGTTTGTAGCTCAAGCCCTTCTTGTTTTTGTTTTCAAATTATTAATTTCTAACAACGAATATATATATATATATACCAAATTGAACTACTCTCAGCTCCTTAACTCATTAAAAATATACAATTAACTGAATTAAGTATAATTTAAATGAAAGTATATGTTCTAACTAAATCAAATTTCTGAATTAACCCAAGTGCATGTTGTTTATACTCCTAATTGTTTTTCCCATAAAAAGGGATATTATATATAAATTCGTTTTAAGCATGCTAATGTTTACAAACTTATTTGTGCTTTTCACGACTGGGCGAAGCGAAGACAGGTATACTAGTTGAACTTGTCATATAAAATGAGATTAATAGAGTACTAATATTGCTTAGCTTCTATTTGTTTTAAAATAATTTCCATAAATTCAAGATGGTATATGAAATTATAAAAAAGTAAAAGCTTAGTTAATCAACAAATGATTGCTTGGAACTTACCGAATATAAAACTGTAACTAAAGAAAATGACATAATCATTTTCAATGACTAAGTTAAATATTAGCAAATTTTAAAAGAAAAACTAAAGTTATACACTTGAAAATTCTAATATTACGGAAAAAGAACATTTCTCTAAAGAAATATATAATTATTTGAGCGACTGTCTTTATCATATGAGTGTGGCTTAAGCATGCTTATACTAGTCAATTATTTTTTAATGACATTATTAATTGATTGTCTGGAAGAATATTGTAATAGTCAAGTTTGTTTTAGGTACGTACATGACAGATACATTTTCGTCATGAAACACGAATGGTAAACCCTAGGAAGAAGTCGAGAACGTGGATGACAAAGAGTAATTTCGCGGTTCCTTGTGATTCTTTGTCTCTTTTATCTTTTCACTGTTTTGGTGCTTTTAGTACGAATCAAAAAAAATATTTTGATTTTTCCCAAGGAAATTATATAATATAATTTAGATAAGAACTATAGGATTAAGGGTGTAATTGTGTAGGGAGTTGTGAAAAATTAAAGTTAAACTTTAATTTTTTGGAAGAATAAATATCATAGATAGTTAGAAGAGTTTCTAGAATGTTGTATTGTAATATTTTTGATATTTATACTTAGAAAATGTCTAAAAATTCTAGACACTTAGATATTTATAGCAAATGATAAAATTATATAGATCTTTTTGTATCTAGAATAATATCTAGATATTTTATAGTAATGGTAGAAGATAAATATAATTAGATTTTTCTAATGCATGTATCTAGAAGAATTTCTAGGACTATCCCTATAGAAGTATAAATAGGGGTGACTTTATTAGTTAATACAACTAATACAAGTCAATTCAAGTAAACACGTCTTTTTCATAATTTTCTCTTATTTAGTTGAATCTTCCGATCTTAGTTAAGGATCTTGGGCTAGCAAAAGGTCTCCTAACTTTAGATTTCTTCTGCTAATTTTTCTTTATATGGTATCAGAGCCATAGTCATACGTTGGCTTCTGAATTTTATTTCAAGATCGGGTTTGTGGTAGATTCAACTCGTTTTCTAAATGGATTTGAGCGGTCATGTTAATGGACCAGGGATAAAATTATTGAACCAATCCAATTACAAAGTATGAAAAACATGTATGGAGTCATACCTTCTGGGCGAGGATTTGTGGGATATTGTTAATGGAAGTTACACAAGTTCTCCTTCCGATGGATCGAAAAATAGCGGCGCATACAAGAGGTGGAAGCATATTAATGCGAAAGCTAAATTCATCCTAAAAAGGACCATCTCTCACAATTTGTTTGATCATATTATAAGGTGCAAAACAGCTCATGAAATATGGAGGACCCTCGATGAGTTGTTCAACAAGAAGGATGAAACTCGAATACAGATATTGGAGAATGAATTGGCTAACACCACTCAAGGTAATCTTTTTATTATCGAGTACTTTTTGAAGATTAAGAACTTATGTTCAGAGATCTCTTTATTATATCCGGATGAGGCTATCTCTAAAGCACGAATAAGAAGAATTATCATTCGTGGTTTGAAGTTAGAATACATTCCTTTTGTTACATCAATTCAAGGATGGACTCAACAACCATCCTCGGAGGAGTTTGAGAATTTATTATCATCACAAGAGTTACTAGTCAAACAAATAGCTAGTGCATCTATAAAAAAGGGGGAAGAAAATGCACTTGCAGCCGATAAGAAGAGCTTCAAAGGAAAAAAGCAGTCGGAGATGGGCCGCACTCCCTATTTCAAAGTGGTTAAAGCTTGTCAAAAAATGAGGGGAAGTCTACTAATAACTATAAGAATACTCTCAAATATTACCGATGTCTTTTATGTTACAAAGATGAAAGTTGAGTGACTTTCCAGTTACAAAACAAAGTTAAGTGAATTTTATGTTACAATCAGGATAGTTATGTGTAGAGATGGCAGTGGATCCTAGACCCAGTCCGGATCCGGTGGATCCAGATCCGTTTTATAGAATATGGATCTTCAAAATTTGGACCCGACGGATTCGGTCGGACCCAGATCCGTTTCTGACGGATTGGATCTGGATCTGGATCTGGATCTGGATCTTGTATTTGAGATCCGTATCCGGTCCAGATCCGATCCGTGGATCCATTTTTTATTAAATATATTCATAACCTAGAATGTAATTTTATAAGTATTTTTTTTAAATTGCTAAGCACATCCTTGCAATTTTAATTCTCAAAACAAGTTGAATTTATCTTCGCGTTAACTCAAAAACCAAAAAATAAAGAGGTAACTTCGATAATAAAATCAATGTTATATTAATGAATGACTAACATCTCCATAGACAAGTAGTTAAAATTATATTCACTTCATTTGTGAAGATTCCAAGCACATGCAAGTTCTGCATTGTGGAAATACTAGTCAGCATTTTCCACAACTATTGTCATTGTCCAACATTTTCCACAACTATTGTCATTGTCCAACATTTTCCACAACTATTGTCATTGTCCAACATTTTCCACAACTATTGTCATTGTCCAATATTTTCCACACCTATTGTGATTGTCCAACATTTTCAATTAATAGCTCACAATCAAAACGAGACAACGAACAAAATATCTCATATGAACATTTCAAAATTGAAACACAGTAAACTGTTAGCTAAGTAAAAATCGTTTTTCAGTTCGAAAAAATTCTTAGCAATGTTACATTCTTAGCAAGGCTAAATTTTTTACATGTGAATCCAGATCCGATCCGTGGACCCGGTGGATCCGGATTTGGATATGATTTTTATGGACCCGATGGATCTGGATCCAGATATGAAAAACGGATCTGGATCTAGTAGGATCCGATCCAGATCCGATCCGTTGCCATCCCTAGTTGTGTGACCTTATAAGAAATCAAATCTTTTTCTCTATGAATAACAAGATTTCCTTATAAATTACCATGTGGCATAAAAAGATTCGCATGTCCGAACTTTTGGCTTGTGATATCCTGTAGAAGATAATTGTTTGTGGCTCAAGCCCTTCTTGTTTTTGTTTTCAAATTATTAATTTCTAACAACGAATATATATATTGTTGGAATATGTAAAGCAACAACGGAAATAGTAAATAACTATTACAGTGATCGAAAGGATAAACAACAATTAGGACAACAACAAGCTATTAATATCTTGATCTTGAATGAAACTTCAAATATAGAACTTGTATTCGGAAATACAAGAACATGAACTGCTACACTTGTGGCTTGTAGATCCGCTGAGAATACGAACGGTTAGAGTCCTTCGTCTGTTAAGTTTACACCTAAAACACTTAGCAACCAATTAGATAAACCACAACACCATCGGCTGAGTCGAGAGATGACTCTCTGTCTTTAAGACAAGATTGCCCCCGTATATAGGCTTTACTGAAGTGTGGACAATAGTCTCCCAAGATGAAACAACAAACTATCAAATGTGCAAAGCCTACACAAATGATCTCAGCGAAGAACACGAATAATGAAGATTGCTAAGAGAAGGATTGATATCATGAAAATCTGATCTCTTTGTGGTGTTGTTAACTTATTTTTCTGTTCATATGTGCATATATGTTCATCTATAGAATTGAGCCAAGGCTTCAATTTATAGGTGTGCAAGATGGCCTCTTCAAGTGCCCCACAATGACAATCAATTATCGTGTAATGGATGACATTTAACCCCAAGTAATGCAGCAACATAATGGTCCAAGTAATGACTATTATTGGGTGGATTCAATGCCATTGAAGCCGCCTCAATCGCCAAGACTTTTGGGATTCTGTCGAGCAGTCACTGTCCATGAAGCGCCGCGACTCTGCCACATTAGTGTCGCGGTGCTAATTCGACACGGAACTCACTGCCACTCCGGCACCGTGGAGCTACGAGGGGGCGCCGCGGCCCTTCTCGGCTCCGCGACCCTTTTTCGACCCGCACCATCTTACACTTCGCACAATCCTTCCTTCGATTACCAATGTGGAACACTTCTCATTTAGCAAATAATCATCCATCATTCTATGTCTTAAACATTTCACTTACGTACCAATATCTCTTTCATTAACGAAATTTACGATACTTGGCATTAAGATTGTACGTGTGTGGAAACGATATTTCCGACGTGCGTGGCCCAATTGTTCGAGTCATAAATAATGGGATAAACTTAATTGCACATTAGTAAATTTCCAACATATATATTACCAAATTTAACTACTCTCAGCTCGATTGGAAAAAAATTCACCAACACTAGCACACTTGGTAAACAACATTCATATATCTTGGAACATATGCATGGCATCAGCTGATAATACAGAAAGGATGAAAACAAATACTTAGTGTAAATTACAAAACAAGAACCACATTCTGGAGCCAGTGGTTCTTTTATTATGAAAAAAGAAACATCAAGCAACTAATTGCGATTTTCCATTTCACATAGAAGCCACCGAACTGGGATTGACTCTGCTGCAAACATCGCGAATTTCCAACTGAGCACCCGCTGAGGGAGGCAAGTTCCCCATTTTAATCATCGCAGCAGCAAAATCGCCAAAGAAAATGTTACTGTCATTGCTATAAGTCGTTACAATAGCAGCCGTGGTGGTATTCCCGGTCAACACTTGATCCGAGAACAGTATCCCCTGGTTCCTGTTTAAGTCCTCGTAGTAAACTTTGTCGAACACAGCTGGAGTTGTGTCCAATTGTTGCAAATTGGAATCGGTTAGCGTGGCGGAGCAATTGCATTGAAGTTGTGCTGCGGGGTTAACGTTGGTGCTAACGCACACGGTGGAGCACCTGGCGAAACCCACCGTGTGTGCACCGGCTAGCGCCACCATTTCACGGATGGTGAAATTTTTGTCACTGAATTTCTGTATTTGGACTGTTAGGTTGTCGAATGGAGCTGGAAGTTGAGTTGAAGCACCAGTGAAATTGGCCGTTCTTGCATCACTTCTCCCTAGTGCAACGTTATAGGTTTGTCCTCCTAGCTGTCATATACAAACCAGAGATTAAGTTACCAGTTTAAGTTCATTGCATTGATGGTATAGAAATTATTTATACAATTAAATCATTTATGAGGTAATTATTTAAATTGTAGCCTATGCACATATATAAACCATTTGCTTTATATTTTGGTGGTAAAATCGTAATTAAGTGGTATAGTTGGGATGTAAGGATATTGAATTGTACCAATCACATTTTTATTTACTATTTCATTATGTCTTTCAACATATCCCTTGCATATAGTCTGGTTCTTTTTCAGAAGTCAAGCACCAAATTTCTTTTTTTAATTATAGGCAGGAATGAGACTTGAATCCAGGACATCTATCTGCTCTGATACCATATTAAAGTGTAATAATCTCATCTAAAAGTTTAAACTATTAAATAAATCATTTATTTAATTATATTTTAACAAACGGATAGAGAATAATGGACTTACTTTAGCGACAGAATCACGAGCAGCAATGGCTAAGATGTCGGCACAAGATACAGATGTGTTGGCGCATGTATCTTTAACTGTTTGTTTAGCTTGTGCTATGACTTCATAACCTCTGGCTGAATTGATGTTGGGTGGTGAGGTTTGTTCCCCTTGGAATGATGCAGTATCGTTTAGAAGAATGCCTCCATCGCAACCCTGTTTATTGAAAATGATAGCTATAATTAGTCAATTATATAATCAGCATTTCAGCAGAATATGCTTTTAATATGAAAACGAGCAAATGACTTTCAAAGTTCAAAAGCATCAAAATATTCTTAAGGGGTAAAAAGAGGAAAAAGCTAAGTGACAGTGACAAACAAGAGTTGGAAAGCAGGACTTTTCCAAGTTAGGCCCAGCTTGACTTTTAAAAAACTACTAAATTTATTGCAACTTAAAAATCCAAGTAAATGTTCTTGCTGCACTTGTTTCATCATCCATGCAACTTCACAACTACTTTTTGTAAGTTGTAACCCCACTATCCCAAATAAAATCCTATCACACTTCTCATTAAAAGAGCGGTGCATTAAATTTTTGCTATGCGCCTGATCCGATACACACTTCTCATTATCATAGTATAATAGCAAACATTTCTCATAAGTATACTTCTAATTGTTGTACATTTTATATTAGTGATTCAATGGCATCAATTTTTTTCCGTACGATAAGAAAAATACGCTTTGATCGTATTTGGTGCACATGCACAATAAATTTTTGGAGTTCGTACCGTTAGATCTTTCAAATAGCTAGTTTTACGGTCCAGAATCACTTTTCTTTTTGACCACTTAACATTTAAAGAAAATAACGTCCGTCGGTTATTTTTGGCAAAAATGAGCGGAATTTTTTTTTTTTAAAAAACCAGGAAGTATTTATTTTTATATCGGGTTTTCAATAAAAACCAAGTCTAGTGTATCTTATCTAGCCGGTGGACTGCCTCGGTTTTAACTGACAGAGTCAGTGGGTTTTGTGTTCCGATACACTATTTTATGACATTATCAGGTCTGTTGGTTTTTTCTCGGTTTTGCGCTACAATTGATGGACGTCCGTCAATTTTGTCCCTAGGTATTTGACCATTTTTTAGTAGTGCGTACCTTTAAATGTGAGTTCTCGCTAATTTATTTTTTCTTTCATAGTTTCAATCAAATCTAACAAACAATGTTCGATCAATATTTTGCCAGAGACAAAGTGTTAACTTTTGGTGAACGTAAAGGACCAAAACTATTAAGTGCATACTTAAGGAATTATTTTTGACATACTCTCATAGTTAAGAGATCATTTTTGTTAACTTGTGTCAAACTTATAGGAACAAAAGTTTTAATTGCATAGTTAAGGGACGGGAACTTACCTTATAGTTAAGAGACCATTTATGTCGTTTTCTTTACAAATATTCATAACTTGTTTAGATCACAAGTTTCAAAAGGATTTTTTTTTTTTTAACCTTCGTGCACAGTAAAACACTATCAAATAAAATGAAAAGGACGGAGTAAAGAAGGCGAAAGTAGTAGAAAGAGTGAAGGATTTACATCAACGAAGCAGTCATGGAAATGGAGACGAATGAGAGAAGCTCCCATGCGCCTTTCTGCATCGATGGCATTGTCCACAACTCCTCTAACAGCTGAGAAAACACATGCCTCTTGAGTTAATTGCTGACTCAACTTGTCTGAATTTCTCTCAGCATTCTTATTTAGTGTTAAAATGCTGGCTGCTGATTCCAACAAACCAAAATCTGGAGAAAGATTTTGGAGTCCCTTATTCATGGCTTCATAAGTGTTTCTATAAATAGCAACACCTGCAAGTGCAAGAGCCATAAGGCTCAGTGCAAGGCTCAAATGACTCAAACGAAAAGCCATGATTTAGTGAAAAGAAATGTCTAAGGAAGAAATAACCAAAGGCTTTGTGGGTGATTTTGCTTTTATTTTTGCTTTTATTTATAGAGTGTGAAGACTAACAATTAGACATTACTCTGTTTAAATAATTGTGTAAATACAAACTTAGAATTGTTGTTTGGTGTGGAATTGACTTTTAATACCCGCTTCTTCGTCCCAATTTATTTGAATGTGTATTTGATTGAGCACAGAGTTTAAGAGAAGAAAATAAGACTTTAGAAATTTATAATGTTGTAAAATAAGTCATTGTAATTTTTGTGGCTATAAATTATTTTATTATGATTAATGAAAATTTAAAATTAAATTATTAATTATTAAATATAGAAATATTTTTTTTGAAAATTGATTAAACATGAAAAGTATAACATAAATTGAAATTCACATAGCGTTTTTGGACAAATATTTCTCCTCAAGGCGGGCAGGACGAGTTCACGCTCGAAAAATTAATAGACGCCGTCAAGTATCTAGCAACATCTTTTTATTCTTTCGTAGTTCTAGCCGTGTTACGTGTGATCTTCCGTTGGCTATGTTTCTCCAATGACTGTCAAATGTTGTAATTTTTTTCCTGTAGTCACAATCACTAATATTTTTTTATTCGATTTTTTCCACTCCTTTGGTGCAAAATACTAGTTTCCTTTTAATCGAGAACAAAGAAGAAAAATTCAAGTTGTTCTAATTTATTTAGTATGTGTTTGACCATAAAAAATAAAGACAGTTTAAGGACAACTGGTAGGGTTGTGAGCATAACTTGAACCGAGTTTGTATCTAAGAGGGGGGAAATGCAACTGAAAAAAGAGCACCAAAATTAAAGAATTAAGTGTTAGACAAATAAATTAATGCCAAGACATTAGTTCTGGATAATCTACAGTGAAAAATATTATTGGCAAAAACCTACTGCTACTTTTTGTTGGAAATTAGCCTTTGGCGGGAGTTGCGATCGACCAACTTTAACGGCTTAAACACTAGTGTTGCGTATGTTGGAGAATCCGGTTCTTCACACATGCATGATCTACTAAGTACGTAGATAACCGTAGGGCCAAGAATCGTCAAATTTCATTGAGAAATGAAAGAGATATTGGTTCACGAATGAGGTGTTTGAAGCATGGAAAAGTGTGGTATTGTGTTCAATTCTCCCTCATCGGTAGAGGAAGAAAGAATTGTTGTGTATATAAGACTCGAAATTGGTTTGGGGTTTGGGACCCCAAGGGGTATCCCATGTGTTTAAAGGAGGGAGGACCTAGATGTGCTTCGGATCAAGGAAAGACCACACGCGCGCCGCTGCCGCCCGTCGGGTCCCACTCCGGTTCTCGTGCCACGCCACGCCTTCGATATTATCTTTGGGCCGTAAAACTTTGCCGTATGATTTGGACCAGAATTCTTTCAGATGTACAGTTTGGTCCCTGAAGTTTCCAGAAAGTCAAAATTTTGGCTGAATTACTACTCCTATAATGGCCAATCCGTTGGTCTTTCACCATTTATGTTGGTGACTTTACTACCTCCATAATGGCCATTATTTGGCATGGCCATTATGGAGGCAGTTTTTCAGTCCCCTCCCTCACCTATATAAACACCCCCTTACATCATTGTTGAGACACATATATGATACACGAAAATACAGAGATATACACAAGCAAAAACAGTTCTTCCTATAACTTCCAAACATCATCTCGTTACTCAATATTCTTCACGGTAGCTCTTCAGTTTCCTTTGCTCAAGTGTTCCATTGCTGTTTTATCTTGGGAGACAAATTATCCAGGACGTATAAAGGATACATACGGAGAAATATTGTCTTAAGGAAAGAGTGCCACACTCGACTCAGCAATAACAAAAGCAGTTTCGACTTTTTCTCGTTCTACAATTGTAATTTCAGATTTCTAGTTGAATTATTGAATCTTTGTTTATCCTTTCGAATACTTGTAATAGTGATATACTTTCCGTACTGCTTTATAAAGTACAATAGAGTAAAATCTCCCAACAACTTAAGACAATATTGTATAGTATTACTATTAGTGTTCGAAAAATGTTGGTCAAAAGTTGTGTGACCAAACCTGGATATGGCAATGGTTTTCTGGTAGAAGAGAGTGATGATGATGAACGTGTTCATGGTGTCACCGCTACCAAGACTGGTTGGAACAAGCGCTCACGAGAGCCTGAGGATGTCAACTGGGACAAGAGGAGAAGACTGAAGATGTACTTCTATCTTGCAGGTAAGGCCCGATCTATCCTGCATAAAAGATCCGAATAATGGTGAGAAGGAAATGGATACTCGACCGATGAAGTGATCAAGTGAGCCGTAATCCGAAATTGGGATAAGTATTTTTCTTACTTGTCAAGAATAAAGATTAAATGATGTCTGATTAAAAATGGATTAAAGTAAGGAGGAATATGAAAATAATTTATATTCCTTACGCTTTAACAAATCAGAAGTTTAATCTCATCTTCTTTTCCGTTTAAAGATTGGATTTTGTAAATGACTTAAAAAAGATCCGTTCTTTTAAGTGTAATTATTAAAGTGTGTAAAGTATGGTCGCACATACGAGGGAGAAAGATCCACTGATCGCGAAATCGTTACCACACTTAAGTAAGCGCCAAGAATTATCTGGGCACCAATCATAACGGAAGAAGTCTAAAAGTTAATAACGTTGAGCCTGTCATATTATTTGGCAGAAGATCCTTCATAGGATGATATTGAACACTCAGTCATGTAAAGCCTCCGGGCGACTGCAGTGGGCCAAAATTCCTTTGATATGATGATATTGGACACTCAGTCATATAAAGCCTCCGGGCGACTGGAGTGGGGCCAGAATTCATTTCATAGGAAAAGTAATGGACACCTAGTAAGGTGGGCCAGAGTTTCCAGGTCTTAAATGATCTGAAGGCCTAAAGAAAGGCAGAAAAGAAATTGGACACTCAGTCTGCCAAAGCAACTGGAGTGGGCCAGAGTATCTAGATTATATATGATCCGGTTGCGCCCTAACCACGGGCAAGAGGTTGTTCATGTGAAGCAACGCCACCTCTAAAGTAGAAGGGGTTGGAGAGGTTGTCCTCAATAGGACTTCAGGGAATGAGATCACTCTAAGATGAGGTGATACATATCCCTAACTTGGTTTAAGGGACGCTGTTGGTCAAGCTGGTTTGAGACTAGTCCAACAGGTCTATAATAACTAAGAATGGTACAGTACGTCTGTAGCCAAATGAATAATATATTTGTAATCCGTGCATCTATGCCATCATAGATTAAGACACGTTAAATAGCAAGTCATTCAAAAGCTAACGATGTTGAGATTGTTGCCTTCTGTCGACATAAACCCTCAAAATGAATGTGAGGTAGACGAAGAGGCAAAATCACCTTTCCAAATTCCGTCAAAGGGAATAGCGAAAGAAGCACCGCTCCTCTAGAACTTAGTCACACCTACTTGGGTGATTTGAAGTTTATACAAAATAGAGGGGGAGACAAGTACGTTGTGACCTTCATTAATGATGGTACAACGTATGGAATCCTTTATTTGTTAAAAAGCAAAGATGAAGTTGTTGAAGCGGATAAGCGCTACAAAGCAGAAGTTGAAAATCAACTAAGCCTACGGATTGAGAAATTCGTAGTGATAGAGGCGGAAAAAGTGAAGCATCGTTCATTAAACGACTGTTCATTTCTCACCTCAGTCCAACGGTGTTAGCCAAGCGCAAAGCGCGTACGCCCAAATTATGTGGGGTGGCTTGGTAAAAGTTGGAATACCAAAACAGGTCAGGTTGTACCTAAGATTGTAGATTGCATATCCACTGGATCTGCAAATAACAGTAGTGCTTATCGCCTCTTGGCGTCAAAGAATGCTGAATTCTTAGAAGATAACTTTCCTTGAAAAGGAAAAAGGAGTAATTGCTCAAGGTTAACAAGAACCCGCGAGGGCCTGACTGTCCGGAACTAGACATTCCGTATCTACAGGACTCGAAAGTTGCTGGCTATCCGAAACTTAATATTTCAGATCTGCAGAACTCAGGGATTCTAGATGTTGAACCGAGACGGAGCAAAGAATGGGACAAAGACTTGTTCCAGTCCTTCTAGCATGTATGGTTAAGAATGAACCATGGACAATTAACAAATAATTGTCATCTCCAAAAGCGCTGCTTTGGAAAGAAGCTACAAAGAGAGAAATAGATTCCCTCATAAAGAACCATACTTGCGTAATGGTTGATCTTCCTCCGGAAAAAGAACCTTTGGGTTGTGAAAAAGGATACTCAAAAGTGAGTACAAAGTAGATGGATCTACTGACGAGTTCAAAGCCTCGGCTACTTGTACATGTGCTCCTCTGAGAGTAGCTTAACATGATGGGCCATTGCAGTCTTGCGTGGCATGGATGTTGAAACAACCTTCCCAACCGGAGAGTTGGAAGAAGAGGATCAGAGTTGGGTTGTTGAACTGTTGGGCTTCTTCCTGAACTTTCATTTTGGTCCTGAAAGTTTCAGATAAAACAGAAATAATGAATCTGACCACAGAAACATTGACTCTGAAGTTAGAAAGCCAACAGTTGGAGAATCAACAGTCTGAAAGTAAAAGTCATATTGAAACAAAGTCTCGGTATGAAAGATATGAGTATCACATATGACATCTTAGGAATTGGATTTCTAAGACATCTAACGGACTGGTCGATAGTTGACAGTCTCGTTGAAGCCACCAATGGATATGAATCATAGAACTGATTGGAATCATGGTGCACCCATAGACAAGGAGCGATATGCACAGGTCATGTGTAGTTCAATGTATTGTACACACTACAACCGACCTGGTATCGCCCTACAAATGTATCGATTGAACTAAGGTTCACTGATGATCTTAATAAATGATCAATAGAAGGCGTTAAGTCGGATATGACGATATCTAAATTATTCGCTTATCTACGGATTATAGTATTCTGGATGTCCAGTGGTTCTGGGAGAACACAGTGATGCAAACTGGACATCAAATCTGAAGAACACCAAAGCCACAAGTAAATGTGTATGGTGGATCTTGGAAAAATCTCTAAGCAAGCTTGCATCGACCGATTCATGATGGTATCGGAGTTTATCGCTTTATACAAAGCATGAAAGAAGTTGATTAACTTCACGACTCATTAGAGGACGTCCCATATTTGGAGAAACCCGTGTCTTCAACAGTTATATACTGTGGCTAGCCGGTCGGCTTCAGGAAGGACACGGATGACGGCGTCTGGACATATATGTCAGGATCTGTCGGAGACATAAGACCGTATGGCAGTTGATCATCACGGGTGTCACTTCCTTATTTACTAACTAAGGGACTACCCGGAGATCAAGTGTTCTGCCTGTCTAGGGGAATGGGCTTAAAACACAAAATATACGGACCAATACAGTGGTAACCCAACCTTACTAACTGGAGATCCCAGTAATTTAGTTCAATGGAAAAACTAAGTTGTAAAGGTTCAGTTGATCGCTTCAGTAGAAGCATGAGCACTTCAGATAGTGATTTCTGAAAAGAAACACCAAATCCAAAGTCGTTCCCGCGATAGACGTTAAGTGTTATCTGCAGTATGGGTAAAGGTTAAGTTTTCACAACCTGTAATGATCCTCAACCAGTTGAGGTTAGGTCTTTGGGAAACTTTTAATGGTTCCTAACACTTGTGAAGTGGGGTATAGTAGGATACCTTGTAGGAGACCACCTATTTAAGTGCGAGGACGGGCCACCTCAAATGAACGCACTTAAGAATCCAAGACGTTGTCCATGGCCAAAACGGACAAAACATTACGAAGAAGAGAGTAAGGGAATTTGTTGTGTTGGTACCATTGACTTGTCTTACACTAAACACTAACGGTTCAAGATATCACGTTCACCGCGCAGTAAGTAAGTCCGATGGTATTTAACTATGGAAGGTTCAAAGCTGAAGCTACCTCTCCTTGTGCAACATCGGTCCGCTGAAATATTGCTGGAAATGAAAAGACACCATGTGAGTGCGCCAAAATCTCTTTCAAGGGGGGATTGTTGGAAATTAGCCTTTGGCGGGAGTTGCGACCGACCAACTTTAACGGCTTAAACACTAGTGTTACGTATGTTGGAGAATCCGGTTCTTCACACATGCATGATCTACTAAGTACGTAGATAACCGTAGGGCCAAGAATCGTCAAATTTCATTGAGAAATGAAAGAGATATTGGTTCACGGCTGAGGTGTTTGAAGCATGGAAAAGTGTGGTATTGTGTTCAATTCTCCCTCATCGGTAGAGGAAGAAAGAATTGTTGTGTATATAAGACTCGAAATTGGTTTGGGGTTTGGGACCCCAAGGGGTATCCCATGTGTTTAAAGGATGGAGGACCTAGATGTGCTTCGGTTCAAGGAAAGACCACATGCGCGCCGCCGCCGCCAGCCCGTCCCATCTGGTCCGGTTCCGGTTCCGAGTTCCGGGTTCTCGGGTCTCGGGCCACGAGCTGTGGGTCTTCTGATATTATCTTTTTGGGCCCGAAAACTTTGCCGTCTACGCTTTGATCCCGAAGTTTGAAATCTGATTTGGACCAGAATTCTTTCAGATGTACAGTTTCGTCCCTAAAGTTTCAAGATGTACAATTTCGTCCCTGAAGTTTCCAGAAAGTCAGAATTGGGCAGAACAGAACAGAAACGCCAAGCACTCAATTCAGCCATTTATTTTGGCTGAATTACTCCTCCTATAATGGCCAATCCGTTGGTCTTTCACCATTTATGTTGGTGACTTTACTACCTCCATAATTGCCATTATTTGGCTGTTATGGAGGCAGTTTTTCAGTCCCCTCCCTCACCTATATAAACACCCCCTTACACCATTGTTGAGACACATATATGATACACGAAAATACAGAGATATACACAAGCAAAAACAGTTCTTCCTATAACTTCCAAGCATCATCTCGTTACTCAATATTATTCACGGTAGCTCTTCAGTTTCCTTTGCTCAAGTGTTCCATTGCTGTTTATCTTGGGAGACAAATTGTCCAGGACATATAAAGGATACATACGGGGCAATATTGTCTTAAGGACAGAGTGTCACACTCGACTCAGCAATAACAAAAGCAGTTTTGACTTTTTCTCGTTCTACAATTGTAATTTCAGATTTCTAGTTGAATTATTGAATCTTTGTTTATCCTTTCGAATACTTGTAATAGTGATATACTTCCCGTACTGCTTTATAAAGTACAATAGAGTAAAATTTCCCAACATTTTTACCCTCCTAACGTAGCACTGTCGGTAGTACATATATGCTTGTTGATTAATTTGGTTTGACATTGGTACTATATGAGTACGTCATATTGTGAGGATTAGAAAAGTCTTTAAATACAAGTTTCAACTTAGAAAATTATAAGAAACATGGTTCCCACATGTAAATAATGGTAAAATTTGTATAAGACAGTTGTATGAATTCTGACATGACACATGAAACATGATGTTGAATTAGACTCACATCAAATTACAGCGCTACTGATTTGTTCTGTTCCCCAACTGGGGGTGACACAAGCAAGACCGGTACAGGTAATAAAGAAGGATAAGAGTTGTTTGCATTGTAACGGACGACCGTTACTAAAATCGGTCATACGATTTCCAACAACCTTTTAATGACATCTGTGGACAGATTATCTAATTATTACAACATTCATTCTCCTATATTTATGAGGGCATATTTCGTGGGATGTGTACCCTTGTAGTTCATGTATAAATAGGACACTTCATACCATTATAATTCATCAGATTCTAGATATTACAAAAGATTTATTATTATTCTCTCGATTTCTGTGTTTTTATACAAGTTACAATCATTTTGCTCAGAAATTGTCATAAGGCTCAGACTAAGTATTACTTTATCTTGTCTCGTTATTATTTATTTACTGCATAATTCATCTAGAATTCATATCTAACATGTTATTTGAGATCGATGTGTCATTGACCACGTATACAAATTCAACTATATCGTTTTATGGGTAAACACTATATATAATGAAACAAATAAATAATAATCAGTACACTACAGCTGGGATTTACATATGGTTTCACATGCACCGACTTTGAGTTAATAATACAATATAGATATAATTATTAGTAGTTGACACGTTTTCTAAAGTAGGGGGGCGGGGGGGGGGTTAATACTAATTAGGCTTACACTATAGTAATAATACTAGGATAAAAGGAATAATATCCAGGAGTGGAGCAATATTACCTCTTTGAGTGGCCATATGCTTCTCTATTTATCATAATTTCCATACATTCAAGAAGGGTATGAATTGAATTTATATAAAAAAAAAAGGTAAAGCTTAGTTAATCAACAAATGAATATTTGGAACTTACTGAATATAAAACTGTAACTAAAGAAAATGTCATGTTCATTCTTAATGACTAAGATAAAATATTAGCAAAGTTTAAAAGAAAAAATAAAGTTCTACGCTTGAAATTTTTAGTATTATGGAAGCACACAACATTTTAGTACTCCATCTATTTCAATTTATGTGATATAGTTTTACTTAGCACGGAGCTTAAGAAGTAAAGAAAGACTTTTGAATCTTGTGGTCTAAAATAAGTCAAAAATATGTGTGTGGTTATAAATCATCTCGTTAAGCGTAAAAAGTAAAGGTTAAATTAAATTATTTCAATTAAGAAAATGTATTATTCTTTTTTAGACTGACTAAAAAGAAAAGTATATCACATAAATTAGAAGAGAAAAAGTATATGGTTACAAATCTGACCATAGGTATATGCGCCGGGGGTTAAAAATCAAGGACTAAAAATCCCATTGGATTTTCAGAGTTTGGGTCTATTGATTTACTACAAACTTGAATGACAACAGAATATAAGTTTTGTGGCAATTTTATAAGGATTGCTGGTTATTCTTTTTTGTGTGTCTTGCCTGACGTTATTTTTTTCAGAACATACACTATTTCCAAAGGTTCAAGCTTGCAAGTTCTTGTGACATTCATGAAAAACATGGTCTACCACAATGTTCATGGAGAACAAATTGGATGTGATTTCATTAGGTCAGAAGTATGGATATTATGATAGGATGAGTCATTCAGAGAGACATGTGACAATATACCATAATTATAAATTTCGAGTCTTGGGTACGAAAAAATCTTTGGTAGAAAGTGTTCTGTTGGGAATAAAAAAAGACCCATAAAATAATATTCACGGTATTAGTGATAAACGCGGAGCACTGCGTTATGGTTAATTAGCAAGAATAAAGAGCAATAATGACATCAAGAATTTTTACGTGAAAACCCTTCTGAATAAGGGAAAATCCCCTGGTCATGAGGAGCAACTGATATCACTATAGCAAGGAATTTTACATTGTGTAGTCACGAATATAAATGCTCCAGAAATCATTACACATCCAAAAAAAATAATCCTCTTTTGATTTTTCCACCTACTACAATATCACTCACACTATATTTTTTCTTCACGGACTATTTTCTTACACAATCTATGGAATATCTCACTACTCTTTTTGTTTTTTTCTCTTTGTTAGTGTGTCAAATGAAAAAGACGAGGGGCTCCTTTTATAGCCGTGAACACCGCCAATCAACCAATTAGAATTGGTTTCAACAATTTACAATGCAGCCGCAATAAGTGCTGACAATTTAGCAACTTGGTTTGCCACTTTTTCTTTTATTGAATTGGGGATGGACCTCACAAATCCCCCCTTCATACCCAAACACCTCAGGGAGGTAATACCTCACTTCTAGTTTGAATACATGCCGACAAGTTCTTTGCATAATTTGAACTTGTCCCTTGGTACCACCTTTGTCATCATATCTTCGGGATTTTCACTCGTGTGAATCTTCTTGACCTGGAACAATTCATTTTTCACTTGCTCACGAATTCAATGATATCTGACGTCAATGTGTTTTGTTCTCACATGGTACATGGAGTTCTTGCTCAGGTCTATTGCACTCTGACTGTCGTAATAGACAACATACTACATCTGCTGCAATCCAAGTTCTTGAAGGAATCCATTGAACCATATCATCTCCTTGTCAGCTTCTGTAACCGTAATATACTTAGCTTCAGTTATAGATAGTGCGACACACTTCTGCAACTTTAACTACCATGATATAACTCCATCTGAATAAGTAAACAGATATCCGGTAGTGAATTTTCAGTTATCAAGTACTTAGCTTCAGTTATAGATAGTGCGACACGCTTCTGCAACTTTAACTACCATGATATAGCTCCCTCTGAATAAGTAAACAGATATCCGGTAGTGAATTTTCAGTTATCAAGATCATCTGCCATACTAGAATCGGTATAACCTATCAATATTGGATTAGATCATCCAAAACACAATCATTCATTTGAGCTTCCTCTTAGATACCTGAGTATCCATTTCACAACTTTCCAATGCTCTTTTTTTGGATTTTCGAGAAATCTACTGACAACACCAACCGCATGAGTAATATCGGGTCTAGTGCACACAATTGCATACATTAAACTTACGATGACAGAGGAATAGAGTATTCTTGCCATGCTCTCTTTCTCTCTCACGGGTAGGACACATCTTCTTGCTCAATTTCAGATGACCAGCAAGAGGTGTGCTAATAAGCTTAGCACTCTTCATGTTAAAGCGCTCTAATACACATTCAATGTACTTTTCTTGTGATAAATAAAGCTTCATTTTATCTCTGAAACAAGTAATCCTCATGCCCAAAATCTGCTTAGCATGACCCAAGTCTTTCATAACAAAAGACTTACTCAATTGTTTCTTCTCGTTAATCTTGGAAGCATTCCTGTCCACAATCAACATATCATCCACATATAGCAAGAGGATGATAAAATCATCATAAGAAAATATCTATGCAAACACACAGTGATTTGAAGAGGTATTCTTATAGCCTTGCTCCGCCATAATTGATTCAAACTTCTAGTATCATTGTCTAAGAGCTTGCTTCAATCCATAAATATTGTTCTTAAGTTTGTACACATAAATTTCTTTACCTTTTGCCTTGAATTCCTTAGGTTATTTCATGTAAATTTCTTCTTCTAAGTCACGATGCACTACAACACAATGTATCTATAGCTACAAAATTTAAGTTATGAATTTAAAAATCGTAGCTATTACTTAGTAATAGCCACAAACATTCAAATTCCGTAGCTAATTACAAATTTGTAAATTCTTAGCCATAAAAATCAAATTGACATAGCTAATTCTTAATGTTTGCTATAATTGCTAACAATCGTGGCAATAATTACTTAAATAGCTACAACTTTATTGCTACGATAAAATTTTGTAGCTGATCATAAGTTTTTGCCACGCGATAAAAGTTATTGTAGCAATAGTAACCTTTTAGCCACAATAATTTATTTGAAACAAAATATTGTAGCTAAATACATATTTTTGCTTCAGGTTATAAAACATTATGGCAATAGTTAAATGATATATAGCCATAGATATTTTCTTATAATAAAATTTCGTAGCTAATTATTAATTTTTTCCACGAGTTAAAATTTACTATAGTAATAGTAACTTTATAGCCACAATAAATTATTTGAAGCAAAATGTTGTAGCTAAACAAATATTTTTGCTTCAAGTTATAAAAATTGTGGCAATAGTTAAATTTTACAGCCACAAAGCTTTTGCTATAACAAAATTTCGTAGCTAATTATTAATTTTTTCCACGAGTTAAAATCTATTGTAATAGTAATATTTTAGCCACAAAAAATAATTAAAATAAAATATTGTTGCTTCAAGTACTTAAATGTCGTGGCAATAGCTTTTTTTAAAAAAAAATTGGGGGTAGGGAAAGGGATAATGGGGTGGAAGCGGGGAAATGAGGGATTACAAGGTGAGGAATCAAACTCTCATCAACAAGATAAAAGTTCATGCAGCCAACCAACTGAGCTACTAACATTTTTCGTGGCAATAGTAGCTATATTATTTGTCATGGCAAAATGATATTGCCAAAAATTTATTATTGTGATAATTTTTTGTAGCTAGTAATTTTTTACGAGTTAAAATTTGGTGTAGCACTACTAATCTTTTTGCCACATTAAATAATTTTTTTCTTAAACGTGAAGTTACCATAAAATAGTACTACTATTTATTCTATCCGTTTCAATTTTATAGGGCATTATTTATAAAATTCAAATATAATTTAAATAAATAGGTGATTATATCTAATTAATTTTGATTAATTAATTACATCAAAGTTAAACAAAACTTAACTAAGTATAATTGGAACTTTATCTTGATCAATGCTTCCAAAATAGTTATTTGACTCTAACTTGTTCCATCAGAATAATACCTTTTATCTAGTGTAATTCGAGGTGTCAATAATTCGATTTGATTCAATTTTATAGCTTGTAAGTTTCAATTAACTAATTATATTAACTTCGATTAACTAATTATATCAAATTTAAACAAAACTTTAATAAGTCTCACTAAAGCTTCACCCGATCAAGTGTTTCAAAAATTGTCATTTGACTCGTACGTGATCTATTGAAACAATACATTTATTGATCTAGTGTGATTAGAGGTTTTCATCATTTGACTCGATTAAATTTTATAGGATTTTAATAGTCAGTTTCAGATAAAATTTAAATAAATAGGTGATTATATCTAATTATTTTTAATTAATTAATTATATCAAATTTAAATAAAAAATTTACTAAGTCTACTCAAGCTTCATCCTGATCAAGTGTTTCGAGAATTCATGTTATTTGACATTTTGACTCGACATGATCTATCAGAACAATGTATTTATCAATCTAGTGTAATTAGTGGTGTTCATCCTTTGACTCGATTCAATTTCACAAGGCCTTATTGTAAGTTTTAAAAATAATTTCAATAAATAGGTGATTATATCGAATTAATTTTGATTAACTAATTATATCGAACTTAAATAAAATTTTACTAGGTACCACTGAAGCTTCATCTTGATTAAGTGCTTCCAAAATCGTTAATTGACTTCGACTTGTTCCATCAAAATAATAACTTTATCGATCTAGTGTAATTAGAAGCGTTAATCATTCGATTCTAGTTTAATTTTACAAATTGTAAGTTTCAAATATAACTTAAATAAATAAGTGATTATACTGACTTCAAATAACTAATTATATCAAATTCAAACAAAATTTCATTAAGTCTTACTTAGGCTTCACCCTGATCAAGTGTTTCGAGAATTGTTATTTGACTTGGACATGATCTATTGAAACAATACCCTTATCGATTTAGTGTAGTTAGAAGTGTTCATTATTCGACTCGATTCAACTATACAAGATCTTACTATAAGTTTCCAATATAATTTAAATAAATCTGTGATTATCTAATTAATTTTATTAACTAATTATATCAAATTTAAACAAAATTTCACTAAGTCTCTGCCAAGCTTCATCCTGATCAAAGTGTTTCAAAAATTCATGTTATTTGACTCGGACATGATCTAGTAGAACAATACATTTATCAATCTAGTGTAATTAGAAATGTTCATCTTTTGACTCGATTCAATATTGCAGGGTCTTATTCGTAAGTTCAAATATAATTTAAATAAATATGTGATTATATCTAATTAACTTTATGATCTACTACTAATTCAATTATTTAATAATTATTGTAAGTTTAATTATAATTAGTTGAACCAAGGATTAATAATTTAGTATAGTTAATATAAATAGAAGTGTATCTATATACCATATTTTATATCGAATAAATATTAACTTTAAATAATGTTCATTAATAAGTTTAAAATAAAATTAAAAACCAAATACTAATACTGTACATGGAATTGCAACGTATTATATGAAGAAATTTCTTTTTCATTGTTATAATTATTAAAGAGGAAAACACGAATTAACAAATTCAAAAGAGAAAGCACGAATTAGACTTGAAAAAAAGAATTTCCTCCAAACTATTTCCTTCTAAAAAAGTTGGGCCTAAATTATAGCCTTCTTTTTCTATTAGATTGACCAGCAAGATTAGAGAGTTAAAAACCCTAAAACTTTCAAAATCAATAAATTTACAGCTGCACAAGATTTCTCCATTACTCTCCTATCATCCCTGGAAGTAAAGGTTCCGTCTTCTTCTCCAATTTCAACCTTTACTTTTTTGTATTTGTTTTGTTGCAAATTTCAACTTTAGTTTGAAGTTTTATCACTTCTCTTGTTCTTAAGATTATCAACGTATATCCTTTTTTGCTATTTTAGAGTTTCGTCATTTGCTAACTATGTGATTCAGTCTGCACTTGGTGTTATTAAGGTTAGCATATCAAGTTGTTAGTATTATTTTAGTCATCTTCTTAACACGATTTTTCATCCATTAGCAAACATTAGCAGGTAGAATAAATTCTTTTTTTTGTTGTGTGTGTGTGTGAGCATGAGTTAATTAATATTTTCACCATTATATCAGTTAGCTATCCATTCGAGCTAGATGAGTCAGCTATTATATTTCTCTATATCCGTACATAGATAGAGTTATTAACTTAACCATACTCAAAAGTAAATTGATCAACTAGAGAACGAACTCAAATACAATATATTTTTCTTTAAAAGTATCTAATATAAGGCTATTTGACAATTCACCACAAGATATACATCTAACAAACGTCTACTTAACCGATCAAAACTCATACCTCTGTTTTGCATTGTCCCTTTTGTCATATGTAAAAAAAAATAGTAAGAGAAGTATCAAAACATATTTTTCTTTTCTTGAAATTCTATTACAAATACTTTTACTAATCAAATTTACATATTTGTAGTAAATAATTTATACCTGTTAAAAATATGTATATGATCGCGACTGTTTCTACTTCCTGATGTTAAAATACTTTACTATTGATAGGTGGATTTGTGAAATTAGAGCAAAATGAAAAGCTAAAATCGATGTTGATCAAGCTAAGGTGAACTTGGAGACCGTGGGAGGAGAGAAAGGAGAACACTATGCGACTTTGGATCACAAACACGATGGTGTCATAGAAGAGTTTTGTATTGTGAATGTATTTCAATTGAAAAATACAATTATGTAACTTGGGACATGTTTTGAAATCTAAAAGCTTTGAATTCTTATTTACATTATAAAGTTCTTGAGACTAATAATACTTGGGGTAAATTCTTCATTTTGTAACAATAATTTTTTAAAATTTGCGTGAAAATGTATATATAATTGCTGCGTAAAAAGAAAATTTTGAATTCGCAGCTAAAAGTATATATAATTGCTACGTAGGTAAGAACATAGCAAGACATTTTCACTTTCCATAGCAAAATGCAAAAAAACTTTAGCTATAATTCAATATATTTCATGGCAAAAAGTATGGATTATTAGCTACAATAGAAAAATACTTGTGGCAAATACCTCAACTTATGCTATGAGTTTTTTTATTAGTAGCTAAATATGAATAATATTGCCATGAGATTAAGCGGTATAAATAGCCACAAAATTTGAGTTTACGTGGGAAATAAATTAAATATTTTGCTACAATACAATTCCTTCTGGCTATAATATGAAGATAGATATAACTTTTATCTACCATGGCAAAGAATAATATTGTAGAATTATGAAATTCTCCTTGTTGGAGGCTTCTCATTAATATAATATATAAATATGTGTTTACAATTACAAACCTAATTGTATAAGGATATCTACTTTACATAATTACATCAAATTAATAATTACAGAATATATGGAGAATATATACGTAATATTCTCTATCACACCTCCTCAGTCGGAGCGGGAGGAGGCCGGACGCTGAGAATGGATCTGAAGTCAAGGAACAGCTGCCGATGAAGTCCCTTAGTAAATATATATGCGTACTGATAGGAAGAAGGAACATGTAACACCGGAACGTGACCCATGACAACCTTCTCACGAACAAAATGAATATCCATCTCAATATGTTTGGTTCGTTGATGTTGAACCGGGTTATGAGATAAGTAGACAACAAATACATTATCAAAGTAGACCATAGATGTCTTACTTAAGGGACAATAAAGCTCTAGAATAAGGTTTTTGAGCCAACAAGTTCGGCAACAACGTTCACAATGCCTCTATATTCTGCTTTTGCACTCGAATGAAAAAGCGTGGCTTGCCGTTTGGCAGACCACGGAATCAAGTTATTACCTAAGAATACACAATAGCCGGAAGTAGATCAAAGTGTATCGGGACAGCCACCCCAATCGGTGTACGTGTAGGATATCAGCATGATCGGTGCAGATGGATAAAGATGTAATCCATAGTCAAGAGTACCCTTAACGTACCAAATGATACGTTTCAGAGTGGTAAAGTGAGGCTCCCTGGGAGCATGCATGAATAAGCACACCTGTTGCATGACATAGGCAATGTCGGGCCTAGTGAATGTAAGATAATGAAGTGCACCAGCGAGACTCCTATAAATAGAAGTATCAAGCATCGGATCCCCATCATTGGCGCTAAGTTTCGACTTCGAGTCGACTGGAGTAGGCATGATCTTGCAGTTTGTCATTTTAGCTCTGTAAACAATCTCTTCGGCATACTTACACTGACATAGGAACATTGCATTCTTGGATCTGGTCACGAAAATCCCCAAGAAATTGCTCAACTTACCCAAGTCTGTCATGAGAAATTTGAATTTGAGCAAGGCAATGATCTTGTTTTTTTGCACATCAGAGGATGCAGTCAGGACAATGTCATCGACATATTGCAAAAGGTATGCGATGTCATTACCTCAATGAAAAATGAAAAGTGAATTATCACTTTTGATGTACACGAACCCGATCTGTATGATGTAAGTGACAAACCGCTCATACCAAGCCTGGGGCTTGTTTCAAGCCATAAAGTGATTTTCGAAGACGGTAGACATACTGAAGAGCTGATGGATGCACAAAGCCATGTGGTTGATGCATATGGATGGTTTCTTTCAAATCCCCATGTAGGAATGCATTTTTTATATCAAGTTGATGAATCGGCCAGTTATTTCCTATAGCAATGCTCAAGACCGTACGAATGGTGGCAGGTTTAACCACTGGATTGAAGGTCTAACCACAATCAACTCCCTCTTGTTGCCCCATGAAATTTGCCATAAGTCAAGCCTTATGGAGTTCAAGCTCGCCACTATCCCTGAATTTGTGACGATATAGCCATATATAATGAATCACATTTACCCCCTCTCGTTTTGGGACAAGATCTCACATGTGTTGTGTAGTGAGCGCATCAAATTCCTCATGCATGGCTGCATTCCAATTCGTGTCAAGTTTGGCTAATTTTGGATTCTTGGGTATAGGTGAGATAGCTTGAGTGGATAGGTTAAAGTAGACTTTAGATTTGAAAATTCTGTGTTGGGCACGTGTTTGTCGCGCCCTATTTTGACCTCGCTCGGGTCAAAGCGGAGCGCGGACGTGTCCGGGTGATTCCTGGGTAAAAGGTGTTGAGGAGTCGCCACCTAATTATGTTTACGGTGAATTAGGACACCTAAATATTAAACTAAATGCTGCCATGTAACTCCAATTTTAAGGTCTGCGAAACTAGCGAGATTCTAGGTAAGGGTTCTTTATTATCCTAAAGGGAAGGGGTTAGGCATCCTTTAAGATCCGCTAACTTGCGGTTATCCGGTAAAACTCAGGTTAATTATTACTAGAAATAATGCATGTTTTACAAGTATAATAGATTAAAAGACGTTTGCAAATAATTAGAAAAAGGATGCATTTTAAAAGATAGATAAATGTAGAGATTTTTCAAAATATGCATTTATATGATATCTAAAGAGAAATACATGTAGAGTTGAAAAAATATGTATTTTGACAATTGATAGTAAAACAACTTATTTATAATGCCAAAGAAGTAAAATTTTGGGAATCATTGAATTGTAAATTGACAAAAGATAAACTTATTCGGTATGATTTAATAAAGCAAATAAAAGATGACAAAAGTTGTTTTGAAAATCTTGAATTCGCGTGACGAGCCTAAAATAAATAAACTAGCGAAGGATTTCTAAGTTTGCGAGCCTACAAATAAATAAGCTAGCGACGGGTTTCAAATCTTAAACTAACCTATGAATAAATCCTAAGTTTGCCTATTCTAAGCATTTCAATAATTACATAAGTGCGATAAATAATATTACAATACAAAGCGGGATAAAAGCTGAATTAAAGAAAGAAATAAAATAAATAAACTCCGAGGAATAATTCGTCGTTATTTATTTTAATCCCTGCAAGCTGTCAAGAATAAACGGTTAGAAACAGTTAAATACAAATAACTTCATATCCGTATTCAAAACAGTGAATGTTTTGATCGCGGAGGGCTCAGACTTAAATTTTGAAAAGAACATTCCAATCACGTCGTGGCTGCAAACATATGACTAATGTAGTTTATTTTGATTGCCTCGCCTACTAAACGTGTCGGTCTCTCGGGTGAAATAGAAAAGATCACTATAATCACGTCGTGGCTGCGAATATATAACTTGTTGGTTATTTTAATCACCTCGCCTACTAAACATGTTGATCTTGGATAAAAAGGTTTAAGTCTTCATCATTGCCCCGAAGTTATATTTTTTATAAAAAAAAAAATACATATTTGGCAATTGAATAATAAAAGAAGCAATTTTTTATGAAAAAATCTTTCAGGGTTGCAAATATGATAGAATGCAAACCTTATTTTTTAGGATTAAAGAAAATGAATAATAGATAGCCAAATTATTTTTGAAAGATATTAAAGCATGCATAACGAACCTAAAAAATAGAACAAAGTAACTAGAGGCTAAGTTTGGAACACACAAGACGGTCCTAAACAAATAAAGCTAGCGGTTGGTTTCCAATTTCAAACGATCCTAAGAAATAAACTAACGGCAGTTAGACTATCCTATTCATTCATCTATTCATGGCCTAATTATTCTAAGCATTCTAACAATCACACCAAAGATTAAAATAATTATTACATGCCCAAGAATAGAAATAACAAAATTAAAGAATAATAATAAAGAGGAAACTAGGAGGATGATGATGTCATCCCCTATTTGTGTAGAAATTGAGGCCTGAGAATGCAAGGAATGTGAATGTGGTTCTTCATTTTGGATAAAGTCATGATGAGTCTCATAACGAGACTCTTCGTTACTCCCGATGCATTTCATGTAAAATAATATAAAAAAAGGATTAGTAGACTAACATGAAAATATATACGTAAGAGAATGTAAATAAGTAATCCATAAAAGATAATATGTTGTCACGAAAGCATTGTACACTTAGGCAAGTAAAGACAAATATATAGTTAATTTAAGAAGAATATGGAAGCCTGAAATGCACATATGATCATTTTTATACAATTCCTTAAACGTGGAGTCACTAAGTCAAAAATATGCAACAACATTCATTCTACACAACTAGGCATAATGACACTTTAAATTAGGCATGGCATGATTAACATGATTTAGGCAATCAAATCTCATATTTTGCAAAATAAAGACTAGTCTAGAATGGTTTTACATCACACTTGCACAGTGGCATCACGCCAAGAATTAAAGCTATCCCAACACATACTCATTCAATATGTTTACAAGTAGACATGCTTCACGTAGGCCAAGTTACGAACCAAAAAAAACTGCATATACTTTTAATAGGCAACTTAGACATGTCTAGTTGCATCTTATTCGAGAACATGGACATTTTTTATCTATATCAAGAACCTAGTCGGAAATATTTCTATATTAAATGAAAGCATTTGTGCAGGATCATCTCAACTAGACTAAGCATGTATTGTCCTATTCATGCTATATTACCAACAAAATGGCATTGAAGTAGGTAAAGCAATCAGATATCAAGCTGATAGACCTACAAACTCAAAGCTAGCCAAATCCAGACACATTTGCAAGTTAAAAAATTGTTTAAGCCAAACAAAACATGCATATCACTCAGGAACTAAAACTCATCCATATGTTACTAATCTATTTTAACTTCACCAAACAAACACTAAGATAGTACATACATCAGATTATGCTTAATAATCTACATAATACTAAATATGAATCTAATAGCTCACACGACCAAACATGTCTAAGTCATTCATATCAAGTAAACAAGCTACACAAACCCCCATATACTAAGACATTAATCATAATTACATCAATATAAATTACTACCATATAATTAACACAAATGCACATAAAAATGCAAAAAAAATAAAGTGAGAGGAGATGTATTTATGAACCTTCTCCGGGTAGCGAACCGAGGCATGTTTCGAATCGTCGAATCTGCTCGGAGTTAGTTTGGGATGCTAATTTTCTGATTTTTGGAATGCTGATTTTTGGCCCAAACATAATTGCTTTTTGGGCTCGGACCCGACCCGGATGTTCGACCCGACCCGGCAGTGACCCGACCCGGAATCAAATCAAACCCGAATTTGAGCAAAAATATGAGGAATGCAATGGGGATTTTCATATTGTAAAATTGAAGGCTAAAAGTAATGTTTCGTATCCGGAAATCTAAGAACAAAAAGAGTATTTTCGGGTTTGGTAATTAAGGAAACAAAAGAGGTGATTCTTAACCAAACTTTAAGAACGAAGAAACTTGAACTTATAATCTCTAAAACCGAACTTTTAAAAAATCTGAATCTTGACCCGATTTCCGACCTCCAAAAACCTAAAAAAGCCCTCCTTTAAATGAAGAACAAGGGGGATATTTATAGATGGATTCCCCCCCCCCCAAGAACGAGTTTAAATTTCAAAATAAAAAGGGTAAAAAATCTGATTTTTGGGCGGATTTTGTGGGGATAAGGGTATGGTGAAGTGATGGGAGGGGTGTGGTGGTGTCAGGGGCAGAGGGGAGTTGGTGGCAGGGAGTGGGGTGACCGGCGCGAGGTGCGGCGTCGGCTTGGGAGCCTTTAGGGTTCGTTTGGTTTTTTTTTCTTTGGATTTTTATTTGTTTGGGGGGGGGATTAAAAGGGTAAGGAAAATGGGCTGGGTCGGTTTTGATTTGGCCGATGGGCTGGCGTTTGGGTCAGGTTGTGGGCTCGGTTTAGGGTTTTGGGCCGACGGGTTGGTCGATTGGGGAGTTGGGATTGGGCTTGTGGGAAAATAGGTTTTAGTTTGGGTTGGGTAGGAATTGTTTTGGGTTAGGAAATTGGGTTGGGCTTGGACGAAAATGGGTTTTAGTTTGAGTTGGGTAGGAATTGTTTTGGGTTAGGAAATAAAAAAATGGGTTATGGATTTAAAAATATAAAAGAGGGTTTAATATAAAAATATATTATATATATATATATTTTGTAAAAGATGTGAATTATTTAAAATAACATAACGACGTGATAATAATAAAAATATAATATTTAAATGCTTAATGCTTAATAAAAGGAAATGCGATGCAATTTTGCGAGAATAAAATAACATAGAATTTTTGGATAAAACTTATAATTGTGATAAAAATGCAAATGTGATAAAAAATGCGAATAATAATAATAATAAGAGAATAATATGCATATATATATATATATTAAAAAATTGTTTTAAAAGTGTCAAAAAATGTTAAAAATTATGAATAAAATCATAAAAGATGGGACAAAATTGGGTGTCAACAGATGCCCCTCTTTGGACGGAGACGATGAAAGAGTTTTCGGCCAAAGAAGTTGACTGAGTAGCCAATTTTGTCCCGATCATCGGGACTGCATAGAATTCCGGGGGGGAAGTGAAGTTGCAAAAAGATGGTGCACATTCAAGCAACAATGCCCCAAGGTTTCGACTCAGATGACACCGTCGCAGTAGAAACTATTGAAAAGAGCGGATCGGACGTTCAAGTAGGTCGTGACCAATTTGCCTCGGTTGTCGTAGAGATAGTCCCACGTGATGAAGTTCCCGCAAATTAAAAACTCCCGCAAACTAAAGCTTAAGATATAATTAGTGTATAGAAAAATTGTAGAAAATAACTTAAAATTCCCTTGTTATAAGGTGGGCGCTGGCCGAAATTAAAATTCCCTTGTTATAAGGTGGGGCTGGCCGAAATTAAAATACCCTCATTATAAGGTGGGAGCACGAAATGGCGTCGTTGGATCGGCGTGTTGTGTTGAAAACGTCGTTGTAATGTTGTTGGCGTCACGTTGTAAAGAGCAGATTGTTGTCTTTGCATGCTGCGTCGAGGGCGTTGTTGTAATCTTTGTTTTCTTTGTAAAGATAATTGTTGTCTTTGAAGGCGTCGTTGTAATCTTTGTTAGCGTCATTGTATCTTTGTAAAATAAATGTTGTCAGAAGAGCGTCGTTGTAATCTTTGTTGGCGTCATTGTAATCTTTGTAAAAATAAATGTTGTCTTTGAAAGGCGTCGTTGTAATCTTTGTTGACGTCATTGTAATCTTTGTAAAAATAAATATTGTGCGAAGAGCGCGTTGCATAGGCGTGTTGTTGATGGCGCCGTTGTATCGGCGCGTTGATGACATCATTGTAATGCCGTTGATGTCGTTGTAAGAATGTAAAGATAATTGTTTTCTGAAGGCGCCATTGCGTGGCGTGTTGTTCATAGCGCCATTGTATGCGTAGCGTTGTTCGTGCAGCCGTTGTATGGGCGTGTTCTTGATGACATCATTGTAATGTTGTTGATGTCGTTGTAATCTTTGTAAAAATAAATGTTGTCTGGCGAGAAGCGCCATTGCGTGGCGTGTTGTTCATGGCCCAGATTGTATGGCGCGTTGTTGATGGCGCCATTGTATGGCGTATTGATGACATCATTGTAATGTTGTTGATGTCGTTGTAATCTTTGTAAGAAATAATTGTTGTCTTTGAAGGCGTCGTTGCGTAAAGCGTGTTGATGATACGCCGATGTATGGCGCGTTGTTGATAGCGCCGTTGTATGGGTGTCATTGACATCATTGTAATGTTGTTGATGTCATTGTAAGTAATCACTTGCCTGATATCGTCGTTATGTCGGCGTGTTGTGTTGAAGACACGTCATTGTGATAGCGTTGTTGCAGAAATGTAATGTTGTTTGTTGTAAGAGATAAGGCGTTACTGCGGCGTCGTTGAAATGTTGTTAGCGTCATTGTAATCTTTGTAAAAATAGATGTCGTGTTGCCGTAACGTCGTGGGCGTTGTTGTAATCTTTGTTGAAGATAGTTGATGTCTTTGCGATAGCGTCAATGGCGTTGTTGTAATGCTATAAAGATAGGCTGCTGCGTTGAAAGCGTCATTGTAATCTTTATTGCTTGCCGTTGAGATCACGGTAAAAGATAGTTCTTTGCATTGCCGTAAAGATAGTTGTTGTTTTAAAAGCGTCATTGTAATCTTTGTTGGCGTCGTTGAGATCTTGTAAAAGATAGTTGTTGTGTTGTAAAAATAGGCTGCTGCTGAAGAGCGTCATTGTAGTCTTTGTTGGCGTCATTTGAGATCTTTGTAGAAAATGATTGTGTCTTTGCCCATACGTCGATAGCGTTATTATAATGTTGTCTGTTGTAAGAGATGTAAGTGGCGTCCTTGCCCGTCGGTTCTTCGTAATAGGGTTCCACGTTGTCTTGAATCTTACGCGATCCAAACTCATGTGGTGTGAATAGAAATGTCGATCCACAGCACGAGGCGATAATGTGCGCTTGGCGTCTTTTGCCGTCGGGTTTGCCGTGTTATGTCGTTCCTTGTGATTTGAAATAACATCTTTGCGCCAGACATAATAGTCGGGACCACAGCAAGTCAAGATGATGTCTTCGTATAAATGCAAAGCAGCAGGCGTAATCCTTGTAGTGAGTTGCGGTCTGCGAAATTCTTTGGGGAATTGATCATAAGTGATGTGGCTTCCTGCTTTTCAACACGAAGAACGTACTCGAAAGAAAATTTGTGAGTTTGGGGAGGCGGTTGATTCGCGTTGACTTTATAGCTTTGGCTCTTGATAGCTGCATGTCTCTTGATTGGACTTGTAACCCTATGCAGTTCCCAGTCCTGGCTAACCGTTAATGAAAACATTTGTTGAAAATAATTTATTTATAAGAAAGTATGCTTATCATTAAAAAGTTCTTGTCGAACTCTAATGAGAATATTTGTTGAAAATAATTTGCTTATAAGAAAGTATGCATATTAAAAAAAATCTTGTCAAACTCTAATGAAAATATTTGTTAAAAATAAATTGCTTATAAGAAAGTATGCATATATGTAAATGTCTGTCGAGTAGTGACATGCGGTGAAACAAAGCAAACGTCTTATCCAAAATCCTCTTATGGCTGAAGACTTAGTTTGCCGATGATTTTCCATGTTTATCGGCGTCCTCTGGCAGTGATCCCTTAATAATGCCCCAGTTTCCGATATGTGAGTATGATGATCTTTTAAACGGACAACCGAGTCTTGTCTGGGTTGCTTGCATGTCCTATCAGGGTGATCAGATGGGTGCATTTTGTCATGTACGAGATAAAGGAGAAAATATTTCTAATGGTGGGACCGAAGCCGATTTAGGCCGCCTACGTATCCCCATGAGGGAATCAGGTCATGACGTAGTTCATTACAAGTAAAGAGGGTTGTAAGGTTTTTCTAAAGATGGGACCGAAGCCGATGTGGCCGCCTACGTATCCCGCCGAGGAAATCAGGTCATAACGTAGTTCATGTAAGCAAAGGAGATTGTAAGGATTTTTCTAAAGATGGGACCGAAGCCGATGTGGCCGCCTACGTATCCCGCCGAGGGAATCAGGTCATAACGTAGTTCAGGTCTAATCTTAGATATGGTATCTCTTCACTGCATCTGCATAGATGGTTTTTGGCCATTCTATTCTGATAAGGTTGCCCCGGACAACTGCGTCCATCTGCTTTTCATCAATCAGTCTCTTAGTATATGATTATGTATCTACTTGACTGCGAAAGATATAGCATTGCCCTAGTAGAAGTCCAGATTGTAGTGCAGTTGCCTAAGAGTACAAATGGCAAACGTCCGTGCCGATGCTTGTAACTTATCAACCATCCTGATGTTTCATCCAAATCTGGCTTTGACTTATTCCAAAAAATGTCTCAATTCTTCCGCTTGTGAGTCTTCCTTATATTCTTAGAAGCCTTGCTTGTTTGGGACCTTGTTTGCTTGTTTCATTATATGTCACATACTGCCGACAAATTAGTTTGCATGATGAAAAAAGAAAAGAGAATTTTTGAACAAAACATATTTTATAATAGCAAAAGCAATGCAGATTTGTCATTTTAAGCTTTCAAAAGGTAGAGACAAAACACATTAAATGCATATATGTGATTCAGGCCTCAATCTGAATCGCATTGTTTCATTAAATATTAATACAATTTGGATAGGCATGATTGGGAAATAACAGATGGGGTGCTCCGCCAGTTTTAGTCAACACGAATCAACTTTTGGGGAAATAAATAAGGCAAAATGAATCTCCTGAAAAATGAAGAAAACTAAATTAGTATAAGGTGAGTAATTATTGATTTAAATAATATACACAGAGTGGAAAGCAGTAGAAAATAGCAAAATGATTGTAAGGCAATTAAATGCGCATCCTAATATGCATGGGGTCTCCCTTATGCCGGAGGTGGGGCCTAAACGCCAGATATGCGAGATTACGACAGATTTGATCCAAGCTGCTAAACTGCAATGCTTTGTCGGAAATGAGACAAAATGAATGTACATTTTCCAATTTCAGCATGTCATGATTAGTCTTGGATTAGTCTATCCTTATCACGCTACACATAATATGATGATTGGTCGTTGGGTTGTGAGACCCGTAGACATCTTTGGCGGATTTCTTAATTGTGGAGTCGATACCAATGATCGACCCACCTAAGGTGTATGCATGCATGACTTAAAATAAAGGGTGGTATAGCTCTATCTTAAATTTTCTAAGATTTAGCTGACTAGACACAAGGTTCCCGAGCGGACTACTCGAGTGAGAAGGCTACGCGGCCACCGGATGGTCTCCTCACTCACGCATCGCCAACTCTCCTAAAATTTGGTAGATTGAAAGAAATTTATGGTGCAAAACACACCTCGCGTGTAATGTGTGATAGTGTCAATTTTCCAGAGTGGAAGAATTATGAGCGAAATGCCAATTTAAAGAAAGCAGTAAAACCATATAGCAATTTAAAGCAGTTATGCACGCAAAATTTCACGAAGGAAACAAATCAAAGCATTAAATCAAATAAAGAACAAAAGTAAAGCGCAATAATAATTAACCTGATTTTGCTATGGTTAAGAACCTGAATTCCCCAGCGGAGTCGCCATGCTGTCGCGCCCTATTTTGACCTCGCTCGGGTCAAAGCGGTGCGCGGACGTGTCCGGGTGATTCCTGGGTAAAAGGTGTTGAGGAGTCGCCACCTAATTATGTTTACGGTGAATTAGGACACCTAAATATTAAACTAAATGCTGCCATGTAACTCCAATTTTAAGGTCTGCGAAACTAGCGAGATTCTAGGTAAGGGTTCTTTATTATCCTAAAGGGAAGGGGTTAGGCATCCTTTAAGATCCGCTAACTTGCGGTTATCCGGTAAAACTCAGGTTAATTATTACTAGAAATAATGCATGTTTTACAAGTATAATAGATTAAAAGACGTTTGCAAATAATTAGAAAAAGGATGCATTTTAAAAGATAGATAAATGTAGAGATTTTTCAAAATATGCATTTATATGATATCTAAAGAGAAATACATGGAGAGTTGAAAAATATGTATTTTGACAATTGATAGTAAAACAACTTATTTATAATGCCAAAGAAGTAAAATTTTGGGAATCATTGAATTGTAAATTGACAAAAGATAAACTTATTCGGTATGATTTAATAAAGCAAATAAAAGATGACAAAAGTTGTTTTGAAAATCTTGAATTCGCGTGACGAGCCTAAAATAAATAAACTAGCGAAGGATTTCTAAGTTTGCGAGCCTACAAATAAATAAGCTAGCGACGGGTTTCAAATCTTAAACTAACCTATGAATAAATCCTAAGTTTGCCTATTCTAAGCATTTCAATAATTACATAAGTGCGATAAATAATATTACAATACAAAGCGGGATAAAAGCTGAATTAAAGAAAGAAATAAAATAAATAAACTCCGAGGAATAATTCGTCGTTATTTATTTTAATCACAAGTATCAAGAATAAACGGTTAGAAAGCAGTTAAATACAAATTACTTCATATCCGTATTCAAAGCAGTGAATGTTTTGATCGCGGAGGGCTCAGACTTAAATTTTGAAAAGAACATTCCAATCACGTCGTGGCTGCAAACATATGACTAATGTAGTTTATTTTGATTGCCTCGCCTACTAAACGTGTCGGTCTCTCGGGTGAAATAGAAAAGATCACTATAATCACGTCGTAGGCTAATATATAACTTGTTGGTTATTTTAATCACCTCGTCTACTAAACATGTTGATCTTGGATAAAAAGGTTTAAGTCTTCATCATTGCCCCGAAGTTATATTTTTTATAAAAAAAAAAATACATATTTGGCAATTGAATAATAAAAGAAGCAATTTTTTATGAAAAAATCTTTCAGGGTTGCAAATATGATAGAATGCAAACCTTATTTTTTAGGATTAAAGAAAATGAATAATAGATAGCCAAATTATTTTTGAAAGATATTAAAGCATGCATAACTTGAACCTAAAAAATAGAACAAAGTAACTAGAGGCTAAGTTTGGAACACACAAGACTGGTCCTAAACAAATAAAGCTAGCGGTTGGTTTCCAATTTCAAACGATCCTAAGAAATAAACTAACTAGACTATCCTATTCATTCATCTATTCATCCTAATTATTCTAAGCATTCTAACAATCACACCAAAGATTAAAATAATTATTACATGCCCAAGAATAGAAATAACGAAATTAAAGAATAATAATAAAAGAGGAAACTAGGAGGATGATGATGTCATCCGCCCTATTTGTGTAGAAATCTGAGGCCGGAGAATGCAAGGAATGTGAATGTGGTTCTTCATTTTGGATAAAGTCATGATGAGTCTCATAACAGACTCTTCACACTCCGATGCATTTCATGTAAAATAATATAAAAAAAGGATTAGTAGACTAACATGAAAATATATCGTAAGAGAATGTAAATAAGTAATCCATAAAAGATAATATGTTGTCACGAAAGCATTGGACACTTAGGGAAGTAAAGACAAAGATAAAATTAATGTAAGAAGAAAATGGAAGCACTGAAATGCACATATGATCATTTTTATACAATTCCTTAAACGTGGAGTCAGTCAAGTCAAAAATATGCAACAACATTCATTCTACACAACTAGGCATAATGACACTTTAAATTAGGCATGGCATGATTAACATGATTTAGGCAATCAAATCTCATATTTTGCAAAATAAAGACTAGTCTAGAATGGTTTTACATCACACTTGCACAGTGGCATCACGCCAAGAATTAAAGCTATCCCAACACATACTCATTCAATATGTTTACAAGTAGACATGCTTCACGTAGGCCAAGTTACGAACCAAAAAAAACTGCATATACTTTTAATAGGCAACTTAGACATGTCTAGTTGCATCTTATTCGAGAACATGGACATTTTTTATCTATATCAAGAACCTAGTCGGAAATATTTCTATATTAAATGAAAGCATTTGTGCAGGATCATCTCAACTAGACTAAGCATGTATTGTCCTATTCATGCTATATTACCAACAAAATGGCATTGAAGTAGGTAAAGCAATCAGATATCAAGCTGATAGACCTACAAACTCAAAGCCAGCCAAATCTGACACATTTGCAAGTTAAAAATTGTTTAAGCCAAACAAAACATGCATATCACTCAGGAACTAAAACTCATCCATATGTTACTAATCTATTTTAACTTCACCAAACAAACACTAAGATAGTACATACATCAGATTATGCTTAATAATCTACATAATACTAAATATGAATCTAATAGCTCACACGACCAAACATGTCTAAGTCATTCATATCAAGTAAACAAGCTACACAAACCCCCATATACTAAGACATTAATCATAATTACATCAATATAAATTACTACCATATAATTAACACAAATGCACATAAAAATGCAAAAAAAATAAAGTGAGAGGAGATGTATTTACGAACCTTCTCCGGGTAGCGAACCGAGGCGTGTTTCGAATCGTCGAATCTGCTCGGAGTTAGTTTGGGATGCTAATTTTCTGATTTTTGGAATGCTGATTTTTGGCCTGAAACATAATTCTGTTTTTGGGCTCGGACCCGACCCGGATGTTCGACCCGACCCGGCAGTGACCCGACCCGGAATCAAATCAAACCCGAATTTGAGCAAAAATATGAGGAATGCAATGGGGATTTTCATATTGTAAAATTGAAGGCTAAAAGTAATGTTTCGTATCCGGAAATCTAAGAACAAAAAGAGTATTTTCGGGTTTGGTAATTAAGGAAACAAAAGAGGTGATTCTTAACCAAACTTTAAGAACGAAGAAACTTGAACTTATAATCTCTAAAACCGAACTTTTAAAAAATCTGAATCTTGACCCGATTTCCGACCTCCAAAAACCTAAAAAAGCCCTCCTTTAAATGAAGAACAAGGGGGATATTTATAGATGGATTTCCCCCCCCAAGAACGAGTTTAAATTTCAAAATAAAAAGGGTAAAAAGTCTGATTTTTGGGCGGATTTTGTGGGGATAAGGGTATGGTGAAGTGATGGGAGGGGTGTGGTGGTGTCGAGGCGAGGGGAGTTGGTGGCGGAGTGGGGTGGCCAGCAGTCTGGCGTCGGCTTGGGAGCCTTTAGGGTTCGTTTGGTTTTTTTTCTTTGGATTTTTATTTGTTTGGGGGATTAAAAGGGTAAGGAAAATGGGGTCAGGTCGGTTTGATTTGGCCGATGGGCCTGGCGGGTTTGGGCTGCAGGTTGTGGGCTCGGTTTAGGGGTTTTCGGGTGGGCCGACGGGTTGGTCGATTGGGGAGTTGGGGTTGGGCTTGTGGGAAAATAGGTTTTAGTTTGGGGTGGGTAGGAAGTGTTTTGGGTTAGGAAATTGGGTTGGGCTTGGACGAAAAATGGGTTTTAGTTTGAGTTGGGTAGGAATTGTTTTGGGTTAGGAAATAAATAAAAAAATGGGTTATGGATTTAAAAATATAAAAGAGGGGTTTAATATAAAAATATATTATATATATATATATATATATATTTTGTAAAAGATGTGAATTATTTAAAATAACATAACGACGTGATAATAATAAAAATATAATATTTGCGAAATGCTTAATGCTTAATAAAAGGGAAATGCGATGCAATTTTGCGAGAATAAAATAACATATAATTTTTTGGATAAAACTTATAATTGTGATAAAAATGCAAATGACAGTAAAAAATGCGAATAATAATAATAATAAGAGAATAATATGCATATATATATATATATTAAAAAATTGTTTTAAAAGTGTCAAAAAATGTTAAAAATTACGAATAAAATCATAAAAGATGGGACAAAATTGGGTGTCAACAGTGTTTCCATTTGGTGCATAGGAATAGAGACTGGTTAGGCAGGGGGGCTGGGCTCGAGATATGAGGGGTAGTCAACGGTGATTGTGGGCAGTGGGGCACTGAGGTTGGTGATGGTGGATTCAGGCAGTAAGGGAGTGATGTGGTGGCATAAATACTAGGCGAGGTTGTGATCGACGTGATTGACGATGGGAAAATAAGGCAGTGGGGGGTGAGGCAGTGACGGTATCCGAGGGCAGTGGGGTGGTCGACGGGATCAACAGGGAGGTTGACGAGTGGTGAGGCAGTGCCGGGGAAGATGACGGGGGCAGTGGGTGTTGGGCCGGACCACGAGTTTAATAGATTACATTTCTTATGAGAGGGGAAGTGTCTGAATAGTCAAGAAATCCATAGTCAATGACTTTAAATTTTCGATCGTTTACGAAAGGGAAAATGTTCTCATCAAATGTGACATGGCGAGAAACTAGGATTTTATTTGTGGACAAATCATAGCATAAGTACCCCCCCTATGATTTGACGGGAAACCCAAGAAAATGCAAGGAGTGGTTCTAGGTGCTAATTTGTGAGGGGACGTGGAGGCGAGATTATAGTAGCATAGACAATCAAAAACTCGAAGGTGACCATAGGAAGGGATCCGATGGAATAGAATTTTGGTAGGAGTTTTATTTTGAAGGGTACGTATAGATAATACATTAGGAGGTATGCCACCATGTGTAACGCGTAGATCCAAAATGGATGGGGGGGAGAGAAGTATGAAAGAGCATGGTACATATCATATTGTTAATGGTGCAAATGATTCTTTAGATTTACCATTTTAAGGTAAGGTATGGGGGCAAGAGAATCGAAACACCATGTCATTATTCGTACAAAATCTATGAAAGGGTGAATTATTAAACTCACGACCATTGTCACATTGAAATGATTTTATGTTATTTTCAAACTGTGTTTTAACATATGTTCGAAATTGAAGAAAAGCGGAGTAGACTTGAGACTTATATTTTAGGGGATAAACCCAAAGAAAATGAGAGAAATCATCTAATAACACCAAATAATATTTATGACCCAATTTTCTAGTAATGGGAGATGTCCATAAATCTGCATGAATGATACCAAATTGAGAGAAAGTAACACTCAAAGATGACTTAAAAGTAAGTTTAACATGCTTTTCTAATGGGCAAAAATAGCAGTTGTGGGTAAATTTTTCTTTATTACATTAAATCAAATTTTGACTTCTAAGAAGGGTAAAAACAGGTGCTCCTGGGCGCCCAAGTCGACTATCCCAGGTTGAATGAGAGATTGTAGCTAGAGAGGTATGTGGATTGACACTTGTAGCGGAGTTGGATGAGAAAGGATAGAGGCCCCCCACACTATTACATCTCGTAAGAGTTTTCCCCGTACGTAGATCCTTCACAGAAAAACCAAAAGGGTCAAACTCAATAGATACATAATTGTCACTAGCAAATTTCCTAACATAGATTAAGTTTTTAATAATGTTAGGAGCATATATGACATTTTTTTAGGGAAAATGGAGGGTGAGGTGGTGGAGTTTAAGTGATTCCATAGCCTTGAATTGGAATGCGATTGCCATTTTCGACCAAAATAAATTAAGGATTATTCAAATTAAACAGTTAAGGAATATTACTAGAGTTACGAGTGAGGTGGGATGTGGTGCCCGTATCCATATACCAACATCATTGGGCTGCTATAAATTTATGGTGTTGTAGGCCTGGCTCAGTTCGGTAGGGGTAAGGAGGCCGTATAGTTACTGTTGATATTGGGCTGCCGAGAAGTGGGCCTGCTGTGGTTGGGCCATCGGATATAGGCTTGGAAATGGGCCCAGAATACTGGGCTGCTGCCACTGGCCCGTGCTTTGGACCGAGACTGTCATGTAGGGGCATGGGGGCAAGGCCCAATTTTTGAAAATAGGCGAGAACAGTGGGCCGACCCACTGAGATGGCTATTAGGCCTGTTGTGTTTGGCTTCCGGAATTGGACCATCCCTCACGACGTTTTCCTCTGCCACAATGTCCGTTTCCGCGGCCTCTGCCGCTATCGCGGCTGCCCCACAGCTGTTGGTTATCCGTGTGCTGCGACTGGTCGATGGGTGTGGTGGTGGTCACCGGTGCATCAACCACCAATGCCTTTTGAGTAAGTTCATCCTGTTTGGAATGTCTAGTCTCCTCTAAGAGCAATTGTGACAGGGCCTTGTTGAAACTAGGGAGGGGATCAACTTGTTGGATTATTGCAAGTGTATCGTACTTATCCTTTGTCAAACCATTAATTAGTTGCAAAACCATTTTTGTCTCTGAAATTGGTGTGCCCACATTAGATAATTGATCTGCAACTAATTTCAATTGTTTACAATAGTCGGACATATTCGCAAAGTTCTCAAGACGAGTGTTATTGAATTATTCCTCTAGATACACGACACGTGTATGTTTGTTTTCTTGAAAGATTTCCTCTAGTCTTGTCCATAATTCGTGAGCCAAAGCACATGGCTTCATAATAGTATGAAGTAGATCCTTGGATATGGTGCCATATATCCATTGCTTGACGATACCATCAAGTTTCTTCTATGTCGTGTTGTCAACGTCGGGCGGATGAGGTGTGGTGTCATCGATGTGATCAAGAACGTTGCAGGCACATGCATGAATTTGAAATAATTCAATCCAGGATGAGTATTGTCCATCCTCCTGATCAAGAACTAGAGGAATAAAGTTTTTGATGTTCGTCACAACAAACGTCGGATGCAAGGTGTTGGGAGAGGAAGAGAGATGATGAGGATGTGTGACGTCTTGTGTGGAGGAGGAGGAATCGTGAGAAACCATGTGATCACCAGAAGTATGGAAAAATAGGGGTGTCGGAATCTCTTTAGGGTTATGGGGTGCCACTGGAAGCAAGGAGAGAGGGGGGGCAAATTGGAATTAGGGCAGGGTGTTAGGGTTTGACTTCTGATACCATGTAGAATTATGAAATTCTCCTTGTTGGAGGCTTCTCATTAATGTAATATATATATATATATATATATATATATATATATATATATATATATATATATATATATATATATATATGTGTGTGTGTGTGTGTGTGTGTGTGTGTGTTTACAATTATAAACCTAATTATATAAAGATATCTACTTTACATAATTACATCAAAATAATAATTACAAAATATATAGGGAATAAATACGTAATATTCTCTATCAAATATTACTTTCTATAAGTATATATTTTGTGGCAAAAATATTTTATAACCATAGCTACAACACAAAAAAATTTCATCGCAATAAGTATTAGTCCTTAGACACGGACCATGTAAAGTCTGTAGCTATACTTTAGCTAATATGATCTCGGGGGGGGGGCTCAATTGCTCAAACTTTTCCAAGTCATTGCACTAGAATCCGAGCCAAGGATTTCCAAGCTTTAGGAGCCATGTTCATAGAGAATGAAGCCATGGAAGCACTTGAAGAAAGCCAATTGAGGGCCTTCAAGCTATGGGAGATAGCACAGAGGAAGATTATAAGGGCCCAAGAGCCCAAGGCCCAAAGATTGCCTCTTAATGAAACTCAAATGTTGGTGTGTGGTTACAATTGCAAGCTTGGATAGTCAAGACCGAAAGATGGTTATTTGTGCAAAAAGGTCATTTTTTAAAGACAAATCCATCTTTCCTTGAGAGACATCCAAACAAGACCCTTACTTCATGAAGGACATTTTTGTAATAGATAGTCTTGTCTTCTCTAGCCTAGTAGTATAAATACTATACTTGTCATTTAATTACTTAGTTTTTCATGATGTTGAGATGAATACTCTTGAAGACTGATTAGCTTGATACCTTAGTTTAGTGTAGTGTTAATCTAGTGTTAGTGATAGTTAATTATAGTAGATTCCATTGTTGGCTATTGAAACCATTTTTATTGATTTTCATATAGAGTTGTTCATTTGTGGATTCATTTGGATTACTCTTTGTTGAAGATCAAATAGTATATGTTATTAGGGTTGATTCCAATTGAAAGGGTTTAGATTTCATATAGCTACGTTTGCCCATAGAATCATTACTCTTTGGGTTTTGCTTCTATCTTTCTCTTCTCATCCCAATTTCTTCAATTCTCATCTTTGATATCCGCATTTTGTTATTTTGAATCTGTGTCTTCCACAAGACGGATTGTATCATTTGGTGAGCTTAGGCTAGAGATTTGTTTATACAATTCTCAATTCTATGTTCTTCTTATTTGAAAATTCACAAAAAATTGAAAATTCTAAGATTTTCCAAAAATATTGAGTTGTTGTTGATTTGAGTGAAATTGAGTGTAGATTTGAGTTTCTAGACGTACAATTCTCAATCCTATGTTCTTCTTATTTGAAAATTCACAAAAATCTGAAAATTCCAAAATTTTCCTAAAATATTGAGTTGTTGTTGATTTGAGTGAAATTGAGTGTAGATTTGAGTTTCTAGAGGTCAAATCTTCATAGATCTAAAGTTTGGAGCAATTTGAAGGAGTTTTGGGTTGAATCACCATTGAAGACCTTCAAAGCTTGAAGAACAACAATTGAGTTTGGTTAAATTCGAGTTCCTTTGATCTTTAAAGTTATTGGGATTTCTTCTCTATCATCTACGGAGTTGAAATCTAAAATTTGAAGGAATTCGGAATTGATTTGAATAATCCACCATTGAAGGACCTTCAAGTTTGAAGAACTTCAAAGTGGGTCTTGTTGAAGGAAGGTTCAATTAGCTTCAATTCATATTGGGCTTTGTTCTCATCACTAAGGAGAGCCTAGATCTAAAATTTGGGAGCAATTGGAGTTGATTTGAAAGTGGTTGGAAAATTGGGTGTTCTTGAGCAATCTTCATATCTTCATAAGGAAGAAGATACCCGAAAGAGGCATTTGATCCAAATTTCTTGAGGCAAAATTTGAAAAAGTGTTTTTGAAGCCAAAATTAGTAAAATATCTGAAAAAAGTGGGTTCAAGACAATCCAAGTACAAGGAATAATCAAAAGAAGGTCAGTCAAACGGGCCCCAACAAAAAGTTGATGTCACCAACGATTTGGCTGCAAAACACAACATGTGAATCGCAGGAATGACCGCAGACCTCACTTGCGAACCGCAGTTGGTTCGCAAACCTTGCCAGAAACTTTGGTGAGTTTGGTGAACCATCTGCGAAATGTAGATTAAGCCGCAGACAGTTTTGTGATCTCCTCCCGATTCCGAATCCATTTCTTTTCAATTCTTTGATTCTCCAAATTATTTAATATCAAGTAATTGACCTATTTGATTGTTAATTAGTTCTTGAGTCCTACTTTATTTCGTACTAATTCTTCTTAAGTTTTCCATTTATGTTGTTGAGCTTCTTTGACTCTTGTCCATTTGTTTTTGAGTCGTCCGTCATTCCTTAAGCAAGAATTCATTCTGCCACAAAGCTTAGAAACCATGTGAATTGATTGGACAAGTGGTTTCAATACCAATTTTGGAAGAAGTATTAGGTTGTGGTAAGGCTTGAGTGCAAATACGAGTGACGTGAGGAGCTTTTGCTACTAACTTGTTTGCTCATTTTATAGATACAAGAAGAGGCAACATAAGGAATGGGATATAAGGAATCATATCATCCATAGTATCAAAATTTAGTGGTGATGACATGGAAAGTTATGCAGCTAGTAGTGGAGGATATAGCTATGCTGGTGATGAATACTATGGAGGAGAGAATGGTCAATATGATGGTGAGAATTACTACTCTGAAAGCGAATATGGGACAAATATTTCTCATGGGACTTACAAAGAATGTGAAGATGCCTATGGTGAGGACGAAGGTGATGAAGGTTCTCATACTACACATCATGGATATGGAGGCGACTTGAGGTATATTCCTTCCTCACACCTACGTTATGAATCAATTGGAGAAGACTTGCGTGAATTAAGAAGTTGTGATGAACATGAACCTTGTAATTATGAGCTTTGTGGTGAATATGGTCGAGAAGGTAGTGAGTTTGAATATGATACTTGTGAAGAGGCTTCTAGTAGATATTCACATCCATTGACATGTGATACTCCATATTCCAAGAAAAAATGGTATAACTGTGTGGGTTGGACCAAATAGGAGTCATCCTAGAAGGAGAAGGGAGTATACATTTCCTACTTCGAGAAATACAATGAATCGCGCTACTTATCCTAGAGCAAGTGTGTCATGTTCAATATGTCTATGATGTTGAAGGTAGGAATGGAGCATCAATAGGCAATAGATGGAGGGGAAATGCAATGTTTCAATGAGGAAATGACCCGAAGAGGCGAATTCTTGAAATAAAGGTTAGTGTCTTTGGTTGTGAGGGTTATTCTCTTATGCTTTATGATGGTAGTTATTTCAACTACATTACCCTCAAGTGGTTGAATGATTGAGGATACATTGTATGAAGAAGTGGAGCTCTTACTATGATCAAAGAGGGTATTTGGTTGATAAGAGCGTAAAGGTAACCTTTTCCATGGTGAATATGGAGAAGAGGTTAGGTAAAGATTTGGTGTGATGTGCTTCCCGTGAACAATTGTCACTTGTGTTTGGGAAATCCTTGGTTTCAAGAACATAGGATTCCATATGAGCAAGAGTGGTATGTTGACACCCAATTTTGTCCCGTATTTTCCAATTTATTTGCAATTTTAAATATTTTCGACACCTCAAAATAATTTTAATATATATACATATAGGCATATTTATACATGCATATTATTATTATTCTTAATATCATTATTATTACTATTCGTCTTTTAATATCACAAGCATAGTTTTACCCCAATATTCTATGTTATTTTATTTTCACAAAATTGCATCGCATTTTCATTTTTTTTTTATTATTAAGCATTAAACATTTCGCAAATATTACGTTTTATTATTATCACATCGTGATGTTATTTTAAATAATTTACATCTTTTGCAAAACATCTTTTAATAATAAACCCCTCCTTTTATTTTTTAACCAATAACCAATTTCATTTCCCAACCCAAAAACAATTCCTACCCAAAACAATTCTAACCAAACCAAAGCAACCCCCTTCCTTATTTTCGCTAAACCCAATTCAACTCCCTTTTTTATTTGGCTCCAACCTAAGCCCCTTTTACCAAGCCCAACCATCCCTAAATCTCTAACCCAAACAAATATCAACCCACCGGAAATCCTTTACCAAAGCCCAACACTCTTTATTCCCTAAACCCTCACTGAAACCCCACTACCAAAGCCCAACTTTCGTCGCCCTTGGACTAACCCTAACTACCCATACCCATTCCCTTTTATTTCTCCCCCAAAACCAGAAAACCCTAAAAATTAAAACAAAAACCTTTGTTCTCTCAACCCTCAAGTCGCCACATACTTCCTACTCCCACTACGCCAGCACACCCTGGCTACTACTTCACCCGCCACCAACCTACTGACACCGCCCGAACCCATCCTCACAACACCCCCAAAATCCTCACACATGCTCCTGATAAACGCTCCCAAAAATCAGATTTTGTCCCATTTATTTTGAAATTCAAATTCATTTTTAGGTATGAGAGGGTTAACGCTGAGGTTGATACCTATAAAACCCCCTTTGCATCCGTTGGGAGGATTCTTTCGAAAAAAAGGGTTCTTTGGGAGTTTCAATTCGATTTTGAGTTCTAAATTTAGATTCAAATTGTTTCGATTGTATTTTATTTGGTGTTGTTCTTCACTAAAAATCCAAAATTTTCTTAAGAACATTTCTTTTCTTTTGCATGTGTTCTTCACCTTAAGGGTCCGAAATTATTGGGTTTTAGGTGTCAAAGAATCTGATTTTTGCTATTTTCCCACTATTTTCGGTCAATGCCTGTCACTTCCTGCCTGGGTCAAACATCGTAACAGACTTACAAAAGCGATCCTAAAATCAAAACAGAGTCCTATTCCCAGAAAATCAGAATTCAAAAATCTACAACAAAAATCGAATTCTAACATCTCCGAGCGGTCGACGATCTCAAACATGCCTCGGTTAAGCTAAGGAGAAGGTCCTAGTAAATTCAAACTCTTCTCATTTTTTTAACTTTCTGATTCGTGTTTTATCACCGATTTAGTGATAATGTAGTCTATTTGTGTTGTTGTGCTTAGAGTTTAAGTATGTCGGGTTTGTTAGTTTATTTATGAAATATTTTGACGGATGATTACAGTTGTTTAGAAGAACTAGGATGTTTGATTAAATTAAATGATTGGTACTAGCTATTTTATTAACGTATCTGATTTGACTATCAATGCTTAGATGTGATATGATTATTATCTCAGTACTTTTTTAATAGAGATTATAATGTAGACGTTGATTAGTTAAGTACCATTCGCTGCTTCTTGTTAATTACTGCTTATACCTAAGTATGCTATGTTGAGTTTATATTTAGAGTTAAGGGATGTATATACCGTCTCAATGTCTGCTTTTGTGAAGATCATGATATAAGTAATTAGTATGATAGTTTATTTTACTTTGAGAGTCATGTTATATAGTTCAGCTCAATATGTTCTTGTACTTTTGGTCTTTGACTGCTTTGAATCTCATGTTAAGTAGTCATAAAGTTTTAATTACTGTATTAACTGGATACATGTTTGCGGTGACTAATCTCATGTCCTTCTATGATTTAGAAGTAGTATAGGTTAAGTTTTATTACTTTTTGACATTTGTTGGTATGAATCTATATGGAAAGAATCTCAAATGGCCAATATGAACCTTGTGTATGTCCTATGGATCCATGAACACGATTAAATGGGGGCTATGTTAAGTAGTTTTGAAACATATTTGTTCTTATCATGATCCTGCGCCTGCTTGAGCATCTTGCACACTTGCCTTTACGTGTCTTTGTGTAAAAACTGCTACCATGTTAGAATGAAAATCCTTTTATATCATATCTTGCTTAGATTAATAGTGCATGCTTAGTCTAGCTTGGATAGTCCTATTCTGCAGCTGTGTCATATCTGAATTGGACCAATCATGTGTCTATGTGTCTACCAAAGCTTGATTATCCATCTGCCTTACTTGCTTTAGTGCATTATGTCTAGTTGTGTAGAATGAATGAGATTCCGATATTTATTTTTGACTTGATTGACTCCACATTTAAGAAATTGCATAAAAATGATCATCCAGTGCATTTCTAGGCCTCCATACTCTTCCTAAATTGACTACATATTTGTCTTTACTTGCCTAAGTGTACAATGCCTTTCATGACAACATATAGCACTTTCATAAGCTTTCATGTGTCATACCATGTCTATTGAACTACTAAGTGATACATGTGTCAACGCTATGTTAACTATAAGTCTTTGTTTATGCATACATGTAGTCTCCTTTCTTATTTTCATGTAAAGCATATGTAGGAAAAGTTGATATCGAAAAACTGTCTAAGGATTTGAATATACAATGAGCTCAGAAACCGAGCCTAAGTTTTGCATAATCCCTACTAGTTCCCTTATATTTTGAGTAAATAGGCTATGTGTACATCTGAGGATTTGCTTGAGACTATTTGAGCAACTTGCAACCCCATCCTATCTTACCTCTTTCTGAGTTTGAATGTCCAGGGGTCTACTATGTCATATACTGGTCCAATTTACTCCTTCCTCTTCCTCCTTGTCTGGTTGAAAGCATATGTTGCCACTGTGTTTTATGGGGCCGTTATGTTTCTAGTTAAACAATCGCAGATTCCCTAGCCAAAGTTCAGCCGCATTTTTAGCTTATTTAAATGTCCATTACTACCGTATCTTTGAGCACAATTGCTGCTGTTTTCTTGGCTAAAAGCCTGCTACTTTAGGTTGTTTCGGACAGCCCACTGCTTCTGCGTTTCAAGCCCACTACTTGCTGCTATTTTTAAACCCATTTGTCAGCTCTTTAAAATAATTGCTAACACTGCACACGCAATATTTTTAAAAAGTCTACCTGACTTTGAACAGAATACTACACTTAGGCCGTGAAATTGAATTCGAGGTCGCGCTGCTCGCTTTTTCGGCCATCGTTTTAAACATCCGCAAATCTGATATCTTCTTTATTTCTTGTTTTGAACAAATACCGCGTCTGTTCGGGCACTGTTTTTCTGTTTCAGTTTGCTCCCCGGTTTCAGATTACTGTTTTACTGTTTTTATCATTTTTACTGTTTTAAACTAAACACCGCACATTTAAATATCCGTTTTACTGTTTTACTATTTTAAACTAAGCATCGTGTCTTTTCGGAAATTGCCGCTTTTTTTTCTGCTTACTGCCATCGCTTCATCGCTTACTTATCGCATCAAGCATCGCTTTGATTTAATTTTACTGATTCGAACACGATACTACACTGGCCGATGAAAATATCCGGGATTTTGAGGCCTTCACAACAAAGACGGAGAATATAACTTCGGGCAAGGATGAGGCTTAAACCTTTTATTTCATCCGAGATCAACATGTTTAGTAGGCGAGGTGACTAGAATAACCAACAAGTTATATATTCGCAGCTACTTCACGTGATTATAGTGATCCTTTTTAGAGACCAACACGTTTAGTAAAGCGAGACAATCAAAATAACCACTTTAGTCATATGTTTGCGACCACGACGTGATTGGAATGGTCTTTTCAAAATTTGTTTGAGTCTCTCCGTGATCAAAACATTATCGCTTTGGACACTATCCGGTTATTTGTATTTAATCGTTTCTAACCGCTTGTTCTGATGTTTTACCAGGAATAAAGTAAATAAATGCATGATATTCCTCGGAGTTTATTTATTTTATTTATTTTCTTTAATTCAGCTTTTATCCCGCTCAGTATTGTAATATTATTTACACCTATGTAACTATTGAAATGCTTAGAATAGGCAAACTTAGAGTTAATCCATAGGGTAGTTTAAGACTTGAAACTTGTCGCTAGCTTATTTATTTGTAGGCTCGGTTAATTCAAATTTAGAAACCCTCCGCTAGTTATTTATTTTAGGCTCGTCACAGATTCAAGATTTTCAAAACAACTTTTGTCATCTTTTATTTGCTTTATTAATCATACCGAATAAGTTTATCTTTTGTCAATTTACAATTCAATGATTCCTAAAATTTTACTTCTTTGGCATTATAAATAATTTATTGTCACAAATGCATATTTTCCAAAACTTTACATGTATCTTTTCTTTTATGTCATCCGAATACGTACTTGTATAAAATGCATCATTTACTAAATATTTACAAAACATCTTTAAATCTATTATACTTGTAAAACATGCATTTTCCTAGCAATAATTAACCTGAGTTTGACCGGATAACCGCAAGTTAGTGGATCTTAAAGGATGCCTAACCCCTTCCCTTTAGGATAATAAAGAACCCTTACCTAGAATCTCATTAGTTTCGCAGACTTTAAAATTGGAGTTATATTGCAGCATTTAGTTTAATATTTAGGTGTCCTAATTCACCGTAAAAAATATAATTAGGTGGCGACTCCTCAATCCTTACTTTTACCCAGGAATCACCAAATACGTATGTGCTCCGCTTTGACCCGTGGAAGGTCAAAATAGGGCGCGACATGGTACACGTGCATAGTGGATGTTAGAGGGAAAATTCTATTTCCACCCATGTATCCTAATCCTGAGGCAAATGCAAGTAGGCAACATTTCAACATAGAGTGGCCAACGTTATGTACAAAATGTAGTGAAGAAGATTACTTCGAATGGGAACACAAGTTGGATGAGATCTTTAAATGCTACAACTATTGGAAGAGAAGAAAGTGCAGCTAGCTTCTATCACCCTGAGAGGGTCCCTTATTAAACATTAGGAGCATGAGAAGGTAAAGGGGCACCCAATTGATACTTGGAGTGCCTTGAAGGAATTTTGAAGGTGTCATTTTTCAATCCATATGGAAAGAAGGAGAGAACCAAGCACATTCTGAAAAGAAAAGAACCACTACAAGAAGAGAAGGATACTCCAAGTGAAGCCAAAGGGAAAGAAGAAGTGAAGGGTTCACTAAATCCTTCACAAGAGATTCTTAGCACTTGCCCCAATTTTCATGAAATTGAGAGAGAAAAGTCTGAGAGGAGCAAGGGAGAGAAAAGTGACAACTCTAGAGAGGAAAAATGAGATGTTGTGAGGAGTGATTTGAGAGGGTTGTCACAACCCAATTCTAACTCATGTAACTTTTTTCTTTTGTCTTAATAATGTTATAGGTATTCTTGGAAGCAAACTGAATGAGGAACCTCAAACTTTAGATAATCATGAGGTGATTAAAGGCTTCCCAAATGACCAAATGTATTCCAAAGATGAAACTCAAGGTAAAGAAGATGTTGTGTGTGAACTTCAAGGTAAAATAGCTAATCTCAACTCTCCAAATTATGTGAATGATCATCTTGTTGAATTGAGTATGAGTGATAACTTGTCCTTATGTGAGCTTAGTGAGTCTTTACCATGTGTTGAGCATGATTCTTTAATGATTATTGACAATATTATTGATGTTGGTGTTCCAACACTAGTTGATCCTTTTGATGACCGAATTAATTCCTCTTATGAGATCAATTTGTGTCCAACTAGTGTGGATACTTATGTTGATCAACTTGATTGTTATGATAACCCACTCCACTAATTGAGATTTTTTTGATGTTCTTAATGAACCTCAAGTTAGTGATGATGCTAATATAGTTGGTCATGTGGATAGTCATGAAAATGAAATTGCTTTGAAAAATTACATTTATCTTTATGAGAGTGAACTCACATGTTTAGAATCTTCATCGTTTATTGACTGTTCTCTCTTTAAGGATAATGTCTTATTTGATAATGACATCACTATTGAAAGTGAAGTGCATGGTGGTATGTGTTGTAATGTGAAAAATGTAGCCATCTTTGGAGGCTATAAGGTGTTTAAAAATCCACTATGGGAGGATGGTTCCCTTTCCAATGAAGGAATTTCCTTCTTGAGGGATCTTGAGTTGATGCTTAGTCATGATGACATGCATGGGATGGGTGAGGTTGTTGACGCCCTCCCTGACAATGAAAGTCTTTCTTAAAGTTTGTGGCCCACTTGACGGACCTACATCCCATTTGAAAAAGGCTTTCGTAAGTGATGATTACTCTTTAAAGAAGGGAAGTGACATGAAAGAAAAAGAGCATACACTTTGGAGGGGCTATGCTAGATCTTCTAACCCAAGGGGTGAGGAGATGCTACTCAAAGCTTGACATATGATCAATGAGCTTAAAGGTAAAACTATCTATCTTGATGAACTTGATTATTTGATTAACTTGTTTGTGAAGTTTTGTCAAAGGAGGAGTCTTGAAGAGGAGAACCATTAGAGGGAATCTTATTGGACAACAACTTGGTATGACGTCACATCTTGTACTTTCATGGACGGTATATATTTCTGGCTCATGCTTATTCTTGGGCTTTCTAAAGCCATGGAGGTAACTTCTTTGTGTGATGAGTGTGGTAGTAACACTTCTAATCGTTCATGTGATTTTTTACTAGTGTTATTATTTAATTTCATGCTGGGCTTGCATGGGGAATGTGGACAAAATAGTATTGGGGATACCTTTGTATTTGATCCCAGTGTTGACTTGATAGTGGATTCTTCATGGAGGTGGGCTAGTGTAATGATTAGAATCTTGACTGAGTTGATTTTGTTTGTGATGTTTCCCTTAGCCATGAGGGAGATCACTTGTTTCTTGACTTAAGGGGAGATATGTGCTTCTTGATTGATAGGACCAATGAGAACTTGCATGTTTGTTTTTAAAATGCATTGGGTTCCTTAATTTACCATTTTTTTCAACATATCTTGAATAGCCAAGAGTTTTGGACATTATTTGGATACATAGTCTTTATAGATCCTTATGATGCTTGGTTATATCATAAGAGTGAGCCATTTAGTGTGTTGGTTGCATGCTATGCTTACTTTGGGTATTATCATTTTTCTTATGATGATTACTTTGTTTGTTTTGTGAGAGGATATGTACTCATTCTCTATTATGTCCTACAAGGTACGGATTCGAGGACAAATTCTTTTCAAGAAGGGGAGGAAAACTTCTCCAAGGCATTGCACTAGAATCCGAGCCAAGGACTTCCAAGCTTTAGGAGCCATGTTAATGGAGAATGAAGCCATGAAAGCACTTGAACAGAGACAATAGGGCCTTCAAGCTAGATAGATAGCATGGAGGAAGATTACAAGAGTCCAAGATCCCAAGACCCAAAGTTTGCCTCTTAAAGAAGCTCAAATGTTGATGTGTGGTTATAATTGAAAACTTGGATAGTCAAGACCGGAACATGGTTATTTATGCAAAGAGTTCATTCTTTAAAGACAAAGACATATTTCCATGAGAAGACATCCAAACAAGGCCCTTACTTCATTAAGAGAATTTTTGTAATAGATTGTCTTGTCTTCTTTAGCCTAGTAGTATAAATACTACACTTGTCATTTCATTACTTAGTTTTTGATGATGTTGAGATGAATACTCTTGAAGAGTGATTATCTTGATAGCTTAGTTTAGTATAGTATTAATCTAGTGATTAGTGTTAGTGATAGTTAATTATGATGGATTCCATTGTTGGTTATTGAAACCCTTTCCATTGATTTTCATATAGAGTTGTTCATTAGTGGATTCATTTGGATTACTCTTTATTGAAGATCAAATAGTATAGGTTCTTAGGGTTAATTCCAATTGGGAGGGTTTAGGTTTTACATACATGAGTTTGCCCATATTTTGGGTCTTGCTTCTATCCTTCTCTTCTTATCCCAATTTCTTCAATTCTCATCTCCGATTTCTTATTATTTTAGTTTCCGCGTTTTATTATTTTGAATATGTGTCTTCCACAAGTCGGATCGTATCATTAGCTATGCTACATTTTGCAACGAATGCTATGAAAAAATATATTGTAGCTAAAGTGTTTAGCCACATAAATTTTCATATTTAGCTACGTTGTATTTCATTGATATACATGCGTAATGTTGTAGTGATGAAGAAAAGAAGTCTTCACATTCATCTGCTCAATCTCCAAATCAAGACTAGCAGTCAAAACAAGAACTGTAAGAATGGAGGACATTTTCACAACGGGAGAGAATATTTCATCAAATTCGATACCTTTTGTTTGACTACATCCCTTAATGATCAATCTAGCTTTGTACCTGGGCTTTAAGCTATGTTCTTCATCTTTGACTTTGAATACCCACTTGTTCTTCAAAGCTCTCACGCCTTCAGATAATTTCACCAACTTATAAATTTGGTTCACACGCAGAGATTTCATCTCATCTTGCATGGCTTCAATCCATTAATCTTTTTGCTCATCTTCCATGGCCTTCTCATAACATTCAAGTTCTCCCATATAAGTGAGTAATACATACTCATTTGGAGAATACTGAGAAGAAAAAATGTGTTGTCTAGTAAACCTTCTGAGTGGAATATGTGACTTGTCCACAACTTTATGAGTAGGATCATCTACCTCATCAACAACGACATTGTTATCATCATCATCAATATGATGATCTAGAACATGATTTTGGGCATCATCATCATCGAGCCCACCAATGTCATCCACATTTGTATGAGGAATTTGATCAAGATTAACTAAATCATCAGAACATGAAAATTTTAGCTTTTCCACTTTGTCGATGTCTTATATGGTTTGATCGTCCACGAAGACAATATCACCACTTCTCACAACCTTCTTATAAACTAGATCATATAGCGTGTAACCAAACTCATCAAGGTCATAACCAATAAAGATGTAGTACCTTGTCTTGGCAGCTATTTTTGACCTCTCATCTTTAGGCACATGTACAAAAGCTTTGCAACCAAATACTTTCAAATGGTCATAGGAAATATCCTTGCCATACCAAACTCTCTTTGGAACATCACTTTGCAAAGCAACAGCAGGAGATAGGTTAATAACATGTGTAGCGGTCAGTAAAGCCTTATCCTAAAAGGAATTCGACAACTTTGCTTCATAAAACAAATATTTGACTCTTTCCATCAAGGTCATGTTCATCCTCTCCACCAAATCATTAAGCCGAGGAGTCTTCTAGTGTCTGATACCCTGTTGCTTGCAGCATTCATCAAACGGTACACAATATTCACCACCGTTATCAGTATGAATACACTTCAGTTTCTTTTATGTTTCTCTTTCAATTGAAGCTTGAAACTGCTTAAAGACGCCCAACACTTTATCTTTAGTTTTCAAGACATAGACTCAAAGTTTCCTTGAACAATCATCAATAAAAGTAGCAAAATAAAGTGTCACCCAAAGTCATTATGTTCATTGGATCACATAAATCTGAATACAATGGCTCAAGCAACTCTGTTTTCCGTGAATGTGGATGAGACTTGAAAGAAACTCTATTTTATTTTTCAGCCAAGCAATGCTCACACTTTTCCAATTTAACATTTTTGAAATTTGACAATAATTTGTTCTTGGCTAGAACATTCAGTCATTTCTCACTGATGTGGCTAAGCCTCTTGTGCCATAACGTTGAAGAGTTATCGCTCTCAACTGCATTCACCATATTAGCACAAGTAGAAGTTGTAGTCCAGTATAAACCACAACGCTTTGTGCCAAGAGCCATAATCAAGGAACCCTTAGTGAGTTTCCACTCCAGCACCATTTGTACTAATATAACTTTTATCATCCATAACGCCAATAGATATCAAGTGCAAACGAACATCAGATGCACGCTTCACATTGTTCAAAACTAGTTTAATTCCAATACTAGTTTTCAAATAAATTATTCCAATACCAGCCACCCTAGAGACAGCCTCATTATCCATACTCAATGTTCCAAAATCATCTGGAATATCAGATGAGAAAAATCCTTCCTTGAGGTCATATGAGATATGACACCACTGTTCATAACCCAGCTTGACTCATCACAAGTAATATTTATAAAATTTCCATCAAGGACAGTAATAAGATATTTTGTAGTGACGGTGGTCACACAATTATCATCTTCTTTCTTTTCCTCCTTATCTATGTTCTCATTATTCAATATCCGACAGAACTTCTTTGTGTGCACTTTCTTCCCACAATGATAACACTTACTATCTTTAAGTCTACCTCTAGATTTACTTCTATTATGTTCTCTATTTTGAAAACAACGGTTCTTGCTTCTCCCCTAGAGTCAGTCACCAAGACATTTGACGAGGTGAAACCCTAAGATTTTCTTCTCATTTCTTCATTTAAAACATTACTTTTGGCAAGATCCATAGAGATCACACCATTCGAAGCAGAATTTGACAATGAACTTTTAAATGTTTTCCAAGAATTTGGTAGGAAACCAGGTAGAAACAAACTTTGAATTTCTTTATCAAATTTAATTCCCATAGTAGATAACTGGTTCATGATTCCCTGAAAGTTATTCAGATGACCTGTCATCCGAGAACCATCAAAGTATTTTAAACTCAACATCTACTTAATGAAGAACATCTTGTTATTTTCAAGTCTTCCGAACATACAAACTTTCAAGCTGCTCCCATCGGGTCCGGTCTCTCCAGATATATGGTTCAACACACTATCTTCAACTCGCTGTCTAATAAAGCCACAGACTTGTCTGTGTAACAGATTCCACTCTTCATCTGATTTATTATCAGACTTTTTAGTGGCAAAGACTGGTTGATAAAAATTCTTGACATAGAACAAATCTTTCATTTTGCCCATCCAAATGACATAATTGACACCATTCATGTAACAATTCTACTTGTGTTTGCTTCCATCGTTTATCAAAAATACATATATTATTTATTAGCAGGAGACCAAAATACTAATTCTTTACTGATGGGGAACTTCAGACCGTGCTGCAACCACAAAGCATACTCAGACAGAACATTGACTTTGATACCACTTGTTGGAAATAAAAAAGACCCGCAAAATAATATTCACGATATTAATGATAAATGTGGAACACTACGTTATGATTAATTAGCAAGAATAAATAGCAATAATGACACCGACTCTTTTTACATGAAAACTCTTTTGAATAAGGAAAAAAATCACGGGCCAAGAGGAACAATTGATATCACTATAGCAGGGAATTTTACATTGTATAGTCAGGAGTATAAATACTTCAAAAATCACTACACACTCAAAAGAGATAACCCTCTTTTGATTTTCCACTTTACTACAATATCATCACACTATATTTTCTTCACATACTATTTTCTTAGACAATCTATAAAATATCTCATTATTTTTTTTATTTCTCTCTCTTTGTTGGTGTGTCAAATGAAAAGTCGAGGGGCTCCTTTTATAGCAGTGAGCACCGCCCAATCAACCAATTAGAATTGGTTTCAACAATTTAATAATTTGCAACTTTTCAAATTGCTGCCGCATTAAGTGCTGACAATTTGGCAACTTGGTTGCCATTTTTTCTTTTATTGAATTGGGGAAGGACCTCACATGCTCCTCTAATCGAGCCCTACGCGAAACGAATTCGGATATAATCGGATTCTAATACATGTATCAAGCATCGGGTAGGGAAAAAAAAGACCAACATATATAGCACCTGGTCCTATCACTAACCGAAGAAATCTATGTATACATGTGATTTTTTTTTGTGGTGAAGAATCTAAATTATGTTGTTTTTGGAATATATGAGAAAATAACTTGCATTATTTTAGTTACTGTATAATGAATATCTAGTTCAAATATTATTTTGTGCTGATGTTTCTTACATGTTTTCATTTTCCTTTTATTAATTGTGATCTTCCTGTGCTTTTTCCTTAAAAAAATTGTCAAAATTCATTGAGTGTCATAAAGAAAAACGAAATTATATGTAGTACGAAAATTTCCGTGACTGAGCTGATCACGGCCAGACCAAAAGTAGAATTAAAGACTTGAAAGAACAAAGTAGAGAATATCAACCAGAGGAAGAGAAAGAATTAATGCAGAGAAAGCAAAAAAAATAAAGAAAAAAGTGAATAGGGTGAGGAAAGAAGAAACTAAACCAATGATTTATCATTTATGTGTGTATATACTATATATACACATAACTCAAAAAGAAATGACAATTATTTAGCTATGTTACAACAACAACATACCCAGTGAATACCACGACGTGGGTCTGGGAGGGTAGTGTACGGAGACATTACCTCTACCTTGGTAGGTAAAGCGGTTGTTTCCGAGAGACCCCCGGATCAAGACAAAACATAAGCACAAGCAAGACAAAAGCAAAAGCAAAAGCAAAAGCAAAAGCAAAAGCAAAAGCAAAAGCAAAAGCAAAAGCAAAAGCAAAAGCAAAAGCAAAGCAATAGCAAAGCAAGAGAAACGGTCAGACCCGGTCAAAAGAATTTAAAGTAGTATGAAAATGCTGGTATCAAAAAACGAATAAGCTATGCTAGCGCATTCTGAAAAAGTAAGCAGTAACTAGCGCAGGTAGATAAGCTAAACAAAGTACACTAAAGGACACATAGCAGTAGAAATCAAACTACAGTGGACTATAAAGCAATACTGCGCCTATTAGTATGATAGGCTAGGCGGACCTACAATAATAACACTACAACTACCAATTTGCAAGCGTAAGTAGGACTACACTCGACTACCTACTACCCTTCTACCCTAATCTGTGTCCTCCACAACCCCCTATCTAAGGTCATGTCCTCGGTAAGTTTCACCTGTGCCATATCCTGTCTAATCATTTCTCCCTAATACTTCTTCGGCCTACCTCTACCCCTCCTGAATTCGTCCATACCCAACCTCCACACTGGGGCATTTGTGTCTCTCCTCTGCACATGCCCAAACCATCTCAGCCTTGCTTTCCACATCTTATCCTCCACCGATGCTACTCTCACTCTGTCCCTGATATCATCATCTATAATCATATCCCTCCTTGTATGCCCACATCCATCTCAGCAACCTCATCTCCGCAACTTTCATATTTTAGATGTGCGAAGTCTTGACTGACCAACACTCCACCCCATACAACATAGTAGGTCTAACCACCGCCCTATAGAACTTGCCTTTAAGTTTTGGTGGCACATTTTTGTCGCATAAGACTCCAGATGTAATCCTACATTTCATCCACCCTGCCCCAATATGATATGTGACATCGTCATCAATCTCTCCATTTCCTTGGAGGTTTGGAGACAGAACCTGAGTACCAAGCCTCACCTCCACGCCTGTCTCAAGGTCGCTTCCATTACTGAACTTCCACTCCAAGTATTCTATCTTGGTCCTACTCAGCATGAACTCTTTAGACTCCATATTCTGTCTCCAAACCTCCAGCTTAGCGTTCACTCCGCTTTGAGTCTCATCAATCAGGACTATGTCATCTGTGAATAACATACACCATGACACCTCCCATTGGATTTGTCGTGTCAGTTCATCCATCACCAAGGCAAATAAGAATGGGCTAAGAACGGATCTCTGGTGCAGCCCCATCATCACTGGGAAGTGCTCTGAGTCTCCTCCTACTGTTTGTACCCTAGTCTTAGCTCCATCATACATATCCTTGATAGCCTTAGTGTACGCCACAAGTACACCTCCAACCTCCAAGCCTCTCCATAGAACTTCCCTAGGGACTTTGTCGTATGCCTTCTCGAGGTCGATAAAAATTATATGTAAGTCTCTCTTCCTCTCCCTATACTGTTCCGCCAACCTCCTAATAATATGAATGACTTCTGTGGTCGAACGCCCCGGCATGAATCCAAACTGGTTGTCGAAAATAGACACGTCTCTTCTCACCCTCATCTCCACGACCCTTTCCGAAACTTTCATAGTGTGGCTTAGCAGTTTGATACCCCTATAGTTTTTGTAACTCTGGATATCACCTTTGTTCTTGTACAACATGATCATTGTACTCCACCTCTATTCTTAGGGCATTCTCGTCGTCTTAAAAATGACGTTAAACAGCTCAATCAGCCACTCCAAATCTACACTGCCTACGCTCTTCCAAAATTCAACTGGATCTCATTAGACCCGGTCACTCGTCCCCTGCGCATCCTGCGAACAACACCCTTAACCTCCTCAACCTTAATGTTTCTACAATACCCAAAATCACGGTACCTACCAGATTGCTCCAGATCTCCCAGCACAATGTCTCTATCTCCTTTTTCGTTCAAGAGTTTATGGAAGTAAGATTGTCATCTCCGCCTAAAAGCTCTAGCAATCTCCAAAAGTGAGACGCCTCCCCCATTAATGTCCCCAAAGCCAAAGCCTACATGCACGTCGTCATAACCCCGGAAGTGACCCGATATGTCCATTGATAGCTATGTTAACAATGTAGAATTTATAAAAAAGGATATAGAATCTACACAAAGTGAGGCTGAAATTAATAAGTTAAAGCGGTAATTTTTTATTTTGTTGAAAGAAAAATTGAAATTTTTTGACATTCAGTAGAAAGAAGAAAAGAAAATCGAGTCCAAGAGTAATAGTAATGATTTTCATCCCCTCAAACTCGTTTTTTTTTGTCCACTTTGAAAAGAAAATGCTGAATTTGATTAAATTTTTTAGTTCCAATTATAATTAATTTTATGTACCCAAATATGCATATAGAGGAGGGAATATAGGATTTTGGAATCTTGCTTCGCTCTCTCAAAATATTCTCTTTAATAGCGTTCTTTTCCAGCCTATTAAAAAAACTTTTATTTATTTTTACACTCTAGTGTTGAAATAAAAGATTCGTGTTGCAAGGGCAAGAGGTGGTGTTCCTAATGATGTTTTTTTTGCCAATCCAAAAGTTTGTATTTCATTTATGTAAAAAAAAAAATTCTCAATAGACAAACTAATTATAATTAAAAAATTTATTCGTATAAGTTTTAAAATGAAAATTGTGCAATATAAATCTATTTCTAGATTCATGTTTATTTTTATAAATCTTTTAGATTTTTCTTAATGAAATAAAACTTAAATAAGCCTCATTAGAAATATACAATTAAGTATAATTTAAATGAAAGTATATGTTCTAACTAAATCAAATTTCTGAATTAACCCAAGTGCATGTTATTTATACTCCTAATTGTTTTCCCCATAAAAAGGGATATTATATAAACTCGTTTTAAGCATGCTAATGTTTACAAACTTATTTGTGCTTTTCATGACGGTATACTAGTTGAACTTATCATATAAAATGAGATAAATAGATTACTAATATTGCTTAGCTTCTAATTGTTTAAAAATAATTTCCATAAATTCAAGAAGGGTATATGAAATTATAAAAAAGTACAAGCTTAGTTAATCAACAAATGATTGTTTGGAACTTACCGAATATAAAACGGTAACTAAAGAAAATGACATAATCATTTTCAATGACTAAGTTAAATATTAGCAAATTTTAAAAGAAAAACTAAAGTTCTACACTTGAAAATTATAATATTACGGAAGAAGAACATTTTTCTAAAGAAATATATAATTATTTGAGCGACTGTCTTTATCATATGAGTGTGGCTTAAGCATGCTTATACAAGTCAATTATTTTTTAATGAAATTACTAATTGATTGTCTGGAAGAATATTGTAATAGTCAAGTTTGTTTTAGGTACGTACATGACAGATACATTTTCGTCATGAAACACGAATGGTGAACCCTTGGAAGAAGTCAAGAACGTGGATGACAAAGAGTAATTTCGTGGATCCTTGTGATTCTTTGTCTCTTTTATCTTTTCACTGTTTTGGTGCTTTTAGTACGAATCAAAAAAAAAAATTTGATTTTTCCCAAGGAAATTATATAATATAATTTAGATAAGAACTATAGGATTAAGGGTGTAATTGTGTAGGGAGTTGTGAAAAATTAAAGTTAATTTTTTGGAAGAATAAATATCATAGATAGTTAGAAGAGTTTCTAGAATGTTGTATTGTAATATTTTTCATATTTATACTTAGAAAATGTCTAAAAATTCTAGACACTTAGATATTTGTAACAGATGATAAAATTATCTAGATCTTTTTGTATCTAGAATAATATCTAGATATTTTATAGTAATGGTAGAAGATAAATATAATTAGATTTTTCTAATGCATGTATCTAGAAGAATTTCTAGGACTATCCCTATACAAGCATAAATAGGGGTGACTTTAGTCATTTGTAACCAACCCCAATTGTAAGTTAATACAACTAATACAAGTCAATTCAAGTAAACACTTCTTTTTCATAATTTTCTCTTATTTAGTTGAATCTTCCGATCTTAGTTAAGGATCTTGGGCTAGCAAAAGGTCTCCCAACTTTAATTTTCTTCTGCTAATTTATCTTTACATGGTATCAGAGTCATATCCATACGTTGACTTCTGAATTTTATTTCAAGATCGGGTTAGTGGTAGATTCAACTCGTTTTCTAAATGGATTTGAGCGGTCGTGTTAATGGACCGGGGATGGAATTATTGAACCAATCCAATTATAAGGTATGGAAAACATGTATGGAGTCATACCTTCTGGGCGGAGATTTGTGGGATATTGTTAATGGGAGTTACACAAGTCCTCTTTCCAATGGACCGAAATATAGCGGCGCATACAAGAGGTGGAAGCATATTAATGCGAAGGAGGAATTCATCCTAAAGAGGACCATCTCTCACAATTTGTTTTATCATATTATAAGGTGAAAATCAGCTCATGAAATATGGAGGACCCTTGATGAGTTGTTCAACAAGAAGGATGAAGCTCGAATACAGATATTGGAGAATGAATTGGATAACACCACTCAAGGTAATATTTCTATTGTCGAGTACTTTTTGAAGATTAAGAACTTATGTTCAGAGATCTCTTTATTAAATCCGGACGAGGCTATCTCTGAAGCACGAATAAGAAGAATTATCATTCGTGGTTTGAAGCTAGAATATATTCCTTTTGTTACATCAATTCAAGGATGGGCTCAACAACCATCCTTGGATGAGTTTGAGAATTTATTATCATTACAAGAGTTACTAATCAAACAAATAGCTAGTGCGTCTATAAAAAAAAAGGCAAGAAAATGCTCTTGCAGCTGATAAGAAGAGCTTCAAAGGAAAAGCAGCCGGAGATAGGCTCTACTCCCGATTTCAAAATGGTTCAAACTTGTCAAAAAATGAAGGAAAGTCTACTAATAATTATAAGAAGACTCTCAAATATTACCGATGTGGTAAACTAGGACACATAAAAAGATATTATCGAACAAAATAGAGCAATATGGCTCAAGCTGAAAAAGTTGTTGAAGAAGAAGAAGACTTGGGAATGTGCTTCGTATCTGAAACTAGAGCTGTAGGTGCCTTGGCTTTCATCAATTTTAAAAGAGACTGGATTATTGATTCAGGATGTGATCACCATTTTGCTGGAGAACAGTCCAAAATTTCCACCCTTTATGAAAACAGTGATCATGAAGTCATTGTGACAACAGATACTACAATCCATAACGTGAAGGAAGACACTGTTAAGGCAAGAAGATTCTGAAGATGTTCAAGGTGGTGATGTGATAGTTGTTATGGAGGAAATCAAAGAAGTAGAACCTGAAATTGGTAACAAAAGCCTGGACATGAAGGATATTGAAGTAGAATCTGAGCAGGCAGGGTCTGAAACTCTATATGTCAATGATGACCATCTTGGAGGAAGCATTGAGGAAGATGCAGTGGAAGTTGAAGTCGTTGATCAATCATCTGCCATATCAGAGTCGATCACTAGCTCATAGCAAATATCAATTTCAGATGGAAAGACAGAAATTATGATTCTTGGATGTTCTGAAGCTGCCAAACATTTATCGAGGAGCTGAAAAGGAAATTTAATTGTGGATCCTATGTTGGTGTTAATGCTTCGAAGGAAATAAATGGTCAGATTGTCACCGACTTAGGTGTTTTTCCAGATAACATAATTGTCAAGGAGATAAGAGAAATGGGGAGTCTGAAAACTCAAGAATGTGAAACTCATCATGGAGACGATTCATGTGGTTTGCAAAGGCCAAAAAGAAATATTGTCAAGTTTTCCCGCTATAGAGATGAAAATTTTGTCAATATGTAGTCATGTTTCTTTGCAGGCCCAATTATTAGTGGAAAACCTTCATCATTTGAAGAAGGAATAATTGTAGGGAAAATATTGCTGAGATCTTCACCAAAGCACGCCCAAAAGCTTCGTCTGAGTTATTCCGTGATAAGTTCGGGATAGCTTTCAAAAAATTACTTTAAGAGGGAGTGTGAATAATTAAAGTTAATTTTTTAGAAGAATAAATATCATAGATAGTTAGAAGAGTTTCTAGAATGTTGTATTGTAATATCTTTGATATTTATACTTAAAAATGTCTAGAAATTCTAGACACTTAGATATTTGTAGCAGATGATAGAATTATCTAACTTTTTGTATCCATAATAATATCAAGATATTCTAGAGTAGAGGTAGAAGATAAAGATAGCTAGATTTTTCTAACGGATGTATCTAGAAGAATTTCTAGAACCATCTCTACACAAGTATAAATAGGGGTGACCTTAGTCATTTGTAACCAACCCCAATTGTAAGCTAATACAACCAATACAAGTCAATTCAAGTAAACACTTCTGTTTCGTAGCTTCTTCTTCTTTCGTTGAATCTTCCGATCTTAGTTAACGATCTTGGGCTAATAGGTCTCTCCAACTTTAATTTTCTTCTGCTAATTTTTCTTTATAGTTGAGAGGAGACAATCAATATAAAATATCATTTCTGCCATCAGAAAGTCCTTTCCTAACTTTTTAAAAATCTTGTTTTTTAAAATATCCAAACAAGCGAAAACTAAAAAAATATTTTCCTCCGTACCAAACACACCTTTTGTGTTTGTCCTCTTCTGAGGCTTTCTTCTTTTTCACCTTCATGTCGGAGAATAGGATTGCCAGTCACATAAATAGGAATATTTTTGTAGCAATATGTAAAAGGTCCAATTGTCCAAACCTTATTTTTTGTCGAACAAGTAGTCTACGTTCTAGAATTTGGAATGAGCACATGGTTGCGTAACAATATAACTCTTGGTACCGACAATCTCTTTATTGATTTAGAAGAATAAATAGGATTAAAAACTAGCTTATTCTTATTGCATCCGATTATTGTTTGTTTTTTTTATATCTTAAGCCTGTACATCTTCTTTTACCAAAGAGGAAAGCCCCCACTTTTGTGATTAGAAACTTGCATTTAAGTGATACAAGCTAATATGAAATTGTAATTGTTTCTCTGTTATATCGAGAGCTTGTAGGCCTATTCCTTTTTTCCCCTTCCATAAAGGGAAAGTCATTATGAGATATAATTAGAACCCTGCACCTAAGTAATACAAGATTGAGTTGCAACCCAGTCCCTTGAGTCTTGTACTCTATATATTAGATGATAAAGGGCAACTCAGTGCACTAAGCTCTCGCTATACGTGGGGTCCGGAAAAGGAGTAATAATCTGATACAAGTATGAAAGGAGTAATAATCTGATCCAACAGTTATGTATAGAGTACTCGGTAATCCATCTAAGTACTGAATACAAGCAATATAGATAGTCAATATATACCTAAAATGGGCATTAGAATTCAACATATATGCAATCTTTGAAATCTTAGCTCAAAGATAATAGCTTGTAAAACTTTACAAAGTAAAGTTGTTGATGCTATATGGGATATTGAGTGATAAAGAAATGGGTGAAAGTGGAACAAGAGGCAAAAGTCAAGATGCAAGACATAATTAGAATCTCACTAACATATGGACGTGGAATATATATATATGTTAGAGCAATGTAAATACTCTGAACTTGAACGTTCAGCTCAAGTTTTTTCATATATATATATATATATATATATATATATGTTTAGTTATACATGAATGTTTGTAAAAGTCAAGTCATTAATAGCTCTCTCTGAAAGCTATTTCTGATGACTTTCCGACAATTTTCATGTGGTTGCCACAATTTGACAATTTGCCGCATCCAAGATTTATTGAAGGATTTTGATTTATAATATATGCGTAAGTTATTATTTATATTTTCCATTAATCATTTAAGTTTCCATTTATAATTTATACTTTTCCAATTAGTTAACCCAGGTATAGAACATCTCCTGGCTACACTCCGGCCCTTCACCTAGTCATCGCCAACATTAATCAACAAGTCAAAAAATCGAAAGAGATTGTGAATTACACGATAAATCAAAAGGGGTTTATCATGTAGTGCTCCACGATTTGCATTTAATTTTAATGGACTCAATTGCCGTCCGTTTGTGGGTCACCAATTTGAAAAAAATAAAATTTTCTTTTGCAAATCGTGTAGGGCAATATTTTTTAAAATTAATTTTTGCAAATCCAAAAAATTTGTTCCCACAAGCAACTTCAAGCTAATAAGTAAGAATACTCGGAACTGAAATCTAGTCTCGTATGATCTTCATTTCAGCGTCAAAAACTGCTAGGCCACACCCATGGATAACTTAGAAGTCTGTTTTAGTGTTATCATTTGTCAGTCTTTTCTCCCGTGCTAGAGCTATTAATCTGGTTGCAGCCTTATTTTACATGAATTCTGCTCTGGCATTCATCGTGAATTAGCCACATGCTCTAATTTTGGCTCACTTTCATCAGTTAACATCATCTTCGCTATCATACAAGTTTGAAATAACTCGAGGTTGCACCGGATCTTTCTTGTTTTCATTCGTGGGGTGAGCTTAATCCAAGAAGACACATACTACTATTATACATTTGTTGTCTTTTAGTGATCAAGTGAACTCATTATAGAATTTCATAGAAGAACCCTTCTAGATTTTTTTATTATTTCATTATGCTTATGACATTGGAGAAACAAACAAACTGGTTTGCAAATCGTGGAGGGCTCCACGATTTGCCAAAAATAATAATTTGTTTTGGCAAATCGTAGAGCCCTCCACGATTTGCAAAATTAATTTTAATTTTTTCTTTTTGCAAATCATGTAGGGCTCTACGATTTGCAATAGAAAATTATATTTTTTCCCAAATTGGAGACACACAAACGGAAGACAATTGAGTCTGTTAAAAGCAGATGCAAATCGTGGAGCATTACACGATAAACTCCTTTTGGTTTATGTGTAGTTCACAAACCCTTTCGATTTGTTGGCTTCAAATTAGTGCCCTTTACACGCCGGACTCAATCAACAAGTCTCTAAACAATTTATTTTGTTAAAAAAGTATCATATAAAATGTCTCTTTTATTTCCTCTTAATGACCTACTGTGATACCTAGACAAAATTGAGTTGGCTACAACAAAAAGAGCTCAATCACTTTTGTGATCATATTTAAATAAATTTAAGTGACTTTTTTGTTACTCGTTCGTCACAAAAAATAATTTAATAATTAGTTTACATTAAAGAGGAAATTGGGTCACCATTTACGAAATCAATGCTTTGTTTTTTCGTATTTGTGGTCTTTTCTGTGAAGTTCAAACAGCATTTGAGAAAGCAAACAACGAAAATTGTGTCAAGGTTCTTTTTTAAAATTAAAGAAAAATATCGCAATTAAGGTGCTCAATTTCTTGCTTATGACGAGACTTTCAGAATTTCATCTTCTTTCCCTTAACCATATTTCTTTTCTTCTTCTTTTTTTTTTTTATCGTTTTTGCTTTGAAATATAAGGAAGATCAGAACAACATATCTCCTCATGTTTTAACGTGGAAAAAAGGGGGAAGAATTAAGGACACGCAAAAGAGAAAAATTACTTATGTTCCAGTTGGTGATTGGCAGTTGTATTATGCCACGAATTTATCCAGGGTAAACTTTTTAAGTGGTGTTTAATTATTTATCAATTATCATTTTAAGAAAACATTCAAATTAATTAGTACTAGTAAATAAGAGCGAGTTCCTTGACATTTACAAAGAGCTCTCAAGTATGTAAAAAGAGTTCCGACAGAATTTCCTCCTCCTCCGTTTTCCCTCCTCTTTTTTCTTATTTGTGATTGGAATTTAGTGGGTAATGTTTTATTGAGCTTATATTATCTATTTTTTATTAAATTGTATTGGTTTGGTTGGTCAAAGTTGAAGAATACTATTGTTGATTTTATCGATTTTGAAAAAAAATTGTTGAAAAAAATAAAGTGGATCTATTGATTTTTGAAGATTTAGATTGAATATACCAACTAAAAATTGCTAAAATTGATATAAGGATTTTGTGTTCAAATTTGAAGTCATTTGGAGTAATCCAATGACCAATTTTAACAAGTTATGGGCACCCATCAGGATTTTGAAGTCAATGTTGACGATTTATCAGGATTTTTATCATAAATTTGACAATCCATCAAGATTTGACCATAAATCCTGGTGATACTTAAACATTTATGACAAGATATTTGGTTTTATTTTTGTTCTTGTTATTTTTATAATAAAAATATTCAGATTTACTTCGCAAGGCATAACTTTTGTAACATTTTTATCTTAGAAAATTAAAATTTTGTCTCGCTCGGCATAAATTCTGTAGAATTAAATTATGTGGCATAGTTTCGTAGTACCTTTTCAGATTATGATGAGTGTTGAAAATTATGCCTTGTCCAGCATAATTTGTGTAGATGTTATGATACATATGCCGAAGTTAAACGTAAACTATGTCAAGCGAAATCTCAAATTATGACGTTTTTCAGATTATGTTGAGTGTTGAAAATTTTGTCTTGTTCGACATAATTTTTATGAATGTTATAATACATATGTTGAAGTTAAACCTAAACTATGCCGCACCAAAAATACTGCACAAAAATTAACAATTACAAATTTGAGGGACAAAAGTTAAAAACCATCCCAAATAAGGAATTTATGCGAATGACCCAATAGGCTTTGGGCAGGCTAATATCGGGCAGTCCAAAATAAAGGGGAGCCCAGTTACCTTTCATGATTCAATCATCTAATTTGGCCTCTATTTTGTATTGGTCTTTAGTTTTTGTCCACGTAACAAATAATTTTTTCGCAGGATATAAGTTTATATTTTCGCATCATAATAGTTCATAAATTATGCTATGTACTCTTAAAAAATTTATACCCCACTAGACATACATTCGATTGCTAAGGCAAATATTAAAGATCAACCCATCTGAAGGATAAAAATTAAAGACCAGTCCATTTGAAGGCAAAAAAGTGCAATTTTTTCCTTTCTAAACGTTAATTATTAATGTAATGTCATTTTTTCCTTTCTAAACGTTAATTATTAATGTAATGTTGTATGTCCAGAGTATAGCATTTGAACGTCTAAACAAACTTTTCTCTTTAGCAAGTTTAATTTTTAATGTAATGTCCAAATTTTTCTCTTAGACTTTGGAGCAAAAAGAAAAAATGCGCTTATCTTTGGAATAATTTTTTCCCTTAGCACGTATATCCAACACTAGGATTCCTTACGTATGGCATAAGGTTCATAAATCATACATGATACTAACTCCAATTCTGCATCTGCTATAAGTATTATTTTCAAAGATTCAGATTTTAATTATACTTAACAAACCCTATAATACACAAGTACCAAATCACATTCATGAACCAAGTGCCTTTCTTTTTTAAGATCAATCCAAAAGAACCAAACTGTAATGCATTGCAATTAGTAACGGCGGCAGAATTTTCACCAAGAGAGTTCATTATTTATTATATACATAAAAAATTTGACCTTATATATATAGTGTGAATTTTTAGCTTAAGGGTATGATTTCTACCCTTCTAATTCCGCCCCTGATTGCAGTAACTAGTAATTCTTAATATATGTTGATACCAAAAGAATTAAGTACCTGAAAATTGCAGCACCACTCTAAGCAAGATGAAGAGATACGATCCAAAATCAAACTCAGTATAAGAGAAAGGATGAATTTGGGTGAAGACAGAGGCATGGTAGCAATGTATAGTGCGGTGGCTACCAGAACCATGTGGATGGGAATGAAAATAAGGTATAGAAAAATGAAATGACCAAAATGCATGCGTTTTATGAATTGTGTTATAGTAGAACCAAGCATGTCGATCTCGCAGCTCCACCAGCTCTTCTATTATAGTGGAAATATGATCTGAAACTACATTAACCTGAATAGTGAATAGTTGGTCCCCCGACTATGAGTGATGAATTCCAGATCACACAGAGAGAGAATCAACAATGGAAGCAAGTAGATGAACTGTGAAGAAGAAAGGAACGCAAAGAAAGAGAATATCTTCTCATTATCAGTGCTAATTAAACAGTACAGAGGAGATTCCTATTTATCTACCTAATCGACTAAATCAGTGACACATTACGCTTAGCTCAACACCCTCCCTCAAATTGAGGGTTGAAAGAGATCTTTCAACAACAATTTGGATATTAGATAGTCGTGTTGTTCCTTGCCAGACTTTTAGCTAGCAGGTCTGCAACTTGTTCCTTGGTAGAAACATGATAAGTCTTGATCACACTTCTCTCTAATAAAGTAACAATTAATATCATTATGTCAATATGCTTGGTTCTCTCATGAAAGATGAGATTCGCTGCAATATGAATAGCAGCCTTACTGTCACAAAACAATTGAACAGGCAAATCCAACACAACACCCAGCTCTTTAAATACATCTATTAGCCAAGTGACCTCTGCCACCACTAAAACCATACTCCTAAACTCAGATTCAACAAAACTTCTAGCAACTATAGCTTGTTTCTTGGACTTCCATGAGATAACAGCACCACCAAAAGTCACCAAGTAGCCAGTACGTGATCTCCTAGTTTGCAAACATCCACCTGAATCTGAATCCCAAAGAGCTTCTAACTTCTCAGAGCTAGTAGCAAGCATTAGCAAATCAAGACCAGGATATCCTTTGATATACCTAACCACCCTCAGTGTAGTATTCATATGGGATTGCATTGGCTGATGCATAAATTGACTAAGCATCTACACTGCATATGAAATATCAATCTTCGTCATAGTAAGATATAACGGTCTTCCTGTGAGTCTTTGATACTTGCCAGCATCCTGCATCAGGGGATCATGACTCTTTGAATATGTGAGTTTATCAAATTCAACAGAAGAAACCTTTATATTAAACTCCAAAGGAGTACCAACAGGTTTAGCATCTCCAAGACCCAACTCAGCAATCAGTTCCAGAGTATACTTTCTCTGACTCATCACAAGATCTTTAGAAGACCTGGAAAACTTAATTCCCAAAAAAAACTTAAGTTCACCCAAGTCCTTTATCTTAAACTTGAGTTTTCGATCATTTCTGGTTTGTAGGATCAATTGAGAACAACTACCAGTTACCAACAAGTCATCAACATAGACTAACACCAAAACTAATTCTGAGTGAACCACTTTGGTAAACAATGAGTGATCAAAGTGACTCTAAGTAAATCCCAATTGCATCAAAGCATCTGTGAGTTTCTTGTTCCACTACCCAAGAGCATGTTCGAGTCCATAAAGGGACTTGTGAAGCTTGCATACTTTGTGGTGCCCTCCCTGGCCAGTAAACCCTTGAGGAATGTCTACATACACTTCTTCCATCAGATCACCTTAGAGGAATGCATTATGAACATCCATCTGAAAAATGAACCATCCTCTGGTTGTTGCAATGACCAACACAAATCTCACTATGACCATTTTGGCCACAGGTGAAAAAGTTTTTGTGTAATCAAGACCTTCGTGCTGATTATAGCCCTTTGTACCTCTCTACTGCACCTGAAGAAGTATATTTGACCTTGAACACACACTTACAATCAATAGGGATTTTTCTTGAAGGTAGATCAACAATACTCCAGGTTTGATTCTCTTCCAAAGCTAAAATTTCACTTTTCATAGATTCAATCCACTCCGTATCCTGCAAAACCTCTTTATAAGTTTTAGGCTCCATTATGCTAGAGTAAGTAGTCAAAGCAGTGTCAAAGGAGGAAGATACATTTGCATAACTTAAGTAGGTAGACAAATGATAACAACAAATAGCATTCCCTTTGTTCGTGCTGATATAATCCTTCATCCATAGAGGAGGTTTGGTTGCTCTAGAGGATTTCCTAGAGGAGACAGAAGCAGGAATAGGATCAGGAATGGGAATAGGAGCACTATCATTTACTGACATAGTGATAGTGGTAGTAGTAGTAGTAGAGGAAGGATTAGAACTAGATGAAATGAAGGTGTCACCAGCACCCTCTAAAGTAGGATCAGGTGGAATAACAGGCATAACTATAGGGTCATTGTTCCAATCAACAACTATGGGAGAAGAAAGTTCAAGGGTAGGAAATAGTGATGGCACAGTAGAGGGAAGATGTTTGAAACAAAAAATATTTTCCTTAAAGACTACATCTCTACTGACTGAAAATTCCCTAGAGTGGATGCCATACATCTTATACCCTTTATGAGTCAATTAATAACCAAGAAATATAGTTGGAGTTTCCCTAGGTGAAAATTTATCAGACTTCTTTACATCTATGACATATCCTAGACACCCAAATACTTTGAGATGTACAAGAGAGGGATCATGACCATATATGATTGAGAAAGGGCCTTTTCCTTGAAGAACTTAAGAAGGCAGTCGGTTGATAACATAGACCGCGGTTGTGACACATTCACCCCAGAATATAAGAGGCACACTAGCCTGAAATCTCAGAGACCTAGCAACTTCAAATACATATATGTGTCTTCTCTCAGCAATGTCATTCTACTGAAGAGTATATACACAGTAACTTTGATGGATAATGCCAAGAGAATGCAGGAGATCATTCATTTGAGAATTAAAAAATTCACAATCATTGTCAATCCTAAAGTACTTAACAGGGGAAGAGTGTACATTTTTAACCATTGCAAAAAAGGATCTGAGAACCACAACTACTTCAGCTTTAGAAGGCAACAAAAATAACCATGTATATCTAGAGTGATCATCCAGCAATGTTAGAAAATACCTCTTACAATTATGAGTAGGAACTCTATATGAACCCCATACATCACCATGTACAATATCAAAGCAAGAAATAGCAATAGAATTACTCTTTGTTTGGTTAATGAACAAACAATACAATATTTGATACTACTATTAGATGTTACCTCTTGAAGACAACTTATTCTCCTTAGAGTATTTATTGGCACATGACCTAGCCTTCTATGCCATACAATTGCATCACTAACTTAGTTATTCTGCATAGTATTTACAATAGCTGCATTCTGAATTGGAAAATGAGTACTGGAGTTAATTTGTTGCCCACTTGAATCATCTGAATTGACCACATATAAGCCATCCTCTTCTCTACCAATTCTCCTCACCTGTTTAAGAGTTACTGAAAATACAGAAATCAGGATAAAATAGCACTGACCAATTCATTTCCTTTGTTAACTTTACTACAGATATCAAGCTAAATTTGAACTCAGAGATATGCATCACATTAATAATTTTGTGCCCTTGAAACAAATTTGAGGATCCTATATGACTAACACAAGCAATACTAGAAAGGAGCAATAATCATTTTCTTGTTCTATCAAGAGGGTGCTATTGCTCCTTTCTTTTTTTCTTTTTATATTATTAATTTACTAGTATTTTACTTACATAGACTTTTTTGTTTACATTATAGAAAAAGAAAAGAAGGAGAGGTTATTTTCTTGCATTTATTCATGATTGAGTATTCTATTTTTATTTTGTATTTATTTTAAATTGTAGAAATATAACTTGTTCCTCTTGTTGCTAATGTTACTATTTCATTTCACAAAAAAAATCTAATTTTGACTTCATATTCTTATCTTTGAAATAAGAAAGAAGATAAATATTTCGAACTTTAATCTTTTTTTTTATTTAAATAATGTAAAAATTGAATGTAAGTAGGTGAGGGGGCGGATGTAGCCAAGTGGATCAAGGCAGTGGATTGTGAATCCACCGTGCGCAGGTTCAATTCCCGTCGTTCGCCCATAATTCAATTTTTTTTAATAAATGATTAGCTACAAAGGTTTTTTTTTAGTGAACGTGTCACAAGCTTACTCTAGCAATATGATGTTGTACTTTGCCTCTTTGATCCTTAGCAAGTGTCTTAAATTTATTGAGCAACTTAAGAGTATTCACCATATGACTAGATGCACCTGAGTCTACTATCCACCTAGTTAATTTCTCACAGCCTGCAGCAGTACAAACTCTTATACCTGCTGCTATAGCTGAGCCATTTGCTTCACTTCTCTTGTCTAAGATATGCAGAATCTGCTGATATTACTCTTGAGTGAACTGAGGAAGGTTAGGTATCCAGTTTTGAACTTCATGATTAGTAGAGGAACTGGGAGTTCTTGTACCATTACTTGAGGGACTATGTCTATCTACCAACTGCATAATTTTAAAAAGTCATGTGAGTAGTGTTGGGTATTACAAGGATTTGCAAGAAACGGAAATTACAAGTAACTGCTAAAGTAAGAATTGAAATTACAATTCAACTAGAAATCTGAAAATTACAAAGATGAACTAGAAAACTGAAAAAATGCTTTGTTTGCTTGCTGAGTCGAGTGTGGCACTCTGTCCTTAAGACAATATTGCCCCGTATGTATCCTTTATACGTCCTGGACAATTCGTCTCCCAAGATAAAACAGCAATGGAACACTTGAGCAAAGGAAACTCAAGAGCTACCTTGAAGAATATTGAGCAAGAAATGATGCAAGGAAGATGTAGGAAGAAACTGTTTTGCTTGTGTATTTTCGTGTATATATCAAGTATATTTTCTGTGCTCCTCAACAATGGTGTAGGGGGTGTTTATATAGGTGAGGGAGGGCTGTTTAACTGCCTCCATAACAGCCATTATTGGCCAAATAATGGCCATTATGGAGGTAGTAAAGTCACCAAAATAAATGGTGAAAAGACCAACGGATTTGGCCATTATAGGAGGAGTAATTCAGCCAAAATAAATGGCTGAATTGAGTGCTTGGCGTTTCTGTTCTGACCGTCGAAATTCTGACTTTCGGAAACTTCAGGGACCAAACTGTACATCTTGAAACTTCAGGGACCAAACTGTACACCTTGAAACTTCAGGGACCGAACTGTACATCTGAAAAGTCTGGGATCAAACTGTACTTATGGAAAAGTTCTCTGGCCCAAAAAGATAATATCAGAAGGCCCACAGCCAGAGCCCGTGAGCCCGAGAACCCGGAACCGGACCGGCGGCGGCGGCGCGCGTGTGGTCTTTCCTCGAACCGAAGCACATCTAGGTCCTCCCTCCTTTAAACACATGGGATACCCCTTGGGGTCCCAAACCCCAAACCAATTTCGAGTCTTATATACACAACAATTCTTTCTTCCTCTACCGATGAGGGAGAATTGAACACAACACCACACTTTCCATGCTTCAAACACCTCACTTCGTGAACCAATATCTCTTTCATTTCTCAATGAAATTTGACAATTCTTGGCCCTACGGTTATCTACGTACTTAGTACATCATGCATGTGTGAAGAACCGGATTCTCCAACATACGTAACACTAGTGTTTAAGCCGTTAAAGTTGGTCGGTCGCAACTCCCGCCAAAGGCTAATTTCCAACAAGTAGTTTACTGCAACATTATTAGAGTTGTTTCTAGCTCCAAACCTCGTCTTAGCTTTGATATTCGCTGGATAACCATGTAACTTGTAACAATTGTCTCTTGTATGACCCTTAAAGTGATAGTAGTCACAGTAGAGAAATCTCTTTTAGGTTTGTATTAGTTACTTCCTCCTGAGGAATTTGAGTAGTTACTTCCTCCTGGGGGATTCCCTCATGAGCTAGAGCCAGTATAAATGTTCCATCCAAAGTAGATGTTGAGTAATTACTACCTCCCGAGTAACTCCCTCCTCCTGAGAAACCACTTCCTCTTTGACGACCATTATCACTCTTAGAGCTTGATCCCACTAAGAAATGATTGTTTGCATTCATCACACTTTTGCCTTTTCCACTGAACAAAGTTGTTCCTTCATTTACTTAAGGAATATGAAAGTGTTGAGACATAATCTTCCTACTCTCTTCTGAGATAATCATTGAGTATGCTTTGTTAATGGATGGTGTTGGTAATATATTCAAAAATTGATTGCTCGACTGTGAATATGACTCATTTAGTCCCATCAGAAATTACAATAGCCTTTGGTATTCAAAATGCTCAACATATTTCTTTGACTCTGGACATTCACAACCAGACATGGCATAATAGCATCAAACTCTTCCCAAAATTCCTTCAGCTTTGAAAAATAGCTGGACACTGATGAGATTCCTTGAGTTAGATAAGCAATTTGTTTGTCTAGAAATAATACTCGTGAACCATTGACCTTGTCAAACTTCTCTTTGAGATCCATTCAAACTATATGAGCACTCGAGGCATACACCATACGACTAAGTAGCTCTGCATTTACAGAATTTATCATTCACAAGAGCACAATAGCATTTCTCCCATAATTCATGAAGAGAAGCATCAAATTTCTCCCTAGGATATCTACCATCTACAAACCCTAGTTTACTCTTGCCAAGACTAATATGCATAGTGCTATTCCATAGAGTGTAATTCTCAGGGCCAGTTAGCTTAACAGAAATCAAGGAGTAACCTGAAGTATCAGATGGTTGGAGAAATAGTGTATGATGCTGATCTATGATTGTGGTTGATGCATTGTTTGTTGTGTTACTTGCTTCGTTGTTATCGCCATTGTTAACCACCATTGGATCTGCAATTAGACTTCAACAACAGGGAAAATTTTGGTTGTTCAAAGACGATTCACTCTAAATCCGGTGAATTCAACCCTCAAATTAGTGAATGGAAAACACTACTACGATTGTGCGAATCTGGGACTTTTCGAAATCGAATTAATCAAGTTTTGTGATGAAGCGAATTGATCCTTTACGCTCGTTCTATTACCATGATGAATTCCACATCTCACATCGAGAATTGATAAAATATTATCATATTTTGTATATCTTTTATATTAGGTAAATTTATATTTCAATTGTAATTAAAAAGATTTAGTTATCTATTTTATAATTATGTAATACTATATATATCGTACATAATAATCAATGAAAGGCAAGTAACATATTCCTAAAAATTAGAACCACAGACAACTTAGTTCATGCCCTCCTTGCTCACGCCTCTACCCCATTTTGTGCATTAATCTCTATCAATGGCAATTTATCTCTTGAACATTTTCCTAAAAAAAATCTCTCAAACACAAGTCTCCCACTCAAGTTATCTATCTTCAAGATCCTTCCTATAAGCATTTACGGACTTTCAGATGTCTGTGCTACCCCCTCTATCCCTCCACACAAATCAACAAGTTGCAACCTCGGTCATCCCCGTGCATCTTTCTTGGCTACCCTCCAAATCATCGAGATTACAATTGTTACAACTTGTCAAGCTGAAAAATAATCATTTCTCGGCATGTCATATTCGACGAGTCACAATTCCCTTTTGCCAAACTCAATTCTCCATCCCATAATTCCTATGAATTCCTAAATGATGGCCCAAATCCCCTTCTAATTCATCACTTGCAAAATCAGTCGTCACCGATATCGACAGCCATCCATACCACTGCCATCTCGAGGTGGTAAGTCAACCCAGCCCTACAATGGGTGCATCAGAACAGCCCATCGCGACCTTCCTTCTCGGTTGTCTCTCGGCCAGCCCCCTCTCTCTGTCGCCACTACCCCTTCTTGACCCCACCACTACTCCCGGTAGTCCACCCAGTCCCGCCTCCACTTCTCGGCCACCCCATCTCAATCCTGTCCAACCTTCCACGGCACACCCACAGACAATGAAAACCCATGCTATGCACGACATTTCCAAACCCAAACGGTTATTTAACCTGTCCACTTTGGTTACCCCTTCCCCTATTCCTCGTAATCTGAAAGATGCCTTATCCGATCCTAATTGAATAAATGCAATGATTGAAGAATATAATGCTCTTATTGAAAATAAGACGTGAGATCTAGCACCTCATCCTCCTGATGCTAATATTATTCGTTCTATGTGGATTTTTCAACATAAAAAGAAATATGATGGTTCTTTTGAGAGACACAATGTCCGTCTTGTAGGTGATGGCATGTCTCAACATGTGAGAGTGGATTGTGATGAAACTTTCAGCCTAGTGGTGAAACCAGCGACTATTCGGACCATTCTCAGTATTGCCTTGTCCAAGTCTTGGCCTATTCATCAACTTGACATAAAAAATGCTTTCTTGCATAGAAACTTTCATGAAACCGTATATATGCATCAACCTATGGGATTCAGGGATTCGATTCATCCAGATTATGTGTGTATGTTGAAGAAATCACTTTATGGACTGAAATAGGCTCCTTGTGCATAATACCAACAGTTTGATGATTTTGTATCCTCTATCGGGTTTTGACATAACAAATATGATCATTCACTGTTCATCTATAGCAAGGGTCTTGACATGGCATACATCCTACTATATGTTGATGATATCATCCTCACCACATCTTCTAATGCACTTCGCCGATCCATTATGTCACTCTTTGCCTATGAATTTGCTATGAAGGATTTGGGGCCCCTAAGCTATTTTTTGGGCATTGTTGTTACGAGACATGCATGTGGCTTATTTCTTTGTCAAATGAAGTACGTAGAAGAAATCCTTGACCAAGCAGGCATGATGTCTTGCAAACCGGCCCACACACCGGTGGATACAAATTCCAAACTCAGTGCCTCTTCGGGTTCTCTGTATGCCGACCCGACTCACTATCGCAATTTAGCATGAGCGTTGCAGTATCTCACTTTCACGAGACAAGATATATCTTATGCCATGCAACAAATATGCTTACATATGCACATCCCGACGGATGAACATATGAATGCCCTCAAACGCATTTTGCAATATGTACAAGTTACTCTTCATTTCGACTTATGCATGTACAAGTCCTCACTCTCTTGTCTCACATCTTATTCTAATGCTGACTGGGATGGATGTCCTGACACTCGTCGATCCACGTTGGGTTATTGTGTGTTTCTCGGAGATAACTTGCTTTCTTGGTTTTCTAAAAGACAACCTACTCAGTCTCGATCCAATGTTGAAGCTGAGTACAGAGGTCTAGCGAATATTGTTTCTGAGTCTTTTTGGATACGCAACCTTCTACTTGAGCTTCACTTCCCACTCCACAAGGCTACAATGGTTTACTTTGATAATGTAAGTGCGATATATCTTTCTGAAAATCTCGTTCAACATCAGCGCACTAAACACATTGAAATGGATATTCACTTTGTACGTGAGAAAGTTGCTCGTGGACAAGTTCGTGTTCTTCATGTTCCTTCCCGATATCAGATTGCTGACATATTCACTAAATGACTTCCGTGCATACTCTTTGATGACTTCCGAGCCAGTCTCAGCGTACGAGAACCTCCCGCTTCAATTGCGGGGGTGTGATAGAATATTATCATATTTTATATATATTTTATATTAGGTAAATTTATATTTCAATTATAATTAGGAAGATTTAATTACCTAGTTTATAATTATATAATACTATTTATTGTACACAATAATTAATGGAAGACAAGTAACATATTCCTACGAGAATCAACAATGGAAGCAAGTAGATGAATTGTGAAAAAGAAAGGAATGCAGAGAAAGAAAATATCTTCTCATTATCAGTGCTAATGAATCAGTACAGAGGAGATTCCTATTTATCTAACTAATCGACTGAAAGAGAAAAACATCTAGAGCTTTCTAACAACCTACTAACTACACAGCTGGCATAAATCAGTTACACAGTTACACTTAGCTCAACAATGAGAAATTATTGTCTGGCGAGGAATTAATGGAAATGCCACATTTTGTCCTCTGTTTCATTATAACATCAAATTAATTTCTTCACAGAGAAACTCTTTAACTATACTTCATATTAACGTACGTCAATAAAATTAACTTGTACCATTAAAATAATTGAGTTTTCCATTTATCAATTTCCGCAATAAATATCTCGGATTGTTCACATCAATAATCGTGTTATTCATTATTTAATTAAACATATCAGGATTCAGGAAGTCATATAACATCACCAAACGCCACCTTTTTGTAATTATTGAAAAGATTATTTTAGTTCCCATCATGATCAAAAGTCAATCATTAGTAATTATACTACTACAAGTTTACATTCTCCTTTTATAAGGTAAGGTTTGTTTCTTCACTTTTACCTTTCTATTATTCTTATCTTCCTCCGCTCCTCAAGAGGAAACGAAGAAGCCCTTTCAATAATGTGGATTTCTTAATTTGAAAATTCTGGTTTCGACAATATATATATAATGTTGGTACTCTATTGTACTTTATAAAACAGTACGTGAAGTAAAATAACTATTACAAGTGTTCGAAAGGATAAATAAATGGTCAATCTTCAAAACTGCCGCAAGCGTGTTGTGTCTTGAATCTTGATAACTTTGCAAGGCCAATGTTGAGAACTGTCGCAAGCTTTGTTATGTCTTGAATCTTGAAATCCTGAAATCAAGAAATAACTAAATCTGGATGGTTACAACGTTGTGTGTTGAGTCGAGGAATTGCCCTCTATCCTTAAGACAAGATTGCCCCGTATATATGCTTTTACGTTAGCGGGCAATAGTCTCCCAAGATAAAACAACACTTTAATCTCAACGCTACAAAGCCAATAGGTTGCTCCTGACGAATAAAACAAATATGAATTGACTTGCTGAAGATATGGAATAGGAAGGAAGAATTTCTTTTTACTCTTCTCTTTTGTCTCTGTGTATATAGTGTGTATGTGTAGTGTATATCTTGTGTATATGAGGGTGTTTACTCACTGTTTTTAAAGCATAATTTGCTTACTGTTTGGTGCTATTTCTCAGTCATGAATGTACTATTTTTCTGTGTCTTTTCAGTGGTTGAATTGAGCCAAATGAGACTCAATATATAGCATGGAGGAGGGGCTATACAACTGCCCAAAACCTGGCTGTTAATGGCCATTAGGAAGGCATTAAACAGCCAAGTAATGGTAGTTAATGGCCATCAAGAGGAGATAAACTATGGACATGAAGGAGGGTGATAATGTAGGAGTTAATCAGCCAAATAATGGCTGATTAAAGCTCCTGAAAATAGTCCAACGGTAGGCAGAAAGTTTTCTGCCTTCCGTCACCCCAAAACCAACTTTCCAGAAACTTTGGGGACCAAACTGTAAAATATTAAACTCCAGGGACCAAACTGTACATCTGGCAAAGTTCTCTGGTCCAAAAAGATAATATCAGAAAGTCCCCCACAGCCCGTGACCCGTGACCCATGACCCGAGACCGAGATCGAGACCGGACGGGACGGGCGGGCGGCGGCGGCGCGCGTGTGGGCTTAACCTTGAACGTAAGCACATCTGGGTCCTCCCTCCTTTAAACACATGGGATACCCCTTGGGATCCCAAACTCTTTACCACATTAGAGACTTATATAGAGAGCAATTCTTCATATTCCCACCGATGTGGTAGATTTGTCCCACACCACATTTCCATGCCTCAAACACCTTACTTTGTGGACCAATATCTCTTTCATTTCTCAACGAAATTTGACGATTCTTGGCCCTACGGTCATCTACTCACTTCGTAGATCATGCATGTATGAAGACACAAGGTCTCCAACATGCGAAACACTAGTGTTTAATTCTTCAAAGATGGGTGGACGCATCTCCCCGCCAAAAGCAAATTCCCAACAATCCCCTCTATGAAAGAGAGATTGTGGCGCACGCACAAGGTGCCTACATTTCAGCAATCTTTCAACGAAAAGATATTGCATCAGGATAGGTAGCTTCTGCTTTGATCCTTCCCTAGTTGAAACCATCGGACTTACTTACTGCGTGGTGAACGTGATGTCTTGAACCGTCAGTGTTTAGTGTAAGTCAAGACAATGATAACAACACAATAACTCTTCTTATTCGTTTTCATTCTTACGTTTTTGACCGTTGTGGCCGTGGACACACTTGGATTCTTAAGTGCGTTCATTTGAGGCGGCCATCCTCGCATTTAAATAGGTGATCTCCTACAAGGTATCCCGCTATACCCCACTTCACAAGTGTTAGGAATCATTAAAAGTTTCCCCAACCTTAACCTCAACCGTTTGAGGATCGTTAAAGGTTTGGAAGCTTAACCTTTACCCACCATGCAGGTAGCACTTTAATGTCTATCGCGGGAACAACTATGGATTTATGTTTCCATACAGAAATCATCATCCGAAGTGCTCCTTGCTTCCACCGAAGCGCTCAACTGAACCTTTTGCCTCTTAGTTTTCCCATTGAACCAAATTCTTGGGATCTCCAATCAGTATGGTTGTGTTACCACCGCAAAGGTTCGTATTGTTTGGGTTTTCAGCCCATTTCCCTAGACAGGCAGAACACTTGATCTTCGGGTAGTCCCTTAGTTAGTAAATAAGGTAGTGACGCCCGTGATGATCAACTGCCATACGGTCTTATGTCTCCGACAGATCCTGACAGATATGTCCAGACGCTGTCATCCGTGTCTTTCCTGAAGCCGACCGACTAGCCACATTATATAACTGTTGAAGGCACATGTTTCTCCCAATAAGGGACCTCTAAGAAGTCATGAAGTTACTCAATTTCTTTCATGCTTTGTATAAAGCGATAAACTCCGATACCATCATGAATCGGCCGATGCAAATTTGCTTAGAGGTTTTTCCAAGATACACCATACACATTTACTTGTGGCTTTGGTGTTCTTGAATCGATATCCGGTTGCATCAGTGTTCTCCCGAACATTTGGACATCCAGAATACTATAATCCGTAGATAAGCAAATAATTCAGATATCGTCATATCCGACTTAACGCCTTCTATTGATCATGCATTAAGATCATCAGTGAACCTTAGTTCAACTGATCTGTTTGTAGGACGATACCAGGTCGGTTGTAGTGTGTACAATACATTGAACTACACATGATCTGTGCATATCGCTCATTGTCTATGGGTGCACCATGATTCTAATCAGTTCAATGATTCATATCCATTGGTGGCTTCAACGAGGCTATCAACTATCGACCAGTCCGTTAGATGTCTTAGAAATTCAATTCCTAAGATGTCATCTGTGATACTCATATCTTTTATATCGAGACTTTGTTTCAATATGACTTTTACTTTCAGACTGTTGATTCTCCAACTGTTGGCTTTCTAACTTCAGAGTCAATATTTATGTGGTCAAATTCATTATTTCTGTTTTATCTGAAACTTTCAGGACCAAAATGTAAACATTTCAGGGACCAAAATGAAAGTTCAGGAAGAAGCTCAACAGTTCAACAACCCAACTCTGATCCTCTTCTTCCAACTCTCCGGTTGGAAAGGTTGTTTCAACATCCATGTCACGCAAGACTGCAATGACCCATCATGTTAAGCTACTCCCAGAGGAGCACATATACAAGTAGCCGAGACTTTGAACTCGTCAGTAGATCCATCTACTTTGTACTCACTTTTGAGTATCCTTTTTCACAACCCAAAGGTTCTTTTTCCGGAGGAAGATCAACCATTACGCAAGTATGGTTCTATATGAGGGAATCTATTTCTCTATTTGTAGCTTCTTTCCAAAGCAGCGCTTTTGGAGATGACAATTATTTGTTAATTGTCCATGGTTCATTCTCAACCATACATGCTAGAAGGACTAGAACAAGTCTTTGTCCTATTCTTTGCTCCGTCTCGGTTCAACATCTAGAATCCCTGAGTTCTGCAGATCTGGAATATTAAGTTCCGGATAGCCAGCAACTTTCGAGTTCTGTAGATACGGAACGTCTAGTTCCGGATAGTCAGGCCCTCGCGGGTTCTTGTTAACTTTGAGCAATTACTCATTTTCCCTTTTCAAGGAAAGTTATCTTCTAAGAATTCAGCATTCTTTGACGCCAAGAGGCGATAAACACTACTGTTATTTGCAGATCTAGTGGATATGCAATCTACAATCTTAGGTACAACCTGACCTGTTTATGTATTCCAACTTTTACCAAGCCACCCCACATAATTTGGGCGTATGACTTTGCGCTTGGCTAACACCGTTGGACTGAGGTGAGAAATGAACAGTCATTTAATGAATGATGCTTCACATTCTCCCCCTCTATCACTATGAATTTCGCAATCCATAGGCTTAGTTGATTTCCAACTTATGCTTTATAGCGCTTATCCGCTTCAACAACTTCATCTTTGCTTTTCAACAAACAAAAGATTCCATACGTTGTACAATCATCAATGAAGATCACAACGTACTTGTCTCCCCCCTCTATTTTGTATAAATTTCAAATCACCCAAGTAGGTGTGACTAAGTTCTAGAGGAAAGGTGATTCTTTCGCTATTCCCTTGACGGAATTTGAAAATGTGATTTTGCCTCTTCGCCTACCTCACATTTATTTTGAGGGTTTATGTCGACAGGAGGCAACAATCTCAACTTCGCTAGCTTTTGAATGACTTGCTATTTAACGTGTCTTAATCTATGATGGCATAAATGCACGGATTACAAATATATCATTCATTTGGCTACAGACATACTGTACCATTCTTAGTTATTACAGACCTGTTGGAGTAGTCTCAAACCAGCTTGACCAACATTGTCCCTTAAACCAAGTTAGAAACATGTATCACCTCTTTTTAGAGTGATCACATTCCTTGAAGTCCTATTGAGGACAACCTCTCCAACCCCTTTGATTTTTAGAGGTGGCGTTGCTTCATATGAACAACCTCTTGCCCGTGGTTAGGGCGTAACCGGATCATATGTGATCTCGATACTTGGGCCCACTCCAGTTGCTTTGGCAGACTGAGTGTCCAATTTCTTTAATGCCTTTCTTTAGGCCTTCAGATCATTTAAGACCTGAAAACTCTGGCCCACCATACTAGGTGTCCATTACTTTTCCTATGAAATGAATTCTGGCCCCACTCCAGTCGCCCGGAGGCTTTGTATGACTGAGTGTCCAATATCATCATATTAAAGGAATTTTGACCCACTCCAGTCGCCCGGAGGCTTTGTATGACTGAGTGTCCAATATCATCATATTAAAGGAATTTTGACCCACTCCAGTCGCCCGGAGGCTTTTTATGACTGAGTGTCCAATATCATCCTATGAAGGATCTTCTGCCAAATAGTATGACAGGCTCAACATCTATATCTTTTAGACTTCTTCCGTTAAGATTGGTGCCCGGATAATTCTTGGCACTTACTTAAGAGTGGTAATAGTTTTCGCACAGTCAGTGGATCTTACTCCCTCGTATGTGCGAACATACTTTACACACTTTAATAATTACACTTAAAAGAACAGATCTTTTTAAGTCGTTTTACAAAATCCAATCTTTAAACGGGAAAGAAGATGAGATTAAACTTCTGATTTTTAAAGCGTAAAGAATATAAATTATTTTCATATTCCTCGTTACTTTAATCCATTTTTAATCAGACATCATTTAATCTTTATTCTTGACAAGTAAGAAAAATTACTTATCCCAATTTCGGATTCTGGCCCACTTCAGTCACTTCATTAAACTGAGTGTCCATTTCATTCTTACCATTATTCGGATCCTTTGTCTGGGGACAGATATAGGCCTTCTGCTGCAAAATAGAACCACATCTTCAGCCTTCTCCTCTTGCCCCAGTTGAAATCCTCATGCTCTCGAGAGCGCTTGTTCCCACCAGTCTTGGTAGCGGTGACACCATGAACACGTTCATCATCATCACTCTCTTCTACCAGAAAATCATTGCCATATCCAAATTTCGTGACCGACATCTTTCGAACACTAATAGTAATACAATACAGTCTTGTCTTAAATTGTTGGTACTCTATTGTACTTTATAAAGCAGTACGGAAAGTAAATAACTATTACAAGTGTTCGAAAGGATAAATAAATGGCCAATCTTCAAAACTGCCGCAAGCGTGTTATGCCTTGAATCTTGATAACCTTGCAAGACCAATGTTGAGAACTGTCGCAAGCTTTGTTATGTCTTGAATCTTGAAATCCTGAAATCAAGAAACAACTAAATCTGAATGGTTACAACGTTGTGTGTTGAGTCGAGGAATTGCCCTCTGTCCTTAAGACAAGATTGCCCCGTATATATGCTTTTACGTTAGCGGGCAATTGTCTCCCAAGATAAAACAACACTTTAATCTCAACGCTACAAAGCCAATAGGTTGAGCCTGGCGAATAAAACAAATATGAATTGACTTGCTGAAGATATGGAATAGGAAGGAAGAGTTTCTCTTTACTCTTCTCTTTTGTCTCTGTGTATATAGTGTGTCTGTGTAGTGTATATCTTGTGTATATGAGGGTGTTTACTCACTGTTTTTCAAGCAGAATTTGCTTACTGTTTTGTGCTATTTCTCAGTCACGAATGTACTATTTTTCTGTGTCTTTTCAGTGGCTGAATTGAGCCAAATGAGGCTCAATATATAGCATGGAGGAGGGGCTATACAACTGCCCAAAATATGGCTGTTAATGGCCATTAGGAAGGCATTAAACAACCAAGTAATGGTAGTTAATGGCCATCAAGAGGGGCTGAATTATGGACATGAAGGAGGGTGATAATGGAGGAGTTAATCAGCCAAATAATGGCTGATCAAAGCTCCTGTAAACAGTCCAACGGAAGGCCCCAAAACCAACTTTCCAGAAACTTTGGGGACCAAACTGTAAAATATTAAACTCCAGGGACCAAACTGTACATCTGACAAAGTTTTCTGATCCAAAAAGATAATATCAGAAAGTCCCCACAGCCCACGAGCAGCAAAACTGCCTCCATAAGTGCCATTACTGGCCAAGTAATGGCCATTATGGAGGTAGTAATGTCACCAAAATAAATGGTGAAGAACACCAACGGATTGACCGTCCAAATTCTGACTTTCTGGAAACTTCAGGGACCAAACTGTACATCTGAAAGAATTCTGGTCCAAACTGTACATCTGGGATCAAACTGTACTTCTGGCAAAGTTTTCTGGCCCAAAAAGATAATATCCCGGAACCGAACCGGACGGGCGGGCGGCGGAGGCGCGCGTGTGTTCTTTCCTCGAACCGAAGCACATCTAGATCCTCCCTCCTTTAAACACATGGGATACCCCTTGGGGTCCCAAACCCCAAACCAATTTCGAGTCTTATATATACAACAATTCTTTCTTCCTCTACCGATGAGGGAGAATTGATCACACACCACACTTTTCCATGCTTCAAACACCTTACTTCGTGAACCAATATCTCTTTCATTTCTCAATGAAATTTAACGATTCTTGGCCCTACGGTTATCTACATACTTAGTAGATCATGCATGTGTGAAGAACCGGATTCTCCAACATACGTAACACTAGTGTTAAGCCGTTAAAGTTGGTCGGTCGCAACTCCCGCCAAAGGCTAATTTCCAACAATAATTACTACACCTAATTATAATTTTTAAATTAAAACAGTAGTATTTCATATACTTATACTATTGGAGGAGGTAACATATATTTGGTGAGATTTCTCAAAACGTTGCGTGATTCGAACACCACTCTTGTCAAATAAAACAAAAGAAAGAAGGAAAAAACTGCAATAAACTCATGTCCATGTAAGACCTGACTCTAAGTTGCTTTGTGATTTTGACGATATAACCATTCTATTAAAACAGATGAGTTGCTTTAGAGATTAAAGTGTGCACAATTCTTCAGATTAAAGCATGACATGATGCAATAGCGGGCTAATGACAATAATATTGTAGAAATTTTGACCAGACACAAGTAGGATAACCGCATAAAATAGCAAGAATTAGGAAAAAAATTAAGTTGCTGATTTGAAAAGCATGTAATTTTTTTCTATCAAAATTTTCACCCTATCCAAAAATATAGGGTAGGCTTACTGCATGGGCGGCTCAATAAGACCGGTGGCCTAAATTCAAACTTTAACGGGAGGCCTTACTTTTTCTATAAAGAAAATCATATATATTTTTGTTTACAAACCGATAACCAATAAGTCGAACCGATGATATTCAAAGTCGAACTGAACCACCCGATAAGCCCCCCCTAATTCAAGCCTCTGAATGAAAAATCCCTTGCTAGGGAGCGCTTCTCTCTTTAATCGGCTTTGCATGTCTCGAAATCGAATTAATCAAACTTAATACAAGTACTGAACACCGAGTGAGAAAAAATTGGGGCCCTTAAAATTTTGGGGCCTAAAGCCCTTGCTTCAGTGTCTTAGCCCTCTAGCCGGCCTGGCGTAGGGCTTTGAGCAACGATTCGTGTTTACTAAATTACTTTACAGGCTACACGAAGCCGCATGTTATTACGATAGCAGTTTAAAAATATTATCATTTGAATCAAATAAAAATATATTTAAATTGAGAAACCATACTCACAGTTTACTATAATGAAAATATGTCTAACAAATAGAGAGGTGATAAATACACAAGAGAGAAAAAGTGAAATTATAACTATTTAAAAGGGGGAAGAAAATAGTAATTCACAACAGATAGCCTCAGATGCAATGCATAATTTAACAATGTAATTAATGAGCAAGTATATAAAAGAATGTTAAAATTAATAGGGTACCTTGAAGACATGAATAACTTCACGGACTCTTGCTCGACTCCGGCGTCCGGCCAAAGAGAAAGTCAATAATCAATATTTGGGGAGTCATTAATTAAGAAGATTTGTTTTTTAAAAAAAAAAACAGGAGAAGTGCTCGTTGAGTTGAAACAAAGAAGGGACATGGTTTGCTCAACCAAACCATATGATGTACCCAGTGGCGTATGCAAAAAAATTCTATAAGCAATGTAACATTTTATAATGAGAACAAATAGATAAAACACAGTAAAGTCATATTAATTAAAAGAGAATACATTACAAGAAAAACAAACATAACTCTCGTACTTGTATAACTCTTCTAGACATTAGGCAAAAAATTTAGAACACCAACAAAAGGGATGTTGCACAGCTTCGAACACGCGGCATCTAGTACATAACCGAAGTCCCGCCGTGAAATACTATATGTTAAATTATGTCACATTATTCAATATATTTGTTACTTCTGTTTCTACTTTTCAAATTTATATAGATATTTAATGGAACTTTTCATTAAGCCGTGTCACGTGACACTCCTCGGCAAAGGGTAAATCCGCCCCTGAATGTACCTGTTGGGAAAAAACTAAACGATATATCTGTTGGTGACGAATTAAAGGATAACTTTTTAAGCGTTAAGCATTAGGCTTTCATTTTTATTAAATAAAAAAATATAGATATTTTAATTAATAGTAAAGGTATTATAATAATATAACTTTTTAATTTTGAGTTCCTGCTTTTAATATAGTATAGTATAGATAGATATAAATACAAATATAGATATAGATAAAACCAGGACTTTGACTCGGTGATATGGCAGCCTCTCCTGCCAAGGATTGCCTTTTATCTATTTTTACAAATTTTTGATATTTTCTTGCCTTTTACATTTAAAAAACAAAACCCTTCGAGTATAACACCGATTAAAAACCAACCGTTTCTTAGATAGTTATTCTTTAATCTCTTCATTGTTTACTTCTTTCCCCTCTTCCTCTGTATTGTTCGCCTAAAGAATGCAAATACCGTCTCCGGCTGCTTTCAAATTGATCCAACTCAATTCTAAATTCTCCTTTCTCCATTCATCTATGTTAAGAGTCTCACATCAGATATGAAATGATAATATGTACTCCTTATATGAATTTGGACAATCATCACTCTACAAATTAGCTTTTGAGATTGAGTTAGGCCAAAGATCCTTTCTTTACATGGTATAGAGTGAGACTCATTTCAATTCTTTATTCACAGATTGTTGGCCCCCAAATTATATTATCCACGAGTGTTAAAGAGTCCCACATCGGATATGAAATGAGATGTAAATATGAACTCCTTATATTGACTTAGACAATATTCACCTTACAAGCTAGCTTTTGATATTGAATTAGATTCAAAATTAATTCTTTACAATCTCAATCGCTTCTCGATCTTTGTGTCGCTCTCGGCGGTTGGATTCAAGTCGACCAATATTACGCCTCACAAGTGCAAATCAACCATTAGAAGAATCATGGCTCAAAAGGTGTTAGAGTATCTCCTTGAAGTATTTATTTTTCCCTCAGGTTGTCCATCTTTCCATGTTCCTAATTTCATTTGGATTTTGTATATTTTGTAGTTAAACTGAAGGTCGTAAATTAACAGACAATTGAGAAAAAGACAACCCGCAAAACTTCTTCTTCTTTGGTTATTTTAGTTTATTTGCAGTAGTGTTATTTTGATAGATATCACATTGTTTTTTTTTTTACTTTTTTCTGTCTAGATATAGTTTAGTTTTTGGTTATATTAATGTGAATGATTGTAGATATTCGGATGATTTAAATTGTGCCAATGTGCTCAAGTTGCCAAATTCCATTACAACGTAGAGTTACTCGAAATGGTAACTTGATTTGTTCTTAATCTTTTTTTATGGGATGTCCTGGAAGGGACACTTTGTTTTAATAATCACATAAATTTATATTTATAGTTCGCCGCAAATTTTCGTGAGACAGAACAAATAACTCTCAAATTGAAAAGTAATCTCCGTGAAAATTATGAATTTTGCGAACCTAAGCAGAGTTTAATTTGATTTGAAATTTGTTGCCAGCTCTACCTCACAAAATTGTCCTTTGCTTTTTTAGAAGAATTCGGTGTTCATCATAATATACACTGAGCAAGCAAATGAAAAACCAAAGCATCAGATAACATCTAAATCTATTTGACAATTCTCTCTTAGTTTTATTTTTGTTAAGTTGCATATGTTAGAATAGAAAAGGAATTTGTTTTTGTCCAAATTTTCTCATGGTTGTGAATGGACACTCTCATAATTTGAGTAGTGATAAGGTAAAACAAATTAGGAGTATCATGATTTAAAAGTAAAAATAAAGATCTTCTGGAAATATCCTAAAAACAAAAAAAATTATTAGTACCTCTTTCAGATTCTCATTTATCCAGAGCCAAGAGTGAATTCAGGCTAAACTGGTTAGCTGTTTTTTTCTATTGATTGTTACTGATTGGAGACGCCTTTCCAAATTTCTTACTTGATTAATTGACTTAGAACTACAAAGTGGAATAGCAGACAAGGTCTTAAAATGCGGATGGAACTTATATCAAAGTTCATTTTTGAATTTGTATATGTGTGAACCAAAAAGAGTTGCTACGGAATCTTGAGAAGTGCACCAATTAGTACATTAGAGACAAAAATTATCAGTAGCTCCATTAATAAATAAGATTTAGATATTCAATGGATTGGTTGATTGATGGTCAGTCTAAAGGGTTGGACTTCCGACTTATATTGATTTCATGTTTAAAAGGAGAGTTAAACCCAAAATTTTAAAGAATTTCAAGCGAGAAACTGTGATTCCTTACTTGCTTTTTTGTTAGTTCAATATTTGTACAGTAATTGCTATTTAACTTTATTCTTTGAAATTGAAGAAATAATTTAGAATTAGACCTTATATGTGACGTGTTAATCCAAATATATGGAGATGAATGTATATGCAAGGAGCAATTGCTTGAGTCTGTGGAACAAGATTATACTAATTTTATACTTAATTGTTTGAACAAGAGATGCTAGCATGTTGAATTTACTTTTTTCTTCTAATAGAGTCAAATTTCGAAGATCAGTTTGTTCAATTGATACCTCAGGTCAAATCTTTTAAGGAGTCATCAACACCTTGACACAAGCGACACACACGACCTGTTGCTCCAACAACCTGCTTCTGGTTTTGGGTGCCTATAACACTTGCGTCTGATCAACTGGAGTGTAGGTGCTTCCAAGAAAATCATAGAACATTTTCACTTGATGTGCATTTGTTTATTGTGTTTGATTCTTTGCACTTTTTTTATATTTTGATAAGGTTTCCTGAATTGGATATGCTGATCAAAAACTTATTCCTGTTACTTATACATGTCTTTTTATAATCGGTGTTGAGAGTTCTCCACTCAATAATGAAGTATAGAATGGTTGTGTCCTGAACCCAGTCAGCGGCACATCTCCTATCTCCTAGAGAAGCGGCTGAACAGCTGCGAGCCGCTAGTTTCCTGGAGAACGGCAGGAGAGGCTAGGCAAGACTTAAGGCTGTAGCGAACAACCATCTGGTAAGAGGTTTTTCCAGAAAGCACATCTTTTGATTTCTGCTTGCTATTTTGAAGATGGATATAGAGCATATTTATATGGCAGTCTTACATGCCTTATACAAGTATGATTGTTGTGCATGTCTACAACTGTACATTCAAGTAATAATCCTTCAAAGGAACTACAAGATGTTGTCAATGTAAGACACCGTAAAATGGAAAATAATCCTGTAGTAAGATTTCCACAAACTATGAAGGGCTTACAAAATGTGTAACAAGAAATAAACAAGTCTTGCAACTTTTGTTGAAAGAAAAATTATTGTATTACCAGTGAAACAAACTCATTTAGTACTAAAGTGAGGAAGGTGTTGTGAGAAAAGCTTATACGAGTTACATAGTCCAAATAAATGTGCATCTTTATTTTTAACCAGTGAATGTATATCATTCTTTGGTTAACACTTCCAAAAAAAATATGCAATTTTCATGATTTTTATGTACAGTAAACATTGAGATCATTGGACAAGTCTTTTACATTCGCAAATGAATTACCTTCATTTGGTTACTTCTATTGAAAAGAAGTTCAGGAATCATACTTTCACTTGAGATTGAAGATTTTAACTACATCCATTTCTCTTCCTTTTCTTTTGTTTTCTGTTTTCATTATAAATCTAGCCTGCTTGTAGTACTTTGACTGTTCAATTGTACTATTTTTGTTGAATTTGTTGATGAGATTTTAATTATTTTTTTGTTGGAAGAATACATCACGGTTGTTTAGTGAATTCAATTTATTATCTTTTTTTTCTGCTTTATTCTCTTAGTATTTTTTTTCCTTTTAGGCTTTCATTAGCTAGCGAACTAATGCTAATATTCCAATATGTATTGGGTAAAATTATTGAAAGAACATGTGCTCGGCAATTTTCAATTAAGACTATCATTGACTGAATTTTTTCATATTTTTTGCTTGCTGCTTATTGATAGATCCATCTTATTTAAACTAATCATTGATCTTTATAGTGGTAATTTTTTTAAAAAATCACATCATGGAGTTTTTTGAAACGAAAGTAGTGTGAGTTTTGAAATACAATATTTTACACTTTTTGGGTAAATTAATATTTAGTTAATTCATAAAAGATTATTCAAAAATAAGAAGTCAATATATTAAGGAACATAAGATACAATTGAAAAATATGTGGCAAATAGAGTTGATCATAGTGAAAAGACTTTTGCGTCATAGAATATACATAGTATATTCCTAATATACTACGTATATTCCTTGATATTATTAGTGATATTATACATCTGTAATTATGGTAGTAATCTGTATTATTAGGAAAATGTATATTTCATTTTTGAAATTATAGGCTAGATTTACTATTGTATATCATGTATATAATCATGAGTGTAGGGCAAACTTTTCCTTCTCCAAAAATATCCTCCTTCCGCTGCCCTACTCAACCAATGGCCGTCGGCTGAACTCCCCCCCCCCCCTCCATTCAAATGTTTTTTCCAAAATCATAATTCTCCTCTTGTTCTTTCATCATGTCTACCACAAATAACACATTTCATCCTGCCCTCGCAGTCTCCAATATCAAGAACAACATCCATATTGTTCTTGAGATGGAAAATGTCCAATACGCGATGTGGGCAGAACTATTTAAAATTCACGCAAGGTCTAATAGAGTCCTCCATCACATCGTCAAATCGGAAAAAGACAAGGAGAAGGTCCCTACCGCCGATGATGAAATAGAGTTGTGGGCAACTCTTGATGCTACGGTGCTCCAATGGATTTATTTCACCATCTATACGGACCTCTTACATACTATTATCGAACCCGACGTCACGATAATGGAAGCTTGTAATAGGCTGCGTGATATATTCCAAGATAACAAAAATTTTCGTGTTGTGACCCTTGAGTAGGAATTCTCCCACATAAATATGGAGGAATTTCCAAATGCCTCAGCCTATTGTCAAAGGCTCAAGGAGTTTTCGGATCAACTCAAGAACGTTGGCGCGCCCATCACGAATGATCGCCTCGTTCTTCAGATGGTTGCAGGCCTCTCCGAGGCGTATAATGGAGTTGAAACTCTTCTTCGTCAAAACAATCCTCTCCCGCCGTTTCACCAAACACGTTCAATGCTTACCGAAGAAGAAGCATGGTTGGATAAAAAGGTGGCTACCGGAGCCAATTCCGCCATGATGGTGGCCATATCACGTGACATCGATGACCCTCACTTCTTCACGAAAAATACTAGCAAAAATGCAACAATGGTGGCGGCAAAAAGGGCCAAAATTGGGGAAATGGTGACAAAAACCACGTCGATGATGGCGGCAACGGTCGCAGCCACGGTGGCAGTGGTGGAGGCAGTGGCGGAGGATGGAGTGGCGGCCAGCATGGTCCTAGGCCACAACACCACTAGCCGTAGCCTTGGGCCAGTGCACAGTGGACGTGGGGCTGGGCAAATGGGCAATGGACCACTCTACCCTCTCCCTTTCCAGTGAACTATTGGGCCAGGCCCAATGACTTTCAGTAAACTTGGTCTCGGCAGAATGGGGCCTGGAAGCAGCCTAGCCTGCTTGGGCCTCAGCCACAGCAAGCCTTCGCTGCTGCAAGCCCAGCAATAGCCCTGACTTCCATGGATATCGAGGCAGCGATGCACACACTTGGGTTAAATCTTTCGGATGCAAATTGGTAAATGAACACCGGTGCCACCTCTCATATGACGTCCGCGCCAGGTAATCTCTCGTCTTATTTCAATTTGAGCAAAAATCATGGCTAATTATTGATAATGGTAATTCAATTCCAATTCGTGGTTATGGTCACTCAAATTTATCTCCTCTGAACCCACCTTTAGCCTTGAAAAATGTCCTTCATTCTCCTCAATTAATTAAAAATTTGGTGTCTGTTCGGAAATTTACAACTGATAACTGAGTTTCTATTGACTTTGACCCTATGGATTTTCTGTGTAGGATTTCACTACACGATACCTCTAATGAGATGTGATAGTCGGGGCGAGCTCTATCCCATCACCACCACCACCACTAAACAAGCCACACCGTCAACGTTTACCACTTTAGCACCTTCCTTATGGCATGCGTGTTTGGGTCATCCGTGAGCGTCTGTTCTTTACTCTCTTAAAACAATAATTTTATTGAGTGTAATAGTACGCGTAACACTAATGTTTGTCCTTCTTGTCCTCTTGGGAAACATGTTAAATTACCGTTTGTTTCCTCCAATTCTAGTACTTTGTTTTTATTTGATATTATTCATAGTGATTTATGGACATCTCCCGTTTTGAGCTCTTTGGGCCACCATTATTATGTGTTATTTTTGGATGATTATTTTAATTTTTTGTGGACCTTTCCGTTATCTAAAAAGCCTCAAGTTTGTTCCACATTTCTAATATTTAGAGCATTCATTCGTACCCAATTTGAACGAAAAATTAAAATGTGATAATGAAAGAAAATTTGATAATGGGTCGTTTAGAGAATTTTGTAAGGTTAATGGCATATCTTTTCGGTTTTCTTGTACTCATACGTCCTCACAAAATGAAAAGCCGAAAGAAAAATTCGCACCATTAATAATATTATTCGGACATTACTAGCCCATGTTTCATTACCACCTTCATTTTGGCATCATGCATTACAAATGATTACTTACCTTCTTAACATACTCCCTAGCAAAGGATTAACATACCAATCTCCCCTAAAAATTCTTTATCATAATGATCCTTCATATTCTTATCTTAGGGTATTTGGGTGTTTATGCTATCCTCTTTCCCATCCACTACAATTAACAAACTTCAAGCCCGTTCTACCACTTGTGTGTTTTTGGGTTATCCGTCTAATCATCGTGGTTACAAATATTATGATTTATCTTCTAATAAGATCATAATTAGTCACTATGTCATTTTTTATGAAACCTAATTTTCGTTTGCTAAAATATATAATTCAGTGTCCAACCCTTATACTTTTTTGGATGATGGACTCTCACCGTATGTGGTCCACCATTTGGTCCAGCCCACACCTCGAGATTCAAACCAGCAGACACCGGCAGGCCCAGAAAAATTTCTGTCACCCAAATCAGCCAGCATGCCCACTTTATGCTGGCCCAAACTCCCCCCGTCATCCAGTTTCGCCAGCAGGCCCACTGTCTGTTGGCCCAATCTCTCATTCCCGTGAGTCTCTGCCAGCAGGCCCACTGCCTGCTGGCCCAACCCGTGACCCCCCTCTCAGTCCAGTCAGTTTTGACGTCACTACACCGACCCAGGTCTGATCCACTTCTATTTTGAGTCAAGGACCCGTTACTCGTATCCAACAGGGTATCTTTAAAACAAAACAATATTTTAATCTCAACTCTAATGTCACTAAATCACCCCTACCACTTAACCTCGTGTCTGCCCTTTGTGACCCGAATTGGAAAATGGTTATGGATAATGAATATAATGCTCTTATTGAGAATAATAAGTGGGAGTTGGTGCACCGTCCGTCTGGTGTCAATGTGATTCGTTCTATGTGGATTTTTACTCAGAAGGAAAAATTTGATGGTTGTTTTGAGAGGCATAAGGCCCGTCTTGTAGGTGATGACAAAACTCAACAGGTTGGCGTGGATTATGGAGAGACTTTTAATCCGGTGGTCAAACTGGTAACTATTCACACTGTTCTCAGTCTGACTCTCTCAAAAGCATGTCCCATTCATCAGTTGTACGTGAAAAATGTGTTCTTACATGGTGATCGCAAGGTACATGCATCAGCCCTTGGGTTTCAGGGACCCCGATCGTCATAACCATGTGTTCTTGCTTAAAAAGTCTTTGTATGGGCTAAAACAGGCCCCTCGGGCTTGGTATAAAAGGTTTGCAGATTATGTGTCTACTCTTTGGTTTTCTCACAGCATGTCTGATTATTCCCTGTTCATCTACCATCGCGGTACTTCTCTAGAATACATTCTGTTATATGTGGATGATATTATATTGACTGTCTCATCTGATAAACTACGCAAGTCTATCATATCTCTTCTCAGCTCCGAATTTGCTATAAAGACTTGGGGCCTTTGAGTTATTTTTTGGGTATAGTTGTTACATGTCATGCATGTGGTCTATTTTTATCCAAGAGGAAGTATGGAGCTGAGATTATTGAACGGGATGACATGTCATCCTATAAGTCATCTCCTACTCCAGTTGACACCAAATCGAAGCTGAGTGTTAATTCTAGCACACCATATGCGGATCTCTACCACTATCGCTGTTTTGCGGGGGCTCTTCAGTATCTTACGTTCATGAGACCCGATATTACTTATGCAATGCAACAAGTGTGTTTATTTATGCATGATCCAAGGGAAGAACACATGCACGCTCTTAAACGCATTGTGTGTTACATTCAGGGCACTCTTGATTATGCGTTATATCCATTGTCCCTATCTACTCTCATGTCTTATACTGATGCAGATTGGGGGTAGATATCCAGATATCAGACGCTCGACATCTGATTATTGTATGTTTCTTAGTGATAACTTGGTCTCTTGGTCGGCTAAACGCCAGACTACTTTATCGCGTTCCAGTGCGGAGGTCGAGTATCAGGGGTAGCCAATGTGGTGTCTGGGTCCTGTTGGCTGCATAACCTCCTCTTAGAGCTTCATTTTCCAACCTAGAAAGCTACCTTGGTATATTGTGATAATGTTAGTGCGATATATCTCTCTGAAAATCCCGTCCAACATCAGCGCACTAAGCATATCAAGATGGATATTTACTTTGTTCGCTAAAAGGTAGCCTATGTTTAATGATTTTAGGGACAGTCTCAGCGTACAACAACCGCTCGCTATGACTGCGGGGGTGTGATAGAATATACGTAGTATATTCCTAATAGACTACGTACATTCCTTGATATTATTAGTGATATTGTACATCTGTAATTATGGTTGTAATAGATTGTATTAGAAAAATGTATATTTGATTTCCGTAATTATAGGCTAGGTTTACTATTCTATATCATGTATATAAATTTATTACATTAATAAAAATAATCAAGGAATTATATCATTTAAAGAGGTTCCTGATATATGTGATAGTGTCAAATCTTCTAATTTTTGTTGAAATGCGCTTAAGAGATTTATAATTGTTACAAGAATTTACCTTTGTATTTTTAATATTTGAATACTAGGAAATAATTATTCTCAAGTTTAATGAGGTCATTCGTGACCGCGCAAAGCGCAGGTAGATTACCTAGTTAAGAAATAAAGAAAGAGTTTTAAAAACTTGTGGTGTAGATTCAGCCATAGACATTTGTGTGATTATAAATAAATAAATTAAGAGTAAAATAAGAAATTTAAAGTTAAATTATTTCAATAAAACAGTATGTCATTCTTTTTTAAACGAACTAAAGAGCAAGTAAGACGCATATATTGTGACGGATCGTAGCAAATATTTGGCCAAAATTTAATTTCAACATATACTCCCCGTCACATTTTATTGGTACACTTTCATTTTGAATTTGTTTTAAAAGAAGTCACATCAATATGTATATCTTGAAACTACTTAGTCTTATCATTTCCATTGTATTTTAATGACACGACTAGATTGATCATTTGAGCATCATATAAAGTTCACATTTTTATGTGGAAAGAGAATATGAAAAAAATGTGTGAAAGGGAAAGCCAAAGAATGCGGCTGCCGGAAACCTTCGCCTTTGGCTCCATACTGAATATGCCAGCCATGAAGTACATACATCACGATTATCTTTTCCGATAATATTGTTTTGTTGATAGTAGAAGTACTTATGGTATTCTGTATATATTTAGCTTATGTGCCTAAAGTTTATTTTATTTTAAACCAAGTAATTAGACACCGCCCCCATCAAATGAGAAACGAGTAAAAACCAACAATTCATTGAGTTTTGAAGAAACCACTTTAATGATGGCAAAAACCAAAAGCAATGAACTCCAGTAATAAACTAGAGACAGATACATAGAGGGGGGGGGGGATAAAATGGTAGTAATTAATAGAGCCTAGCTAGCATAGCCTAATAATCCTAGTCCATAATTAAAACACATTTTCAACACTCTGAGCCAACCACATTCTTGATTTGTCCATCAAATCAGGGCTCAACCTTACCATTAGCACACAAAATTCCCTCTCATTCAAGCAACCATCTCCATCCAAATCCCCTTCTCTCAACATGCACATTAGCTCATCATCGCTCATTCCTTCCAACCCTAACAACGCCGAATTCCTCTTCAAGCTCTCGAACGTTATTACTTCCCTCTCCTCATCCATCAACACCCGAAACCCGTTCCTAAGCTCCTTCAAGAACCCTTCCGACCCGAGTTTCTCCACCATGGAAGGGAAAAAGTCTTCAAACACCACGTCACGTCCCAATGCAGCCATTAATTAATATGTACTCGAGAAAATGGAGATCAATGTTTTGTTAGTAAAGAGGATAAATTAATGAAGTATAGAGGACTCAACATGGATATATATAAGAAGAGAAAAATATGAGGAAATGTTCGAGGAAAGAGTGTAAGGAGAAGCAGACGAAGGAAGGGACATAAAGAGGATAAAAATTGTTGGTGGCCAATACAAGAGCTTCGGTGGGGAAGTTATTTCATGGTTGGATTAGACAGTGGACTAGTTTCGCGGAAGTTGCATGTGAAGGTACCCAATTAATAGTCCATTCATATCATATGAGCCACTTTTAGATTTGCAAGGGCAATTTCCTATGTCTGTCACAACAGACAAAATAATACATGTAACATTAAGTTACTTACTCCTTTTGGTATGGACATTGGACACCTTCATCATCCTTCTATGAAACCAATTTCTTTTCAAATTTGCTTCTTTGGATAGAGTGATAGCCACAATCATTATTAAAATGTACATCAAATCTTTATTGGACAAAATTTGTTTTAAACCATCCGGTATTCACTGTACAATTGTTAGGATTTGAGTCTCAAATCTCACCTAATCAGAAAACAGTAAATAAGCGAATAACAAATAACACACACAGATTTATAGTGGTTCACCCTCAATGCGAGAGTTATGTCCACTTACCGCTGCAAATTTTACTATAATCAAATAGGAAGTTTGAGTTTACAATTCTCTCTTTCTCTCTTGCTCGGCCTCAAAGAAAGAAAACGGCACTATATGCTATATATAACGAAAACTAGGACGAACATAGTATTCCACACTCTGCGTAGGATCTCCATAGTATCGGCGATGAATTAGACTCCACATCTCAACAACAATATTCTGTGGACTAACTTTATAAAAAAAATTAAAAAGGCAAATAGCCGCCTTTTGGATTAATTTAAATTCGGGAGAAATGGGAAAATCATTACTTTTTAGACCGCTAATTAATGTTTTACCACTATTTGAAAAACTATTCAACTTTTAGCAGCATTTTAATGCATAATTAAATAAATTTTGGACAAAAATACCTCTAGCTAAAAGTACAACACATAAAAACTCTAGAAATTTTCTAGAAAATTCAAACTTCGTGAGAAAATGTTGGAGTTTGAACTTTGAACTGTAGCAATTCAAGACACCATGAAAGTCCAGGAACATTTCAAACTCCAGTCGAATTCTCTAGTAACTTTTGGTGTTTTGAGCTATGAGTATTTTTGTCCAAATTTATTTACACATTAAAAGTGGTTATTTTTCATTTAATTATCATGTTCGCTAATCATGTTTAGAAATCTTGTGCTAATATTTTGGGACTGCTTATGATTGAATATAATAACATATAGTAAAACTTTAATATTTATAAGCTGACTTCTTCCCCTTTTTCTTATTTTGTTTTATTCAAGAAAGTTTAATACCTGTATTTAAATTAAACCACTAAAAGAAAGATCACGTAGGATCGATAATTGCCAGCTGAATCCCAAGTCAATGTTAGCTAGTCTTATTATTTATTCCTTAGGGAGCTGCAACTAAATGAGTGTGTAAAATCTTAAAATAAATGTTCATTTCACTAGTCTCCTCATGATCCATATCTTTCTGTGTCTCGTAAATCTCCTTCTAGATTTCGTTATATTACTAAAACTTCTATAATAAAATTAGTAACGTTATCCATAAACATATCCAAATGTTTTATTGGGCTTCTTTTGCTAAACTGAAGTAGTAAGCCCAAAGCATGCTCTACATTTTGCAGAACAGACATGTAAGATGTATAAAGCAAAGAATGTGCAAAAATGGCGTTTCACTTTGGTTCATTTGCTTGGTAATCTCTTTGCGGTCATAAATAGGAAAAATTTAAAGCTTATAAGCAGTGACGGAGCCATAATTTTTACTAAGGGGTTCAAATATATAATGAAGTAAACACACGAAGAAAACAGGGGTTCAACATCAACTATATATACATAAAAAATAATTTTACTCTTGTATATACAATGTATTTTTCGCCGAAGGGGGTTCAGATGAACCCCTTGGCCCAACCTAGCTCCGCCCCTGCTTATAGGTATGTTAGACTTTGAATGCTATAAGGATAGATAAATTGAAAAGTTACGATGAAATAGCCTACTTTAAATATAAAATCAATTACCAAAACAGACTGGCTGATCCACTTGTACATAGGGATGGACGTTTGGTAATCGGTTTGATATTTTTAAATTTTGGGTTCAGTAATTGATATTTGAAAGTAGATATCAAATACTGAACCAAAAAATTTAATTCAGTAAATCAAATTTTGGTTCGAGACGGTATTCGGTAATATCGTATTTCAAATCTCACTCAATATATGCAATCAAATTTCTGTAATTTGAAACAGTACAAATATGCAATCAGATTTCAATGATCAACTTCAACTTTATTTATAATTCCTTTAGGACCTGTTTGGAAAGCCATCCATATAATTGGAATTGAGTGTAATTGAAAGTAATTACATAGTTTGGCAGATCAAGTAATTACATGGTCATCATATAATTGGGTGTAATTGGGAGGGAGTAATTACACTCTTCCATGGGGTTGAGAATTGAGTGTAATTACAAGGTTACTTTTTAATTTCTTTTCTTTTAAATTATTTTCTTTTTATTTTATTTTTTATTTTAAATTATTTTTTATTTTTACGTTTTAAATTATTTTTTATTTTTAAAAATATTTTTATATTATTATCTTTTATTTTTATTTTATTTTTAAAAATATTTTTATATTATTATCTTTTATTTTCTTTCTTTTGATTTCCCAACATTTCCTTCTTGTGATTCTATGTAACTGCTCGTTTTTTTTTTTCTTCATTTAGCGTAACTATGTTATTATTCTAGTTTTTGAAATTGCACTTTCTAATATTAGAAAGAATGAGTCATTAACAAACTTGACATATAACGAGTGATGTTATTAAAATAAAATTTCATTGTTGAATGAGGTTATAGGTCTATAAGAAAAAAGGTCTTTAGCGAGAGGAAATCAGGTCACTAATAATCAATAACGAGAGGACAAATTTTGGTTGTCTCCGATCGCTAAAAGCTCCGACATTAAATGTTCACGTCCGGATAAACCATAACGACAGAAACAAATCCGGTCATTATTCCGTTTAGCGATCAAATTTTCCGTTCGGTAATACCCATTTAGTCATTTGACAATTCTGTAGCTAGATAGTTTTAAAGAGCACATTTCCCTTCGTAAATGTGAAATTCATATAAAAACAATTAAATAAATATATTTTTCCTATCGATTCTATATGGTTATTAATGTTAAAACAAGTAAAAGCTAAATACTAACTATTCCTGTTCTTTCATATGCATTCACATATATAGAAACACACATCGGAGAACATACAAAATGTAATCTTCATATAAAATTTAATTGTTAATTACAATAGAACTAATGCAACCCATTATCAGAAAAGTTACACATCCAAATTGTACGACACTTTATTTGTCAGCTCCTAACAGGAGAAAATTAAATTGTATCTTGCACACATGTTAAATCCATTAAACAACCTGTAACAAAACACAAAACTTGTTCCTGTAGTGATTCAGCATGTTTAATGTTATCAGCTGCTTCAACTTTCTTTGCACTTTCTTCCAACACAAGCTCTTTAGACTTTGGATTCTTAATCTATTATAAGAACAAGTTCATGTTAGTATAGTAACAAAGCTCTTATCAGAGATACAAGAAAAGTAACATTCCCAACCAACGTCCAAGGAGAGGTCAAAACCATTTCTATATGACATACAATGTAGATTAGAATCTCATATCTAGGAGATATAGCCAATTAATTCATTGCTTCAATAAAAAAAAGCAGCCCGGTACACTAAACTCCCGCTATGCGTGGGTCTGGGGAAGAGCCGGACCACAATGGTCTATTGTACGCAATATTTATCATTGCTGCAATATTTATGTAATATTCATATCACCTATAACTTGTCGTCACTGTGCCCAAACCTATACCTTTTACCTCTGCAAGAAAATTAAAAATCACATAAGTAATCTGTTAAATAAGGCAATATACACACAATATACATGTGTATATTGCCTTATTAAGGCTCTCGGTTTACTGCCTTAGTGCTCTCGGTTTACAGCCCATATTGGCTCTCCTTCTTTTGGTAATTGTTAATATTAGACAAGGTAAGAATATTGTATATTAGGAAAATATATGTGTAGTATATTGTAATGTATATGTTACCATAATTAGGAATATACACTACCATAATTGTAGAGTTAGAATTATGGTAGAATAAGATTTTAGGAATAGAATAGGAATATTTTGTATCTTGTATATATACCTATTCAAGTAATGAAAATAATCAAGGGGATTATTTCTTTCATGGTATTAAGTTCGTTAGGTCATCGATATTATGTTCTGTTTTTGGATGATTACTTTAAATTTTTGTGGACGTTTCCAATTGCCAATAAATCTCAAGTGTTTTCTGTCTTCATAAAATTTAGAGCATTCATTAGAACACAATTCCAAAGAGAAATTAAGAATATTCAATGTGATAATGGGAAAGAGTATGACAATAGGGTGTTTCGGGAGTTCTGTGATAATCATGGGATAAATTTTCATTTTTCGTGCCCTCATACATCTTCTCAAAATGGGAAAGCCGAACGCAAAATTCGTTCCATAAATAACATTGTCCGCACTATCTTACTTCATGCTTCCGTACCCCCGTATTTTTGGCATCATGCTCTGTAAATGGCAACATATCTACTTAACATAATTCCGTCCAAAGGTCTGGCATATTCTTCCCCCCTCCAAATCCTATATAATAAGAACCCTTCTTATTCTCATCTTAGGATTTTTGGGTGCTTGTGTTATCCGTTATTCTCATCCACCACAATTAACAAACTTCAGGCTCGGTCTAACCCGTGTGTATTTTTGGATTATCCGTCGAATCATCGTGGTTATAAATGCTTTGATTTATCCTCCAAGAAAATCATAATTAATCGACATGTCATTTTTTATGAAACCCAATTTCCTTTTACGAAAGTTCATACTCCAGAGCCTAGGTCGTATAATTTTTTGGATGACCAAATATCCCCGTATATTATTCGGAATTTTTCGGACATATCCCGCACCCAAAATCCTCCAGCGGGCCCACTGTACCGTGCACTGTTCCAGTTACTGGATCAGTCCCAGCAATTGGGCCAGTCCAGCCCAATTCTGGAACTGGTCCAGTTGATAATTCAAGTTACCGATTTGGGCCAGTAGGCCCACTGCCTGCTGGACAGTCCGTACCGAGCCCAGAAAATTCTCAAAATTCCCTCAATTCTTCCTCGAGTCATAGACCGGTCACTCGTAGTCAACGGGGTATTTTTACACCTAAAAGACATTTTAATTTATATTCTGATGTCTCTAAATCTCCCTTGCCCCGCAATTCTGTGTCCGCATTAAATGACCCTAATTGGAAAATTGCTATGACTGATGAATATAATGCTCTTATTGATAATAAGACGTGGGAGTTGGTGCCCCGTCCATATGGTATTAATGTTATTAGGTCTATGTGGATTTTTGCTCATAAGGAGAATTCAGATGGGTCATTTGCTCGACATAAGGCGCGACTTGTGGGTGATGGTAAGACTCAGCAGGTTGGGATAGATTGTGGTGAGACATTTAGTCCGGTGGTCAAGCCGGCTACTATTTACATTGTGCTTAGCTTGACTCTTTCAAAGACTTGGCATATTCATTAGTTGGATGTCAAGAATGCTTTCCTACATGGTGACCTCAAAGAAACAGTCTATATGCATCAGCCGTTGGGTTTCAGGGATCCTAACCGTCCACATCATGTCTGTTTATTGAAAAAGTCCTTATATGGGCTTAAGCAGTCTCCACTGGCTTGGTATACGAGGTTTGCTGACTTTGTTTCGCCTATTGGTTCACTCACAGCAGGTCAGATAATTCCTTGTTCATCTACCGCCGTGGTTCGGCATTGGCCTACATTCTGTTGTATGTGGATGATATCATCTTGACTGCCTCTTCCGATGCCTTGCGCCAGTCTATCATGTCCATGCTCAGTTCTGAGTTTGCTCTGAAAGACTTAGGGCCCTTGAGTTACATTTTGGGGATTGCGGTCAAACGTCATTCATGTGGTTTGTTTTTGTCTCAACGAAAGTATGCTGCCGAGATCATAGAGAGGGCTGGGATGTCATCCTGTAAGTCCACTTCCACTCCAGTCGATGCAAAACCCAAGCTTAGTGCCGCGGCAGGTGCACCATACGAGGACCCGACCCGCTATCGCAGTCTTGCAGGGGCCCTCCAGTATCTTACATTTACCAGACCGGATATTACGTATGCTGTTCAGCAGGTGTGTTTATTCATGCATGATCTCAGAGTTGAGCACATGAATGCAATCAAACGCATCATTCGGTATATTCAGGGGACACTGGACTATGGGTTGCACTTGTATCCTTCATCTACATCCACACTTGTCTCGTACACAGATGCGGATTGGGGTGGTTGTCCGGAACCAGACGATCTACGTCAGGATATTATATGTTCCTTGGAAACAACTTGGTCTCCTGGTCTGCAAAGCGTCAGACGACTCTATCCCGCTCAAGTGCAGAGGCAGAATATCGAGGGGTAGCTAATGTGGTCTTAGAATCATGTTGGTTACGTAATTTACTTTTGGAGCTTCATTGCCCCATTCAGAAGGCAACCTTAGTATATTGTGATAATGTTAGTGACATCTATCTCTTAGGCAATCCGGTTCAGCACCAACGCACTAAGCATATCGAAATGGACATTCACTTTGTCCGTAAAAAGGTTGCTAGGGGGCAGGTACGCGTATGTCATGTCCCGTCAAGATATCAAGTTGCAGACATCTTTACAAAGGGTCTTCCCTCGGTACTCTTTGAAGATTTTAGGGACAGTCTCAACGTTCGAAGACCGCCCGCTATGATTGCGGGGGTGTGTTAAATAAGGCAGTATTCACACAATATACATGTGTATATTGCCTTATTAAGGCTCTCGGCTTACTGCCTTAATGTTCTTGGTTTACAGCCCATATTGGCTCTCCTTCTTTTGGTAATTGTTAATATTAGACAATGTAAGAATATTGTATATTAGGAAAATATATGTGTAGTATATTGTAATGTATATGTTACCATAATTAGGAATATACACTACCATAACTGTAGAGTTAGAATTATGGTAGAATAAGATTTTAGGAATAGAATAGAAATATTTTGTATCTTGTATAAATACCTATTCAAGTAATGAAAATAATCAAGGGGATTATTTCTTTCATAATCAAAATCAATAAGCAAAGGGAGAACTTGGTTATTATAGAACTGGTAAAGGCCAAACCCAAAACGAACAACCAGTTCCAGCCCGATGGATCTAGTTTCCTCATTTTCAGTTGGTTCATGCCCTTTATTGATACAGATGAAAACTCAAATGGAGCCTTACAATCTCATTCCAGCATCAAGTCCACTAACTACAACCATCAGAAGCTAAAAAACAAACATCGTTGTGTAGTCAACCTATGCTGAACAAATGAGAAATCTATCCTTTATAGAAATACTACAGTACTACTAAGTAACAAATAATAGAGCATTGGTTTACTTCGTTATACCAAAGAAACTTACTGATATAACATAATCCAGATGTGCAATGGGCATATACAAACATGGTTGCACTTTCAATTAACCATAATGATTCTGATACACACAGTAATGAGAAAAAGATTATTTTTTAATCAAATATATCAACAGGCATTGTCTATTGATCCTTTTTATTAATAAGCAAAAGAGAAACCTCCAAATACAGACAGAAATGTAAATGCATTATGTTCAAACTTTGAGCTAGCTAAAATAAGAAAAATGCTCCCAAATGAGAAAATATTAGAGTTCATACATTATTGGATTCACATAGATGGAAGTGACCAAACTTGAAAAATTGCAAATCAACCTCTTTGAAAAACTACCATAAACACAAAAACATTAACAAAGTTCTAGTGAAAGATTGAGTAATAAGTTGAGGTAACATACGAGGGACTACAATGCATTTCTATTATATAAGAAGCTCCTCACTTTATAAAACATAGAAATAGAACTAAAGACAAATATGTCCAACCTATTCCAGTGGGAACAAACACAAAGTTTTTAAGTTCCTTCTAATACTCAATAGTCTATTGTTTTCTTGAAAATACATGTATGTTCTTAACAGTATATTTCACAGATGTTTCTCGAAAATACCAATTAGGCAACTACCAAAAGTCATGGAAAGCACACATCATGTACAATTATGTTGCCAGATTTAAAAACAGATGACTCTCTTTAGCCTTTGCAACATGCTTTGAATTAAAAAAAAAACAGTCCGGTGTACTAAACTCCCGCTTGTGCGGGATCCGGAGAAGAGTTGGACCACAAAGGCATTCTACGCAACCCGATCATGCTTTGGATATTAAGACTAAAACTATTGATCTAGCAAAAGACATAAAATGTCTCCATGACAAGTTCCATAGAAAGAAACATGAATCAGCCCACAAGAACCAAAAATAAAAAAATAAAAAAGGCACAAATTAGAAAAACTGCACATAGATAGGAAGAAATATCATATTTCTAATTAGTATCTTCTTAGATAGTTACTTACAGAGTTACAGTTACTACTAATATAAACATCTAGCACATGTGATCAACATGTATAATTGACAAGAAATGTAGCAGCTCCGTCCCCCATGGCATAGCTGGATAGCAAAGGAGGGGAACTTAAAATCCAGCTGAATGACCTGCAACGTGGGTTCGAACCCTGGTGGGAGCAATTTGCTCTCTGGGGTACGACCTTGTAGGTGATATCAGTTGCTCTATTCTCAAACCTTGCTCATTCAGACACATTCCGCGATTTACTAGTAGTAGTGCTGAGGGACCGGGACTACTATTTCCAAGAATAGTCTGGCGTAAGCCGGAAAGCTGGATATCAAAAAAAATAAAATGTAGCAGCCCCTTACTGTCAGTATGACTAGAAAAACCAGCCATAACTGAATTACGTCATGGTTCCCATCTTGTCAACAATCTTCGGATTGGATGCATTTCGAATTCCATCTTTTCTGTTCACAAAATAATTTTAGATTAAGCTAACCTGCGAGATATTGAAATTACATAAGACTGATCCTGAGAGGCAGTAAAATCTTGATCGGTGAAAAAAATCCAAAATGGATTTGTGTCATTAGTTGTCAAGAATAGCAACAATATTTTGGTTCATTGTGGTGCTAAATAAGATAAAGAATTGATATAGTTGTATCACAGTGTGAAAAGGAGCAAGTTCTTTGAAGTAGGGCTACAGTTGAAGATGTGTCACTATCCAAATCACTCAGTCGTGCGGACACCTACCATTTTTCATCTCGGTAGGTGAACCCGTCCCTTAATCATCCATTTAATAACAAATAAGTAAATAGAACAAAATAAACGGAGTCTAAATCATAATTATCATAAGTGTGGATTACAACGACTACCCAAAAATCTGGTCTGAATAGTACAAGAGCTTCTAAGTATACAACATGAATAAAGTACAACCACAACCTGATTACAACTTCTGTTTAGAGTGAGAATTAAACAGAAAGTATACATGAACTCCATGAGATCCTGGAAAGCTAATCGAACCTCACTCATGTTCCTGCAACAACTTTACACCCTGAAAAAGGTGTAGCAAAAGTAGTATCAGTACAAACACTACGTACTGGTAGGTATCATAGGCCGACAACAATTAGCTAACATATATATAAGAAAAAAACATAAGAATAGACATGCTCGCAATCAAGTACAAGTAATATTACAGTCCAAAAATAATCAGCCCAAGTACAGAATATCCAGTCAGAATCCAAGAGATATGAAAATGAGGTAGTTACTAAGCACACCCATATAAGACTTGCAGTAAGGTGAATTACCCTAGATCTCAGTAGTCTACAGTCATAACCTAGGCGGAATCTCTAGTCCTCGAATCCATCAAACTTCTAAACAAGGGATTAACAACTAAACACCATCTCAAATGAGATAACAATTAAGGAATCAAGACTGAACCATATCACGCAATACAATGAAAACAACAACCAGAATCAGAGATATGAGTGAATGTAATATGAATGTGTATGTAATGCAATGCACTAACCAATGTAACCTCCTGTCGTACATACATGCTCCGGGCGAAATATATCATCATCCCAGCAGTCATGACCCATGGGGGACCCGCGAAGTCCATGTACCAGTCACTCCGTATCACTCAGCCTAGAGACGACTATTCCCACCGAACACCCTGCTAGCCATCCCGTATCACTCAGCATAGAATGGCTATGCAACCAATATATAATAAGAATCACTATTGTTTCCTTCTCATTTATCACTGTCATGCCAATCACAGATAGTATCAATATATCATGGAAATGAGTATGAATGCATGTATAAATATCAAATTCAGCACTAATCATGAGATGAATAACATAACAAGTAACAACATCCGTTGATCAATTACTAGTATGATATTATTCCTAAATCTGTACTATGCCACATCCGGAATACTTTCCCTTCAGACTACATTAGTAACCACAATTATACATGTAAAAGAGGCCATGCGAAATAAGCACGTAGCAAACACCATAATAGAAAGCCTTAGATGTTTCACTTTCCTTCTTATCCTAAACTCCTCTTTAAGATCGCGAGGAGTGCCACGCGAACGCGGTCCCTCCTTCGCGAACGCGAAGAAGCAAACCAGCAGGCCTGAACACCTAAAATTTATGATGTTCCCGAATTTGGATTCGATGCCCGAAACTCATCCGAAACCCCACGAATACAAACCAAACATGCAAACCGAGTATAACCGGTGCTACGGACTCACTCGCGCACTCGGAATTCTCAAAAGAGGTCTCGTTGACCAAGTCAACCCTAAATCAACCAAAATACATAATTTCAACAAATAAAACATGAACGGATGCCTCGGTAACCGAACCAATGACTCGACCAAGTCATAATCAACGTCCCAAACCTAATGGAATCGACGACATTCAGCAAAAGGAGTTTATCCAAAAGTCAACAATTGGTCATCAGTAAGGCTGGCCAGTGGGCCGGGTCGGACCGATCCCGCCCAGACACCACCCCAAACCCGAGTATTTAAAAAAAATTGCGGTATCGGGCTCGAACCGGGACGGGACAAGGTCTCGTCCCGACCCATCCCGGTCCGCCCCAGGCCCGCCAGTCCCGACCCGATCCCGCCCGAAACCCCCCTTTTGCAAAAATAACCGTTGCACCAACGACCATTTTACATTTTGGCCGTTTTGCAACGACCATTTTTGGCCTCCCCCCTCCCCCAACCCCCCTTTTGCAAAAATAACCATTGTGCAACGACTATGTATAATCTTGCTTTTAACGATTTTCCTAGATCAACTATTAAGAGAGATGTATTTAAATTCGCACATGATTATCAACAGTATTTACGTTATTCATTATATCATTTTAATGGCAAAGTGACCATCACTTCTGATATAGGCCGTAGTACTAACGGCCATGATTATTTAACGGTAACTTGTCATTGGATAGATTATAAATGGTCTATGCAAAAACGTATCTTAGCGTATAGATATAAAGATGATAGGCACACTGGTACTTTTATTGCAGAAAATATTTATCAAGTGTGCGATTATTACGGAATAACTGGTAAAATTATGATTATTACATTAGATAACACTTCTTCTAACAATTACGCTATTACAACTTTAAAAAATAGTTTAACTCCATCTTTTTCAGATCATTTTCATATAAAATGTGTGTGTCATATATATAACTTAATTATAAAGGATGATCTATCACTTTTTGAAGACATTCTTAGTAAAATACAATTTGCTATAAACTTTATTTTTAAAAATAATAGAATACAACGAAGAAAAGAATATAAAAAAACTTGTCACGATTGCCAACTACCTTATAGAAAAATTCCAGAAGAAGTACCCACTAGGTGGAATTCTTTATACGAGCAACTACTTGTTGCTTATGACTATAGAAAATCTATAACTTTATTTTTTTAACTCTCATAATCAAAATCCAGCTGATATGGTTGTAGATAGCGATTGGGTAAAAATTTCCGAACTTATTGTATTTTTAGAGAAATTTTTTCAAGCAATAAAAGAATTTTCCGGTATATCTTATCCTACTATTTCAACTATGTTGTTTTATATAGCTCTAATATTTTTATTACTTAGTGAATATATGAAAAAACCAACTTATATGTCAACTATTAAAAAATGTTTATCAAAATAAAAAAATATTTTATTCCTATTCCCACTATTTATATTATTGGTGTTGTATTAAATCCGACTATTAAAATAGATAGTACTAAATCACCTATTGAAACTATTTACGATTGTATAGAAGTACTACCACCACCAAGTCCCAAAAATCAAAATCACCCACCACCTATTGAACAAACTAAAGAAGAAGTGTTGTCTAGCGTAGAAGACCAATGCAAAAAGTATATAGGTTTTACCAACAAGAAAGTGTTAGTAACCTACCGGCTTCCATACCATCTTCTTCTTCTTCTTCTTCAACACAACCTCTCAAAAGACATGCTGTTTCTGCAGCTAGTATTGAAAACCTCAGAAATAGAATGTGCGGCCGTACCGCTACTAACCAAATTAGTGAGTTTGATATTTTTGTTTTGCGTAATCTGCACTGCATACCAGCGCTTCTCAATGAAGAAGGGCGTGAAGACTTGCTTTGAAATCTTTGGAGGGGGAATGAGAAGACCTTTCCGACACTTTCAATGATGACCCGAGATGTTTTGAACATTCAAGCGTCATCAACGGCGTCTGAAAGCGCTTTTTCTGCCGGCAGTTATCAAATAGGAGAGCACATACACTCATTAGCCGGAGACAACTTGGAGATTGTAGTATTATTCAGAGATTGGATACGAGCGAAGCGGAGAAGGTGCGGTCAACCGGAGATCAACGAAGAAGAAGACGAAAACTACAACGAAATCTTATCCGAAGGTGGTGGAAGCCACGTGGATCAATTTGACCAATAAATACCAATTTTAACCGAAGAACCACAGGAAATTATCAAGAAACTAGAACATGTTTTTTCCAGAATGTAATTTTTTTAATTGCAATTTTACTATATAATTTGCAACTTTTGAACAACACCATAAAGTTGCAATTTTGACAATTGTATTTGTATTACAAAAAAATCATATGTCTATTAAATAATATAAGAGACACAAAAACAGCATTGGGATATTTTTATTACACTATCTTGTTTAATTATTGAGTTTTTATATATATATGTTAGTTTTTAAATTAAGTGCAAAAAAAAAATGCCCAGAATCCAGACCCAATCCGATTCCGAAGGGATCGGGGCGGGACCCTTTCCCGAGCCCGGCCCACTGTGCACCCCATCACTAATCCACTTTAAGGTTCTAAATCTCATAAGTCACCATAAACTCGCCTGATTACCTCATGAACCATGTCGTCTATCCCCGCGGGTCAAAATCATACTAACGGGACTCGGGGAAGGGTAAACGAGGATAAATGGGTCAAAAGCGCAATAACGACCCAACGGGTCGTTACAAGATATAAGGAAATGGACCTAGATGTAGATATATTATCAAGGTAAATATACTTTTTCAAGACATGATCAATTCTCTTCTTATTCATAAAGCATTAACATCATTTCTTCGTTCTTTTAAATTTCAAATTGTTCATAGCATGCCTATTCATTACTCAATCTTTTGAAATTCAGCACAAACAATTTTAACTATGTACCTAAATAATCATCCATGACATAAAACGTTTAAGAGATTGGTCTTAACAGTCTACAAAATTTCTACAGAGTAGTTGGGATAAGAAGCTAATGGCCAAGATTATATTGCTCGGGTTTTAGATAACCATGAAATAAAAACTCTTACTCTCAATCACTAGTAATCGATTAAAAGAAACAATATCTGTGAAGCTATTTTTAGTTCTTTCAGTTTGGCACAATAATATACAAATAATCTCACATATTTTATAAAATTTTGATATTATATGTTATTATGCAGAGACTATATTAGCAGAGTCTAAATGCAAGAACACTAGAGAAAGAAAATGCCTAAAAGATAATTTTATTTGAGAAGTAGGCTCGACTTACCTTAAGTAGATGGCATCAAGCTACTGCCGTCAAATTACTCACAATCTAAATCAAGGAAAATGCCAACCGCAGCAGTCGAGCACACAAACATTAATGTTCTGGGTGAGCACTAAATCTAGCAGTTCAAAAGTATCAAGGAATGTGATGAAAAAGATATAGAAGAAGGCACTATGTTATGAAATTTTCTACAGAACTTGCATAATCTGAGTATCCCCAAAAGAATCTCAATATTCACAAATGGATAGCAAATTGAGAATAATAAGAACAAACCTATCCCTCCATAGGAATTATAAGGATGAAATATTTGAGTGCATGAAAAATAATTAGTGTCTGAATATACATAACCTTCAATGGTCTGAGTGATACAAAAAAAATAGGTATCAGTAAAGAAACCCATATTAACAATTCTATCAGGAATCACAAAATGATTTAATTTAATAGTTCTACCGTGATAATAAATATGAAAATTGAAAGAGAGTTATGGTAAAAAGAAGTAAATGGGTGGAGAGGCGTGAAATTACACCATAAATCATGATTGTCTATGTTAATTCAATAAATCAACAGTAAAAAGAAAAAGGAAACTTCAACACCTTGATGTACTAATTGACTGAGAAAAATACACTATAACATCATAGAAAAGCAACATGTATAAGTATGTAAATTTGATGGAAACCAATCAATTTATATAAACCCTTATGTCATCAACCACAACCATACCTCAATCGGGAAGCAATAAAATGAAAATCAAATTCGATAATCACATAAAAAGTCCACAATACTAAATCCTTAATGATATAGTTAACCAATTATAAAGTAATAATTTCAAAATATCAACCTCAAATACTCTACCTGATGAATTAATTAAAAGTTGATTCCATAAAATCGTCAACAACAGTCAACTGATTCAACACTGGAATGAACCTCAAACCCTAAATATAGATAGAGAAAGTAAAATTACCGACTATGAATCCAAATCGTGTGGAGGTTACCTCAGAAGGGAGAGACCCGAAAAGGGAGTGAGTGGTTGTGTTTATTTTATTTCATTTTGCTTGGGGTGGGGTGTTTGAGAGAGGGTTGTGGAAAAATAGGGGGAGAATTCTGGCCCCTAAAAATTGGATATTCTGTCATTTAAAGTCTACTTTCCCTTCGTTATTGATGAATTAAAAAATTAACTCTAGCAACAGGAAAAATGTTGGGTCGCTACAAATAACCTATAACGACCGGATTGATGTCCCGTTGTTATGAAGTGGTCGTTAAAAGATTAATTTTTTGTGGTTGCTTTTCTTTTGAATTATATTTACTTAACTTATGCTGAATTTATTTTATGTTATGATTAAATTTGACATAAAATTATGATGTTAAATTATTATTTTTTGAATTTTAAATTTAGGTTTTTATTTACGATTTTAATTTTTTGCTTTAGTACTATTCACTTGTTTTACATTCTATATTATTCATTTTTCACTTACAGTTGATAGATTATGTTTTTCTCAAATATTTGAATAGTATTATGATATTATATGTATTAATATTGATCTTTTGTTAAACATATATACAACCCATGATGTTCTTATAAAATGTGTGCTTTTAATTTTTATAATTAATTAAATTAAAACACTTAATTTGAAAATATACTATTACTTTTACTATATTATTTAGGAATATGTGGTTATTAATTAATATATTTTCAAGAAATAATATGTATCTTGAATACCTAATTTAATATATCATTTATAAAGGCAGATATTTGTCAAGTATTAATTTTTATTTTTAAAATAATCTACTGTGTAATTACACATGTACAATCAAATAGCATAGTTATAATTATACTGTAATTATGTTATGACAAACAAACATATCCTCGTAATTACTATGCTATGTAATTATTAGGTTGTATAATTACTACCCTAGTAATTACACCAATTCCAATTATCAGATGGCTTTACAAACAGACCCTTAATGCTAAAACATAAACTTCAACTATTACACGACCATTTTGGTTTTCTAACAGACCAACAATACACATCAAAGATCACTATGGTTTTCTAACAGACACAATACACATCAAAAACTCAGACTGCTCTTCACTAGACCTTCTCAAGTCCGAACCATATCTAGCAAAGAGAACAAGGAGTAACTAGTAAGAACTAGGTCTCTTTGGGCTTGACTATTGAGTATTGTCTATTGATATTTGATACGTCTGTTAGTATTAGATACCTGACTTATAATTAGGATTTAGGGGTGGACCTTTAAATAATCCGATATTCGAAAAATATCGAATACCAAATAGTATTAATATCTCATACTGAATCCAAACCCAAATCTCATAATCTAAAATTTTACTCCAAATACAGTACCGAATACTGAATTATCAAAATTCTTGATACGGCTCAATAACTCGTGGTACAAGAGGCTGTTGTCATCACTTCGTCTTTGTTAATCCCTTCTCATTGCTTCCTAGAGTTATTAAATATGAAAAAATAGATAAATAAAATCAAAAAAGGCCCCTAGCAATAGTTAAGAGAAGTTGACAAACCGTAAAATACAAAGATTAATGGTGGAGAAGTTTGTGATGACCCATCACATCATCATGCCACATAGGTGTCACTTGTCATATATTTTATCCATGCGGACGCTTACATAGAGAAGATGCTAGCATATGTGGGAAGATTCTAGAACCATGGAGAGTTTCTTTGGAAAGTCTCTAGATTCTTATGAAAATATCTAGGAAGATTTTCTTGGAAAACCTTAGAATCCTATAGAAGACTTTCTTGGAAGACGTTAGAATCCTATGGATTTGTGTGGCGTTGAAACTTTCTAGCCTAATAGATAATTTTAGAGAAGGGACTTCTTTGTAAATATGTAGAGACCTATTCAATAACTATTATTTGCATACTACTCCCTTGGAGAGTAGTATAAATAGAGGGGCATTCATTTGTAAAATCATCAAGAAAATAATTCAAGTTTTCTACAATACAAAACTTCCTTTTAGCGAATTTCTCTTGTCTTTCTTATCTACCATTTCCTTCGTGATCTTGAACGTAGTAATCTAGGTTGACTTGGCATAGAAAGATCGTGAGCAAGTTGTCAAGTGTCGCATGTGCGCTTAGTGGAAGACTAAGAATGTGATAATGTGGTATCAGAGCGAAGGTTTTAACTAAGGGAATGGCGAACGACAAAGAAATCAATATTGCTAACACCCAAGCCAATGTCACCCAGAATGTTGCTGGCAAGAAGGGTCATACCAAAAAAAGAATATAGCAAGCAAGAGTCAGGAGTTACCACCCGAGGTTGTATCAAACAAAGGGCTTACATCCCAAAAACCTTCTACCACTGATACGATCAAGTATGACGTAGATGTCCCGCCCGAGGATGTTTCGCTCGTTAAAGAGTGGATTATAAAAGTTAACATGGGGATGGATGTTGTCGAGATCTTTGGCCAATGCTTGGGGAATGTGGAGGGAACCCTGAGCATTCTTGAGGGTCATACTCTTGAAGATATTGAGAGCGTCCGGAATCACAAGCATGTAGAGTTTGAGTTAAGGCAAATTGTTATTGCCTTGGAGTGCAGGCTCATGGAAGTGTTAAGCACTATTGATGCTATGAAGGCAAAGATAGAGGCACTCGAGGGTCATGTCAATGCTGGCGTGACCAAGGTAGCAAATAATATTATTGTAATGAGCGAGGCTCCCAAGCCATCATTGTTCAAAGGGGTTCATGATGCATAAGAAGTGGAGAACTTTATTTGGCACTTGGATAACTATTTTAGGCATGGAAAAGTGAGGGATGATGAGGTCAAGATCAACACTGATGTTTTGTACCTATCAGAGACTGACATGCTATGGTGGAGAAGAAAGACAACCGATGCTGAGAGGATTGTGCGTCATTAGCACGTGGGATCAGTTCAAAATCGAGTTTAAGCGACATTTCTTCCCAAATAATGTCTTGTACTAGGCAGGCGCAAACTTAAGGAGTTGAAGCAGACCGGGAGAATACACGACTATGTCAACGAGTTCACCACCTTTACGCTTCAAATTCCCAACCTTACCAGCGATGACTTGTTGTTTCACTTCATAGACGAGTTGCAGAATTAGGCTAAGAATGAGTTGCAACGCCGTCAAGTCGCACACATATACTAAGCCATATTCAAGGTTGAGTCTTTGATGGACATCAGGCATGACAAGAACTACAAAGGCAAAAATAATGAGTTAGGGGGGTAGCAATGCTAAAGGTGAGGGAGACCGTTGCGATAACAAGGAGTCGTAACAATAATACTTCAAGACTCAAAATGCCAACAAGTTCGAAGGTATGAAGTCAAGTAGTCATCAGGGCTATGCCGAAAAGAAAGCACAAATTGAGAAGAAATGATGCTACATATGCGGAGGGCCATACGACTTCAAAAATTGCCTTGAACTAAAGAACCTCAGCGTTATGGTGCGTGAAATGAAGAAACGTGCACAAGGAAAGAGTTCAGGGGCAGCACAATTGGGTATGATAGGACTATATGGCGCTATCAAGAAATAACATATCCAGTCCGATGAGAATAAAAATCAGTATGTGGACCTCACCATCAACAACAAGGTCACTCGTGCATTGGTGGACACTAGAGCGACTCATAAATTTTGTGACTAAGGCCACTGTGAAGAGACTAGAGTTGGAGCTCACCCCAACTAACTCTTGCATCAAGACCGTGAATGTCGAGCTACAGAATGTTCGTGGTGTAGCCAGTTGTGTTGGTGTAAAATTAGGCAATTGCAAAGGTACGACAAACTTTATTGCCAAAACTATTGACATGTTTGACATTATTCTGGGGAAAGAGTTGTTTAGACATTTTTATGCGATGATCGACCCCTATCTCCAACGTCTTTTGGTTTTGGAGCAAGAAGAAACTTGTATGGTGTGTACGGTGACTATGCCACAGGGCCAGGTCCAAGCACAACTTTCAGCTATGCAACTTATCAAAGGGCTTAAGAAATGGGAGCCAACTTTCATGACAATCATTTCAAGTTTGGAGGAAGATAATGTTACTTATGAGACATTGCCTCATTGGATAGATAATTTTCTTGATTTATGCTCGATGAGCTACCTAAGCCTTGCCTCATAGGCGTGAAGTGGATCACAAGATTGAGTTGGAGTATAAGTCGGGCAAGTGTAACGTCATATCCGATGTTTTGAGTCGAAAGGATGAGCTTGCTGCCATCACTTCAGCAGTTGTGACATTTGAGAGGTTATAAAAGAAGCATGCATCATGATCCATCATGCAAGCAATTTATGAAGTTACCCATCCAAGAAAGACGATACATTTTTTAGTGGAAGATGGTCTATTGTTTACTGCAAGCCGAAGGGTCTAGTGCCAAAGTTTGGAGATATTAGGTGGCGTATTATGAAAGATGATCCGAGTAGGGGCTAATCGAAGACAAAGATAGAAAGAAACTGCCATATTCTTCATCTATTAGAAGGGGTAATCACCAGAAGAGGCCATATGGGAGCGATATGAAGACTTGTGGCAATTCAAAGATAAAATCTGAGATTTTATGCAGCAACAATGCGTCACAGTCGTCGCAACATTAGGTGCAGGAGAGTGTGATGACCTACCACATCATCATGCCACATATGTGCCACTTGACACATATTTTATTCATGTGGATGCTTACATAGGAAAGATGCTAGCATATGTGGGAAGATTCTAGATCTATGGAGAGCTTCCTTGGAAAGTCTCTAGATTCTTATGAAAATATCTTGGAAGACCTTAAAATCATATAGAAGACTTTCTTGGAAGACCTTAGAATCCTATGGATTTGCGTGGAAGGTCCATGGAACTTTCTAGCCTAATAGATAATTCTAGAGAAGGGACTTCTTTGTAAATATGTAGGAACTTATACAATGATTATTATTTACATACTAATCCCTAGGAGAGTACCATAAATAGAGTGTCATTCATTTGTAAAGTCATCAAGCAAATAATTCAAGTTCTCTACAATACAAAAGCTTCCTCTTAGAAAACTTTTCTTGTCTTCCTTATTTATAGGGATGGCAACGGATCGGATCTGGACTGGATCCTACTAGATCCAGATCCAAATCCATTTTTCATACCTGGATCCAGATCCATCGGATCCATAAAAATCAGATTCAAATCCGAATTCATCGGATCCACCGGGTCCACAAATCGGATCTGAATCTACATGTAAATCTTTTTGGCTTGAATAATATTCCCACATGTTGAAACTTTTATGACCAAATGAAACGCAATTTGATTGAAAAAAATGATTGAGTTCATTCAATCAACCTACACAAACATGACATCATTCTTCCAAAATACTGAACAAAGTTTTAGCATCACAAAAAAATAAAGACGATTGACTTCATTAGTGATGTTGAACAGGTTGCAACTTTGAGCTAATTTTTGGAGGCTTTAGTGATGCTCCACTTGTAGTTCTACTGATTGACTTCATTAAACAACATAAAACAATGTCAGTCATATATCAAAAGTCTCAGTTTTTTTTTGCTGATAAAACAAATGAGAGAAAGATACTTAAAGCTTACGGCTAGCAGATTCAAGAAAGAGAAATTTAAAGAAGAGTGATAATTTTTTTTTATATAGAAATGAAAATATGAGAAACTACAGAGAGCATATAGGTAAAAGAAATGAAACTTCAAAGACAAATTACATGGTTGTGCGACTTGTGCCTTATCCTGGTTCAACCATTTACCCAATACATAAATTATAAAAAAAATTAAGAAAATACTTATAAAATTACATTCTAGGTTATGAATATATTTAATAAAAAACGGATCCATGGATCGGATCTGGACCGGAGACGGATCACAAATACAAGATCCATATCCAGATCCGATAGAAATGGATCGGGGTCCGATCCGAATCCGTCGGGTCCAAATTTTGAAGATCCATATCCTATAAAACGGATATGGATCCACCGGATCCGGACCGGGTCCAAGATCCATTGCCATCTCTACTTATCTACCATTTCCTTAGCGATCTTGAGTGTAGTAATCTAGGCTGACTTAGCATAGCAAGATTGTGACCAAGTTGTGCAAGAACATGAGCAAGTTGTCAAGTGCCGTACGTACACTTTGTTGAAGTCTAAAGACGTGACAAGTTGCTAATAAAAACTTCAATCAGAGGAAATATGTGAAGGCGAGCTTCATATGACGATTGAACCAATATACTATCTTGTTTGGATTGGTTAAGCCCAAACAGCTTATAAGTACTTTTGTGGTGTTTGAGTAAAATGAAAAAAATGTTTATAAACATTTGTTTTTAAGTCAAAATAATAAAAATAAGTCAAAAGCCATAAGCCTATCCAAACAGACTCTTAGGCAAATTGACAATTGATGAACCAAGCTAGTTAATTCTCGAAAGTGGTCGGGTTTATATGAATGTTATTAGTGAAACTTACATAAATGATTATAGTTTAGGGGTTTTAAATTTATCATAGCTATAGTTTTAATATTTACAGGGCGTAGCTACTTTTTAGTTGCTACAGCTCGCTGTATTCATAATGACCTCACTATATTCATAAAATGGTCTCGTTGTATTCATGAATACAACGAGTAAAAATCTGCTCTGTATTCAACTCATTTATATTCATTTGTAGTTACTTTTATACTGTATTCAAATTAATATATTTAAAAGTTGTATTCAAATTTACTTTATTATTTGTATACAAAAAAATCTCCTTCAAAATACAATCAAATACTGAATACAAAAATAAAATACACCCCCAAACACTGATTTTACACTTAAAATTATGAATACACTCAAAAACTGAATACAAGGAATAAAATACAAAACGAAATTTGATTTTATACTAGAAAAAATGAATACCCTCTAAAATTCATTTCAAATTCACTGTATTCATTTGTATACAAAAAGATCTTCTTCGAAATACAGGTGAATAAAGTGTACGAATATACTCAAAAATTGAATACAAGAAATAAAATACATCCACAAACACTGAATTTTACACTAAAAATTTAATGAATACACTCAAATAATGTATACAAGAAATAAAATACAATCACAAACACTGGATTTTACACCAAAAAATTAACGAATTCACTCAAATATGAATACAAGAAATAAACAACAAACTTAAAAGATAAATACACTCAAAATCCTACCAGATCTGAGAGAATACAAGAAAATAAAATTATCCAGATCTGAGACGGAGAAGGAGATGACGACGGTGGTAACGAGAAGGAGATGACGGCGGCGACAACGAGATCTGAGAAAACAAGACTTAAGCCTAAGGATATCGCTATTATTATCGTTAACTACATCTTGTTTTCTCCAACACCATCTTTATTTGTTATGGTGGTGAACAATAAGAAGTAACATAAAAAGTTACAATTTGTTAAGATGAAGGCAGTTAGCACACAAGTTACTTAGTGCGAGTTTGTTAGAGGGTAAGGAGTTAGTTATGAAGTTGTTAGAGTTAGTTAGCTTAAGTAGAGATATTTTTCTTTTTTCTTCCATCTTTCTATTACTATAAATATGGAATCATTTGCCTTGTAATAGCTAGACAGAAAATAAAAGAGAAATGCTTCCACAAAATTCTTCTCTCTTCCGATAAACTGATGAGCACTGGACTGCACATGCAGTCTGATTTTTTATCGAATTCCGACTGTTTCACAATCTTACTGGTATGGGATGTAGTGCTGGTTTAATTTCAATTGATTTGGCTAGGGACTTTCTTCAAGCTGATCTGAGTAGCGGTTAAAATTTCGTCCGGACAAAGTAGCAGATCTGAGTAGCGGCGGCGGCTAAAATTGCGCCGGAGAGTTGTTTCGTGGTGGTCGGCAGCAACGGAGGAAAAATAGGTGTAGCCCTAAGATTCTCAGTCAAGAATAAAAATAGAATATTCACTTTAAATATATAATATAGCTATGATAAGTAATTCAAATACACAATATAGTTATGTTTTGTAATTTTTTTAAATAATAGTTACTAATTGTAAATATATCATAGAGTTAGCTTAGAGATATAATTATTCCATTTTAGTATTGTTAATTTCCTAAAGGAGTAGTAATTTTCACTTGGCCTGACTATTTCCCTAATTAAAGATAATTAAATGTCTAGCACTTTAATTACTCCCCTAAATATAACTCTTTAAAATACTTTTACTCCTTTAGATCTCTAATCATCTGTCGACCACCTTTTGTCAATTCTTCTGACCCTTTAATTTTTTTATTTAAATTCCTTTTCCTAGGAAGTTTCCTGCCCACGTTATTTCTGGTACAGAGGTTACGTTGACAATCTTATTCTAGTAAAGGATGTCCAATCAATATATATATTTTTTTATATCCAGCTTCCCGGCTTACGCTAAACTATTCATGGAGATAGTAATCCCGGTCCCTCAGCACTACTACCAGTAAATTATGGGATGCGCCTGAATGACCAGGGTTTGAGAACAGAGCAACTGATATCACCTACAAAGGTTCTACCCAGAAGAGAGCAAATTGCTCCCATCAGGGTTCGTTCGAACCCACGCTGTAGGCCTCCACCTGAATTTTAAATTTCCCTCTTTAGCCATCCAGCTATGCCCGGGGGACCAATATATCCTTTCTTACTCATGTGACATTTGAACCACATATTCAAATCATTTTTTTGCACGGATTTGCCTTCGAACGCACTGGTCTTTAATTTCCCCCCCTTCATATATGTGATTTTTAATTTGTCTCTGCTACTTATTTAATGAAAATATTCAGACCTATTTCGCAAGACATAGTTTCTATAACATTTTTATCTTCAGAAATTGAATTTTTGCCTCGGTCGGCATAAATTCTGTAGAAATTAAGTTATGCGGCATAATTTTATAGTATTTTTTTCAGATTATATTGAAGTTGAAAATTATGCCTTGTCCGACATAATTTGTGTGGATGTTATGATACATATGTCGAAGTTAAATGTAAACTATGCCGAGCGAAATCTCAAATTATGTCGTTTTTCATATTATGTTGAGTGTTGAAAGTTTGCCTTGTCCGGCATAATTTGTGTGGATGTTTTAATACATATGCCAAAATTACACGTAAATTATGCCTTGCGGAATCTAAATGATAACGCGCCAAAAAATGTTTGAAGGGAAAAAATTAAAGATTACAAATTTAAGGGGTAAAAATTAAAGAACACTCCGAAATAAGGATTTTTGTGCGAATGTGCAGTTTTTTTGTTTAGTTTTGTTTATGTGGTCATTTTTTTTGTGAGAATTCATTATTTGTATTTTGTATAATGTTGATTTAGAGATGAATTTTAATGAGAAATATGGTCAATGAAAATTCATATAGCTAACCCCAACTTATTTGGGACCGGGTAGTCGTGGATTATTTTTACTTTTTTGTGATTTGGATTCACATCGAAAGAATATACTTGTTGACATTGTATGTTCATACCTATTTAAAAAACTAGACATTTATAATTTAGTCAGGAAGTTTCCTTATGTAGTTTGATTAGTCTTCGTGAGCTAATGGGCAATTACCTTATACTAATAATAATCACAGTGCAGAAATTCCAACATGACGGCTCAACCAATGCATTTGATCCATACCAACAGCTAACAAAGACGAAATGGCAGAGTCAACTGTCAATCATACTGTAGAGAAGAAATGACAAAATATATCAAGAAAAAACTGCAACTATAGGTACTTTCTTTTAAGCTTACACACAATTAATGCTCATGCAAATTGGCAGAACAAAACTTCATAAGCAATGAAATTAAGCACTAGACAGATACTTCTATTTCCAGCTGTTCTTGTTCTGGTTTTTTATATATCAAATGCTTCGGACACCATTAGCACCAACAAATTCCTGCGAGTTTCAGAAACTATAGTCTCCAATGACAAAAGATTCATATTGGGGTTCTTTAGTCCTGAGAATTCGACGAATCATTATGTTGGTATTATGTTTAATATCCAATCACCAACTGCTGTATGGGTAGCCAACAGAGACAAACCTTTACAAGATTCTAGTGGAAGAGTGACAATATCAGATGATGGAAATCTTGTAATCTTGAATTCACAGAATAAGAGTATATGGTCATCAAATATATCACCAGCTGTGAGAAATTCTACTGCCCAGCTCTTGGATACTGGAAACTTAGAGTTGAAGGACAGCTCCAATGGGAGAGTTCTCTGGGAAAGTTTTCGGGATCCTTCAGATTCCTTGTTGCAGACCATGAAAATTGGCGTTGATAAAAATACTAACACGACAAATGTGCTTAACTCATGGATTAGTTCTTCAGATCCATTTGCTGGGAGTTTCTCAGCTGGTATTCAGCCTGAAACAATACCCCAGATTTTCATACGGAAGAATGGCAAACCTCATTGGCGTAGCGGTCCATGGAATAAACAGATTTTCATTGGGATACCAGACATGACTTCTTTCTATCTCAATGGATTTGATCTAGTAAATGACAACAAGGGCACCGCATACCTCACCTTTTTATACGCAGATCAGAAAGAGATGGCCTTTTTCACCTTGAACTCCACAGGGTTTTTGCAGCAGAAATATTTGGAACCTAGTAAGAATGATTGGGAAGTAACATGGGAAAGTCCAGCAAATGAGTGCGATTTTTATGGAAAGTGTGGGCATTTTGGAAGCTGTGATCCTAATAGCTCACCAATTTGCACTTGTTTGCAAGGGTTTAAACCAAAAATTCAAGAGGAATGGGGGAGAGGAAACTGGACTAATGGATGCATCAGAAAGTCCATGTTAGAGAGTCAAAGAAACAGCTCTAACCTTGACGAAGGTAAGCAAGATTGGTTTCTAAAGCTGCAGTCAATGAAAGTGCCGGATTCCGCTATTTGGGTACCTTTTGCAGATGAAGATTGTCATAAAAATTGCTTGAGGAATTTTTCCTGCATAGCATATTCATACTACACAGGCATAGGATGCATGCATTGGGAAGGAAACTTACTTGATGTTCAGAAATTCTCCATGGGTGGGGCTGATTTATTCCTTCGCCTTTCATACACTGAGATTGGTAAAACCTCTTTTTCAGAACTATAATGTAAGCTATAAAACTCTACCTCCCAAAGACATGTATAATGTACACTTATTTTGTAATGCAGATCAAAAGAGAGAACTTGCTAAAGTAGCCATTGCGATCATAGTCCCAGTGGGCTCAATAATTCTTGCCATTTTCGGATTCATTTCCTGCAAATATTTAGCTAAGCGCAGAGGTAACAAACTTATCTGAGACACTAGAAAATCTGCAGTAGCTTTAATCATTCAGATCACTTTATGTCTAATGTGCTCTTGAATCAGGACGGAAGAGAAAGAGTGAGCTATTGTTAAGAGAATCATTACCAAACTTTTACAAGGAAAGCATGGTTACCGAGGACATCAATCAAGCTAAATTTGAAGAGCTGCTTGTATACAACTTTAATATCTTAGCAACTGCAACCGACAATTTTCATCTGTCCAGCAAGCTTGGACAGGGAGGTTTTGGTCCAGTTTACAAAGTAATGTTCTGTGTGATTGTCTTATTATTGTTTTTAAGAAAAGATATTAAATAAAAATGATATAACTGCAGGGGAAGTTGCCAGAGGGACAAGAAATTGCTGTGAAAAGGCTTTCACAATCTTCTGGTCAGGGGCTAGAGGAGTTCATGAATGAGGTTATGGTGATTTCAAAACTTCAACATCGTAATCTTGTTAGACTTTTTGGTTGCTGCATAGAAAGAGGGGAAAAGATGCTGGTTTATGAATACATGCCAAAAAGAAGCTTGGATGCCTATCTCTTTGGTTGGTTATGATTAGTTTTCTTTTATTTTCCAAGCCTCTAACTAAAACAAACTTTTCTTTGATTTAAACTTGTCAAATTCACAATGGACTTCCAGGGTCACATCAACAAGAGGAAGAGTTCCTTGATTGGAGTAAACGTGTGATCATCATTGAGGGAATTGGTCGCGGCCTCCTTTACCTTCACAGGGATTCAAGACTAAGGATTATCCACAGGGATTTAAAGGCCAGCAACATTTTGTTGGATGAATACCTGAACCCCAAAATTTCAGATTTTGGCATGGCAAGGATATTTCCAGGCAACCAAGATCAGGCCAACACAAACAGAGTTGTTGGAACCTAGTAAGTTCTTGTATCTTTCTCTTTATCTTTTGCATGGTTGAAAAGAAAATACCAAGCAAACATTCAAAATTATATTGTGATGCAGTGGTTATATGGCACCTGAATATGCAATGGAAGGAAGATTCTCAGAAAAATCAGATGTTTACAGCTTCGGAGTATTGTTATTGGAAATTATAAGTGGAAGGAGGAATACTAGCTTTCACCAAGATGACTCTACATTAAGCCTTCTAGCAAATGTAAGTTTATATGAAAATTAAGCTCCACTTCATATGAAATGTCAATTTCTCATAATTCAAGTTTCCATTGTTTTATCAATGTGCTTGCTCTTCAGGCATGGAAGTGTTGGAACGAAAACAAGATTGTGGAATTGGTTGACCCCAAGATAACTGACGTGCACCTCGAAAAGGAAATTGTGAGATGTGTGCATGTTGGGCTATTATGCGTACAAGAATATGCAGAAGATAGACCAAATGTCTCCACAGTTCTGTCTATGCTCACCAGGGAAATTGATGATTTACCAAGTCCTAAACAACCTGCATTTACTACAAGACCGAGCCCTTCCAAGAAAGGCTCTTCTAATTCTCAAGGCTCCGTTAACATTGTTACCGTTACTATTGTTGAAGGACGATAAGACATTTAAGGTTTTTATTTAGCGATGTATATTATTCCTTTCTCTGTAATTATTACTGTTTCTGATTCTTTGGTAACGGTTCCACTCAATATTTCCTCGGTACATCAAATCCAAGAGAAAAGTGTAAACCGTGCAAGTCACTTATTCTTAATAGCAGAATCCATATCCAAGCAAGAAGAAGCAAAGCTAGACTTCAAACTCAGAGTTGTCAACAAGTAGCCTAAATAGGTGTGTGAAGAAATTTAGAGAAGCTCATCCACTTGTGGATTGAGATCATTTCTAGGCAAAGGCACTCTTACAGCGTAGTTGGTGGGTCACTGGATCAATGGGGAAGCCTGTAGGAAAGGGGTGTTATTGTCAATCTAGTATCATCAATTGTGAAAAAACTAATTGATTGTAGTTTTTTTCTGTCTTGTTGTGTATATTTTTTTCCAACCAAGTGATCAACCTTCTTTATATAGAGTAGCATATGAACAGTTACAACCATTCATACCAAAGGTTGTAATTGTTGTGAAAAGTTGCAACCTTTGTGAAAAGTTGCAACATTTGATTCGAATTTTCTGTCCGTTGATCACTTTATTTCTTCTTAATTCCATACAAGTTCCAACAATACTCCACATTTTCTATTCAAACATCAACAATACCCCACATTTGGATAGAAAATAAGATAATAAGGAACTTTTCGTTATTTCTGAACAACGCGATATGACATGCATCGGAAAAGGTGTCTGGTGGACTTGAACCGTTCGTAGTGAATACCTATCGGATCTACTTTGTGAAATAGTGGACGAAATGTCTTGAACTATTCACGTTTTGTAGTAAATCAAGACAACAAGTATCACACAGATCATATCAACATATTTCAATTCTTACGGTTGTGTTCATTTCGGTCGTGAACAACTCCTTCGTGAGATTTTCTAGAGAACGTAGCCATATCGGTTCTCCGAAATGCGACCCCACATCAATCTCATATAGGTAATACCAAACAAGAATAGTCCGTACTATCCCACCATAGGCTTTTAGTATTATTAAGAATAAGATTCAGCCCTTAAAACATCAACGGATTAACACACTCAGTACACTATAGGAATGCACATATGTGTGTTTTATGCTCCTTGAGTCTTCCCCAACTAGTTTTCCTATTGAACCTAAACCATGGGATCTCCAATTATGATAGGTTAGGTTTCCGCTAGTTAACGACTCATTGTGTTGGCTTTAAGCCCATTCCCCTCGATGTAAATACGACTTGCTCTCTGTTAAGGCCTTTTGTCAAAGGATCCGCTATATTGTCCTTTGATCTCACATAATCAATGGAAATAATTCATTTCTTTAGCAAGCTTCATATTGTATTATGACGTCGCCTTATATGTCTCGACTTGCCATTGTATATCTGATTCTTCGCCCTCGTCAGGGCAGCCATACTATCACAATGTATGCAAATGGCTGACACATGCTTTGTCCACAATGGAATACCTTCTAGGAAGTTTCTGAGCCATTCTGCCTCTTCGGCAGCTTTGTCTAAGGCTACAAACTCTGCTTCCATAGTTGATCGCGTATTTACCGTTTGCTTTGATGATTTCCAAGATACCGACGCTCCACCAAGTGTAAATACATAACCACTTGTGGACTTACTTTCCGACTGGTTGGACATCCAATTAGCATCACAATATCCTTATAACACAGGAGGATATTTTGTATAATGCAATCCATAGTTCATTGTATGCTGTAGATATCGGAGTGCTCGTCTTAGTGCAAACCAATGATCCTTTCCAGGATTATGTGAGTATCGACTTAGTCGACTCACTGTATATGCTAAATCCGGTCTCGTACAATTCATTATGTACATCAAGCTTCCAAGAACTTTTGTATACTCCAATTGAGACACACTTTCACCTTCATTCTTCTTAAGGTGACTAGCGGGATCAAATGGTGTAACAACCGGTAGATCATCATAGTGTCCAAATTTTCTGAGGACCTTTTCAACATAATGGGATTGTGTTAAGATGTAACCATCAGAATTCTTTTGAATTCTAATACCAAGAATGACATCCGCTATTCTCATATCTTTCATATCAAAAGCGGCATGCAACATCTTCTTAGTTTGGTTAATTACATCTTTATCCGTTCCCATAATTAGCATATCATCAACATATAAGCATATAATGACACATGTATCTTTACATTGTTTAATGTAGACACAGTTATCACATTTATTTATTTGAAAACCATTTGATAATAACGTATTATCAAACTTTTCATGCCATTGCTTTGGAGCTTGTTTAAGTCTGTATAAAGACTTAATCAATTTACAAACCTTTCGTTCTTGACCTTTAACAACAAATCCTTCGGGTTGTTCCATGTAAATTTGTTCATCTAATTCACCATTCAAGAATGCGGTCTTCACATCCATTTGGTGTATTTACAAATTGTGAATCACCGCTATAGCAATTAACGTTCTTATAGACGTAATTCTCGTTACTGATGAGTAGGTATCAAAGAAATCTACACCGTCTTTTTGTCGAAACCCTTTGGTTACTATACGAGCTTTGTATTTTTCTATAGTACCATCAGGCCTTAATTTCCGTTTGAAAATCCATTTATGGCCTAGTGGTTTTTGTCCCGGAGGGAGATCAACCAATATCCATGTATTATTTTGCACAATGGATTCTACCTCACTTTGAATAGCCTTTTTTCAATAAGGTGCTTCGGATGATTCCATAGCAGCCCTATATGTTTGAGGTTCTCCTTCAACGGAAAAGATCATGAAGTCCGGTCCAAAATCTTTGGAAATTTTCCCACGTTTACTCCTCCGTGGTTCAGAGATTTTTTCTTGAACATATGAAGTAAAATTTTAATCATTATTAGTGTTTTGGTTTGACTCATCTTGAGGCAGTGTCCTTTTCTTATGATTAGGAACACTTTTATCCTTGTCTTTGTAAGGAAAAGTATTCTCAAAATTTTTTGCTTCAGCAGATTCCATAAGTGTGTTTTTGTAAATACCTTCAACATCGGAATGATATACCAAAAACTTATATGCTGCACTATTAGTGGCATGACCAATATATATGCAATCCACTATTTTTGGTTCAAGTTTAGTTCTCTTTGGTAAGGGAACTTGAACTTTCGCTAGGCAACCCCACACTTTCATCCATTTGAAAGTATGCGATCTTCCTCTCCATAACTCATAGGGAGATTGGTCATTTTTCTTTTGAGAAATTTTGTTCAATATCATATTTGTAGTAATTAACGCCTCACCCCATAGACTAAGGGGTGCACCCAAACTAATCAACATTGAATTCATCATATTCTTTAATGTTCTATTTTTACGTTCGGCAACTCCATTTTGTTTTGGAGTATATGGCGCAGTGGTTTGATGAACTATACCATGAGTAGAACAGAATTTTTTGAACTCATTTGATTGATATTTACCACCTCTGTCTGACCTTATAATCTTAATTCTTTTGTCAAGTTGGTTTTCCACTTCTGCTTTGTATGTTTTAAACATGTTCAAAGCCTCATCTTTGGTATGTATTAAGTATACATAACAAAATTTACTGCAATCATCTATGAATGATATATAGTAATTCTTTCCTCCACGAGATGAGGTTGCTTGATAATCACATAAATCACTATGAATTAAACCAAGCACTTCATTTGATTTCACTACAGATTTATGAGGATGACTTGCATATTTTGATTCTAAGCAAACTCCACACTTAGTCATTTTGTTCATAGAGCAATTTGGCAATATGCCTAACTTCACCATTCTTTGTAAAGAGCAATAATTAACATGGCCTAATCGTGAATGCCATAAAGAAGGGGAATCAACCATATACATAGAAGCAGTGCTAGTGCCTGCATTTTCATTAATAATGGCAATTGCATTAGTAGGTACAACAGATAGTTTGAAGAGTCCCTCACTGAGGTAACCCTTTCCTACATACAACCCACCCTTGGTGACTACAAATTTGTCAGATTCAAATACAATTTTGAAGCCCTTGTTACTAAGAACAATGGTTATCCTCTTCAGGCACGTGCAACACATTAGTGAGCACAAGATCATTCCCGGAAGTGAGTTGTAAAGTCACCTTCCCTTTCCCTTCCACTGTCACAGAAGCAGCATTCCCTACGAACAATGGTTCTCCATCCTTGATGGCCTGGTAGGATGAAAACATATCTTTTTCAGAACATACGTGCATTATAGCACCAGTGTCCATCCACCAATCGGTTGAATTTGTAACCAGATTTGCTTGAGCCGCCACAACCCCAATGAATTGGTTTTTAGTTTCAGCCCGGTTGAATTGATTGGCATTACTCGAACCTCCAATACCACCACCTTGATTCTTGCGAAGGCGACAATCTTTTGCTCTGTGTCCAGGTTTGCCACATACCCAACAGAGTCCTGGTTGTGGTTTCTTGAATGCATTGGTCCTTTGTGGGGCGAATGCATTCCTCCCGGTTGCAAAAGATGGCTTGGCACCATTAAATTTGCCTTTGCCTTTCTGAAACTTGGCCTTAGAAGCATTGCCTTCAACCATGTTGGCATTAGGCTCCAATGAAACAACATCTGCCTTTTCATTCTTCCGGTTATCCTCTTCAACTCGAATTTTCAGAACCAATTGCTCAAAATTCATTTCCTCGGTTAGATGCTTAAGATAAACCTTAAAATCCTTCCATGAGGGAGGTAATTTCTCAATAATAGCACCAACAAGGAAATTCGGGTTAAGGCACATACCTTCAACCTCTAACTCATGAACAATGATTTGGAGTTCCTCCACTTGCTTGACAACTGTCTTGGCATTACTCATCTTAAAGTTCAAAAACTTTCCGATGACGAACTTCTTGGAACAAGCAACCTCAGTTTTGTACTTGTTCTCCAACGATTGCCACAACTCCCGTGCCGTTCTGAACGTGGAGTAGATGTCGTAGAGAGAATCATCCAAGGCATTGAGAATATAGTTTCTGCAAAGAAACTCCTGGCTTTCCCAAGTTTGAATGTCTTTCAGCCTTTCAACCTTCTCCGCATCAGTCGGAGTATTCTCCCCTTCTCCTTCTGGCAAAGCAATAGGAGCCTCAGCAATCAATACGTTTGCCACGTGAAGAGTTGTCAAGTAGAACAACATCTTCTGTTGCCAGCGTTTGAAATCAGAACCTTTGAATTTCTCAGGTTTCTCAATATGGTTTTTCACCATTGACGATCCAGATTGATCCATTTTTGCAAATCAGGAAAAAAAACATCTGATTTTTTTTTTGAATAGTAATTTTTGTCTTAGATTGTTATTGTCAATCTAGTATCATCAATTGTGAAAAAACTGATTGATTGTAGTTTTTTTCTGTCTTGTTGTGTATATCTTTTTCCAACCAAGTGATCAACCTTCTTTATATAGAGTAGCATATGAACAGTTACAACCATTCATACCAAAGGTTGTAATTGTTCTGAAAAGTTGCAACCTTTGATTCGAATTTTCGGTCCGTTGATCACTTTTTATTTCTTCTTAATTCCATACAAATTCCAACAAGGGGAACACACATCAAATTCATATCAGAAATTGCTGATATGATATGAAATCTTGCACCGCTTCTATTCTTGGAACCAAAGTCATGTCAGCCCAAGAAAATTTGCATTATCACAGGAATAGACGACAAGAAATCTTCTGAGATATTGTAAGACAGAGATGATAGCATGTAAAGTTTTCAAAATGCGTGCAAAGATTACTCTTTCCCTTAAAATTGTTACTATACCTGTTCTTTTGATGATGCAAAAAAAAGCCTAATAATCCTTTTTCTTATTAAGAAGCCTAGTAATATCCTTGCACTTTGTGGGATTACACTGGGTATGTTGTTGTGTAATCTGATTTTTGGGATTGTAAACATTTTTTTTATTTGTAAAGTGATAAAATTTCATTAGAAAAACATCAAGAAGATGCAAGGTTACAGATGAGAAAAAAGCTGCTTCAAACAAAACATGAAGCAGACTAAACAAAACTTGCAAAACAATCTAAAGAAATCCATGCATCTCTACTATGTTAGAGCCAGGGAGTTAACAAAATCTAGAAAGTTATCCACACTGTTTACGGGGGCAAAAAAGTGACAGTTGAAAAGACTAACTAAACACCTAGACTTTATAGTGGAAATAAGAGTTGAGATTCCATCAAAGCATCTATTATTTCTCTCCTTCCATAGGGTCCAAAAAATTACTGCTGGGATCATTTCCAGATCCTTTTGATGGATTTGTCAATTCTCCAAAGTATCCAGCTAGCATAGGCATTTTTGAGTTGGAAGGCATTACCTATTGGAGTCCAAGGATAAAATAGAAGAAATACCAAAGGCTAGCTGTTGTAGGGCAATGCAAAAATAGGTGGTTGACACTTTCATTGGTCTGCTTGCACATAACACACATGTTGACGACGATTACACCTCTCCTTCTGAGATTGTCTTGTGTTGGGCATGCTTCCTTCAGATCAGTCCAAATGAAGCAAGTAACTCTGAGAGGTTGTCTGGTTTTTCATACATGTTTCCACGCAACTCCAGTAGTTGTAACATTCCTTCACAATGAGAATATTTTCCTTGGAATTGTCCCATAGGATTTTGTCTTGAGATTCTGCCACCAAAGTACTTTGTCCCAATGTTTGTAAGAGAGAAATAAATTCATCAAATTCCCAATCCGGTAAGTTTCTTCTGAAAATTAGTGTCCAACAATTGTTATTTCTATATTGAGTTAATATTGCTTCTTTGTTAGAAGCTATCAAAAATAGTGAAGGAAATGAGTCTTTTACTAGAGTGTCCCCAAGCCATTTGTCCTGCCAAAATCTAATCTTGAGACCATTTTCAGCCTTGAATGAGACATTATGGAGGAATTTCTCTTGGAGACCACTGATGTGCTTCCATACTCCAACATCATGAGGTTCATTACTTCTCTTTGCAGTCCAATGGTCTTGAATATCATATTTATCCTTGATGATTTCCTTCAAGTACCCTGCCTCATTTTGACCATATCTTCAGAGTCACTTCATGAGAAGACTATGGTTATAAAGCTTAAGATTTCTGATCCACAGCCCTCCTTGGCCTTTGGGTTGAATAACTGATTGTCATTTGACCAAAGAGCATTTGTGAGTAACATTGTTTCCCTCCCATGAGAAGTTTCTTCTGAGTCTGTTAATTTGCTTTAGGACTGAGCTTGGAATAGGGAAGAGTGGCATACAGTAAGTGGGAATGTTGTCTAGGACATTGTTAATGAGGGTGAGTCTACCTCCCAAAGAGAGGTATTGCATCTGCCAAGTAGCTAGTCTCTTTTCCATTTTTTCAATGACCCCACTGCATATCCCAGATGATTTGAATTTAGCACCCAAAGGAAGTCCCAAATATGTGATGGGAAAAGAGCCTGTTTTGCAAATAAGAATGTCAGGAAGAACTTCTAGGTTGACCACCTCATTCACTGGATAGATAGTGCTATTAAGCATATTAATATGAAGTCCAGAAATGGCCTCAAAAATTATGAGGGTGGTATTGAGATTGAAAACCTGATGACAATCAGCTCCACAAAATATAAGGGTGTCAGCAGCATATAGCAGATGCAAAATTGAGACTGAGGTGAGAGGATTTCTGCCCACTTGGAACCCTTGAATCCACTGAAGTTCTTTGGCCTTAGATAACAACTTTGATAATCCTTCCATGGCAATGATAAAGAGAAAATGGGATAGTGGATCCCCCTGTCTGAGTCCCTTTTGATAAGAAAAAAACCCAACTGGACTTCTATTTACCAAAACTGAAACTTCACCGTTGAAATACAGAAATAAATCCACCTTATCCACCTTTTCCCAAAACTAATTTGCTTCAAAATGTTGATTAAGTAAGCCCAATTAAGCTGATCAAAAGCTTTCTCAATGTCCAATTTGCATAAAATTCCAGACTCTCCCACTTTTAATTCTCCAGTCTAGAACTTCATTGGCAATCATGGATGCATCAGTAATCTGCCTATTCTTTAGAAATGCACTCTGTTGTCCAGAAAACAATGAATCCATCACTTTTTTCAACCTCCCGGCTAGGATTTTGGCCAGCAATTTGTAGACACTTCTTATAAGACTTATAGGCCTATGATCTTTAAGTTCTGCAACACCTTTCTTCTTTTGGATAAGAGCAATGAATGCGGCATTGCACGATCTCACAATTTGACAATTTTGATGAAATGAATTAAAAGTTGCAAGCAAGTCTTCTTTGATGAAGTTCCATGATTTTCGAAAGAAGGCCATGGTGAAACTATCAGGGCCTAGAGCTTTGTCAGGGGCACAAGTCATGAGAACTCCTGAGATCTCCGGTTCAGTGAAAGGAAGTTCAAGGTCCTCTTTATCAATTGTGTTGAGACTGGGCAAACCTTCAAAGACAGTTGAGGGTCACCAAGATTCGGTCTCTTTGTAGATTTGTTGATAGTACTCCAAAATACCATCCTCGATCCTTTCTTTATTCTCAATTACTTCATTCTCTATTTTGAGTATGTCAATGAAATTGCCCACCATTTTTTGAAAAAAAATTGTATTCTTATCCCCTTCTTTCAACCATAAACATCTTGATTTTTGTCTCCATGAGATCTCTTCAACAATTGCTATTTGTTGTAGTTCAAGTTTAAGATTCAATGTCCGGCCTTTCTTTTCTGAAGAGTTCTGAGTTCAGCTAACTGATCCAACTTCCCAAGTTCCTTGAGTGTCTTGCTCATTCGAGTTTCAATTCTTTCATAAATCTCCATGTTCCATTTAGTAATATCTTTCTTGAGATTCCTTAGTTTCTGCATTAGCACAAAGTCTGGGGTGCTTGATACAGTGTAAGAATTCCACCATCCATCTACTACATCTATGAAACCCTTAGCTTGCAGCCATATGTTTTCAAATTTGAAATAGGAAGGCGTGGCCTCCCAATCCCCACTCTCCGTGATAATTGGTTTATGATATGAAAATACTCTAGGTATAGGGTATTGTTTGATAGTATTGAACTGCTCACTCCATTCTAGTGAGATGAGAAACCTATGAATTCTAGAAGCTTGGAGAGTCTCCTCCCCCCTTGACCAGGTGAATTAGGCTCCCTAAGGCTGATGATCAATCAAATCTAGATCCAGAATAGTGTTGGAGAAGCCCAACATAGCCCTTTATCTTCTAGCACAATTCAATCTTTCCTCCACAAATGAGCAGCCATTGAAATCCCCTCATATGACCTATAAGTCAGACCAAAATCTCCTGATAGATGCTAACTCAAGCCAAAGATCCTTCCTTTCTGGATTGGTATGAGGACCATAAACACTAGTAAAACCCCATTTGATGTCCTCAACAAGACTTTCAAATCTGCATGATAGAAAGAAGGTTTCTACTTCAGAATCAACACATTTCCAAGTTCTTTTGTCCCACATGATTAATATCCATCCTTTGTACCAATTGCTTTGACTTCTGCCCAAGATCCATTTATTTCCCCAAATTTGTCAGATTAAAGATGGATTCCAAGCCTCTATTTTGGTTGCCTGCAGACAAATAATATCAGCTCCTCATTTGAAAATAAGAGATTTTAAAGTGCTTCTCTGATATTTATTGTTGAGACCCTGCACATTCCAGCTGAGTGTTTTAATTCTCATATGGAATGAGCCTTGTGAGACCTGCCCCTTTCTTTCTTCCCGCTCCCCTCCCGGAGACCCCAATCCAATTTTTTAAGTTTAGTAACTACTTTACTTTTTCCTTTCTTTAATTCCCCTGCTTTATTTTTTTCTCAAGAATTTGTGCTTTCCTTCTTTCCTCCATTCTCATAATGATATCTAAAATTTCATGTTTAAACCCAACAACATTCACCCCCAACATTTTGTAAGACTTCATCATTGTCAACTTAGTCCATTTTGAGGTTTCCACCACCGTAGGGGTATCAACAATTTGAATTTGAGGATCATCATGCCAAGGCAAGGAAGAAAATTATCGAAGGACTGAGATGAAATACCAGGGTCAGGCTCATCAGGTCCTGACAGTTCTGAGAAAATTGGCTTGGGGATATAAGTGTCCATCGGGTGTCCTGCATTGTCTGCTTCATCATCTGCTTCAAGTTGAGAGAGTGTCCCATCCGTGAGTTCTAAATCCCTAAGATTGGATGCTTGAATTTCTAGTTCAAATGGATCAAAAGATGAAGAAGCATTGAAAGAAGATGAAGCTCTGAAGATGCATGGGTCTAGCTTTGATGCAGATGCTCTCCATACTTGCGTCTTTTTGTGCTGCTTGAAGTGTTTGCTTGTAAGTGGACCTTTAGTGTAGTAGCCACTATTAAAAAATAATGAAGTTTTCCTTTTGTAGTGTTTCTTACTACCCTGGCTATTAGAAGAAAATTGGGTCAGGCCACTTGTAATTAAATCCTTTGGATTCTTTCTTTTCTCCACATGTTCTTCCACATATGTGTCACGTGGTTCATTAATGATATTTGCACGTGGAACTGGAAAAGAATTCAACCCCATTTAATTACCAGTCTTACCCAAACCAGTCGAAGGACCAGCGGGTAAAAGAAAAGACCGAATTCCAAAAATTATTGACAGTTCGAAAACCCTATCATCAAATTTAAAATTCAAACTTGCTGGAAACTTCATGCCTGATTTTTTGACGCAGATACGAGCCCACATCATATGGGTTCTGTTCTTCGTATCTTCATCAACACCGATAAAACCCCACAATAAGCCCCTATATGTTTGAAAGTGTTGATCAGGCATTTAGGTATCTTCATCAACACCGATAAAACCCCACAATGAGCCCCTATATGTTTGAAAGTGTTGATCAGGCATTTAGGGGAACTCCAAAAACTTTCAACCAGATATTTTCCGGGCTGCTACCAGACTGTGAGAAGATAATGCCATGCCACCACCAAGATAAAGAGAGATATCTTCCGCACCAGAACCAATCCCCTGCCTTTACTATTATTGCCTCTTGCTTGGAAGGAAGCTCAAAGAGGAACTGATTGTGGTCTAAAGGTATGACTTTGATGCCAGCAGTTACTCTCCATCTACTAATGAACCATTTTCGAATAGTGTCAGGATTGGGACTGTGGTGAAATGGATCATTAAACACTTTTCATTCAACTCTCCTTTGTACGTTCTTTGATTTACTTCTGGCCATCTCTCAATGTTGGTTGTTGCGTGATATGATTTTGTCAATGGGGGAGGAGAAGGTTGTGTCTCTATTTTGCTGAATTTCTCCAGAAATCGAAGGATTTTCTCCGCAATATCTGTCCATACACTATTGAGTTGATCTCGAGGATGATCACTGCTGCTTTAAATGAACCATGTCATACTTCTATGCGAACAAACTACCATAAACATTGAAGTTTTGGTAGACTCTGAAAAGATTGTGTTGTTGCTTCCTTCCCCACCTTCTGTATAGTCGTCCAGAACCTTTTGATGCTTGTATAAGGGTTTCACACACCCATCTCAGGTTATGAATATCCATGTTGATCTTGCTTGTATATCTCTTGCCCTTTTTTATTAACAAAAACCACTTGTAATGTTTGTCCCCCGTATTTTTAAGTTCGAAAGATTTATCCCCACTGATGAAAAAAAGATTAGAACCCTGCATTTTCCGGATGGGTAATGCTAGTCGTCACTGATAGAGGCAACTCAAGTGTTTTTTACTGATTGTGATGCTCGCCGACAGTAACAGAGGTCGCCGGCGCAGTTGGAAATTGAAAAAAAAATGAACTGCACGAAGATCTGGGTTATGCTACAGTATTGTTCATGCCGAAAATACTGTTCACGCCAAAAGTAATGTTCATGCCGAAAATATTATTTATTCCGAAAGGTTGACCCCTGTCAAAAGATAGGTCTGAAGGATATCTGGATATCTCATTGGAGCGCAGTCACAAGGAACCATGAAGCTTAAAAAAAAAAAGAGAAAGAGAAGAGAGGAGAGGAGAGAGAGAGAAGGGGAGAAGAGAGAGGAGAGAGTTATTCTACTAATGGGTGATAATATGTGCAATAATGTACGGTTTCAACCTATTAATAGTAAAGCAATGAGCAATAGGTGATGTATCCAAGTCATTTTACATGATCTAGGTACTTCCATATACCAATATGGAAACTCTTATATACTCAATGCAGAACATTAGATCAAGAGTTAGCCTTCCAAGGAAAAAAGGTATATTTCTTATGAGTAAGATCAAAACTTGAAGTTTTGAGCCCCACATTTCTCTGGCTTCCAGCCAATTCTCAGCAACATAAACAACAATAAAGGGAAAAAGATAGGAGCAGCAACACGATACAGCAAAGTCATGAAAGAATTTGGAAATCCAAATATTACAACATTATGTGTTTGGTATGAACGAAGTTATGAGAAATCACTTTTTCTTAGATTATCTTTAACTTCTAATTTCATACCACTTGCTCCAACCTACACTTTGACATTATTATCAATCTTCAATACTCAAAATTTTTATCACAACACTATACGATTATTACTAATCATCAAAATTGGGCACATTAAAAGTAAGAGGAAAATACTGACGGTACTAGAGGTGGCAAATTTGACCCAACAATATATAACCCGCCTGGATTTGAATGGGTTGGGTCAATGGAACTTTTTTGTCTGGTCAACTTGGTTTTTTGTTAGAACCCAAGCTGACCCATCCTTTTGACGGGTCAATTTGGATTAGTTGTCATGTCAGAAAATCAACTCGTGAAGTAGCTAAGTTCTTGACCGTGTGTTTCATCTCCAACACTGGTGTGCCTGAACCAGTTGCCTATATAGAGGTGGTTCCAATTTTATATTGTTATGTCATTCTTTCCTTTCATAGAATTTATTGTTTGCCATTTCCCCCCCTCTTTTTTTTGGAGCTTAAGAGAGGTGAGATATCTTCAACAGCTATATTTTTTGGCTTTTATATAATTTTTAAAGTAATGACCATATCAAACTTATCTACAGAATTAACTAGAATTTGGCAGGAGACACAAAAATTTGAAAAAGACATTGTGAGAAGGAGAAGGAGTAAATTTATAAAATTAAATCACATAATTAATAAGTTTGGATACAACAAGATGTAATACACAGCAGAGGAAATGCAGTTGTGATACAGTGTAAAAAATAAATTAAACTTGAGCGGTTTGAGTTATTATCCGTTATTTAATCCATCTTAACCCAAGTAATTTTTGAGCGAGTTGGGTCCTGACATGTTTTGACCCGTTCAAATATGACCCAATCCGTCAATTTGCCACCCTACAATGACCATTGGTTTTCTCCGGAAAGGGCATTTTGTTCTTGTAATTCAGCTTTTCATGTCCCATTACCAAATTTAGATGCGGATCTAATCTTTTCAGCCTTTTTACAAGTTGCTGTGTTTGATTGACATCTCCATTCTCCAGAGTTCATTAAGATTTAGCTTTCATATTAGATGTACTAATTTTGCAATCAAATGAACGGTACGATAATGGGAAATGCCCATATGAGGCCCATCAATACCAAAGCTCCGAGTGACTGGGGAAATGTATTCACAAAATACTCGAAAATGATTTTATCATATGTTCTTCTAATTGTAGAAAAGCAAAATTTTGTACAAAAAAATTAGCAAAAAAAAGATTTCAAAGTTTTATCATTAGATCTTTAATTGGTAGATACGTTGTAATCTTTTTATGGCCGAAGTGTACATATACCCGGTTTCGGGATTACCATTTAAGTCATATTCATTGTTGCTCCAAATGCACATGTAAGTATACGCGGTCGTACAAGTAATATAGAATTTTGAAGTCCAGATATCGTACCCACAAAAACTTATGATTAATTATTTACTAAATTAAACTAATTCTAATTATCTAAACAAGAAGTAGAATCCAAAATTATATTTATAACTAACTAAAAATAAAAGAAAAATAAATAATTAACTTCAACCAAGAAAGATCGGATTTTTATCGGAGAAGAGATAGATCTAGGGCTTTGACAACTAATAATTCAGTTGAGTCTTCCAATCGTATATACCTATTTTATTTTCTGGGTTACTAGTTGACGGGTTGGTGTTAACTTTATGATATTCGTTCGAACTACTCACAAGCTTGCAAATGCTACTATACCGCCTGTATTTCTATGGTCGGCAGAGGTAACAAGAATGCATTTATATCTCCGTATTCAACCAAGTAGGGCTAAAAGGGTATATTTCTATCCTCAGTAACAAAACGATAAATCGAACAAACTCTATTTATTCTTATTACGTACGTGAATTTCCTCTTCAAGTCCAACTCACGCACCACATATAGTGTTTCATTTGTAACATCCCGTACTTTCGGGTCATGATTTGAATTACTAGACGTGTGTAAATAGACCCGAGCGTTGAAGGATTCTTGGTCATATTCACGTATGCAAACCCCGAAATAATTTTGGACGTAACAAGTGTGATGACGGGGATCGAAAATAATATTTTGTATGTCCCAAAAGAAGTTATGAAATATGAACTAGTGGTATATGACATGATTACGACATTGAGTATATGAAGGTTTTATAAGTCATCAAGATTTAAGTGAATTGAGATCAAGAAATTAATTGTGTGTGTAATTGATTAATAATGTGATGGAAATTGGGAATGATTATATTTAACCGAGTTGATCATCCTCCACATGGCAGCCACTACATGACTAAGTAACTCAAGTGGATGAGTGGCATCTTTAGAATGAGTTTACTATTTAAGTATGGGGGAACACTATTTCCACGTGGATGCTTGATATAACAAGGAGAAATTGACTCATTCAATACATTAGTGATCTAGTGGCTATCTCTAAGTGATGTACAATTTATATAAAGTATATAGTTGAGGAGTGGATTCTACGGACCAAAGGAATTGTGGTTATCTTGAGACCTCTACTGAATTAAGCTAATCTCATATGTTTTGATTAACACTATTCTCGTAAAAGGCAAGGCAACAACGAGAATTACATGCAACAATATGGTATTCATTTCCATTTTACCGCAGCCGAGTGTTTCTTGAAGGTTCAAATTAAAGGTATGTTAAGATAAAATATTTCTTCTTTTGGCATGTTTTATGTAATGAAACCGTTGTTGACATCAAATTTTGTCCCGTCTTTTCTGATTTATTTATAATTTTAAATTATTTTTGACACCTCAAAACAATTTATATATATATATATAAATAATGTTCTAATATCGTCGTTCATTCTCAATATCATTATTTATTATTATTATTATTATTTACATTTTTTACTATCATTTGCCTTTTAAAATCATAATCATAATTTTACCATAATATTCTATGTTATTTTATTTTATTTCGCAAAAAAATGACATTGCATTTTTTATTTTAATTAAGCATTAAGCAGTTCACAAATATTATGTTTTATTATTATCATAGTGTCATTTTTTATCTTTACAATTTATAATTTTTGCAAAGCATCTTTTTATATTTTTTACTCATAACCCATTTATTTCCCAACCCAAAACAATTTCTACCCAAAAACAAAATAAATCCAATCCCACAACCCCATTTCACCCAAAAAACACTCCACCATTTCGGCCCAAATTTAACCCCCCAAACCGGCCACCAAAGGCCCAAACCGATCACCAAAGGCCCAAACCGATCAGCCCAACCGGCTAGCCCATCACCCATACCCTTTAATCCCCAAACCCAAACCAAACCTAACCCTAACACCCATTTCTCTTTCTCTTTCTCTTTCTCTTTCAACATCTCCACCAAACACCCCATACCCCTAACCCCCATCGCCGCACACCCCACCACCTACCCCTTCTGTTACGCCGGTCACCTCACCTCACCTCACCCACTATCAACCCCTGACACCCAACACATCCCATACCCTTATCTCCGAAAATCCGCAACCCATACCCCTAAAACATTCGTCCCAAATCATCATTTTTAGCCCTCTATTTTCAAATTTCAAACGCCTTTTTCATCTTTAAAAGGACACTCTCGTTCTTCATGTAAAGGGTCGGATTTTCTACTCTTGATTTCGCATACCATCTTTTATTTGGGTCCGACAGATTAAATATTTTTGGGTTTGATATCATCTTTTATTTTTCATTATCTTTGGCCGAAAAAACAAAAAAAAAAAGAGGTCTGTTTTTTGTCCGATTTTCGAGTCTTGATTTTCGGTACTGCATCCTTTGTGCTTCATCTTTGAGGCCAAAATCTGAGAATAAGAGCAACAATATATCTATATATTCTATCCGAAAACAAAGGTAGGATTTTTCTTGATTTGGTTTAGTAAACACCCATTTTGATTCCTAGTTTGTAATCTAAAAAATACAGAAAAGAGAAACAAAAAAAATTGTTTCATTCTCGGGTCGACTATTGATTCCGGGTCACTATTCCGGTCGGGTCGGGCCAGAATCCGGGTCGAGTAAAATTTCTAGAAATTGGCTTTGATATTTTGTTGTTGGTTATCTGAATATCCAATAAAAACTGATTCCGGGTCGGGTCACTGCTTCGGGGTTGCATTTCTCAGGTCGGGACTACCCAAAATCTGGGTCATCTATCCGGGTCTGTTTTTTCAGAACTGGGTCGAAATACCTAACTTTTCTTTACTGTTTCATCATCGTTTTCCGGGTTGGGTCAGAATCCGGGTCGGTTTTAAATTACGGACTGCTTTTTGGTGCTGAATAACTATTATATTGGTTTGTCATTTACATCTCTAAGACAGTTTTTGACTCTCATATTTTGTTATGTTTGTTGTTGTTTGTGGCTACCGTTGAATGTCACTGAGTATTTACCATTGATTAGGCATTTAGCCACTACGCTTGTTATTTATAGCTGTTGTTGGATACTATTTGCTGCTAATGTTTGGCTGCTTATTTTGCTATCACTTGACGTTAGTTCGCTATTGTTTTGGGGCCAAAGTGTTGGTTGTTTCACCGATGTTGTGTGCTTCGAGGCTGTTAAAAATAGATGTTGTACTTTTCATATTCTATTGATTTGAACAAATACTACACTTGGGCTGATGCAAAAAATATCCGTCGATTTTTGAGGTCTCCACAGTTGGAAAGACGAAAATAAAAACTTCTGGGCAAGGATGAAACTTAAATCTTTTTATTTCACCCGAGAGACCAACATGTTCGGTAGGCAAGGCGACAGAAATGACCAACGAGTCATATGTTCGCAACCACAACGTGATTGGAATGATTTTTTCAAAATTTAACTCTGAGCCCTCCGTAATCAAAATATTTACTGTTTTGGGTACGAATCCAAAGTTATTTAAATTCAATTGTTTCTAATCGTTTGTTTTTGATAGCTTGCAAGGAACACTTATGAAAGTTAAAGAATGCAAAATACCCCTATGAGATGATTTTTTTTTTTTTTAATTTAGTTTTATTTTATTATGTATTATAATATTATTTATTGTATTTGTGTAATTATTGAAAGGTTTAGAATAGGTAGGCTTAGAATTAATACATTAGAAAGGGTAGTTTAAAACTGGAAACCCATCGCTAGTTTATTTACTTTAGGCTCGTGTAGTTTTAAAAATGAAAACTCACCGCTAGCTTATTTATTTTAGGTTCGTCATGCATATTCAAAACTTTCAAAACAAATTGGTCATCTTCTATTTTGCATTTTAATCATACAAATAAATAATTTACTTTCCTCATTTACTATAAAAATGCAAAAAATATTTATTTTAAGCAAATGCATACCTTTTTTTCTTTCTTTTTCGAAAAAACAACTTTGCATGTATTTTATCAACTTTCATACAAATGCATAATTTTATCCAAAATCAACTTTACATGTATTTTTAAACAATGTCATACAAATGCATACTTGTACAAAATGCATCATTCATTAAATACTTACAACATCATTTTAACTTTATATTTTTAAACATGCATTTTCTAAGTACAATAAATAAGCCTGAGTTTGACCGGATAACCTCAAGTTAGCGAATTTTAAAGGGTGTCTAATCCCTTTCCTTTAGGATAATAAAGAACCTTTACCTAGAATCTCATATTTTCGCAGACCAGTAATCGGAGTTCACTTTTGCAGCAATTTTTTACATTTAGGTGCCCTAATTCACCTTAGAATAATTATGTGGCGATTCTTCAACAACATTAATCAATCCAGAGGGAATCGACCCATTATGTCGCGAACCGTGGTAAAAAATGGGTGTGACAACCGTAATATTGTTCCATAAATTACTCCACTCCTAGTAGTTAAGAATGTGCATGTTATTGATTCCTATGTTGAAAGCATGCCTAAATATATTCCTAAATCCTTATTGAGGTATCTGGGAAAAATGTTAATATTCCCAATGTTAGCCAAAGGTATATGTTAATATTCCCAATGTTAGCCGAAGGTACAAGGATATTATGTCATCCGATAAGTTTAGAATGTTTCATTGTCATTCATGCATTTTCATTTGCATTATATTCATGTATTATCCTGGACCCGCATGTGTTATATACACTACTATATGGTATCAATATATATATGTAGGGGATGGGGAAACGGGAATGGCGATATATATGCGTCACCACCTACAGCTGGTACATATATCACGAAAAGGAAGATTCCCAATGAGGCCAATATGATAATGATTATGCCCACATAGGCTATTATGGGAAGGAAGATGCCCGTGTGTGCCCAATATATATATGTATACCGCATTTGCATTGTGCATGACATTGAGGCATATTATGGCCCTCGGAGGCATTTACTACTGGTCGGCTATTTATGTCGATTGTTTCTATTTCAGTTTTTCTTGTATTCATGTTATGCTATTATTCATGCCAGACATACTCAGTACATCAGTTGTACTGACGTCCCTTTTGTCGGGGACACTGTGTTTCATGCCCGCAGGCTCAAGTAGACAGTGGGACGGTTCGCGATATTAGGTTGCTGGTTCAACTGATATTGGAGCACTCTACTTTTCTCAGAGTTGCAGTCTAGTCGTGGTATGGTATTTTGCATATGCATATGGATATGGCGGGGCCCTGTCCCGTCCTTGTGATGTCATGTACTTTTTAGAGGCTTGTAGACAATTGTATTGTGTATAGTAGTTGTGTATGGCCCTGTCGGCTGTGATGTATGTGTCAGCCGAATATTTGATAATGTTCCTTGTGGCCATGATTGATTTCGGTTAGCTGGTAAGTATGTGAAGAGTGGTGCTCGGCAGGTAAAGTCCTGGTGCCCGTCATTGCCCTCCGGTTTGAGTCGTGACATAATTAGTGATCAAGTAACTAAACAATTAGGCTCAAGAATAAATAACCAACCTAAAAGATGGAAATTTAATATATATAAACGATAATCAAACGTCAACTTTCGTGATAACGTTAAAATCCTAGAACTAAATAATTTAGCTCAACATAGACATGGAGGAAAAACAACAAATCATCCGAATAAAAATATAAAAATGAGTATTACAAAGAAAAGAAGATAAAACATATAACTCCGACCTCCACGGCGGCTCCAAGCTCTCTCTAAGTCAAAAGTTCTAAACTTCGGGTAAAAAATAATCCTAAAGTTATATCAAAATCGTGTAAAATATATATTTATAGTGTACCAAAAGGCCTGAAATTTTAAAAACTAAATTTTAAAAAAAATAATTGCGGGCTCGCGCTGCTCACACGTTGCGCAAGCAAAACTCCAGAGAACTGCTTTCTTCACGCTAGATATGCGACGCCTGTTGATCGCTGACCGAAGCTCCAGGTACTACTCTTTTTTTCTTTTCAATTCTTCTTCTTTTCCTTGTCTTCAATTTGGGGGGTAGGGGGGGGGGGAGACACCATTATTTTTTCTTTCACGTTTTCTTTAATTTTGTTCCAGATTTTTTCATCTTTGCACCGCTTTATTTCTACACAATAAAAGTATAATATTAAGCACGAGTCATTATAGTTAATACTCAAAAGATAATTAAAAGAACTAAAATGTGAGGCAACAATGGCTAAATAAATAAATTTTAGGTCGAACATCATCACCCCACACTTAAACTCTTACTCGTCCTCGAGTAAGCATTAGAACTACTCTCAATAAATCAAGCCTAGGAACACCACCACTTTGGTTGATACCAACAATTAGGCCCTATAGCAACTCACGATATCAAGTACACTTCCTGATCATTATGCAAGATATACAAATCACACAATCAAACAACAACCTTCTAACCTCATGAATGAACTCTAACTCATCAAATTTAAGCTCGCTCACCTACTCTGTCAAAGAAATCTAATAACATCCCCTATCTATCATGAAACAAGTGCCCTTACAAGAAGAAATAGTCCATACACTCAAACAAAGAATGAATATAATTTAAGGACTTAGCATCAAAGCACAACTATCACACTCACAAAGAAATTCACATGTATGCACAAAGAACCATAGGCTTGCCCATTATGTACATCTCCACTAATTAAAAATGCTTGAATAAAATCAAATAGGACTTTAATGGGTTATAATGTTGGCTACAGGACGGGTAGGAAAACTATATAATAGTGACTTACACTTCCCTAAGCACTTTGCACTTTTAGACTTCATCACCCATTATTTTCATCTCTTAACTTTATTTTTCAGTCCTCTATTCATCAATTGTTTCACAAGTATTTCCCTCATATCAAGAATGTTTCAAAAATTTTTTCTTTTCCTCTTTTTTTTTAATGTCACATTCTTTCTGAGAGGGAATTTTCATCACTTTACAACTATCATTGGTCACCATTTTCACTCGACCATCTCTTTCTTCAGATATATCAATTATATCACATAGTCTAAGCTACAATGCTCAAGGAAGCAGGGTGAAAAAACTAAAGATTCAAACAAAATGATCAAGGCAAAAATACGGCTTCCAAACAAAAGACTATAGGCTCAAAGGGCTAACTAGTAGTACGATTTCTGAAAAGGCTAAAATTTACAAGAAATATCAAAAAAGGCCTATTATCATCTTCTAAATTGAGCAACACTTTTTATTTCGCTTCAATACATGCAAGACAAGTTCTAGACTAAGATGCAAAACATGGAATATATATATATACAAAATCCTCACCACACATGGCACAAGTATCAATCAAGATGGATCAATTCTATTCTAAGATAGACAGGATCATGACGAACTACAAAATAAGAATAAGCTATATACATAGTCACAACCTTGAGCTTAGGTATCAGAAAATCTGCTATTCTATATTAACTCTCAAGCATTCACAAAAAAGTATTACTCCAACTCAGGTCTATATATGCTAGTATCAAACAAGTCACAAAGGTTGTTCTTCTCTCTCTTTTAATACTCCTAAAAATAAAATAATTACCCAGTTCAAAGGTCCTCCTTGGGAAAGAACCGAGATCATAAAAAAACCCAAGGGGGCGGGTTATGTATGCAACTAATGAGGGACTTAAGAAGCTACTAAAAAAATAAAAAAATAAAAATCATTTTAATTTTTTTTATTTTTCTGATTTTTTAAGACTCTAAGACTCAAAACTACTAAAACAATCCTACGACATAATTGTCATCACCCTTAAACTCAAAATTTTACAATATACAGGGATATATTTCCCACCCACACTTAAGACATGCAGTGCCCTCAATGCATCTACAAGCAAAATAAAATAAAATAAGATAAGAAATACTCTTTGAGGCCCTTTAGGGCCTATCTAGCATCATAATTCTCAACATCAAGGGTCGGGACGACCCCACACTTAAGCTCAAACATGCTCCTCAACTTCACTTTCAAGTACTCAGACTTCCCATAATCTGTAAAATAAAATAAAAAAGAACAAACAAAACATAACACTATAAAATAAAATAAAATACAAGTTGGTTGCCTCCCAACAAGCGCTTGATTTAACGTCGTGACACGATGTGATGTAACTTTTTCCTCCACTTTGATGATATGAATTGTGCCCCCAACAGGGCATCTAGTCTGCGGCTACGCACTTGTGATGGAGGTACAAATATAACTAGACCAAGTAACGAATTTCGCATTGTGCACTTTTTGACCTTTATATGAGGTATGTAATTCTTTGGTTCTAGAGCAACAAATTCAAGAATATATGCACTTTGTTCCTCACCATTTGACTCTTCCATAGGCTCAGATGGCTCGATTACTATCTAAACACAATGTGAAAAAATGATTGGAATGAGATCTAATACACCCTAACTCATGAATTATACTACTATTTGCATCCCCATACAAACTAGTCATCAAAAACAATATTTTCTATTTCCCCACATGACTCTAGTGCATTTTCTCAACAATGGCATCATCAATAAAAATATGGTCTAATGATTAGTATTCTCGTTTTAGCTCCTCAATTTGATCTAGAAGATCTTTTTCAGCTTCACACTACTCATCACTAAATTTCTGGGCATTTTACGCATCAACCTTTGTACTCAAATCTACATTTAACACGGCCAAGCCAAACCAGTCAATTTCTTATGCAAGATCAACTCTCTACTTTGACCAATCATTCACCAACGTTGTTAGTAAACGATTTCGGTCCGCATATTCCCATAATTGACAATATTCATCACAATACCAACCCTTACTCGCATATTCAAATTCAGACTTCCAAGATGCCAGGTCATGACAAGACCAAAAATACAGGTCATAAGAGTTTTCCTTTAACAAAATGTCTTCATCAATAACCTTACCTTCGTATTTTTTATCCCCAGATGTTATGTTGATTGAACTAGATGTCACACCCCAACCTTGGGAGGTGTGGCCGGCACCTGACACCCTAAGGCCCGAATGTACCAACTGTAATACCTGAACCACATGACACAAAACCTGGCCGACAATTCCTCCAAATGACTATAATAAGATAGAAGCAACAATAACCTGCACATAGAAAATACCCAATAAAATATATATGCAACAACATCTAGTCTGCAAGCCTCTAGGAGTACTACTATGTGCCATCAAGTCGGGACAGGGTCCGACATACCCAAAATAACCACATATATATATATGAACATACCCCAAAACTCGATCAACAACTCTGAAAGAAGATGAGTGCACCAACTCAAGCTAAACAGTTAACCTACCGAGGAGGCTCATCAAATCGTCTATTTGCACCTGCGGGCATGAACACAGTGTACCGCGACAAAAGGGACATCAGTAAGAAAGATGTACTGAATATGTAAGGTGTAACGCCCCATATTTTCGGGTAGCAGTTGAACTCATAACGTAGGTGAGTAGACCCGGACCCGGGGAAAATTTTCATTGTACTTGTGTATATTAATAAGAGGATTAGTATATAAAAGGGCGTGATCCCGAAATAATTTTGGGATTTAGTAAGTGTGACGACGGAGTTTAATAATAATTGTGTATCCCCGAAGAGAGTATAGACTGGTATTTTATTACGGGAATTATGATATTGACATAAGAGGATTTTAGTAATCGTCGGGATTTAAATAATTGGAGACCGAAAATTTAAGTGTGTGTATAATTAATTAATTGTGGGATTAATTAATTAGGGAGGGGACAATTTATAGTGGGAGTTGGTAAGTGAGATTTTATAAACGATTTGGGGGTGGCTAAGCCCCAAACCGATCGACGATATCAGCAACCTAAGGCCTCTTTCCTCCATTTTTATCCATTTCTTCAACTCCATCTCTTCAACCATCGATTCTTCAGTGTGCTCTCTTCATCTCTACCAAATTTCTCCACCAAATTCATTTCTAGCAACAAGAATAAGCTCAGTTGATGGGTTTTCTGAAATTTTCGACCAAAAATTGGGGTTTTCCGTGAGCTTTCATATAATCAAGTGAAGGAGAAATTCAAGGTGTTCTGGGCGTTGATTCCAGTAGAATCGAATCCAAGAACAAGCCTAGAAACTCAGGAGCTTTACAAGAAACCTTGAATACAATCGGATTCTGGGCGCGAATCGATTTTGGGGTCTGTTTCTGTTTGTCGGAGGCTGTGTCGAGTAAAAGGGTTTCCCAACGATTCTCATCGATGTGTTTAATGAGGTAACCTTCCTTGTTCTTAATAGTTTGTACAATTTTCTGAAGTCATTTCTTGCTATTAGTTCTAAAGACGATTGTCGAAAATGCGAAATTGAGTTGGGTGTTGTTGGACTGTCGTTACTGAGAGTTGCTGGAGATTGCATGTGAGATTGTGGTACTGTTTTGGAGATTGTAGTAGTATAAGAATGAGGATTAAGAGAGTTGGATGTTTCACTACTTACATAGATTTTGATATAAAAGGAATATAGGTTCTACGCGTTCGAGGTGTTCGTTAGAATGTCCCTAAGAATCTGTTTTTAATGTGTTGATTCGATTGTGATGTAATTCATCCGTATGATGTAGATAATCATTCATAGAGCTTACAAGGACCCGTGGAACTTAGATAAATTCGACAACAAGGTTGAAGTTCTAAAATGAGGCATACTCTAATATTGAGTTGATTAGTTCGTCTAAGATATATATGAAACTCTTACTTCTTTCTTTTGGCATGATTTAATGAAAGTACGGCGGACGTGCTTGATTCTTATACAGTTTAATTCCTAAAGAGGATTGTTATGAGAAGTGCCTATGATTTTTCAGCAAAGAGTTATTATGACTTTATTACAATGATTTGATTGAGAGTCAAATGATAATTTTTACTTACATATGGTTACTCATGATATCTACTCGTGCTAAGTGTTACTACATCACCTCACCGAGTCCCGGGCCGGGTTATGATTCGTGCACAGCCTTGCATTGTTCACCGAGACCCTCACTAGAGGGCCGGGTTACGTAGGATGGATCCATAGATGAGATATGACTTTACCGAGTCCCAGCATGGGCCGGGTTATGATATGATTCCACCGAGTCCCGCATTAGTGGGCCGGGTTACGTCACATGTATATATATGTATATGGACAGGCATTCATGTTTTCTTGCCTTGACTCTCATTTTTATAAGGCACAACTGACTTTTATGGTTTATGGCACAGTTGGATTTGGATCCTGATTTTTATACTGATCTTCTGTTTCTGTTGGCTACTTATGATCTCTTTTACAGCTTCATGTTTTACATACTCGAAGACATTATTTCGTCTTGACCCCTTTCCTCGGGGTCATGCGTTTCATGCCCGCAGTACATGCTCTCGATCTGGTGAACCTCAGGCCTAGGTTCCTACTCGTGAGTTGGAAAGCTCCTTTGATCCAGAGCTTTGTCATTTTGGTACCGAACCTCTTTTAGACTTATGTTTGTATTTAGGGGCACGACGGAGCCCTGTCCCGTCATATGTCGTTGTTCTTCTTATAGAGGTCTGTAGAAAGTGGTTGGTTGTACGTATGTAAGGGTTATGACTCTGTTTTGGTCAGTCATGTTATTGTATTATGTGCTAGGGTGTTCCCATGTATATACGTTACTATATGGTGGCAGCCTTGTCGGCTTGCTTGTTATGTTATATTGGCTAGTTGTTACTCCTCAGGAGACAGGTACATTCTTGGGTAAAGGCAGCCTTGTCGGCTTGCCTACCCTGGCATATGTTGTTATTGCAACGTTATGCTGCCGGATTTCAGACTCATTAAGGGTTAGTTGGATTATGTGTGACAGGTTAGTAAAATGACGTCATTAGGGCGGTTAGTCGCGGCCCGTCGGGTCGGGTCGTGACATAAGGCAGGTAAATATGTACATAAGAATGTAATACTAGTGAAGAGTACAGAATGTCAACTTGGAACTCAGAACTACCACTAAGGGCGCACAACTGACATAATCATGATCATATGCATGAAGATAAAATCAAGCCACTTTATGGGGCCATATAATATAGTATCAAGTCCCTATGTGGGATAAGCTCATCATAAACTGTCCGACCATATATGATGCGGTAATATCTGCCCAACTGATCAGTGGTATGCACATATAAGTGTCTGCCCGACCGACTATAGTGCGGCACGGTACAAAAATAGATACATATATATAAGTGCAATGCAAGAAAAACCTCAAGGGACACCATGAATAGAGTCAGAGTGACCTATGATCGTTACACTCCAACTATCATTATGGAATCATATACATCGAACGTTACAATCCAACCCTAGTTCTCTGAATCAATTGTATCACAAGGAATATCATAAGATGTGAATGAGAGTTCCGACAAGGAACATACTAGAATCATAAACAATAATGGAAGGACATCACAAGATAACCAAGTTATCAAGAATGGAATCTGTTCGACGATACTTCATTTCTCTTTTGGTCTAAAACAAGATCATGCCAAAGAAAGAAAAAACCCTACATACCTCTGTCATCAAAGCTATTCAAGTTTCCCCGGGTCATTGTAAGCTTTATGAACGATTATCTACATTATATGAATGATAACAGTACTAGAGTCAATAATTTAACTCAAAAGAATTGACAAGTTCACTATTCACTATTCACAACGTCACTCCCATATTCTCATTTATTTTCAATTTCAATTTAACCATGACAACTACAACTCAATCTAAATTAGTACAACAAGGTCCATGATTAATGCAAAGAATGAACTTAGTTTGAATCTCTAAGTTAGTGAATCTCTAAGAATTGACAAGTTCACTGTTCACTATTCACTAAACTCTTTTTTTCTTTTCAATTCTTCTTATTTTCCTTGTCTTTAAAAGAGTGTCTTTTTCTATATTTAGTAAGTTTTGGCAAATTTAAGACCACAAGATTTAAAGGATCCCACGGATTTTTAATTAAAGACCACCAGATACAAAATATTACTTTATTTCTTAAACTTTGTGCCTAATCAAATTAAGACAGTTAAATTGGGACGGAGGGAGTAACTGGTTTTTACATACTTTTCCAGGAAGTTTACTACCCATGTCATACAATGATTCAAAGATTACGTTGACAATCTTATTCTAGTTAGCCTATGTTCAGTCAACATATTATTTCTTAATAATTTTAACATTGAACTACGATGTTCAAATAAAGCGCTGAATCAAAATACTGACAAATTCTATGTTATGACTAGGAAATATCATATTGTTGACATTTCTAATTAACGTGGAAGTCTCCATTACGCTGATGTGTTTGCTTACCATCCTAAGTTAATTAATAACGAAATATCTTACAGAAATTCAACATGACGGGTCAATCAAGGCATTTTGATCCTGACAGTTGTTGACAAAGTCGAAAATGATGCTACTGAGCAAACAGAAAAGAAAAAAATGTGAGAAAATAGCAACAAATACTGCAACTATAGGAAAACCAATTTCAGATTATAACCACAATTCTAGTGCTTATTGGCAGAGGAAAACTTGATGACCAATGAAGCTAATAAGTTGTAAAAAGATACTTCTTTGGCGCGCTATTCTTGTTTTGTTTTTTCATATAGCAAATGCTTCAGACACCTTTAGTGTCAATCAGTTCCTGCAAGATTCAGAAACTTTAGTCTCCAATAACAAACGATTCAAATTGGGGTTCTTTAGTCCTGAGAATTCGACGAATCATTTTGTTGGTATTATGTATAATACCCAATCACCATCTGTTATATGGGTAGCCAACAGAGACAAGCCTTTACAGGATTCTAGTGGTACACTGACAATATCACAAGATGGAAATCTTGTAATCTTGAACGGACAGAACAAGAGTGTATGGTCATCAAATATTTCACCAGCTGTGAAAAATTCTACTGTCCAGCTCTCGGATACTGGAAACTTAGTTTTGCAGGATTACTCCAGTGGGAGAGTTCTATGGGAAAGTTTTAGTGATCCTTCAGATTCCTTCTTGCAACACATGAAACTCGGCACTGATAAGAGTAGTAACACCACAAATCTGCTGAAATCGTGGAAAAGTCCTGTAGATCCTTCTGATGGGAGTTACTCAGCTGGTATTCAACCTGAAACAATTCCCCAAATTTTCATATGGAAGAATGGCTTACCTCACTGGCGTAGTGGTCCGTGGAATAAACAGATTTTTATTGGAGTACCAGAAATGACTTCTTTCTATTTCAGTGGATTTGAGCTAGTAGATGACAACACAGGCACCACCTACTTCTCCTATTCATATGCAGATCAAGGTGATATGTTATACTTAGTCTTGAACTCAACAGGATTTTTGCAGCAAAAATATTTATATGATAGGAAGAATGAGTGGGAAGTAAGATGGGCAGGTCCTACAAATGAGTGTGATTTTTATGGAAAGTGTGGACCTTTTGGAAGCTGTGATCCTAATAGTTCACCAATTTGCAGTTGTTTGAAAGGATTTAAACCAAAAAATCAAGAGGAATGGGGCAAAGGAATCTGGACAAATGGATGCATCATAAAGACTGCATTAGAGAATGAAAGAAACAACTCTAACATCGAGCAAGGTAAGCAAGATTGGTTTTTGAAGCTGCAGTCAATGAAAGTGCCGGATTCCGCTATTTCGGTACCTTTTGCCAAGGAGGATTGTGAAAGTGGTTGCTTGAGGAATTTCTCCTGCATAGCTTATTCATACTACATAGGCATAGGGTGTATGCATTGGGAGGGAAGCTTAATTGATGTTCAGAAATTCTCAAACGGTGGGGCTGATTTATTCCTTCGCCTTGCGTACACTGAACAAGGTAGTACCTCTTCGTTAGTTTGCAATTTTAGCTTACTGTTCAAAACAACGATGTACGTTTAGTTCATTTCTCCATGCCAAAATGTCTGTGTAATAGAGTAATGTTTTCAAATGCAGATCAAAAGAAGGATAATAAACTAGCCATTCGGATTATAGTCCCAGTAATTTGCTCAATAGTCATTGCCATTTTGGGATACATTTCCTGCAAACTGTTGGCTAAACATAGAGGTAACAAGCTTATCTACAGTAGCTTTAATCCGGCAAATGAGTTGATCTCTCAACGTGCATTTTGAATCAGGAAGGAAAAGAAAGAGTGAGCTCTTATCAAGCAAATCATTGTCAAGCTATTACAAGCTAAGCTTGGCTAAAGATGACATTGACCGAGTTAAATTTGAAGATCTGCCCTTATACAACTTTGACATGCTAGCAAATGCAACTGATGGTTTTCATCTGTCTAGCAAGCTTGGGCAGGGTGGTTTTGGTCCGGTTTATAAAGTAATGTTTTGTGTGATTCAGTGTTATATTATCATTTTCTTTAGAAAAGAAGTTGAAGTCATATGATATAACTGCAGGGAAAATTGGCAAAGGGACAAGAAATTGCTGTGAAAAGACTTTCACAGTCTTCTTGTCAGGGGCTAGAGGAGTTTATGAATGAAGTTGTGGTTATTTCCAAACTTCAACATCGTAATCTTGTTAGACTCCTCGGCTGCTGCATAGAAAGAGGAGAGAAAATGCTGGTTTATGAATTCATGCCAAAAAGAAGCTTGGATGCCTATCTATTTGGTTAGTTTTTTTTTTTTTTAACTTTTCTTTATAATCCATACCGTCTAACTAAAAAAGAGACTATCTGATATATTTTCGAAATTGTGCATTTTCAATATACTTACAGGTACACACTCTGAAGAGGAGTACTTCCTTGATTGGAGCAAACGTGTGATCATCATTGAGGGAATTGGTCGAGGCCTCCTATACCTTCACAGGGATTCAAGACTAAGAATTATCCACAGGGATTTAAAGGCCAGCAACATTTTGTTGGATGAATATCTGAACCCCAAAATTTCAGATTTTGGCATGGCAAGGATTTTTGCAGGAAACCAAGATCAGGCCAATACAATTAGGGTTGTTGGAACCTAGTAAGTTGGTGAATCTTACTCTCCATTTTTTCATGGTTAAAATGAAAAGAACAAGTAACCATTCAAATTTATAATGTGATGCAGTGGTTATATGGCACCTGAATATGCAATGGAAGGAAGATTCTCAGAAAAATCAGATGTTTACAGCTTTGGAGTATTGTTACTGGAAATTATTAGTGGAAGGAGGAACACTAGCTTTCATCAAGATGACTGTGCATTAAGCCTTCTAGCATATGTAAGTTCATATGAAAATTAAGCTCCTAGTTTTTATGAAATGTAAACTTTTCATAATTCAAGTTTCTACTCTGTTGTCAATGTGCTTGCTCTTCAGGCATGGAAGTTGTGGAACGAAAACAAGATTGTCGAATTGGTTAACCCCAAGATAATTGACCTGCAGCTCGAAAAGGAAATTATGAGATGTGTACATGTTGGACTATTATGTGTACAAGAATATGCAGAAGACAGGCCAAATATCTCCACAGTTTTGTCTATGCTCACTAGGGAAATTGCTGATTTACCAGGTCCTAAACAACCTGCTTTTACAACAAGACCAACCTGTTCCAAGAAAGTCTCCTCTAGAGTTCAAGGATCTGTGAATGATGTTAGCATTACTATTATGGAAGGACGATAGTGATCTTATAATTTTGATGTAGGCATATATCTTATTCGTTTCCTGTAATGATTCTTGTATATAATTTTCATTTAGCATCCAAGTTTAAACCGAGCCGAGTCTTTTAGTAGTGAGGATTTCAGTCATGAGATAAACTAAGTTCGTTACCAAAGGGTATGCCATATCTGAATTTGGAGTTCAAAATACAAATTGCCTTCATGCTCAGTCCCCACCAGAAAAAAGGACCCCAAAAAATATAATAGTAAGTAGAAACACGGTTCCATTGTTTGGTTACAGAATCCGTATCTAAGCAAGAAGGGAAGAGTTCATACTCAATGTTGTTATGTGGCATAAAAAAAAATCTGGGTGCTTCCACAAAATTTTAGTATGGTTATAATATGATTTGGGCTTAAATGAAGAAATGGAGATTCATATGGCCGATCCTGACTTGTTTGGGACTGAATCGTAGTTGTTGTGGATTGGGATTTAGAGTTAGTGTAGGAAATCAATTCCTTGAGTTTATTTCATTCCCAAGTATACAATATATACAACTCTCAAGAATTAATATTGGCTATCTCTAAGGATATACTAATTAATATGATTGATCTAATCAATCCTAATTCTATGATACTAATTTACAATCATCCTAAAATATATGAGTACAAAATCTATGATTGGAGATAATTATGGGATAACCCCATAATTATCTTAACAGTCCCCCGCAGTCTTAGCGGGAGGTTTTCGTATGCTGAGACTGTCCCTGAAATCATCAAATAGTACGCGCAGAAGGCCTTTGGTGAAAATGTCGGCAATCTGATAATGGGACGGCACATGGAGAACACGGACTTGTCCACTTGCAACCTTTTTTCGGACAAATAATATATCCATTTCTATAAGTATAGGAGATAGAGCTCTAAAAGAAGATATGAGATATCAGGTCTCATGAAAGTGAGGTACTGTAAAGCCCCTGCAAGGTTGCGGTAGTGTGTTGAATCACTGTATGGGGTCCCTGCATAGTTACTAAATTTGGCTTTTGTATCAACCGATGTGTGTGATGGTTTGCAGAAGGACATACCCGCTTTGTCAATGATTTCCTCAACGTATTTCTTTTGAATGAGAAATAGGCCACGTGCATATTGGGTTACAACAATGCCCAAAAAAATAATTTAAAGGACTCAAATCCTTCATTGCAAATTCGACAGCAAGGAGGGACATAATAGACCGGCGAAGTGATGTAGATGAGGCTGTGAAGATGATGTCATCTACATATAAGAGTATATATGTCATATCGCTACCCTTCTTATAAACAAACAAAGACTGATTGGACTTGCTGTGTGAGAAATCCAGTGTAGATACAAATCCTGCAAAACTGTTATAACATGCCCGGGGAGTCTGTTTCAAACCATATAAAGACTTTTTCAACAGGCAAACATAATCCGGATGTGTGGAGTCTCGGAAACCCAAAGGATAGTGCACGTACACCGTCTCATGTAAGTGGCCATGTAAGAATGCATTTTTGACATCCAACTGATGAATGGACCAGGATTTTGACAGTGCCAGGCTAAGAACAGTTCTAATAGTTGCTGGCTTAACCACCGGATTGAATGTTTCACCACAATCTATGCCAACTTGTTGAGACCTTCCATCACCAACAAGACAAGCTTTGTATCCCGCAAAGCAGCCATCAGAATTTAAAGGACCAAAGTTGTTAAGTTAAAATAAGGGTGGCCAGTGGGCCGGGCTCGGGACCGGCAGGATAGGTTTGGCGGGATCGAGTCGGGCGGGATTGGGGGTTGTGGGCCTGAATGCTGGGTTGGGTTCATGGGTAAGGGAGTAGTGGGCTCCCTCATATAGGCCTGGCTGCCACTGGAGGTGGACTGGGCCGAGACCAACGGTAAGGAGGCAGTGACCTCCGAACTGCGGACTGGTCCAGCCCCATTTTGTGGTTGGGCCGATCCCATCTTATTTTGGGTATGTAGGTGGTGATGTAAAATTGGATGTATTCCGTCGTCCAAAAAATCATATGAAGGTGGGAATGCCACGTGAGATTTTTAGCAAACGGGAATGTCGACTCATAAAAAACTACATGATGAGAAATTATGATTTTCCTATTCGTCATATCATAATATTTATATCCCCTACGATTTTGCGGGTATCCCAAAAACACACAAGGATTGGAACGAGTCTGAAGTTTGTTAATGGTAGTGGACGTAAACAAGGGATAACACAAACACCCAAAAATCCTCAAATGTGTAAAAGATGGGAGACGACGGTACAACATTTGTGTAGGTGACATGTGGGAAAGTAGCTTGCTAGGAAGAATATTTAAGAGATATGTGACCATTTGAAGTGCATGATGCCAAAACATTTGTAGTGTGGACGAATGCAATAGAAGTGTGCGAATCATATTGTTAATTGTTTGAATTTTTCTTTCGGCTTTCCCATTTTGAGGTGATGTGTGTGGACATGAAAGATGCAAAGACATTCCATTTAGGTGACAAAAATCATTAAATTGAGCATTTATGAATTCCCTCCCATTGTCACATTGAAAATATTTAATGGATTTGTCAAATTGAGTTTTGATAAAAATACTAAATTATTTAAAAATGGTGAAGGGTTGTGATTTATGCCTAAGGGAAATGTCCACAGAAAATTCAAATAATCATCCAAAATAAGCATATAATATTTATGATCTGCAGAACTCAAAACTGAAGATGTCCATAAATCACAATGCATAAGATCAAATGGCATAACTGTATGCGAAGTAGATGATGAAAAAGGCAGTTTAATGTCACGACCCAAATCGGAGGGTCATGACGGGCACCCGGACCTTACTTGTCGAGTACCACTAATCATATATTTAGCATCCAACTATGATTAATCATGGGCCCCGAGGGTCGTCACAAAGCACTATGTGAAACCTTACAAACAGAAGAACCCAACCTATGCATATATCATACTAAAGCCGACAAGGCCATACACGACTACTATACACAAGACAACTGTCTACAAGCCTCTAAAGAGTACGTAACATCATAAGGTCAGGACAGGGCCCCTCCATACCCCTATGCATATAAAAAATATCGTACAACGACTAGACTGCCACTCTGGAACAAGTAGAGTGCTCCAATATCATCTGAACCAGCAACCTATTAGTGCGGACCATCACCCTCTTTACCTGAGCCTACGGGCATGAAACGCATCGTAATCTTGTTAGACTCCTCGGCTGCTGCATAGAAAGAGGAGAGAAAATGCTGGTTTATGAATTCATGCCAAAAAGAAGCTTGGATGCCTATCTATTTGGTTAGTTTTTTTTTTTTTTAACTTTTCTTTATAATCCATACCGTCTAACTAAAAAAGAGACTATCTGATATATTTTCGAAATTGTGCATTTTCAATATACTTACAGGTACACACTCTGAAGAGGAGTACTTCCTTGATTGGAGCAAACGTGTGATCATCATTGAGGGAATTGGTCGAGGCCTCCTATACCTTCACAGGGATTCAAGACTAAGAATTATCCACAGGGATTTAAAGGCCAGCAACATTTTGTTGGATGAATATCTGAACCCCAAAATTTCAGATTTTGGCATGGCAAGGATTTTTGCAGGAAACCAAGATCAGGCCAATACAATTAGGGTTGTTGGAACCTAGTAAGTTGGTGAATCTTACTCTCCATTTTTTCATGGTTAAAATGAAAAGAACAAGTAACCATTCAAATTTATAATGTGATGCAGTGGTTATATGGCACCTGAATATGCAATGGAAGGAAGATTCTCAGAAAAATCAGATGTTTACAGCTTTGGAGTATTGTTACTGGAAATTATTAGTGGAAGGAGGAACACTAGCTTTCATCAAGATGACTGTGCATTAAGCCTTCTAGCATATGTAAGTTCATATGAAAATTAAGCTCCTAGTTTTTATGAAATGTAAACTTTTCATAATTCAAGTTTCTACTCTGTTGTCAATGTGCTTGCTCTTCAGGCATGGAAGTTGTGGAACGAAAACAAGATTGTCGAATTGGTTAACCCCAAGATAATTGACCTGCAGCTCGAAAAGGAAATTATGAGATGTGTACATGTTGGACTATTATGTGTACAAGAATATGCAGAAGACAGGCCAAATATCTCCACAGTTTTGTCTATGCTCACTAGGGAAATTGCTGATTTACCAGGTCCTAAACAACCTGCTTTTACAACAAGACCAACCTGTTCCAAGAAAGTCTCCTCTAGAGTTCAAGGATCTGTGAATGATGTTAGCATTACTATTATGGAAGGACGATAGTGATCTTATAATTTTGATGTAGGCATATATCTTATTCGTTTCCTGTAATGATTCTTGTATATAATTTTCATTTAGCATCCAAGTTTAAACCGAGCCGAGTCTTTTAGTAGTGAGGATTTCAGTCATGAGATAAACTAAGTTCGTTACCAAAGGGTATGCCATATCTGAATTTGGAGTTCAAAATACAAATTGCCTTCATGCTCAGTCCCCACCAGAAAAAAGGACCCCAAAAAATATAATAGTAAGTAGAAACACGGTTCCATTGTTTGGTTACAGAATCCGTATCTAAGCAAGAAGGGAAGAGTTCATACTCAATGTTGTTATGTGGCATAAAAAAAAATCTGGGTGCTTCCACAAAATTTTAGTATGGTTATAATATGATTTGGGCTTAAATGAAGAAATGGAGATTCATATGGCCGATCCTGACTTGTTTGGGACTGAATCGTAGTTGTTGTGGATTGGGATTTAGAGTTAGTGTAGGAAATCAATTCCTTGAGTTTATTTCATTCCCAAGTATACAATATATACAACTCTCAAGAATTAATATTGGCTATCTCTAAGGATATACTAATTAATATGATTGATCTAATCAATCCTAATTCTATGATACTAATTTACAATCATCTTAAAATATATGAGTACAATATCTATGATTGGAGATAATTATGGGATAAAACAGTCCCCCGCAGTCTTAGCGGGAGGTTCTCGTATGCTGAGACTGTCCCTGAAATCATCAAATAGTATGCGCAGAAGGCCTTTGGTGAAAATGTCGGCAATCTGATAATGGGACGGTACATGGAGAACACGGACTTGTCCACTTGCAACCTTTTTTCGGACAAATAATATATCCATTTCTATAAGTATAGGAGATAGAGCTCTAAAAGAAGATATGAGATATCAGGTCTCATGAAAGTGAGGTACTGTAAAGCCCCTGCAAGGTTGCGGTAGTGTGTTGAATCACTGTATGGGGTCCCTGCATAGTTACTAAATTTGGCTTTTGTATCAACCGATGTGTGTGATGGTTTGCAGAAGGACATACCCGCTTTGTCAATGATTTCCTCGACGTATTTCTTTTGACTGAGAAATAGGCCACGTGCATATTGGGTTACAACAATGCCCAAAAAAATAATTTAAAGGACCCAAATCCTTCATTGCAAATTCGACAGCAAGGAGGGACATAATAGACCGGCGAAGTGATGTAGATGAGGCTGTGAGGATGATGTCATCTACATATAAGAGTATATATGTCATGTCGCTACCCTTCTTATAAACAAACAAGGACTGATTGGACTTGCTGTGTGAGAAATCCAGTGTAGATACAAATCCTGCAAAACTGTTATAACATGCCCGGGGAGTCTGTTTCAAACCATATAAAGACTTTTTTAACATGCAAACATAATCCGGATGTGTGGAGTCTTGGAAACCCAAAGGATAGTGCACGTACACCGTCTCCTGTAAGTGGCCATGTAAGAATGCATTTTTGACATCCAACTGATGAATGGACCAGGATTTTGACAGTGCTAGGCTAAGAACAGTTCTGATAGTTGATGGCTTAACCACCGGATTGAATGTTTCATCACAATCTACGTCAACCTGCTGAGACCTGTCATCACCAACAAGACGAGCTTTGTATCTCGCAAAGCAGCCATCAGAATTCTTTTTATGACAGAAAACCCACATAGACCTGATAATGTTCACATTAGATGGATGTGGCATTAACTCCCACGTCTTATTTTTAATAAGATCATTAAGTTCGTCTAACATGGCAGCTTTCCAATTCGGGTCTGATAGAGTTGCTTTGGAATTTTTGAGAATTGGGGATGGTTGGACTGAAGTTGTTAAGTTAAAATAAGGGTGGCCAGTGGGCCGGGCTCGGGACCGGCAGGATAGGTTTGGCGGGATAGGGTCGGGGCGGGATTGGGGGTTGTGGGCCTGAATGCTGGGTTGGGTTCACGGGTAAGGGAGCAGTGGGCTCCCTCATATAGGCCTGGCTGCCACTGGAGGTGGACTAGGCCGAGACCAACGATAAGGAGGCAGTGACCTCCGAACTGCGGACTGGTCCAGCCCCATTTTGTGGTTGGGCCGATCCCATCTTATTTTGGGTATGTAGGTGGTGATGTAAAATTGGATGTATTCCGTCGTTCAAAAAATCATATGAAGGTGAGAATGCCACGTGAGATTTAGCAAACGGGAATGTCGACTCATAAAAAACTACATGATGAGAAATTATGATTTTCCTATTCGTCATATCATAATATTTATATCCCCTACGATTTTGCGGGTATCCCAAAAACACACAAGGATTGGAACGAGTCTGAAGTTTGTTAATGGTAGTGGACGTAAACAAGGGATAACACAAACACCCAAAAATCCTCAAATGTGTAAAAGATGGGAGACGACGGTACAACATTTGTGTAGGTGACATGTTGGAAAGTAGCTTGCTAGGAAGAATATTTAAGAGATATGTGACCATTTGAAGTGCATGATGTCAAAACATTTGTAGTGTGGACGAATGCAATAGAAGTGTGCGAATCATATTGTTAATTGTTCGAATTTTTCTTTCAGCTTTCCCATTTTGAGGTGATGTGTGTGGACATGAAAGATGCAAAGACATTTCATTTAGGTGACAAAAATCATTAAATTGAGCATTTATGAATTCCCTCCCATTGTCACATTGAAAATATTTAATGAATTTGTCAAATTGAGTTTTGATAAAAATACTAAATTATTTAAAAATGGTGAAGGCTTGTGATTTATGCCCTAAGGGAAATGTCCACAGAAAATTCGAATAATCATCCAAAATAAGCATATAATATTTATGATCTGCAGAACTCAAAACTGAAGATGTCCATAAATCACAATGCATAAGATCAAATGGCATAACAGTATGCGAAGTAGATGATGAAAAAGGCAGTTTAATGTCACGACCCAAATCGGAGGGTCATGACGGGCACCCGGACCTTACTTGTCGAGTACCACTAATCATATATTTAGCATCCAACTATAATTAATCATGGGCCCCGAGGGCCGTCACAAAGCACTATGTGAAACCTTACAAACAGAAGAACTCAACCTATGCATATATACATACTAAAGCCGACAAGGTATACACGACTACTATACACAAGACAACTGTCTACAAGCCTCTAAAGAGTACGTAACATCATAAGGTCAGGACAGGGCCCCTCCATACCCCTATGCATATAAAAAATATCGTACAACGACTAGACTGCCACTCTGGAACAAGTAGAGTGCTCCAATATCATCTGAACCAGCAACCTATTAGTGCGGACCATCACCCTCTTTACCTGAGCCTACGGGCATGAAACGCATCGTCCCTCGACAAAAGGGACGTTAGTACGACTGATGTACCGAGTATGTCAGGCATGAAGAATAGCATAATAGAGACCTAAAAGTAACATGAGACAAGAAACAACCAACCAACAGAGAATGCCTCTGAGGGCCATAATATGCCTAACTGTCATGCACAATGCGGTCATACATATACAGATGCGTATATAACGCCATCAAGCCTCTGTGGGCATCCCATCATGTCATATCGGTCTCTGTGGGCATAATCATCATCATATATATGCCAGTTGCAGGTGGTGGTGCGTATATAACGTCTTCCCTTTTCCCATACCCCGTACATATATATAATGCATACCATATAGTAGCGTATATAACACCTTTGAGGTCAATGTTTATATATGTATATAATGCATGAATGATATGATAATAAGACACTATAAGTTTGTCTGAGTGATGTAGTGTCGATTCACCTCCGATTAACATTATGAATACTAACATCTTTTTCATATACCTCAATAAGGATTTATGAACATATTTAGACATGCTTTGAACATAGGAATGAATAACATGAACATCCTTAACTACTAAGAGTAGAATCATTTACGGGACAGTATTACGTTCACGTTTCGTACTTAGAACATGTCAAAAGAAAGAAGGATTTGCCTTAACATACCTTATGGGTCTTCTTAACAACCCAATCATTGCAGCTCATCTAAAATCTCAATCTTATTTGTCAAGAATCCCTCTTCTTCCACGAAACTTACTTTAATGAAAGTCCGGATACAATAACACGACTACACGAAACATCGAGAGGAAAGCGGTGCGCGAATCCATGAAAAAAAATTAAATAACGCTACTTAATTCGTTGTTGCCTATTCTATTCTTCCTCAAAGTAGAAATTATATTGCTACTTAGTTATCGTAGGAAAAAGTACTCCCCTCCCCTACCATTAATTACTAATAGGAAATAGTATATCTAGGTGTCATCAACATACCTTAAAAATGGTTAGTCACTTACTAGTCGCATCTTTCCATAAACCACGTGGAAGTAGTATAATTTCACACTTATCCATTATATTGCCTATCAATTTCTTGTCCCCCACTAAATCTCAACAATTAATCAATTACCCACATAATTAATTTTCTGATCTCAATTCACTTAAACAATACTCAATTTTAACACATTTCATATATTCATTATCATGGTCATGTAATATGACACTACTCTGTAGCCTCTTTCGCTATACATACAATATTATTTCTAATCCCCGTCATCGCACTTTTAAGCCTGAATCATTTCGGGACTTCATCTTCTTATACGGCGAGCCCTTTATTTACAGGCATGAATATGACCAAAATTCTCCGGGGCTCGGGTCTACTTTCATATATCTAGATGCTCAAACCATCGCCCAAAAGTATGGGGTGTTACATCCTTTCCCCTTAGAAACATTTTGTAACATCCCGTACTTTCGGGCCATGGTTTGAATCGCTAGATGTATGTAAATATACCCGAGCGTTGGAGAATTTTTGGTCATATTCATGTACTCAATAAAGAGCTTGGTATATAAAAGGATGCAATTTCGAAATAATTTAGGACTTAAGAAGTGTGACGACGGAAATTAAAAATAATAGTTGTATGTCCCAAACGAGGTTATGGACTAGTGTTATATCGCACGATTATGACATTGAATATATAAGTATCTTAAAAGTGTTTAATATTTTAGTGAATTAAGATCATGAAATTAATTATGTGGTAATTGATTAAGTGTTGAATGGTAGTGGGTGATAAATAAAGTCATTAAAAGGAATAAGTGGATACTTGGTGGACAAATTCCACGTATGGGTCCTTGGTAATGGAGAAGTAGTGACTAACATGTATGTTGGGATCTAATGGTGACACTTTGAGAATGAGATCACTTAGATATAAATAAAAAGGAACAAGGTGGACCCCATGGTACACTACAACAAAAGGGTTACATTAACGCCTTATGTCTCCACCTAACTAGATAAAATTTTCTTTTAAGAATTCTTAAGCAGCAACGTAATTCAAGAATTTTGCTGCAACTTTACATCTATAATTAAGGAGACAAGTATATTTCTCTTAAGAACATCATCTCTTCTAGTTAGATTTCTTTGGGTTGTGTGGAAACTCTCGGGGGAGTATTAGCTAGAAAATTATCCAGAGTTAGGTGTCTACTGAAAGGACTGACTCATTATAATTTTTCGAGGGCGGATTCGAGGTATGTTAAGGCAAATTATTTCTTTCTTTTGGCATGTTCTAAGTACAAAACGTAAACGTAATATTGTCCCATAAATGATTCTACTCTTAGTAGTTAAGGTTGTTCATGTTATTCATTCCTATGAACAAAGCATGTCTAAATATGTTCCTAAATCCTTATTGAGGTATATGAGAAAAATGTTAGTATTCATAATGTTAATCAGAGGTAAAGAGATATTACATCACTCCGACAAACTTATAGTGTCTTATTGTCATATCATTCATGCATTACATTCATGTACATACCTGGACCTCAAAAGGAGTTATATACTCTACTATATATATGCATTATATATGTATGGGGTATGAGGTATGGGATAAGGGAAGACGTTATATACACACACCACCTACAACTGGTACAGATATACACGATAATGATTATGCCCACAAGGGCCGATATGATATGATGGGATGCCCACAGAGGCTTGATGGCGTTGTATACACATATGTATATGAAAGACCGCATTTGCATTATGCATGACATTTAGGCATATTATGTCCCTCAGAGGCATTTTCTACTGGTTGGTTGTTTTTTGTGTCATGTTACTTTTAGGTCTCTATTATGCTATTTTTCATGTTTGACATACTCGATACATTATTCGTACTGAAGTCCCTTTTGTTAGGGGACGTTGTGTTTCATGCCCGCAAGCTCAGGTAAAGAGGGTGGCGATTCGCACTAGTAGGTTCTTGGTTCAGCTGATAGTGGAGCACTCTAGTCGTGGTATGATATTTTTAATATGCATAGGGGTATGGCGGAGCCCTGTCCCAACCTTATGATGTCACGTACTTTTTAGAGGCTTGTAGACAAATGTTCTGTGTATAGTAGTCATGTATGGCCTGGTCGACCTTGGTAAGTATATGTGTATAGGTTGGGTCCTTCTAGTTGCAGGATTGTACTTAGCTCTTTTCCAGTTTACTATTTCTATATATGAGCATGGTATCTCGTGGCGGCCCTCGTGGACCATGAGAAATTACGGTTATATGCTAAATATATGATTAGTGGTACTCGACAAGTAAGGTCCGGGTGCCCGTCATGATACTCCGGTTTGGGTCGTGACAAACTTGGTATCAAAGCAGGTCTGTCCTAGGGAGTCTACAAGCCGTGTCTAGTAGAGTCTTGTTTATGGGTGTGTTGTGCACCACACTTATAGACATGAGGCTACAGGGCATTTAGGATGATTGTTACCTTCCTTATTGATCTAAAATCGTGCTATAGATCTGAGTTGTATGAATTCTCTGTAAACCTTATCGTGTTTATGATTACAACAATGCCTTCTTTCAGTAGGGCTATGATTAGCAGGGAGATTGAGCTTGTATTGAGTGTAAATGCGAGTAGTATGCTCTCTATTGAGACAGATCCGTCAGAGGATATGAGTAAATTTCTTTCCTAGGCATGACTTCATCCTAGAGCATCTGATGGAGATATACCCCTTAAGGGTTTAGGGAGCTCATAACCCAGGGAGTTTATTAGTCAGGGATCGTCGATATTTAAAGGGTTCAAAGATGTCATATCTTAGGGTCAAAGATGTAAAGTTCGAGTGAGACCTCCCCGACCATCTTGTAGTCAGTGTGGTCGAGCGCATGCCAGATTATGTCGCAAATGTATAGGGGGTTGGTTTAGTGTGGCAGCCATGGCCATAACGTTCTGAAGTATCCCAAGTTGATGCGCAAAGGTAAGGATAAGATAATTATGAGTTGTACAGATGAAACGCAGAAGACATAATTGGAAGGTTTAGTAGGTTATGAAAATCTACACATTTTATAGTGACTCGTGCTGATTAGAATGAGGGAATGTGTTATGTACGTACGACCTAAATGGTAATGTCTTACCTAGACTAGATTGAGAATTATCCCAAGATACCATTAACGAGAATGGATTGACCCAACTAAATCATCTGATATTACCACCCCACCCCCTATTCAGCTACTTCTTCTCCGAAACCTTAAGGGTTTTTCCATCACAAAACATCAAACACTTCTTATTTTATTCTCTCGTTTGATTTCTTGTGGAAACTATGGCCGAAAAATAAACATTTCATCTCGCTCTTGTCGTTAATAACGTCAAGAATTTTATCTCCATAACTCTTGAAATGGAGAAAGGGCAGTATACCTCTTGGGCAGAACTATTCAAAATTCATTGTCGTACCTATGAGGTGATTGACCATCATCCCGTTCGATTCTCCGTCGGATACCACTACGGTGGACAAGAAATTATGGTCTCGGTTGGATGCTATAGTCCTTCAATGGATTTATGACACAATTTCAAATGATTTTCTCCATACCATCTTAGAACCAAATTCTACGGCTCAACGGGCGTGGGAAAGGTTACAAAGCATTTTTCAAGATAATAAAATTTCTAGGGCCGTTTATCTTGAACACCAATTTACAAATGTGAAATTGGATGACTTTTCCAACATCTCAGCCTATTGCCAAGAATTAAAGGTACTTGCGGACCAACTGTCCAACGTTGGTTCGCCCGTGACAAAATCAAAGGTTGGTCCTTCAATTGATTGAGGGGTTGAATGAACAATATGATGGTGTTGCTATATTCATTCAGCAAAGCAATCCATTGCCTCCCTTTTACGAGGCCCGTTCGAGGTTAATTCTCGAAGGAACACGGAAAGCAAAGCACACATCTTCGGGAGCAACCACCGCCGGATCGCTCTCGTCTCCACCAACTCATCTCCCACCGATTTGGAGTCCGAAAATTCTGGTTCAGGGGGCCACAATAATCGCTCTAATAATGGACAAAAACGGGGTTCAAACCTTAACAATAAAGGAAAAAATAATAGTGGAAAAGAACGAGGGAAGGGCGGTGGCGACTGCCAGCGGCAATGGTCGATCAAGGCGATGGCGTGGCGATGGCGCGATCGATGAGCGTACCCACCGTAAATTAATCATTGTTCATTTATCGGAAAGGCGCTGACATGGCATATATTTTTTTGTATGTCGATGATATCATTCTCACAGCATCATCCATTTCGCTTCGCTAGTTCATTATGTCCATTCTTGCAGTAGAATTTGCAATGAAGGACTTGTGTCCGTTGAATTATTTTCTTGGCATTGATGTCTCCCAATATGCATGTGGTCTGTTTCTCAGTCAAAAGAAATATGCCGAAGAAATAATTGACAAAGCAGGGATGTCATCCTGCAAACCCTCACATACTCCAGTGGATACAAAGGCGAAATTGAGTAATGATGTCGGAACTCCATACGGTGATCCTACCCATTGCCGGAGTCTAGCAGGGGCCATATAGTATCTGACTTTTACAAGATCAGATATTTCCTATGCGGTTCAACAATTTTATTTACACATGCATGATCCGAAAAAAGAACATATGAGGGCTCTCAAAAGGATTATGCTGTATGTTCAGGGTACGCTCCATTTTGGACTTCATCTGTATAAGTCCTCCATCTCAAGTCTTTCTGCCTACACAGATGTGGATTGGGGTGGCTGCCCAGACACACGTCGTTCCACTTCCAGCTATTGTGTGTTCTTAGGTGACATTCTCATTTCATGGTCATCAAAACGCCAATCCACACTTTCTCGGTCAAGCGCCGAGGCAGAATACCGAGGGGTGGCCAATGTTGTTGCTTAATCATGTTGGCTCCGTAATCTTTTGATGGAGCTCCATTGTTCGATTACAAGGGCAACAGTGGTCTACTATGACAATGTGAGTGCGATCTACTTATCTGGCAATCTTGTTCAGCATCAACACACGAAACACATTGAAATGAATATCTTATTTGTCCGAGAGAAAGTTGCCCGTGGTCAAGTCAGTGTTCTTCATGTACCGTCCCGTTATTAGATTGCTGACATCTTCACAAAATGTCTTCCGCGCGTACTTTTTGATGATTTCAGGGACAATCTCAGCATCCGAGAACCTCCAACTAAGACAGCGGGGGACTGTTAGAGTAATTATGGGGATCTCTCCCATAATTACCTATCATCCACATTTATTATAATTGATAGTGTAATATATTGTAATTATGATAATTGTAATTAGCATCTTATATTTTAGGTAAAAGTAGATTAGTCCTCCATGATTCAAGAGTAGGATGGTTGTATATATATTGTACCTTTGGGAGAATATTAATCAAGGAATTATTGTCCTACAATATGATCACCTCAATTGCTGCAGTAGCAGGGCCAAAGTAAACAGTTCTGCCAGAAGAAAAAGACATAAAGAATGAAATAGACTGAAAACTTGAACACTAGGCTGATGAATTGATGCAATAATGGTTCTCCCTTGGCATTGGATTGCAATTGTTTTCATGACATAATAAGTAGCGGTTCTCCCTTGGCATTGGATTGCAATTGTTTTCATGACATAATAAGTAGCGGTTCTCCCTTGGCATTGGATTGCAATTGTTTTCATGACATAATAAGTAGCTGCACTATCAAGTCCACTAGTTGGCTCATCAAGAAAGAGAAGTTTTGGGCACGTCAAAATCTCCACGCATATGCCAACTCTCCTTTTCTATCCTCCACTTATTCCTTTCCCGCTCCAACCTCCAATTCTTGTTTCCATGGCATCTTGCAACCCCATTTCCTTCATAGTCATGCCCGCTATTCTTTTTTTTCTCTGATTTTGGCATGGAATTTGGGAGTTGGAGTTCAGCAGAATAGTATACTTCTTTTACTGTGAGAGTTGCAAGTAGAGTATCATCTTGAGTCACATAGGCCTGATTGTATCAAATGTTCACCTTATGTTAGTACAAAATACTCATCTTGAGTCACAGTGTATCTTTCTATAATATACATGTTCCTACATTCAAAGGCCATGCATTTTCATAGACAAACTTATATTTAAAAATTTCAACTGATAAATGGTCAATTTTTGTATAGTAACAAACTTGATTGTTATCATTCAATTATATGAAAGTAGGACAACTAGTTACCTTAAGGCAAGCCTCCTCATTGCTGTATTAGGTAACGCCTTTATACACTGTTCAAATTAAATTTATATGACATTGTATTCCTTTTGTAATGTTCTAAAACATTTGAAACCCTTTCACTAATAATATTTTTCAATAAGGAGATATTTGGATACTAGAGGTGTACCTGTAGCTTATATTAGGGCACTAAGAGGGAGCCAAAACCCAATTGAGGGTAGTGGGAGGAGACTCATAGCATTTTTCAGTCGTGATGGGGTTGCACCAAGGATCAGCTCTTAGCCCATTTTTATTTGTCTTACATAATTATTTAAAAAAAAATCTACATTAATGATTAACATATTTATTTTATTAACTCTAATAATAATATAATAAAATAAATCATATTCAATTATACTTTGATACGCTATATTACTTATTGTACCTATAATTATCCTTAGTTTCAATTGAGGGCCGGTATAATAGTTTGAAAGAAAACGGTAGAGTAAATATTTAGTTGAAAAATTAATGTTGGTAATTAAATTTAATAAAACATAAAATTACATTGTATAAAAATTATAACTTAAAATAGTCAAAGTAATCTCATAATCTCTAATATAAATTTTGCTCAAATCTTTACGATTAAGAGCATATGTACTGAACTTTAAATGGAGGGCAAAACTTTCTCATTTCAAATAGTTCAAGGGCAAAATTGATCCATTTTTCTTATTGTGGAGCAACAGTTACTAGGAAGAGCATTTTTGAGCTATTTTACTAGTTGAAGGGTGTCTTTTAGCAAAAAAACGTAACATACATAAATAATTTTGAGTCAAATACATAATGAAGGGTAAATTTAACCTATTTCAAATATTTCAGAGATATTTTTTACCCTTAACAATATAATCAAAAGAGAAGAGAGAAAAGTTATCATCAGTAAGATAAGAAAAAAATTGACAGTGAGAATTGAAGTTAATCACTAAACGGTTTTTATTAAAAATATGGTACCATGATCAACTAAGGTAGTGGACACGAAAACATCGTGTGTAACATACCCAGTAAAGTCCCACAATGTGGAGTCTAAAATGGGTAGAGCGTACGCAGACCTTAATTTTACCTTGGTAAGTAAAGAGATAACTATAGATAATATTATCTTATTAGTACTTTAGATGTGTTTGTAAGGATTGTATTATAGAATCCGTACTTTTTTCTAATATAGTAACCGATTGGAGGTAATGTATTTGCATCAAATTTAAGAGCAATATAAACTTTGCCAATGAAATTAATATTTACTGTAAATAGAAATCACGACAATAACATATTATTTTGAGAGTACTAATTAAAAAATGATAGTATACATTTACTGATTGGAAAAAGGATATACATTTGCTTGGACTATGTGATACTTTCAATTATTAAAATTGAGTTTGTTTCAATGATAATACATGGGTGTTTCTTCCAAGAAATGTTACAAGACTCAACAACAACAATAAACCCAGTGTAATCTCACAGACGAGGTCTGGGGAAGGTAATATGTACATAGAACTAACCCCTATCTTGAGAAGGAAGAGCGGTTGTTTCTGATAGAGCATATTTATACCGTACATATTTAGAACCCTTCATAATCTCTGCAACTTTTACTGCGTAACTCTTCCCCATTTTGCTACTCTCTCACACTGGGAACCGTTTGTTGTTTCTTTATAGTTTGAAGGGTTATATTTGAATGTACAATCATAGACCAGCACTGCATATGTGTAATACGTGTATAAATATGTACTGTATAAATATGCTCTATATCCATAGAGCAAGAAAATGCTACCAGCTTAAGTTTTGCTAACTTTCCGTCTTTACTTCACATTTTCCATAGCTTGTTTCTCTTCTTTGGTAATTGCTCTTTCATATATCTGCTCATCTATATACGGTATTAACATGCCACATATCAGATCTCTGGTTCCAAACTAATTAAGGGTTAGATTCTAAAGATTTACCTTCTGAACTTGAATAAGATTTAACAAGTACTGCACAAATAGTTATCAAATAAAGAAAAAAAAAGCAAGTAATCACATTTTTTGAGCCATGGGTCAAACAATTGATGTTAGAGTCGATGAATATTGTGACATGGTTTCTTAATAGGCAAAGTCGTACCTTGTGAAATACTTCAAGACTTCAAGTCCAAAATGGACGCTTAAGCAATGGATTTGAGCCATAGGTCAAACAGTTAATTGACAACATTTTGAAAAGTAAACAGACAAAACAATTATCACAAAAACTTATTTTTGTAGCTGAAAAGAAAAAAAGGATCATCTCATGGGTTCAAGCAGTGGAAACAACCTCTTGCAGAAATATAGGGTAAGACTGCATATAATAGACCCTTGTGGTCTGGCCTTTTCCGAGAGCCCGCTCATAGCGGGAGCTTAGTGCATCGGGCTGCCTTGAAGTTCTCAGCTCTTACATTTCAAATTGATAAACTTTTTGGCAAAACAACTTAAGATGAGTTCCTCTCCAGCTTTTCTTCTTTACTTCTCATGTTTGTGTGTAGCTTTCTTCAGTGCCAGTGCTTCACACAATTAGTAGCAGTGAGCCTATGAGAGACTCGGAAGCTGTACTTTCCAGAGGAAAAAACTTTAAACTGGGATTTTTCAGCCCTGAGAATCCTCTAAATCGATATGTTGGTACTATGTTTAACCTACCATCACCAACACCCACTGTAGTGTGGGTAGCAAACAGAGAAAACCCTTTACATGACTTTAATGGAACACTAACTATATTGGAAGATGGCAATCTTGTAATCTTGAATGGGCAAAAAGAGACAGTCTAGTCATCCAGTATTTTTAAGAGAAGCATCTCCAAACTATTAAAGGAAGGCATGAGTAAAGATCACATCAACAAAGTCAAAATTGAAGACATGACCTTGTACAGCTTTGACATGTTAGCAAATGCAACTGACAAATTTCACTCATCAAGCAAGCTGGGGCAAGAGGTTTTGGTCCAGTCTACAAAGTAATGTTTCTCAATGCAGCTCACCAGTGTTTAGACAAATAAGAAATCTAAAATAAATTGGATAACTTATCTGCAGGGAAAATTGCCAGATGGACAAGAAATTGCAGTAAAAAGGCTTTCACAGTCTTCTAGTCAGGGGTTAGATGAGTTTATGAATGAGGTCGTCGTGATCTCTAGACTACGACATCATAATCTTGTTAGACTCCTTGGCTGCTTCATAGAGAGGAGAAAAGATGCTGGTTTATGAGTTTTTTTTAAAGAGAAAGAAGCACAAACTAAAAACCCAATAGAGTTACAAGATTTATATCTCTTTTCAAAATATACACCAGAAGCCATCAACTACTAGCGTTAGAATACATGCAAGAGCATTATCTAAGAAACAAAGCAGTCAATGTACAGTTAATATCATAAAAAGACATTGATTCTGAAGAGGTATTCCTTCCTCCCCTAAGAAAAGGAAATTTTAATAAGAGACACTACTCCCTCCATGATAGAGCTAAGTTTGGCCTAAACATTGTCAGCGAGCATCTCCTTTCGCTTCAACTCCAAAGCCATACGTTCATTCTCAAGTTTCATCCTCTCATTTTCCATTCTCATCACTTCCAATTCAATGTCCTTTTTCCTACTAAATCTTTGCCAATTGAAACGCTCTTTCTCCAATTCCAACATTTGTGCTTGAATCTGCAGCTTCTGTTCTTCAAGCTGAAGGGAGCGGTGATCCATCCACTGTTTCTGTAGAATATCAGCTTTATTGCCTTCAGTGTGAGGTTGAGAAATGAGAGTCCTATTACAATCGAAGGAATTACCAAAAGTAACAGTTTCATGACCCTGGCATTGTTTGATTCTCTTTGAAAAACCTCCTACTGACGTCCCATGATTCTCTTCATACTCTTCTCTATCCTCCAAGTCAGCTTCGTGATCAACTTCATCATTGTCATCTTGGGGGTGCTGCTTCCTAACAACATCATTGTCATCATGCTCATCCCTACATTTAAGAGCCAAACGCAACGAACGCTGCAATTCAGGGTCTGGTGGAAGATGTAAGTGGTTCCCATTATGGTAGGAGCACATCTCTTCATAATGCAAATGTTTTGAACTTAGAATTTTCCTAACTTCCTCCTTTCCGTTCTCTGATACATGATCCAGCATATCCAAAAGAGCAGGATTTTCAACTACCTCACATGAAGTTCCTCTACCAAGGATCTCATTGAGTCTCTTATACCTCTTGTTTAGGTCATTGAATTTATCCTCGCACTGTTGAGGTGAAACAAAATGACCCCTTTCAGCCATGACTTTTGACATTGACTTCCATTTCCCTTTCTTATGCAAATTAGAACATTTTCTTCTTCCACCATATTCTGCAGCAGTCTCTTCACCTATGTAAGAGACAGCAGTAATCAACAGCCTCACCATCTGATCTGTCCATTTCACACGCTGCCATGGAGTTGTTGCCTTTTTTCCTCCCCTATTCGGGTCATCTTCAGTAAAACTTGGTTCATCTTCATCACTTGCAGACTTACGCCCCCTCTCAGCATAAGAAATATTCTCCTGCATACTACCTATTGTGAGGGGGAAATTTGCATTATGAGACTGATAATGCTGAAGCTGTTGAGGATTAGCCCTCATCGAGCCTTGGAAATCAAAACCCCCATAGGAACTATTCCCTGTCATCATATTTCACAAAGCTGACGATCTGTTACAACTTCCAGCACTTAAACCAAATTCAAAATATTCGGACAAACCATTTCAATACTGCGAGAAAATACAAGACAGGTCAGTTTATGAGTTCATGCCAAATCCAAGCTTAGATGCACTTCTCTTTGGTCAGTGCAGAACTTTATTTCATTGGTTTTGACTGTCGTGCTATTTAAGGACATCCAGACTCAAAAGAGAATTGTTTTTCTTAAGGAAACAAAATCCATCATACATTTCTCGGTGATAACTTTTCCGGTTCACACCAACAAAGGTTCCTTGATTGGAGTAAACGAGCCATCATTATTAAAGGAACTGGTCGAGGCCTCCTTTACCTTCACAGAGACTCGAGACTAAGAATTATTATTCATAGAGATCTGAAGATGAGCAACATCCTATTGGATGAATGCCTAAACCCAAAAATTTCAGATTTTGGCATGGTGAGGATTTTTGGAGGCAATCAAGATCAGGCCAACACTAGCAGAGTCATTGGCACATAGTAAGTTTGTACTGCTTCCTTATATTTTTCATGGATGAACTATCATCATTAGTCATTGAGTCTGTTTTTTTAATATGAAATGTAGTGGTTACATGGCCCCTGAATATGCAATGCATGGAAGATTCTCAGAAAAATCAGATATCTACAGCTTCGGAGTGTTGATATTAGAAATTGCCAGTGGAAGGAAGAATTCTAGTTTTTATGACGATGAAAAGAGTCTCTACTTGTATATGTAAGTTTATTCATGCAACATACCAAATTTTAATACTCTTGTTTACTTTTCGGAAGAAAAATAAAAATCATGAAACTTCGGAGAATAATCTTTTCAATGTTTACCCACAAAGGTGGTGGTCTCAGGTTCGAAACCCCTTGCCTATGACAATGCGGGTTATTCTCGTGTGTGGTTTGCGGGCTACTAGTAAAAATTATGTATTCATAAATTACAGTTAAAAGTATGAGCAACATTATATCAAAGAGTAAGTTTTCTGACAAAAAGGTACTCCATTTCTTAAGAAATCTTGAAAGGGTAAATTCTGAATCCGCCAATTCTATGTGTTGGGCAAAGACGAAAATAGTATACTTAGCAACTCGGGGATGATGAATTACCTTTTAATTAAAATAGTCAGTACGAGATGAACTCAGGGCCGACGACCCACCCAGCACCGCCGTAGGGGTATCTAATTTGGTTGGTTGCCGGACATTTCTTCTTGTTATTACCGATCAATTGTAGCAAATTGGCAAAGGGAATTAATCAACTCCCTTGTACATTGACTACTTTACCCTTACCAATTGTACTCTATAATAGACTGGGTAAACTTTGGTAATTTACGTATTATAGTGTCCTCCATTCAATTTTGTCATGTTTTTCCACCACCATTTAGGTTCATCATTTCTCATTAAATTTTTTTCTGGGAACGTTTCACGAAATATTTATTTTTTCGTCCAATTTTTCGAAAGTACGGTTTAGTTGTAGTTGTGACATTGGCCATAGATTCGGTGATTATTATGATTCTTTAGTCTAGTTAAGGATTTGTACAACATAGGGACTAATGTAGATTTAAGCCCAAATTTGTTTTCAATGGCAAATTAATTACTGGAAATGAAATGGACTCAAATATATAAGTAAATTCGCACAAGCGACTAAGGTTTGAGATTATGTTCAGAAGCAATTAGTTGATCAATATGGCATAAAATATTAATTTTTAAGTGTTTACTAATGTAACAACAAAGTTTTTAATGTCAATCAACACAATGACCTTCAAAGATTACATATTTAATACTACGTGGTGCAAGAAGTTATGTCAACAACAATAACAATAATATACTCAGTGTAATTTCATACAACGAGGTTTAGGAAGGTTAAGTGTACGAAGACGTTACCTCTACTTTGAGAGATAGAGAGACCTTTTCATATTCCAAAATTCAAGGGGCTAATTGTTGATGGGCACATATTTATCACAAAGCTTCAATGTATTCCTCATCAAAAGAAGATGAGAGGATACCTTCAGAATTACATGTAAAGAGAGAGCCATTCACCAAAAAATTAAGAGATACCGTCTTTGAGAAGAGTCGTTTATCAGTTTTAGTCAGTCAACAAAGACATACTGGCTACAGAGTATGTTGCACATGAACTTATTTTGAAAGGAGAAATCAGATAAGAAAGAGATATAACAACAGCATGTGAATCCATTATTGAAGCATCTTAAAAAAAAATAGGACGCGATGAATTTTTTTTTATCTAAACGATACCGATTAATTGGGATTAAGGCTTAGTTATGTTGTTACACTCTCTTTAGGTCTAATGATTGGTACATGACAGTAGATTAGTAGAAGATGTAAACGAACTTGTAGTGTATAAAAAAGTTAGATTATTTAATAATAGATAGAATCATTGAAACAAGTCTAAATGAAGCAAGACTCTGAATTTATTATCTAACAGCTTTGGACTTTGGTATTGAGACTTCACTATTATGTTTATATTTGTTGTTATTGCTGTCTGTCAATATCAACTTGGTACAGGAAAGATGAGGTGAAAGGATCGTACGTGATATAGGTGGACCAGTTATTAGGCAACTAAAATAAGCCCTTAACTTATAGAAGTGAATGTAGGGCAGCACATGGTGCTTAATCAAAATTGCTAGATTTCGTTGTGAAATTTTGAGTTTAATGCTTAGTCCTACAAAAGTTTAATAACCGCCAATGTCGTTAGATTTCATTGTCAATTTTAAGTTGTGGGCTTGTTAGCATTTCAAGTTGAAGCAAAATTGTGGCAAATTTTGTCTACTGGTATGATATCATCGTACCATAATGTTGTTGTTCTTGTTATAATTATTACCTCGAGAAGTAGGTTTACTTGGAAAAATGACTCGGACAAGAAACATTTAAAGAGACTATTGAGAGAAAATAAGTGTCTGAAAACCTTATTTCATGAATATTAAGAGAGAAAAAGGGGGGGATATCCTTGAAGTTCTCAGCTCTTACATTTCAAATGATTGAGCAAACAAAAAGAAAACTTAAGATGAGTTCATCCCCAGATTTTCTTCTTTACCTCTCTTGTTTGTGTGTAGCTTCTCTCAGTGCCAATTCTTCAGACACCATTAGCAGCAGAGAGCCCGTGAGAGACTCAGAAACTGAAGTTTCCAGTGGCAAAAGCTTCAAATTGGGTTTCTTCAGACCTGGGAAACCAGCGAGTCGTTATGTAGGTATTATGTTTAACCTACCATCACCAACACCAACTGTAGTATGGGTAGCTAACAGAGACAAGCCTTTACATGATTCTAGTGGAATAGTCACAATATCAGAATATGGCACTCTTGTAATCATGAATGGACAGGAGATAGTTTGGTCATCCAGTGTTTCAAATTCTCTGAGGAATACCACTGCCCAGCTCTTAGACCCTGGCAACTTAGTCCTGAAAGACAGCTCAAATGGGAGAGTTCTATGGGAAAGTTTTCGAGATCCTACAGATTCTCTCTTACAGTACATGAAAATTGGCATTGACAAGAGTACGAACACGACGGCTCTCATGAAATCATGGAGAAGTCCATCTGTTGGGAATTTTTCAGCTGGTATTCAACCTCAGCCCATTCTTCAGGCTTTTATTTGGAAAAACAGTGTCCCTTACTGTCGTGGTGTCCCATGGAATAAACTGATCTTCATTGGAATGCCAGGAATGCAATCGTGGTATCGATCCGGAGTAAATCTGGTAGCTGATAATAATGGCACCATATATCAAACTTTTTCCAATGCAGATCAGTCTTCGATACTCTATTTTTTCCTGAATTCAACAGGGTCCTTTCAGACGAGAACTTGGGATCCAAGTAAGAAGGATTGGGAGGTAAAATGGGCAAATCCCCGAACTGAGTGTGATTTTTATGCTAAGTGCGGGCCATTTGGAAGCTGTAATCCAAAGATTTCTCCAATGTGCAGTTGTATACAAGGGTTTAAACCGAAAAATGAAAGAGAATAGGAGAAAGGAGATTCGACTGGTGGATGCATCAGAAGAACTGCACTAAACTGTGAAAGAAACAAAACTGATGCTGAGAAGGCTTTCACAGTCTTCTAGTCAGGGGCTAGAGGAGTTTATGAATGAGGTTGTCGTGATTTCTAGACTACAGCATCGTAATCTTGTTAGACTCCTCGGCTGCTGCATAGAGAGAGGAAAATATGCTGGTTTATGAGTTCATGCCAAACAGAAGCTTAGATGCATATCTTTTTGGTCAGTGCAGAATTTCTTTCATTGGTTTTGCCTGTCCTGCTACTTAAGGACTTCCAGACTCAAAAGAGAACTGTATTTTCTTAAGGAAACAAAATCCATCATATATTTCTCGGTGATACCTTTTGAGGTTCAGGCCAGGAAAAGTTCCTTGATTGGAGTAATCGAGCCATCATTATTGAAGGAACTGGTCGGGGCCTCCTTTTACTTCACAGAGACTCGAGACTACGAATTATTCATAGAGATCTGAAGGCAAGCAACATCCTGTTGGATGAATACCTAAACCCAAAAATTTCGGATTTTGGCATGGCGAGGATTTTTGGAGGCAATCAAGATCAGGCCAGCACTAATAGAGTTGTTGGCACATAGTAAGTTTGTATTGCTTCCTTCATTTTGTCATGGATGAACTATCATCAGTAGTGATTGAGTCTCTTTTTTAATATGTTATGCAGTGGTTACATGGCTCCTGAATATGCAATGCACGGAAGACTATCAGAAAAATCAGATGTCTACAGCTTCGGGGTGTTGATATTGGAAATTGTCAGTGGAAGGAAGAATTCTAGTTTTTACGACAAGGAAGATAATATGAGTCTACTTGTATATGTAAGTTCAATCTTGCAACGCATGGAACTTTAATATTTTTGCTTACTTATCAAAAAAGAGAGAGAGAAAGGAAAAAGAAAGAAAAAGTCATGAAACTTCTGAATAATCTTTTTGACGTTTGTTAATGCCTTTGCACTTCAGGCATGGACGTTCCGGAATGAAAACAATGTTGTAGAACTGATAGCCCCCAAAATATTTGATCCATGCTTCGAAAAGGAGATTGTGAGATGTGTGCGTATTGGATTATTATGTGTTCAAGAATATGCAGAAGATAGGCCAAATGTCACCGCAGTTCTCTTCATGCTTACTAGTGAGATTGCTGAACTACCTGCTCCTAAACAACCTGCATTTTCCAGAGGACATGGTTCTTCAGAGCAAGGATCTTCTAAAAGCAAAGGTTCTGTCAATGCTGATTCCATAACTGTTGTGGAACCACGATAAGATGTAAGGTTTTCAAATGAAAGCAGGATTATTCTAATCTTTAAATTGTTCTTGTATCTATTAGTTTTTCTGATGCCTCCACTAAAACTTATTATCAAGAATCCTAGTGAAAATTCTATTTCATATCTTGCACTTAAAACTATGATCAGCAACATCAGATATAAGAGTTAGCTTTCGGCAAAAGGTATCTCCTCTTATGAGTATGATGAAGGGTGTGTTTAGTATGAGGGAAAATGAATTCCATGAAAATGTTACATTTTAAACATTTTCCATCAAAAGGAGGAAAATGACCTCCTCACTTATGGGCGGAAGTCATTTTCTTTATAACTATCTAAACCTTTATTATTTGCTTCGATTAACACTTCGATAATATTATTAATCTCTAGTGCTCACAAGTTCCATATTTGTTCTCCCCCGTCCCATTTTAAGTGTCTTACCTTTTATTTTGGTCTGTCCCAAAAAGAGTGCTTCTTTCTATATTTAGTAAGTTGACAATTCAAGCATCTTACATGGCAAGTTTATAACCACAAGATTCAAAAGACATTTTAGTACATTATACACATCTTTAATTTAGGACCACAAGATTCAAAAGTCTCTAATTATTTCTAAAACTTCGTGCCTAATTAACTAAGACACTTAAATTGGGACGGAGGGAGTAATATTTTTATTAATCTTTAATACATATTTATTTGTAAATTATTTTTCACTCACCAATTAAATACGAGAAAGCATTTTCTAGGAAATATTATTCTTGGAAAATGACTTCCATTATACCAAACAGGGGCAGATTTAGGGTATTGGGTGGGGTTTCCCGAGAACCCGGTAATTTTTGCACAGATTCTGTATTTGTATCAAGAAATCCAGTAAATATATAAAAATTACGAATTGGGAACCTTTAACAAAGTGTGTTGTTGGTCTAGTGGCGGAAAAAGAACTTGTTAAGCTTTGTTGCCCTTTTGCTTAAAGGGCAGCCCGGTGCACTAAGCTGCCGCTATGAGCGAGGTTCGAGGAAGGACCGGACCACAAGGTCTACTGTAATCAAGGTACAAATCCCTTATTCACCATGTAGGCCTTTATTTTGTCTCTTTTTAATTTTTAAATTTGAGATGGGTTACCCACAAACTTCAAAACCTGGATCCACCTCTGATACCAAATGCGAGAAAATGACATAAACAATCCCTTACGTTTGGGGATAAGTTCAAAATGATCCCTAAGCAGTTTTGATCTTTATGTTTGTCAACAATGAGCATTTCAGGTCTCTGCCAAATATATGAAGTAACAAATTCTGGTGGTTAGATTTAACAAGAAATGTGACAAAAAAGATACCAAAATGTGTATATATATTATGAATCCACTTAAGGCAAAAACTGAGTCCGCCTATTGTAATTTGTACATGAGATAAGAAATAGAAAAAGGAACAAACTGAAGTAGATTTAAAAAATAACTATTGGACACATAACATATTGGTATTTGATACACAGCCAAAGAGGAAAATATATACTCGTTTAGAAAGGAGAAGAGCAATGAATCATGAATTACCTTTTGAAATTTGGTACTACTATTTCATAACCATTAAACTCGTAACGGATGTGAAGATCACCGTGTACAGTTGCCGGAAAGAGAAAGAAAAATTGGAAAAGAAAGGGAAGAGCGAAAGCAGCGGAAAAATATATTCAAATCAAATCCTTAATGAACACAAACTAAAGGGAATTAACCAACTCTCCTGTAAGATGACTACATTGCCCTTGCCAAATCTACCCGTCCCCAGAACTACTTGTTATTCCCTTGGCGGGGTAAAGTGGTAATTTAGCTATTACAGTGTCCTCCTTTTATCTCTTTTAATTTAAGTAAAATGTACTAAAATATTTTTTAATCTTATTATCATGAACATGTCCAGTGAAAAGTTAAATTTAAAAAATTATTAAAAAAAAAAAAAAACTTGAAACAGAATAAAAATGAATGGGTATTATTTTTTAAGGAGGGGAGGGGGGTGAGTGGGCCCTTTACTATTTAAGCAGAGGAAAACAATCCAGTGATCTCTTGCATGTTACTATGTTACTACTATATCAATTTTCAAGGATTCGCTCGAATTAATTACTGTCCAGTATTGTTCAATGTAGTCTTTGATTCATGACACTTGTTAAAGATAAACTTAAGGGTGTAGATTTATTGATTACTCCATAATAATTAAGACGGTATCTTGCTTAAAGATTCTTAACAAAGAAAAAAATAAGCACAATCCACCAACGGCGTAGTCTACAACATCCGATATCCGCCATTAATTCTAGTAACATTAGTAAATGGTATATAAGAAAATTATGACTTTTTTTTAATAAATGAAACTTATTATAACTGGAATAAAGGCACTCTTTTCACCTAATTTTGTAAAATAGTATCAGCAGCCAAGCCTGGAATCGAGCGCTAGATTCAGTCAACAAGTCGGTGGTCAACAACATAGCGGAAGGTGCCTTGATGGATAACTCGTTTATGGTAGTAAGTGAACTTCTTGATAAGCTAACGAAGACAAATCATGATTGGCATACGAGATCATCGGAAGTAACTGGGGGTGGTCCCTCTAAGGCGTTATGTAGAGAAACCTTGAAGAAGGAGGAAGAGAGGGACGAGACCAATGCGTAACTAATGACCCAAATGGTGGTCCTTACAAAATATGTAATGGAGAAAGGGACCAAGAAAGTGAATGCGGTTACTAGCATGGGTCCTAAGCAAAGTGCAACTGAGATGGTACCCTATGATCAAGAGGGGTACAATGAGAGTGAAGATGTGAACTTCATGAACTATGTGCAAGGGGGGGATTTCCGCCCTAATTACCAAGGATCGGGCCAACCGTGGCGATCTAGTAATCAAGGCTGGAGAAATGATCAATGCAGAGAAATAAATGAAGTGGATGGAGATAAAGCAACAACAATGGGTACCAAAATCGTAGCTCCAACTCTTATGTTCCACCAAGAGGGCAAGCTTACCAACAACCTATTCAACCTCCTCCTTACCTCATTCGTGAGTCTACTAGCGATGTTACACCTCGTAAGATTAAGACGATAATTAAGAACGTCATTAAGGAAGTAAGATTCGAATATTGAATATAAGGAACACTTACATATGTTAATACGGAAAATTAGTGTGTAAACGGATGTTATCCCGGAATAGTTTTTCTTTAGTGCTATACATGTGACGACGAGAATTAGTCCTAGTAGTTGAATTTATTCCAATGGAGTTATGTGATAGTATTGTATTATAAAGTTATGACATTGAGGATACGAGGCTTATGAAATTCTCGGAAATTAAAAAAAGTAGGTTTGAGATTTATTAATTGAAGAACTTGGGGGGCCAAAGTGTGATAAGAAAATTCTGATTTTTTTATATACCTACACTCACCTCTTCATCTTCATTCTAAACTTAACCAAAAACCTCACCTCTCTTCTCCAAACCCACCCCCCTTGCTGGCCGAAAATCACCCCAACCCCATACCCAATTTAAGATTTTTATATTCTCTTCCTAGACTACATTTTTCACCAAAAATTAGAAGCAAAACAACACCAAAAACAGTGGCAAAAACAACCACTGCTGGCCGAAACTGTAGCCCAGAAATTTCAAATTTTTGGGATGAAATTTTGGGAAAAAAACGTGTAGGGATGATGTCTTAACATTGTAGAACACTTGCATGTCAATTGGAGTTGAAGAAGTGAACAAAAAGGGAAAGAAATACGAAAACAGTGGGGATTTTCGGACAAACAATGGGCAAAAAATTGCGGACTGTTTTGGAACGAATTTGAGGTATAAAATTCTTCTTTCTATGATATAATTGGAATGCATGTTGTTAGAATTAAGGTAATGAATTTGTGTTAAGGAGAAATTGGAATTTAAGCGTTGCATGTGACAATTTTGGGCTAGTTGCCAATTTGGAACAGATTTTGGTGTTATTGGATTCGTTGGTTATTGTTGTTATTATTGTCACTAATTGCATGATGAAATTGAAAGAAAACATTGATATTTAGTTGGAATTAGTTATATGGAAGTATTGAAATACGAAATTGGATTTTAGGAGTTAAGATAAGAGTTATGGAATTATGACATGTTGTGGCCAAGAACTTGCATGAAATTGTTGGACATGTTGTGATGTATATGGACTATTTTAGGGACTGTTTTGTGGTGTTATAATGCTGAAAATTTAGTTACCATTATACATGTTTAAGTGTGGTAATTGCTAAGGTAAGTCCTAAAGGAATAAGGGTGTAGAAAGGCGTAGAAAGGCTTCACATTCTACCCTCGTTGTTGTTGGAACATGGACTGTTTTGTGGGCTATTTTTAATGTGGATTAAGAGGCTAAATTTACATGAGAAGTGAGTGTGTAAATTCCCTTTATTGTTGTTTTGGTTGTGCCCTTAATTGGTGGTTGGTTATTGATGTTATTAGCCTCGTTTGGAAGTTATGGAAACATGTATAAACAGGGAAGTCTTTGCCTAATTTTTATAGAATAAGAAGTCGTTATTCGATATAAAGTATGCTAGTAATCATAGAATTGACGAACGTATTACCATTATTATAGGTTGAAGTTCTATAACGAGACATATTCTAATATTGGGTGGATTAGTTAGTCTAAAAGGTATGTGAAACCCTTACTTCTTTCTTGTGGCATGATTTAATGAAAGTACGGCGGACGTACTTGATTCTTATACAGTTTAATTCCTAAATAGGATTGTTATGAGAAGTGCCTATGATTTTTCAGCAATGAGTTTATTATGACATTATTATAATGATTTTATTGAGAGTCAAATGATAATTTTTACTTGCATATGGTTACTCATGATATCTACTCGTGCTAAGTGTTACTACTTCACCTCACCGAGTCTCGGGCCAGGTTATGTTCGTGCTCAGCCTTGCATTACTTCACTGAGACCCTCACTAGAGGGTCGGGTTATGTAGGATGGATCCATAGATGAGATATGACTTTACCGAGTCCCAGCATAGGTCGGGTTACGATATGACTTTACCGAGTCCCAGCATGGGCCGGGTCATGATATGATTCCACCGAGTCCCGCACTAGTGGGCCGGGTTACGTTACAGATACATATATATATATATATATATATATATATATATATATGTATATGGACAGGCACTCATGTTTTCTTGACTTGACTCTCATTTTTATAAGGCAACTGACTTTTATTGTTTATGGCACAGTTTGATTTGGATCCTGATTTTTTTATACTGATCTCCTATTTTATGTTGGCTACTTATGATCTCTTTTGCAGCTTCATGTTTTACATACTCAGTACATTATTTAAATCGACCCCCTTTCCTTGGGCGTTTCATGCCCGCAGTACTGAGTTTTCGATTTCGTGAACCTCGTGCCTAGGTTCCTACTCAAGAGTTAGAAGCTCATTTGATTGAGCTTTGTCATTTTGGGTACAGAACCCTATTATTTTGAGTTATGTATATTTAGGGCACGACGGGCCCTGTCCGCCATATGTCGTTATCCTTCTTGCAGGTCCTGTAGACAAACAGGTTGTACTTATGTAAGGGTTATAACTCTGTTTTGGTCAGTCATGCTATTGTACTCTGTGTTGGGGTGTCCCCGTGTATATATGACATTATCTAGTGGCAGCCTTGTCGTCTTGCCTGTTGTATTGTGTTGGCTAGTTGTGACTCCTCAGGAGGCAGGTACATTCGGGGGTAAAGGCAGCCTTGTCGGCTTGCCTACCCTGACATATGTTGTTATTGCAGCGTTATGCTGCCGGATTTCAGACTCATTAAGTGTTAGTTGGATTATGTATGACAGGTTAGTGTAATGACGTCATTAGGGCGGTTAGTCGCGGCCCGTCGGGTCGGGTCGTGACAAGCGATCCCGCTAGCTCAAAACTTGAAGAGATGATATCAAGGGTGTTGAAAAATCAAGACAAGTCCATTGCTAACATAAAAGAGCTCAACAACCTTGTATCCTCACATTCAACATCCATCAAGCAATTAGAAAGCCAATCGGGGCAAATCGCTTCCACACTAAACCCAAGACAAAAGGGCACCCTTCTTACCGATACGGTAGCCAATCCACGAAACGAACGAGAATGAGTGTCTTATTGTCTAGCCATTTCTACTAGAAGTGGGAGAGTGTTGGAGGAGCCGAAGATGCCGGTGGACGTGGTAGATGAAGGGTGTTTTGCGGTTGAGAAGCCAAAGAAGAGTAAAAACAATATGGTAGATGATTTTGTCTTGATAGAAGAAAAAAGTGATGAGAAAGAAAAGGTTGATGAAAAAAAGAAAGTTCTTGAAAATGAAGAAGGGAACGACAAAGAAGAGGAGGCTCCAAAAGCCTTAAAGCCTATCCCAAGGCCTCTTCCTCCCTTTCCATAGAGATTTGCCAAGAGAATTGAAGATGAAAAGTTCAACAAGTTTTTGGAGATGTTAAAGCAATTGTCGGTCAATATTCCACTTATTGAAGCCTTAGAGAAAATATCGGGGTATGTCAAGTTTATGAAGGATTTGATTACAAAGAAGCGAAGAGTCAGTTTTGAGACGGTGGACGTTACTCACCAATGTAGCACCATCATTTCTAGCTCAATTATGAAGAAGTAAGAGGATCCCGATGCTTTCACCATTCCGTGCACCATTGGGTGTACCAATTCGCAAAGGCCCTTTATGACCTTGGAGCAAGAATTAATTTGATGTCATTTGCTATTTTCAAGAAGCTAGGTTTGGGAAACCCCAGACCTACACGTCGAATACCTACCTATGATCATCTTTGGATTTTCAGTTGTCTTTTCTATCAGAATCTGGCTTCCACCGTCCCTTACAAATTAGCACCCCATTCCACTCTGTGTGTCTTCTTAGGGTTCTCGTCAAACCATAGGGGGTACTAATGCTATAACGTGTCCACATGCAAAATCATAGTCTCACGTCATGTCACGTTTGAGGAGAACGTCTTCTTTTTGCCAATATCCACCAATACCGCCCCACTGATTACAGATTCCTTGATGACTCGGACACCTCACCTCTAGTCCAAAATTCACTACAAATTCCACACTATCAGGCTGTCTCGCCACCCATCCCATCGACCCCACCCCACTGCCCAGTCCCTACCTAGTCACTACCCAACAATACACCCGCTACACCACCCCACCCTCTCGCCCAGCCCCTCGCCGCCACACTTTCCCACCTCACGCCTGCACTCGCCGTCACACCGCCTAGTCTCACCGCCACCCAATCCATAATATCCCACCGCCCACCCATGACCGTCCCCAGACACCACATGGAAATCTATGCACAACACGGGATTTTCAAACCAAAAGTTCACTTTAACCTATCCACTCAAACCATCTCACACATTCCTAAAAACCTAAAATTAGCCAAACTTAACCTAAATTGGAATGCGGCCATGCGTGAGAAGTTTAATGCGTTAACCAATCAGCATACTTGGGATCTTTTTCCGAAACCAGAAGGGGTAAATGCGATTCATTGTATGTGGCTCTATCGTCACAAATTCCGACATATTGGAGAGCTTGAACGCCATAAGGCAAGACTTATGACTAATGGTACTGGTCAGTAGGAGGGAGTTGATTGTGGTGAGACATTTAATCTGGTGATCAAACCAGCCACCATTCGCACAGTGTTGAGCATAGCTATGGGAAAAACTGGCATATTCACCAGCTTGATATAAAAAATGATTTCTTACATGGGGATTTAAAAAGAAGTTGTTTATATGCATCAACCGCCTAGTTTTGTGCATCCGGAGGTTCCTCATTATGTATGTCATCTTTGTAAGTCACTATATGGTTTGAAATAAGCCCCTAGGGCTTAGTATGAGAGGTTTGCTACATACATCATACAGATAGGGTTCGTGTGCAGTAAAAGTGATCATTCCTGTTTAGTTTTCATCGAGGTACTAACATGACTTATCTTCTTTTATATGTGGATGATATTGTTCTGACAACTTCTTCTGATATACTGAAATATGAGATCATTGCCCTGCTCAAGTTCGAATTTGTTATGACAAATTTTGGTAAGTTGAGTTATTTTTTGGAGATATTATTAGCGTCGAAGTCTGGATGAACCCATAACAGAATTGATGTGGAGAGCGCAACACCGCTCCGTGGGGTGGGGTTCAATGCCTAACAAAAAGGGCCAAAAGAAAAAAAGGGACCAGATTCGCACATGCCATGTTCTTGTGTCAGCGTAAGTATGCAGAAGAGATTGTCTACAGGGCTAAAAGGGTAAACTGCAAGATCATGCTCACTCATGTCGACTCAAAGTCCAAACTCAGTGCGGATGACGGGGATCCGGTCAGCGATCCCTCTCTTTATAGCAGTCTCGCATGTACTCTTCAGTATTTCACCTTTACTCGACTAGATATTGCATATGTTGTTCAGTAGGTGTGATGTTCATGCAAGCTCCTAGGGAGCCTCACTTTACAGCTCTTAAGCGTATCATTCGATACGTTATGTGCACTCTTGACTATGTACTACATTTATATCCATCTGCACTGACTAGGTTGCTCTCTTACACAGACGCAGATTGGGCAGGCTGTCTGGACACCCGTTGTTCTACGTCAGACTATTGCGTATTTTTAGGAGATAATATTATATCATGGTCTGCCAAGCGGCAAGCTACGCTTTCCCGTTCGAGTGCAAAAACTGAATATCGAGGCGTTGCGAATGTTGTTGCCGAGCTATATTGACTCCGAAATCTCCTTCTTGAGCTTCATTGTTCCTTATGTAAGGCATCTTTGGTTTACTGTGATAACATATCTGTTGTCTACCTGTCTCATAACCCGGTTCAGCATCAGCGAACCAAGCATATTGAGATGGATATTCACTTTGTTCGTGAGAAGGTTGCAATGAGTCACATTAGGGTGTTGCATGTTCCTTCTTCGTATCAGTGCGCAAATATCTTCACAACTGGGCTTCCTCGGCAACTGTTCCTTGACTTCAGATTCAGTATCAGCGTTCGGCCTCCTCCCGCTCCGACTTAGGGGGTGTGATAGTGAATATATTCCATATATTTACAAGATATTCTGTAATTAATATTTTAGTATAATTAATGTAAAATAGAGATTTTAGTTCCATTAGAACTACAATTATACATTATATATATATATATATATATATATATATATATATATATTGTATTAATAAGAGAACTTCAATATTATATAAAAAGAGAAAAGACAACAGCATGCATGCGAAACATCTTTTGAATAGTAGGGCACGATCGATACAAGAGATTATAATAATGTTAATAGAACACGTAGCTATATAATTTCCAGTGCTAAATAACCTATATTATTGAACACTGAATTGAGACATATCTAACAGCTAATATTAAAAATATATATAATTTGAGAGATTATTGTCAATAGAACATGTAACTATTATTATTGTTGTTGGTGATAAGATTCAGTAGCTTAGTAAAAGGACGGTCAGATGAACGTACTTTGTTGAAATATTATATTATATATATAAAAAATAATATTACATATATAAGTTAAATATTATTTTTTATATCTATATAGTAAATTCTAAAATATTCTTAGCGAAATTTCTAACTACTTTGTCACTGATCAAATTAATATGTTGCAGGATAGATGGTGAGTGGTCTGCGCTGGTGTAGGTGGGCCAGTTAATTACTACTCCATCTGTTTTAATTTATGTGAACCATTTACTATTTGGGGAGTCTGTGAAGTGGTTCTTTGACCGCATTTTTCTTATATTTTTTTTAAATTATTTGAATTATAAATTATCATGACTTATAGTACTTTTAATATAGTTTCTAAATATATAATTGTTTTTTTTATAAATTTAAAAAATTTAAGGTTAAAATTATAAATTTGACTTGAGAAAATGAAATAGGAACAACCGCGTTGGTAGTAATAGATCGACTTTCATGCTAGTTCTTGCTCTAGCATGAAAGTTCCATTTCAGAGAAGGACGACATACTATGATACTTTCTATTTTGTCGAGCCCTCGTATTTTAAAAAAAAATCACATAAATTAAAACAGAAGTAGTATGCAACTAAAGTAAGCCATTTAACTTATTAGAAGAGAATGTTAAGGCAGCATGGTGCTTTGTCACCAAAAACCATAGTAATAATCACATATTCTGGACACGTTTTTCACGACCCTACGAAAGTTAAATTTATTCAGAATCGTCCAATTTTGACCAAGGCACCTTAGAAGTTTGACAAAGACTAGCGCAAAGATAGATCTCATCTCTTCTTCAGTTATTATAATCACTACATGAGTATTCCTTTTTTAAAAATTTAAGTCAATAAAATAATGGAAAGTTCTGAGTTCAATTTGGCGCGTCATTTCGTATGTTATGCATGATTAAAGTGAGGATTAATCTTTATGCTAATGGGTCATTTACTTTTTATACTAAAGCTAATTCCTTCTACTTACATGCAAATTAAAAATTTATACTTTATATAAACTGATCATCCCTGTTCATTAGCTATTAGTGAACCCCCATTAATCAGAAAAAAAAATTCTTACTTAAAGAGGTGCAATGCATTTTCACTGCTTCATCAAATTCATTTTGCACTTCTCCTTCACTTTTCCCAGTTTAACTGCTTAAAATTAAATTCATGGTAATTAAGTTTATTTCCTCTTTTAGTCTTTTTGATCAAATTGCCAAAATCAACTTTTTTTTTAGATGTACTCTTTATTAAAAGATATTTTGAAAGAGTAGTAGTTTGTATTTGGTTAAATCATTTGAGAAGTACTTTTCTAATTAATTATTTGTGTTTGACCAATATTTTACTTTTCGACAAAGTTACTTCTGATTTTAATTAAGTAAATATATCTTTTTTTATACATGCATGTAGTCTTGTCCAAACAATTTAAAAGCTCTTATTTTTTAGAAAAGCTTTTTTCGAAATAAAAAAAATACTCTCTGATATTACTAAAAAACAGTTATCTTTTCACCAAAAGTTTGATCAAACACCTTTCTTTTCTAAAATAAACCTTTTAAAAATTATTTTTAATTTATTTTGTAAATAATGGATCTTGGGCCTAACTCAACCCCAAAAGTTAGATTGTAGAGTGAAGATTGTCCAAATTCATATAAGGAGTCCATGTTCCCATTCCATATTCGATGTGTAACTCTTAACACTCCCTCACACGTCCAGACCTTGTCCCAACATCGGTGAACAAAGAATTAGAATGTGTCTGGCTCTGATACCATGTAAAAAATAGATCTTGGGACTAACTCAACTCCTAAAGCTAGCTTATAAGGTGAGAATTGTCAAAGTTCATATAAATAGTTCATATTTCCATTTCATATCCAATGTGAGACTCTTAACAAAAGCTTCACCAAACATGTTTTTACTCTTTTAATTTAAAAGTCGTTTAACGTCAAATCTCACACAAGAAAAGGCAAAGAAACGAGTTTCTAGCACGGTGTCCTATCTTCCTCTGTTTTTTCTTTGGAATATTTTCCTTGAAAACTGGATGATGCTAAATATAAACACAACACAAAATTACGTGAGTCGAAATACATTAACATCTTCATGACCCTGTCAACTTCAAGAAAGTGAAATTAAATGAGGGAAAAAAAAGATGCTTTTTTCCATAGTGTGGTCATATAATGTGTTATTAGTCATAGTTTATGACTTTATTTCATATAATATTATGTGAACATAAGGGTTAGTCGGTGACACACGTGGAAGGTTGAAGAGACTAAACGAAGAAAACCATTACCCAAAAGTAAATTAGATTATGGAATATACTTTATATTGAAAAAATGATTATTACGAGGAGAGAACAACTGAAACTCTCATACATACGTGTTATTTCTAAATCTAAACTTAGTGAGACCAGTTGCTGTTAAGTAACATGCACCTATGATAAAGTAGTAGTACTACTTTAATTAATTAAGGATCTACTGCGCGGATCCGCATTTATAATATTTAATTAGGAATCCCACTGCACAGATCTGAATTTATAATATATTTCTATTGAAGTGTGTGACCATCTGATCTAAAAGCTTAAGCTGTTAGATAAAATACACTTTTAATATTATATATTCTCAACACGACCCCTCACTTGCTGACCTGATTTTTTTTATGGTCCAAGCACGTGGAAATTCTTTTTGAGAATGGGTGGCGGTGAGGTTCGATCCCAGGACCTTTGGCCTGCTCTGATACCATATTGAAGTGTGTGACCATCTGATCTAAAAGCTTAAGCTGTTAGATAGAACACACTTTTAATATTATATATTCTCAACAATTTCATCAAGAGACAAAAAGCATATTATTAAAAAGAAATAAAATAAAAATATATAGAAACATCAACACTATAACAACATCTAAACGAGATGGTTCCAGATCATATAGTGCTCTTTGGAACACTACTGTAATTGTCAATTTTTTCTTTTTTCTTAATCTTAAATATTTCCCCTTTTTTTCACGATTAAGACATGCATCACGTCTTTACATAAAATCGCTTAAAATAATTTATTAGTGTATAAGCGTAAAGAATGGATTTTGGACCTAACTCAATCCAAAAGATAGCTTAAAGGGAGGAGGATTGCCCAAGCCAGATAAGAAGACCAATGACCACTTATCTCACCGATGTGGGAGAACTCAACACCCCGCTTCACGCCCAGGGTTGGATATCTGGATCGTGGACAATATAAGATGGGACCAGCATCGGAAACAATGAATTTGGACGGGCATGGCTCTGATAGCATGTTAATAATAAATTTTGGGTCTAACTCAACCCAAAAGCTAGCTTAAAATAAGGGTGGCAGATGGGTCGTTTGGGCTGAAGTTGGGTAGGTCAAGATGAGGTGAATCAATAGATGGGCCAATGGCCAATCCGTCCAAAGCTTACATGGGCTAAGATGGACGGGTCAAGAAGGGCTAAATGATGGGTCATAACCCAACTTGCCCAATTTGACCCATTATTTTTATAAATTTCAAATTTATCTTCTATGAAGTTATTTTTTTTATATGATATTTGATTTTTTCATATATTTATTTTTAAAATAAGAATAATATTTTTAAGAATTTTTTTATTTTTTTAAAAGAAAAATAAATATATAAATAATGGGTGGGAGGGCAGAGGGTAGTGGGGGGTGAGAGGGGGCTGGGCAGTGGGGTAAGAAAAGTTTCTCGTTTAATTTTTTTTTATTAGTAAAATAAATATATAAAGTAAAAACTTTAGGGTGGGGGCTGGGTTTAAGGAAATTTTTCTCATTTTCTAATAAAAACGTTTATAAAAGTAAAATAATTATATAAAATAGAAAATTTGGGGGTGGTGTTGACACCCAATTTTGTCCCCTATTTTCCGATTTTAAATATTTTTTGACGCCTCAAAAACAATTTTAATGTATATATATATATATATATATAATATAGCTAATGATTCATGTGAGAAGGTACTAAGGTTGGGCAGATGACAGCTCAGGCGGAATGTCTGAAACTCAGGCTGATGATCTTGTCGTAACTCGCTGAGCCATGGTGGCATTAGGGTGTTTTGGATCTATTCTGGATCAAGACGGCCCTGCCAGGACTGTCAACCCGTAAACAAAACCTCTTATGGTACCTCGGGTCTGAAAAATACAAACAAAAGGGCCAAAAAATTCGAAAAAGAAAAGCAGAGAAAAGTCAAAAAAAAAACAAAGGCAAACAAGTCCGAAAAGATATCAAAAAATGGTTTGTTTATTTTTAATTTTTGCTTAGAAATACTCCTTTTTGTTTTCATGATATTCTAATCCGAAATACTCCTTTGGTTCCTAATTTCTAATTCGAAAATCCCTTTTTTTTGCTTTCGGGTCGAGTCAAAATCTGTGTCGGGTCAAAATACGAAAACACTCTTTTTTCGGTCCCTAGTTTCAACCCTCAAAAATCTGCTTTTTTTGTTCTTTGCATTTCCGAATTCGGGTCACTGTTCCGGGTCGGGTCTTCAAAATCGGGTATGAAAATCCGAAAATCAGAAGCCCCAAAAAATAAGAAAATTAAAATTCTGAAATCGCAAAAATCAGAATTCCCAAAATTACTTTTCCGAGCGGATTCGACGATTCGAAACGACGCATCGGTTCGCTGCCCGGAGAAGGTCCGTAAACTCGAAACTCTTCTCATTTTTTTATTTAACTTTCTGCGATTTGTGTGTATTGTTACTGATTTAATGATAATATAGTATATTTAAGTTGTTGTGTTTATTGTCTAAGCATGTTAAGTTTGTTAGTTTTGTTTAGTTAACTAACAATGTTTTGAATTATTTTGCTTGTGTTATCTGATTCATGTTTAGTATTATATGATGATTTGTTGTTAATTAGTATCTGTTGAGAGGGATTATGATGTTGGATTAATTAAATATCTGCTACTGTTATTAATTTGCTAACTTGTTTAGTTAATTATGGATACTTATCAATGTTGTGCTAAGTTCATGTGTTTGAGTTAATGCTTAGATTAGCCTTGTTTTAGTTTGAATGCGTATACTGTTAGCGTAAATGTTTGGTTGATGTTGGCGATTGTTAGAGTTAATTATTAGTCATATTTAATTAGGTTAAGGTTTGGTTATGTTTATTAGACTAAGCATCGGAAAATGTTTAATAGATATTAATGGTTGCTTATGATCTTTAGTTTCAGCTGTTGAGCATATTTAATCATGACTTGTTGGTTTGTTTATGACTATCGGAACAATGTTCATTATTATTAATTAGATTATGGTTGATGTTAGAATTTGTTACGTTAATTATTAATCACGTTTAGCCATTTTAAATTTAATTTATGCTCATTTAGCTCACTGTTATGTATGTCTAAGTATATATCCGTACATGTGTGTCGAATTGGGCCCTATTACGCGTCCGGGCTGGTCTATTTCCCTCCTTCAAATCTGAAATTATATGTTTGAGCCTGTTTTCTATTTCTGCATGTTAATTGTTTTCCTGAAGCCCAATACCATATTATTTTTTATGAACTATTTATTTATATTTTCTTATGTGTATATTAATGTTTCCGTTTTTATTTTCATTCCTTGTCTTATCAATTATTGAATTAAATTCTACTAATCCTTTTCTTTTCTTTTATTTACATGAAATGCATCGGGGGCAACGAAGAGTCTCGTTATGAGACTCATCATGGCTATTACCCAAAATAAAGATCCGCATCCACATTTATTGCATTCTCCGGCCTCGGAATTTCTCAAACAAATAGGGTGGAATGACATCATCATCCGCCCGGGTCTCGACTTTTAATTCTTTTAATACCGTCTTTTTTATTTTCCGGGTTGTAATAATTATTTAATTCTTGTGCGATTATTAGAATGCTTGGAATAATTAGGCTTTGAATGGATAGATTAATAGGATAGTTTAAAATTGAAAACCCATTGCTAGTTTATTTATTTTTAGGCTCGGTTAGTTTAAAATTGGAAACTCACCGCTAGCTTATTTATTATTAGGCCCGTCATGCATGTTTAAAACTTTCAAAACAACTTGGTCATCTTTTATTCGCATTATTGATCATACAAATGAGGTTTTTTTTTAATCTGATTCGCTATAAAAAAATGACTTCCATAAATCACTTCTTTGCATTATAAACAAATTGCTTTCCTCCTTACTACCGATTACCAAAAAAATAGGTATTTTGTAAATAATGCAATACAAATGCATGTTTTTATCTAAAAATTACTTTGCATGTATTTTGTAAATAATGCAATACAAATGCATGTTTTATCCAAAAAATCACTTTGCATATATTTTATAAACAATGCCATACAAATGCATATTTTTATCCCAAAATCAACTTTGCACATATTTTATAAACATTGTCTTGCAAATGCATGCTTTTCAAATTTTTACATGTATTTTTAAATAATGTCATGCATACCTTTTTCGAACTTTATGGCAGAAATTTATTTCTCAGAACCGCAATTACCTTTGCAAAAATCCTCAAAGAGAATAAATCTTTTACGTTGTCAAGAATGCATCTTTTAAATTAAATATTTGCAACATCCCTTTTGACTTTATACTTTTAAACATGCATTTTTCTTAACATAATAATTAACCTGAGTTAGACCGGATAACTGCAAGTTAGCGGATCTTAAAGGATGTCTAACTCATTCTCTTTAGGATAATAAAGAATCATTACCCAAAATCTCATAGTTTAGCAGATCAGTAATCAGAGTTCATTTTACAGCATTTATGTTAACATTTAGGTGCCCTAATTCACCGTAGAATAATTAGGTGGCGACTCCTCAAGCATTTAACCAATTCAGGGGAAACGCCCACACGTCGCGGGAGCCACGTCGGATCACCCTTCCCTCACGGAGGACGGGCTGGGTCAAAAACGTGCACGCACATGTGGGATGGGAGGGCGGGGGTAGTGGGGTTGGGTGATGGGATACGAAAAATTTCTCATTTTTAATAGAAATTTATATATAAGTAAAATAAATATATAAAATAAAAATTTCGAGGGTGGTGTGGGAGGGCAAGGGGGTTGGGGTGTAAGAAAAAAAATCATATTTTTAATATTTTTTTATAAAAGTAAACAAATATGAAATAGAAATTGAGGATGGGGTTAGGGCATGGAGTGGAGGGGGTATGAGGTAAGAAAAAAATTCATATTTTTATAATTTTTTTATAAAATTAAAAAGAATATGAAATAGAAATTTAAGGATGTGGGTAGGGCATGGGGTGGGGGATGGAGGGGGGTAGGAGGGGAGGTAAGAAAAAAATTCATATTTTTAATAATTTTTTTATAAAAGTAAAAAAATACGAAATAGAAATTTGAGGATGGGGGTAGGGCATGGGGTGGAGGGGGTAGGATCTAAGAAAAATTCATAGTTTTTATAATTATTTTATAAAAGTAAAAAGAATATGAAATAGAAATTTGAGAATGGGGGAGGGCATGAGGTGGAGGGGGGGGGGGGGGGGAGGGGGGAGGTAAATTTTATTGATATTTTTAATAATTTTTTTTATAAAAGAAACAAAAATTATGAAATAGAAATTTGAGGATGGGGTGGGGGTGGAGCGGGTAGGGGGGGGTTAGGGCGGTAGGGGGAGGTAAGAAATAATTTCATATTTTTATAAAAATAAAAAAATATGAAATAGAAATTTGAGGATGGGTGTAGGGCAATGGGGTTGGGGGTGGAGGAGGGGAGGTGTGCGTAGGGCGGGGGGGGGGAAGTAAGATTTTTTATTTATTTTATATAAATTGTTTATAAAAGAAAAAAAAAAATATGAAATAAAATTTGGAGAATGGGGTAGGGCAAGGGGGGGGGGGGGTGGGGTGGGAGGTGGGGGTAGATGAGGTAGAGGTAGGTAGGGGTGGTAAGGAGGTAGGGGTGGGGTGGAGTATGCAAGGTAGGGCGCAGAGATGTGAGGGTGGTTCAGTGAATGGATGGGGTTGGTGTAGGGGAGGGGTAGGGTGGATGGATGGTGGGTGGTTGAGGTGCATTGTTGTATTTTATTGTTCCGAAATAATAATAAAATTTAAATAATTATTTATAAACAAAAATCTTAATCTAGAGTGAAGCTCTAATCGTTAAGATTGAGCATTTTCGTGAGTCAAGTTTGAGCATCATCATGGGTTCATTTGGGCTGCTGATTTATCATGGGTCAACTTGGACTAGCCCAAACCAACCCATCATCAAAATCACTCTTACCCAAACCCAGAAAAACTTGAGCGCGTCATTTGGGTTTGCGCTAGGGCTAATTTTGTCACCCTAGCTTAAAGGGAGGATGATTGCTCAAGTCATATAAGGAGACCAAAGACCATTTATCCCACCGATGTGGGAGAAGTCAAGGAGAATTGTCCAAGTTATATAAGCCGACCAAAGACCACTTATCCCACCGATGTGGGAGAACTCAACAGTAAGATTTAGTACCGAACTTTTTTACTTTAAAACAATTTATTAGTGTATAAGATTTAGTAAAAAGGTCTAGTACCAAACCTTTTTACTTTTAGCAGATCTTTTAAAACAATTTTGTTAAAAAGTCAGCTTTGCGGTGGAGCTGTTCATCTTTTCATCTAAAAATTAAAATTGAACACATCCTCTCTTTGATTTTACCAGAAATAAGGAAAGACCCCCAGTGTAGTGGGACTTCACCCACTCCATTAATAGAAAAAGAGAGGGGCTTGGGGGTGGAGGTGGGGGTGGGGGGTGCAAACCAAGGATTTATTAGTGTTTTAGAATCAAAGCATTAAAAAGAATATTTATCAGTAATCCAGAAAATAAAGAAAAATATCTAGAGTAGGTTTATCCAAAGGGACAAGAGAGTAAATTAAGAGGACTCCATCCACTTCATTAAGAGAAGAAATATATAGTATCTTAAGTATGTATTATTAGGTCATTTTCCCTAAGAGAAAAGAGGGGGTCAACCAAACAATTACTCATTCCGTCTCAATTTAAGTTTTTTTTTTTTAGTTTATTAAAAAAATATCTCTTTTTATATTTAGTAAGTTTTGACAAGTTTAAGATTACAAGATTTAAAGAATTCCATAGATCTTTAATTAAAGATCACAAAATTTAAAAGACGTCTTTTATTTTTTAAATTTCATGTCTAATCAAACTAATACTCTTAAATTGAGACGGAAAGAGTATCTTCTTTTAAATAACACCTCTTTTTGCTCTCAGTAAAATTGACTTCTGACATCAAAATAACAATACTCGCTTGCTTTTCTAAAAAAGCCGTATATCGCACTCTACATCAATCCCACTTAAAATATTTGAATTAATTATTTTTTCCCAAAATAAAAAATGGCAAGCAATTCCTCTGCATTCCCCAAAAAAAACTACTTAAAAAGAAGGGAAATTAATACTTCTAGTCCCTTCAATAACAAATTTCAATTTTGATCTTTCTGATTTTTAATTAAGCACGTTTAACCTTCGTTCCTAGTAAGTTCCTTTTTCTCAATTAGTCATGCCTAAAAGGAGAAAAAAACTACGAGTTCAGTAAGATGTACACATTAATTTTTAAACTATTAGATTCATTTAAAACATGACCTAAGTTGATATTTGACAAAGAAGAAAAGCAAACCGTTACTACCAATTCACAGTATAAAAATCTTTTTACAATGTTTGGCTTATATTTCCACTTTTTAAATTTAAATATTTTATTTTCTTTGTTAGTCTGTTTTAAAATAAAAAATATCTTTGATAATTCTTTAATCCAATAATCTATCTGACATATTTTAGATTACATGAATCAAAGGAGATTTTGACATATTACATATAATCTTTAGTTTAAATAAGATTCAAAAGTCTCATTTATTTTTTTAAATTATGTGATTAATCAAACTAATACACTTATATTAAAACGGGGAGTATTATTTGGGATTTACCATGAGTAGGTTTGTCTTTGTACGCGTTTTCAAACAAGTAGTCCTAATGGAGTATATTCTTGAAATCAAGGCATTTCTTCTCCCTTTGTCCCCTAAAAAGTACAATTGGTCAGCCAAGAATCTTCAACTACATATACAGACAACTTTTCCAGGTCAATCTTTGGCAACTCCTAATATTATTCTTACATAGCCAACCAATCCGTGGCTCATCAGAACCTTGTACTCACCTTTTACTACTCTCTTTTGTTTAACTCCCATTTCTTCATCCTCCTTTTCTTCTAGAATTCATTCAAATTCTCCATTCTTGAATGGCCACTGGCTTTAGATTTCCGGTTTGGTTCGTGTTTCTTTTCGTTCTTTCTTGTTTCTCCTCATTCTGTTTAGCTGGTGACAGATTTACACTAGGAGAGATTCTAAAAGATGGTGATAACATCACTTCTAAAGGAGGGGATTTTGTGTTGGGGTTCTTTAGTCCTACTACAGGTTCTAGTAAAAGATATCTTGGTATAAGGTATGCTGATGTAACAGTAAAAACAGTTATTTGGGTTGCCAACAGGCAAAAACCTGTCCATGATAAAAATGGTACCTTTTTAATTGACAAAATTGGGAATTTGGTTGTTAAAAATGGACATGGAGATTTACTCTGGTCGTCTAATGTTACTGTCGAAACCAGGAACTCTACGGCTTGTCTTATCGACGATGGAAATCTTGTCATCCTTAACAATGACAGAGATGCTGCAAGGTTAAATTCCGCCTTGTGGGAGAGCTTCTTGTATCCTACAGACACGTTTTTGCCTGGAATGAGAGTTTTCATGGAAATACAAGGCAAAGAGCGAAAAGTTTTCAGTTCTTGGACAAATGAAAGTGATCCTTCACCTGGAAAGTACTCAATGGGGGTTGATCCTCGCGGAGCACCTCAGATTGTTATCTGGAATGGACAGAATAGACGTTGGAGAAGTGGACATTTTGATGGAGTGGAATTCACTGGTGTTCCAAATGTGACTAGATCTACTTTTTTCTCTGGTTTCAAAATTCACAACGATGATGACGGCAAATTGTTCTTCACTTATAGTGCCTCAAACACATCTTCTTTGGTGAGGTTCCAGCTTACTGTGACTGGAAATGAGCTGCAACAGAGGTGGGACCAAGGCAAGGGGCGATGGGACACGTTACAATCTAGGCCAGCAGGTGGTTGTGACTTGTATAACTTCTGTGGGAATTTTGCGAATTGTAATAAAGAAGGATGCCTTTGTGTACAAGGATTTGTACCACGTTTCCAGGAGCAGTGGAATGCTGGGAACCGGACAGGAGGATGTGTTAGGAGTACCGAATTGGAATGCAGGAGCAATAACAGTGTTTTGAAGAATGATATTGCAAAAAAAGATGGATTTGGGGCTCTTGAGAGAGTTAAATTGCCTGATTATGCAGATATTGAAAATGTAAACATGGACGAGTGCAAAATCAGGTGCCTGGATGATTGTTCCTGCAATGCTTATGCTTTTGTCAAAGGAATCAATTGTATGTTATGGCGTGATGATTTAGTAGATATAGAGCATTTTGAGGAAGGCGGGAACACTCTTTATGTTCGCCTTCATCCATCTGAATTCGGTAAGGAAATTACCTTCTGCTGAATGTATAAACCTCTTACGAGTTTTCTTTTCATTCGTGCAATTATACAAATCTAAAACCAAAGTAATTGTGTTTTTGTACAAAGAGCAATTTCTTGTTTGTCTTTATTAGTAGCAAGCTAAAACTTTAAGCAGATATGTCTCTTTCTTCCTTGTGTTTGAAGAATGATTATCATTTCTAATTTCTTGATTTTCTCCTTTGACTTTCTTTTGAAACAGGTAAGAAAAACAGGACGACTATAATTTTTGTAATATCAGTTCTAGTAGCACTGGCTTTCGTTGTTTTGGTTGCTGTTTGGCTAGTATGTAGGTACAGGGCCAGAAAACGAGGTAAATTTTGATGCAGCAACCTTTCTGACATTGACTAATTGCATTTATTATGTGTTCCATGTTGTACTTATGACTTCGACTTGCAATTTTCAGAATCCAAGAGGACAAATGAAATTCCGAAAAACCATCTAGTTAGGAGTGGAGAGTTCTCCACGGAAATCTCTGGACCAGGCGACCTCAATGCTGAAGGGCATCAAGGAAATGGTTCAGAAGTATCATTTATCAGCTTCAGCATGGTGGCTGCAGCTACTGACGACTTTTCTCTTGCAAACAAGCTAGGGCAAGGGGGATTTGGCCCCGTTTACAAGGTAAATTTTCAATATTGATGGATTATTCTGTGTCCTTTAGGAAGTACATGCCCTTGTTTTGGACTAAATTTAATGTTTTTGAAATGTTTAGGGAAGGCTACCTTGTGGTCAAGAAGTCGCTGTGAAAAGGCTTTCACAAAAGTCTGGTCAAGGTGATGAGGAGTTCAAGAACGAGATCACTCTAATAGCAAAATTACAACACAGAAGTCTTGTTAGACTATTGGGTTGCTGCGTTGAAGGAGAAGAAAAAATGCTTATTTATGAGTACATGCCCAACAAAAGCTTAGATACATATCTATTTGGTAAGTTCAGAACATTATATCAAAAAAAAATCTTATGCTTGAAAATGCTAATTGTGAACCATTTCCTTGATCATTGAGATAGATCACTAACGATTGTATTGGCTGTTAAACTTTGACAGATCCTGCTAGGAAATCCCAGTTAGACTGGAGAAAACGCTTCAACATTATCGAAGGAATTGCACGAGGATTACTGTATCTTCATAGAGATTCAAGGCTTAGAATAATCCATAGGGATCTAAAGGCTAGTAACATTCTGTTGGATGAAGAGATGAACCCAAAAATCTCAGACTTTGGCATGGCCAGAATATTTGGAGGAAACCAAAATGAAGCAAATACAAATAGGGTTGTAGGCACATAGTAAGTATCATTTGATTTTAATCTTTTAAGAGACTCTAATTTCAAAATGTTTTGTTCCTGGAGCTAAATCCATTTCATTTCGTACCTTGTTGCTAAACACAGTGGATATATGGCTCCTGAGTATGCAATGGGAGGCCTGTTCTCTGGCAAATCTGATGTCTACAGCTTCGGCATACTATTGCTTGAGATTATATGTGGGCATAGAAATACAAGCTTCCGCACAGATGAGCATTCAGGCATCATCGAATACGTAAGGCTGAATAATTTTCTCGATTATTTCAATCTTTTTAGTCTAGAACAAGCTGTCCGAATAATGGAACTAATTTTCTTATGTGATGAGCAATGACTGTGGTCACTTTTCTCATATTTTTCTGGTGGAAAATATTTCAGGCATGGGAAAAGTGGGATGAAGGCAGACCAATGGACCTAGTGGATCGTTCTATATGGGATTGTTGTCAACACGATGAAGCATTGAGATGTATACACTTGGCAATGCTTTGTGTTCAAGATTTGGCCGTTAACAGACCAAACATGTCTTCTGTGGTTTTGATGTTGGAAACTAATAATGTAAGGTTGCCCTTGCCTAGGCAACCCACTTATACCTCAATGAGAAGATCTGTGGATGAAGATATATGGCATGGGAATCAGGATTTGCCGTCTTCAAACAATGTCACAATTAGTGTACTAATAGGTAGATGATTGTTTAACGCTTGTTCCTTCTTACATACCTGCTTCATTTGAAGAGAATGGGATCAAGTAATGTAACTGTGTTCAAGTTATACTTGGAAATTATATGTTCATAATTTTTGTTAGCTAGGTATACTTTAGCACAACATGTGTATACTAGGTGGTTCAGCTGTACAAGCTGAAAGAGATATGTTACAACTTGTTCAATCAGTATGGCTGAAGTTCTTTTTCTTTACTGTTTGTAGGTGGAGATGCTCCACCAACCGAGCAAGTCCCACTTGTTGTATCTAGTTAGAACGAAGTATTTCTATCTGTCAGTATATATCACTGCATAATCAAGGGACAGAATGTTAGAAATATCTTCCTTGATTATTTCATTCAAAAGGGGTAGTAAATATACTCATAATACAAGCATCATCCTAGGCTAGAATTAAGGTATTAAATGACTAGATATACACCTACCATATACAAAATATACTATGTACAAATCACAATTAGGACGAAATATTCTATTAATTCTATCACACCCCCACAGTCGAAGTGGGAGATCAGCGTATGCTGAGACTGTCCCAAAAGTCTTCAAATAGAATCAGTGGAAGACCTTTTGTAAAAATATCGGCGATCTGATAGCGTGACGGGACATGTAAGACACATACTTGTCCACGAGTAACCTTTTCGCGAACAAAGTGAATATCCATCTCAATATGTTTAGTGTGTTGATGTTGAACCAAATTTCCTAAGAGATAAATCTCACTAACATTATCACAATAAACCAATGTTGCCTTTGGAACAGGACAATGGAGCTCCAGAAGAAGGTTGCATAGCCAATAGGATTCAGAAACCACATTGGCAATTCCCCGACATTCTGCTTTGGCACTGGACCTTGACAAGGTAGCTTGCCGTTTGGAGGACCACGATATCAAATTGTCACCAAGAAAGACACAATAACCAGATGTGGAGCGTTTGGTATCCGGATATCCACCCCAATCTGCATATGTGTAAGAGATGAGAGTGGTTGTCGAAGACAGATATAGATGTAAGCCATGATAAAGAGTTCCATGAATATAGCGCACAATGCGCTTGAGAGCATGCATGTGATCCTCAATTGGGTTATACATGAATAGACAAACTTGTTGCACGACATAAGATATGTTGGGCCTCATGAAAGTAAGATATTGCAGGGCTCCTACAAGGTTGCAGTAATGTGATGGATCAACATATGGCGTTCTAGAAGTAGCACTCAACTTTGATTTAGTATCAACTGGAGTGGAGGATGGCTTACACGAGGACATACCAGCTTGTTCAGCGATCTCTTCTGCATACTTCTTTTGAGACAAAAATAAACCACTTGCATGACGTGTTACAGCTATCCCCAAAAAGTCGCTCAATGGTTGACTAAAAATGTCATCCGGCTTCTCATCTATTGAACTCTTGGCTTACGCAATGATCGGATCAGAAGAACTCTTTTTTGCCCTAGATCCTACATAGCAAATTTTAAGCTAAGGAGAGACATGATAGACTTGCGAAGAGCATCAGATGAAGTAGTTAAGATAATATCATCCACATACAAAAAAATGTAAGCTATATCATTACCCTAATGGTATAAGAAGAGAGAATGATCAGACCTGCTATTAGAAAACTCAATATTAGAAACATAGTCTGGAAACCTCTTGTACCAGGCCCGATGAGCTTATTTGAGCCCATACAAGAATTTCTTCAATAAGCATACATGATTAGGATAAATGGGGTCTCTGTACCCCATGGCTGATACATGCACACAATTTCGTTGAGTTCTCTATGCAAGAATTCATTTTTCACATCAAGATGATGTAGAGGTCATGCCTTTGAAAGAGCCAGACTTAGTACCGTGCAGATAGTTGCTGGTTTGACCACCGAATTGAAAGTCTCACCGCAGTCTACACCAACCTGTTGAGTCTTTCCATCACCTACAAGACGCGTTTTATGCCTATCAAATGTACCATAATCTACAAAGACCGAATCACATTCACATTAGGAGAACGAGACACCAATCTCACATCTTATTATTAATAAGAGCATTATATTCATCATCCATAGATATTTTCCAATTCGGGTCATTAAGGGCAGACACACGATTATGAGGTAATGGTGATTTGGTAACATGGGTGTGAAGACTGTATTTTTTGTTTGGTTTGAAAATCACATGTTGACTACGAGTGATTGGTCGTGGGATGAAATTGAAGTTGATTGGATAGGGGAGGTGATATCGAGCTGACGTGTGATGGGTATGGAGGCCAAGAGTGTTGGAGATGGACTGTCCGGGAGTGGGCTAGCAGTTGTTGGGCCGCCACTGCCTGGGACTGGGCCGCCACTGCCTGGGACTGGGCCGCTGCCCAATGGGCTGCCAGACATTGAGCCTCTCGGCAGTGGGCTGCCAGACATTGGGCCTCTCGGCAGTAGGCTGCCAGGCATTGGGCCTCTCGGCAGTGGGCTGCCAGCGAGGGGCACCAGACTGGCAGCCACTGGGATCGGGTAGACAGGCCCAATTGGATGGATTTGTGAAGGAAATATTTGGGCCAAGCTGCCCTAATTAATTGGGCTTGCCGAACTGGTTGGACCTGTTTGCGAGGCCAACCGGTGGACCAAATACGGTGGTATGCTATCATCAAAAAATTTGTAGGTAGGAGGCACGGAACAATGCATTTTGGCAAAGGGAAAATTTGATTCATCAAAAACTATGTGATGACTCACAATGATTTTATTAGAGGATAAATCGTAACATTTGTACCCATGATAGTTTGACGGATATCCCAAAAAAATACACGGAGTGGACTGGGGTTGAAGGTTATTGATGGTAGTGGAAGGAAAAAGAGGATATTATAAGCACCCGAATACCCGTAGATGAGAGAGTAGGATGCGTCCCTTAGGTATAAAATTTTGAGAGGGGAATGATAGGCTAATTGTTTGCTTGGAAGTATGTTGAGGAGATATATTGCCATTTGTAATGCATGATGCCAAAATTATGGTGGTAGAGAGGCATGGACAAGTAAGGTTCTAACAATATTATTAATGGTTCAAATTTTTCTTTCCACTTTTCCATTTTGAGATGAGGTATGTGGACAAGAGAGACGAAAGGATAAACCATTAGCTTTGCAAAAATCCCAAAATGGCCCATTATCAAATCCTCTACCATTATCACATTGAATATTTTTAATGTCCAGTTCAAATTGAGTTCGGATGAATGCTCTAAAAGAGAGAAATGTGGAAAAAACTTTTGACTTTTTAGACAAAGGAATTGTCCACAAAAAATTAGAGTAATCATCTAACAGAAGAAGATAATATCGATGGCCCGAAGAGCTCGAAATGGAAGATGTACAAATATCAATATGGATAATATCAAAAGGCATAACATTGCATGAATTAGAAGCAACAAAATGCAATTTAACATATTTTTCAAGAGAACATGAGCGACAAACATGAGAATTATGAATTCTGGTACACTCAATAATTTTATTTTGTTTAAGGGAGGCAAAACCAAGTGCTCCCGGATGACCCAAACGTTCATGCCATAAAGAAGGAGCTAAAGCTGCAAAAGTGGATGGTAACGTGGCTTGAGGTGTGGTTGTGGTGATTGGATATAGCTCGCCCCGACTCTCACATCTCGTTAGACGCATCTTCATCTGAAAATTCTTCACAGAAAACCCAAAAGGATCAAATTCAATAGAAAACGAATTGTCAGTAGTAAATTTTCTAACTGAAATCAAGTTATTAATCAATTGAGGAGCATGGATGACATTTTTAATGTTAACGGTGGGTTTAAGGAGACACGTTTTAATTACTATAACTACGAATTAGAATTGAATGATCATTTCCGATAATTATACCACGATTATTACTTAAATTAAAATAGGATGAGAGATTACCTTATGAGGACGTCATATGAGACGTTGCTCCGGTATCCATGTACCAATTTGCATCGGGCTGATTGAGCCCAAGAGTGTGCATCACGGCCTCGATGTCGATTGGAGTTGCTACTATTAGGTGGGCCGGCTGTCACTCGTTCGGTTGTAGCCCAAGTACGCTGGGCTTCTGGACATTGGGCTGCGGTTGGCCAGTGCACTGTGGACTGGGCATGGCCCAATTTCCGGCGAAAAGCGGCGAAACGGCCCCGCCAAGGCCACTGCCATGCCCAAGGTGCCGGCTCATCGCCTCACCGGGCGCGGCTACCACGCCTGGTCGATCGCCGCATCAAGCTTCCGCCACATCGGTGGTCGCCACCACCATAATTTTACCTCCATTATTGCCATTTCATCCCATTTGGCCACGGTTTGGCAGCAAATTTTCAAATTGTAAAGAGTTATCATTGGACAGAGCGACAACCATGGCAGAATTCGACACGATGGCTATCTTTTTGGCAAAATCCGCTTCTTCTAGTATGAGCATATATTAGGCTTGGTAAAATGACGGGAGAGGATTGCATTGGCAGATGAGTCTACCAACTCCACTATACGCGTCAGTGAGATTGACAACTATTTGTAAAATGAGTCGATTGTTAGTTACCGGTGCTCCGACATTCTTGAGTTGGTCCGACAAAACCTTGAGTCGTTGACAATATGCTGATGCATTGGGAAAATCCTATATGTCAGTGGTCGAGAATTTTGCTCAAGTGTGACGGCTCGAGAATTTTTATTATCTTGGAATATGTCACGTAATCGATCCCAAGCCTCCATTGTCGTGGAGTCGGGTTCAAGAATTGTATGCAACAAATCACTCAAAATTGTGGCATAAATCTATTGGAGAACCGTCGTATCGAGGGTCAACCATAATTCCTTTTCATCATCGGTTTTTGGCACATTCTCCTTACCTTTTTTGGCGGAATTATGTGATGGATAACCCGGTGTAACCTACAATAAATTTTGAAGAGCATACATATCACATAATGGATGTTTTTCATCTCAGGAGTGATAGAGATATGTGATTTAATGTTTGAAATAACTAGGGCTGGTTGAAAATTTAATTTCGAGTCAGACATGGCTGACGGAAGATGAAGGAAGTGGACGGCGACACAAAGAGGCCGGGGGGGGGGGTGACGACAGTGAAGGATAATTTTTTAGGGTTTAAGAACTTTTCCTAGAATCTGATACCATGTAAGAAATATCTTCCTTGATTATTTCATTCCAAAGGGGTAGTAAATATACTCATAATACAAGCATCATCCTAGGCTAGAATTAAGGTATTAAATGACTAAATATACATCTACCATATACAAAATATACTATGTACAAATCATAATTAGGATGAAAAATTCTATTAATTCCATCATAGAATTACATGCTTGCTATCTTCTATCATTTCAAGAAACCATAGTGCAGTTCTTCTTGTAGAATAGTATAATTCTCCTTGGTTGGAAGCTTCTTATTGATGCAATTTGTATAGGTGTTTACAATTTACAAATATAATTGGAGAAGGATCTCTACTTCACATAATGACACTAGAATAATAATTACAGAATATATGAAGAATATTAATATATTCTCTATCACACCCCCTCAGTCGGAGCAGGAGGAGGCCGGACACTGAGACTGGATCTGAAGTCAAGGAACAATTGTCGAGGAAGTCCCTTAGTGAATATATTTGTGTACTGATAGGAAGAGGGAACATGTAACACACGAACATGGCCCATGGCAACCTTCTCACGAACAAAATGAATATCCATGTCAATATGTTCCGTTCGTTGATGCTGAACCAGGTTATGAGACAAGTAAACATCAGATATGTTATCACATTAGACAAGATATGTCTTACGTAACGGACAATAAAGCTCTAGAATGAGGTTTCTGAGCCAATAACTTTTAGCAACAACATTCGCAACGCCTCTATATTCTGCTTCTGCACTTGAACGGGAAAGCGTGGCTTGCCGTTTTATAGACCATGAGATGATATTATCACCCAAAAGTACACAGTACCCGGAAGTAGATCGACATGTGTTCGGACAGCCGCCCCAATCGACTTTCGTATACAATATCATCCTGGATAGTGCAGATAGATAAAGATGTAATCCGTAGTCAAGAGTACCCTTACCGTATCAAATGATACGTTTAAGAGCGGTAACGTGAGGCTCCTTAGGAGCATGCATGAACAAACACACATGTTGAACGACATAGGCAATATCGGGCCTAGTGAATGTAAGATATTGAAGTGCACCAGCAAGACTTTTATAAAGAGAAGGATTGAGCACCGGATCCCCGTCATCGGCACTGAGTTTCGACTTTGAGTCAACTGGAGTGGGCATGATCTTGCAGCTTGCCATTTTAGCCCTGTAAATAATTTCTTCGACATACTTACGCTGGCAGAGGAATATTGCATTTTTGGATCTGGTCACTAAAATTCCCAAAAGATAACTCAACTTACTCAAGTATGTCATAGCAAATTCGAATTTGGGTAGGGTAATGATTCGTGTTTCAGTACATCAGATGAGGCAGTCAGAACAATATCATCCACATTGATCAAAATGTATGCAGTGTCTTTACCTCGATGAAAAATAAAAAGTGAATTATCATTTTTGCAGCACACGAACCCGATCTGCATGATGTAAGTGCCAAAACGCTCATACCAAGCCCTAGGGGTTTGTTTCAAGCCATAGAGTGACTTTCGAAGACGACAGACATACTGAAGAGCCTCTGGATGCACAAAGTCAGATGGTTGATGCATATATACGGTTTCTTTCAAATCACTATGTAAGAACGCATTTTTCACATCAAGTTGATGAATCGGTCAGTTCTTTCCCATAGCTATGCTCCAAACAGTGCGAATGGTGGCTGATTTAACTACTGGACTGAAGTTCTCACCACAATCAACTCCCTCTTGTTGGCCCGTGCCATTTGCCACAAGTCTCGCCTTATGACATTCAAACTCACCATTATCTCTGAATTTGTGATGATATAGCCACATACAATGAATCACATTCACCCCATCTGGTCTCGGTATAAGATCTCAAATGTGTTGTGTAGTGAGCGCATTAAATTCTTCATACATGGCCGCATTTTGATTTGGGTCAAGTTTGGCTAATTTTGGGTTTCTAGGTATATGTGAGATAGTCTGAGTGGATAGGTTAAAGTGGAATTTTGGTTTGAAAATCTCGTGATGGGCACGCGTTTTCATACGGTGGATCAAAATCAGGACATTTTGGTTGACGGGAAGTGGGGGCAGTGGGGATGGGTGGGTAACTATATTATGGGGTAGTGGGGTTGGCAGAGGTTGTGGGGTCGTTGGGGGCAGAGGGGTAGTTGACGGGTGCTGCTGGGATGTCGGTGGGGGGCTGGGGTAGTGAGGTACATGACTGGTCAACGGAGGTTAGGGGCAGTGAGGCAAGGGAGTGGTCGACAGAGATAGGGAGAACGTGACTGGAGTAGTAGGTGAGTTCGATGGGACTTTGAGCAGTGACGGGACAACCGGGGAGGGGGAGAGAGACCGTGACAGGACGACCGAAATATTAGCACTGTGTATGGTGTTTCGCAGGAGATGGGAAGTGTTTGGATCATTAAGGAAGCCGTAATCAGTGACTTGAAGTTGTTGGACGTTTGCAAACGGGAAAACGTTTTCCTTGAATATGACATAGCGAGAGACTAAGATTTTATGTGTAGACAAATCATAGCATAAGTATCCCCTATGGTTCGACGGGAAACCTAAGAAGACTCAAAGAGAGGTGCGAGGTGCTAATTTGTGAGGGGTCGTGGAGGCAACATTTGGAAAGCATAGACAACCGAAAATCCAAAGGTGATCATATGAAGGGATCTAACGGAATAAAATTTTGGTAGGGGTTTTATTTTGAGGGTACGGGTAGGTAATATATTAAGAAGGTATTCTACCATTTTTAACGCATATATCCAAAAGTGAGGGGGAGAGAGGCATGTAAAAGCATTGTACATATTATATTATTAATGGTGCGGAGTATTCTTTCGGCTTTACCATTTTGAGGTAATGTATGGGGGCACGAGAATCGAAACACAATGCCATTATCCGCAAAAAAATTTATGAAAGGGGAAATTATTAAACTCATGACCATTATCACATTGAAACTATTTTATGGCCTTTTCAAACTGAGTTTTAACATATGTTCGAAATTCAAGAAATATGGAGTAAACTTGAGACTTATATTTGAGCGGATAGACCCAAAGAAAGTGAGAGAAATCACTAATAATACCACATAATATTTATGCCTCAATTTGCTAGTAATGAGAGATGTCCATAAATTCGCATGAATGATGTCAAAAAGAGAAAAAGTAACATTTAAAGATGAAATAAACGAAAGTCTAACATGCTTTTCTAGAGGACAAAAATATCAATTTTGGGCCAATTTTTCTTTATTACATTGAATTAAATTGTGACTTCTAAGAAAGTTAAAAACTGGTGGTCCCGGTGTCTAAGTCTATTATGTCAAGTTGATGAAGAGATTGCAGCTAGTGAGGTAAGTGGATTGACACTTGCGGCGGAATTGGATGAGAAAGGATATAGGTCCCCCACACTATTACTTCTCGTAAGAGTTGTCCTCGTACGTAGGTTTTTCACAGAAAATCTAAAAGGGTCAAACTCAATAGATACGGAATTGTCACTAGCAAATTTCCTAACAGAGATTAAGTTTTTAATGATGTTAGGAGCACATAGGATATTTTTTAGGGTAAAGGGTGGGTGAGGTGGTTGTGTTTGAGTGGTGCAGTAGCCGTGAATTGGAATGTGATTGCCATTGCCGACCAAAATAGATTGAGGATTGTTCAAATTAAATAGATGAGGGAGATTACCAGAGTCACGAGTGAGGTGGGATGTAGCACCTGTATCCATATATCATGTATCGTCGGGCTGCTGGAGATTCATAGTGTTGTAAGCCTGACTCAGTTCGGCAGGGGTCATGGGACTGTAGGCCTACTGTTAGGCCGTGAAGAAGTGGGCCTGGAGCTGGTGGCCCGTGTACCGTGGGCCTGGAGGTAGGCCCAGGATGCTGGGCTGCAACGAGGAATACCGTGTCATGTTCATGGATGGTAGGTTAGATAGAAAGACGAGGTTGTTGAAGAACCCTAAAAGCGAGCGATACGCTTTTCAGGGTGGCAAAAAGGTGTCGAAATTCGTTGATTGGAGAGAAAAAGGTGTTGTTGCAGGAATAAATCAAATTGTAACGGGGGAATTTCGAGACTAACACATGGATATTATCCATATGGCTCTTGTATAATCAAAGAGAGGATGACACAAATTGCTTGTTTCCCTACTCACTTACGGAGAATGCTCACGCGTGGCTGAACTCTCTGTCGCCTAACTCTATAAAAGGATTTTCGTTGATTTATGGTATTAAATTGATGGAAAGTAGTATAATGAGGTCTACATAGAGAGAGAAAGAAAGAAACATTAAAGTTGGAGATAAGGAATAGAAAAAGCCGTAGCAGTGGTGGAAGTAACGGCTTTCGGCCGATGGAACACCTACTGTCGATGCTTGGGAGAGAAGGGATTTGAGAGGAGGCTAGGGTTTGGACTCTGATATCATGTAAAATAGTGTAATTCTCCTTGGTTGGAGGTTTCTCATTGATGTAATATTTATAGGTGTTTACAATTTACAAACTTAATTGGAGAAGGATCTATACTTTACATAATTACGCTAGAATAATAATTATAGAATATATGAAGAATATCAATATATTCTCTATCATTAATATATTCTCTATCACTTCTAAACTTGAGAACTAGTAGTCGTCCGTTGATAAACAAGCAATAGTTATTACCAGATTCTGCATAAATCGAACTATATGTAGGGAGATCGACTTGTGTTCCATTTGAGACAGAAGGGGAAATGGAACAATTTTGTGTGGCATGTGGATCATTAGTCTTTAGATGAAACTCAAATATGGAAAAACTCTTCAACTCTATGGGTGTTTTATAAACTTATTTTCTTATATCAAAAGGGAATAATCTACTCTGCCTTGTATCTTTCTTGTAGAGCCATACAAAGGTGAACTTAGTCAAATTCAAACTTCACCATCAAAATAAATATGGATATGAGGAATCAGGATAGCTCGCTTGGTGGGCTGCTCAAACCACTGAGTAGGTCGGAGTTCGATTCCTCACGTAGTAATCTAAATTAGTAATGGATGTAGATACCAAATTAGATATACTGGTGATCTCCCATGCTTTTCGCTTGTAGATTCCAGACAACTTTATGCCCCTTGAACAATAAAAATAAGCCATAACAGTAGCCGTTTTGATAATAACATCACACAAAGACAGCATTAAATTATACAATTTTAAGGACACACGGGTTCAAGACGTGAAAACAACCTCTTGCAGAAATGTAGCTACGTACAATAGATCCTTGTGATCTGACCTTCTCCAGACCCCATAAATAGCGGGAGCTTAGTGCACCGGACTGCCCTTTTTTATACATTTCATCACCTCATATAAGTAAAAGAAATCAGCGGCAGGACATAAACACAAGAACGTTTGTCAAAAGGGATTTGAAAGTCTAATTAGTTGAACTCCTGGAGCAGCTCTGGCTGCTAAAAGGTTGGCAAAAATATGAACATGAAGAGTCAAGAGCATCCCATTCTTCCTGCTAAATGAGCAAGAAAAGAGGTATAGGTTGCAGGTCTACTCCTTCCCTTGGATCCGGGGCCGGTTCCACCTAATGGCATGGCCAAAATGGGAGACATGTCTTTTTCTATTTCTGATGTTTAGATGGATCATTATCAAACTTGTGCTGCAAATGATATCTTAACTCAATTCCAACAACCATCCATAAATCCTTGGGCCAGTTGGCCCCTCTAAGCTTCTCCACTTAAATACCATATTGTTGTGAGTCATTAGCACAAATGCCCTATTTTGGGGTGGTCTTATTAGCACAGGTTTAAATCCCATGGATTTTGGATAATGTAAAACCCCCTTACTACAACACAATCTTTCCTTGAAACTGAGCCAACCGTTTTCGTCTTACTGCTCGATTTTCCTATTCTCCACCTCTCCCTAGCAAAATACTACTCAATTGCTCAAAATTGGTAAATGGTGTTTTGTGTAGTACCTTTGGGAATTTGGTAAGATTCATCAAAATATCAGTCAATTTTTGCTTTCCCCCATTCCAAAAAGAATAACAGTACTAATGTACTTAGAGAATCAAACAACTCTTTTCAAATGTTTATTTTTCAAATTTGGTTTGAAAATTTACTAATATGGAATTAAGTATATCACATTAATTTATGACTCAAACAATAGGGCCCGCACTTCGAAAACGTCGTTTTCACACACGTGCACACGTAGTGCCAAATATCTTAAATTTCATTAGTGAAAGAGATATTGGTACGTATGTAATACGTTTGAGACATAGAATTATGGGCGGTTATTGGCCAAATGACAAAGTATTCCACGTTGGTAAACGAAGGAAGAAGTGTACAAAGTGTAAAATGAAACGAGTCGGAAATCGCCGCGGAGCCGTCGTTTTTTGAATTCATATTCTTCCTCTCTAGCAAAGTTACTATACTCAAAGTTCTTCAAGAGTAACACTTGAGTTTCCTTTGCTCAATTGTTAAAGTTGATGTTGTATCTTGGGACACTATTGCTCAACACCGTAAAAGGAGATATACGGGACAATCTTGTTTTAAAGACAGAGTGTCATCACTCGACTCAACAAATCACACAAGCAGTTTGTTAAGGTTTTGATTTCCAGTTTTATTGTAATAGTTTGTTTATCCTTTCTACCATTGTAATAGTTACTTACTTCTCGTTTCCTACAATAATTGTATTCTTACAATTTGTAATACAGTACCTTGTTATTTTACATATGTGCATTTGATTTTTTCCAAAATACTGCTACTTATAAAAATTTAATGAGTACCCCAATCTCACTATTCTCAAATATAATAGGCGTTTGGCCATAGATTCTATTTCCACTTTATTTGAAATTTATAAAGTTGGAGTTATGTTTAGTTATACTTTTTGCAAAGGAAAGAAGAGCGTACTTTATTTGAATTTTGTGAAGATGGAGTTGGAAAAAGTTTGAAGCACTTTTCCAAATTTGGATTCCAATTCTAAGTTGGATTTGGGAATTATAAAACCAAACACTGATTTTGAAATAAAGTGAATAATTCTCATGGCCAAATAGCTAGACATATAAGATGATCTGAAATCTTTGGGAGAGTGTTGTATAATGTGGAGTTGTTCTTTAGGGACTTGATCTACAAGAGAGAAATTGACCATGAAATCAAGTATTGCTGTAGTGTATTCACGTCAGCCTATTCCCCGTTGTTCCTTTTTTCTTTTCTTTTTTACTTCTTAAGTTACTGTTTTAAAGATTAACATCTTTATTCCCAGATGTGGACTTTTGTGTTTAGTCCCAATAAGTTCAGATCAAGTAAGACAATTTATAGTGATTTTATTCCCAAGTGTGCATATGTTTAAACCTAGGTATCAGGGGCAAGTTTAAATTTGACTTCTAATGCTCATTCTTATCTAACATATATTAGGAAAGAGGGGGGGGGGGGGTCTGGGAATGTTCTGAATAGTTTTTTGGACATTTTGATGGACTTGATACTTTTTCTGAATTAATTGGAGAATTCCAACTATTTTATTTCTTGTTTCTAGTTTCTCTTTTTGGTTATTCTTAATTGAGCTATAACTCTTTTAAGTGTCCCTGATGTTTGTTAATTATGATAGAAGTCCATTTAAGAAAAATGGGATTCAGACAAGCTTGGAAAATTCTCTTGATCACTCTTCTTTCTTACTGTATCATTCAATCATATTACTGTAATGCCTCAGACACCATTCTGCAATCCCAAAAACTCTTAGTAGGGGAAACATTAACCTCTGCTAGTCAGGTTTTCGAATTAGGATTCTTTATTCCTGTCAATTCCGATAAAAGGTACCTGGGGATATGGTTTAAAAATATCCCTCCTCTTAAAGTTGTGTGGGTTGCAAATAGAGAGAGCCCACTTAAAGTTTCTGATTCCGCTGCGAGTGTATCGATTAGTAAAAATGGAAACTTGGTGCTTGCTGATGGTACACAGAATGTTATCTGGTCAAGCAATGTGTCTGTCCCTACTAATATCACAGTTGAAGTTGTTCTCCTGGACAGTGGGAATTTGGTGCTTAAAGATAATGTCTCAGGACAATGCTTCTTTGAGAGTTTCGATTATCCTTGTGATACTTTCTTGCCAGGAATGAAAGTAGGTTTTAACAGGAAAACTGGGGAGAGATGGCTCTTGTCTTCTTGGCACAAAGAAAATGACCCCTCACCGGGAAATTTTTCTATTGGAATATCAGAGCAACTTTCTCCTCAGTTTTTTGTATGGAACAAATCTACTCCCTACTACAGAACCGGGGAATGGAATGGACTGAAGTTCATTGGATTGCCCTATATAGATTCAGCAGCCTATATAGTTCAGTTTGTTTTTCAGCAAGAATTTCAAGAGGGAACTACATATTTCACCTTTCTTCCAAATACTTCATTCCTAACTTTCGTTGAACTTCAGTCTACAGGGTCTGTTCAAGTTGTTCAGTGGACCGATGGATGTCCAGCTTGGGAAATCTATGCTAAGATGGTACATGCACCATGTGATATATATAACACATGTGGACCTTCAGCGGTCTGCAGCAAGAACAAATTCCCAATTTGCAGCTGCTTAATAGGGTTTGTCCCACGGTCTAGTGATGAATGGAGCAAAGGAAACTGGACAGGTGGTTGTGTGAGGCGGACTAAATTACTATGTCAGCCAAAGGGAAATACCACGTCTATAGGGGTTGGACAGCAGGATGGATTTTTGAAGTTTAGCGGACTGAAACTGCCTGATCTTGCTGCTATTTTTCGCCTTGACAGTGCTAGTGAATGTGAAAGGTTGTGTTTGAACAATTATTCTTGCACTGCATATGCTTATGTGGCAGGAATTAGGTGTATGGTGTGGTCTGGAGATCTTTTAGATATTCAGGATTACTCATATGCTGGGGAAGATCTTTTCCTTCGGCTTGCTTACTCAGAGTTAGGTAACTGCTACATTAATTTATTTTACACTAACTTTATGATGTAATCCGTCTACTGCGGTAGCTTATGAGATGTTTTTCAGTTTTTTCAGGTAAGCGGAAGCTTAAAAGAGCACTAATCATATGTTCTGTAGTATTTTCCTGTCTCTTTTTTGGATTTGCTCTATTTTGTTTTCTCAAGCACAAGATTTATCAAACAGGTAATGATATATGTCCTCCCAAAATCTAACAAGGGACTCAAACTACTTTAATGGTTTCACAGCTATCCAACGGACGTCTAGCCTGATCTTTAGATTATTTGCTTTCTTTAACAGGACAGAAGAGAAAAGGAGCCAGAAGCTTTAGTCTAGGTGATTCATGCAACATTTCAAAAGACTACACAATGGAAAGTTTCTATCTTGGGAATTTAAAGAAAGAAGATCCAATTGAACTTCCACTGATTGAATTTGAGGTAATTGCTACAGCAACAAACAACTTCAAAGTAGATAACAAACTCGGGGAAGGAGGATTTGGTCCAGTTTTCAAGGTAACTACACTTTTGCTCAAGCACATAACCCTAATATGTGATCAGATACACACAAGTTCAGCGTGGAACTTACTCTACATGTGATTTGATTATTAAAATTATGAATTGTCCCGCTCTTTTTTCCTTTTGGGTGAGGAGAGGGATTTGTATAATATGTGTTCTGATCATTTGACTTTTAATCTGCGGACTCTGCGCAGGGAAAACTAAAAGGTGGACCAGAAATAGCAGTGAAAAGACTTTCTAATCGAACGGGGCAAGGCATAGAGGAGTTCAAGAATGAAATCGTATTGATATCAAAACTCCAGCACAGGAATCTTGTACGACTCCTCGGATGCTGCATTGAAGGGGAAGAACTTCTTATAATTTATGAGTACATGCCAAACAGAAGCTTGGATAAATTTCTCTTTGGTATGGCTGCTCCTGTTTTTCTCTCTTCTATATCTTTTCTCCATCTCTTAGAGTCAGAATATAGCTTTCGCATTGCTAAATTTTCCTAAAATACAAATGCACTTGGATGTCTGGAAATATAGTTGCCATCATGTATAACTTGTCTAATGGATTCTTAGAGTTGATACTTTATTAACTGTTTGTACATATAATGATCAGATGCATCACAAAAAGAGCTGCTAGATTGGCCTAAACGGTTCAACATCATTCAAGGTGTTGCTAGAGGGCTATTGTATCTACACCGAGATTCCTGTTTGAACATTATCCACCGGGATTTGAAGGTAAGCAATATCCTTTTGGATGAGGAGATGAATCCAAAAATTTCAGACTTTGGTTTAGCAAGAACGTTTCAAAAGCAGCAGCAACTAGTGCATACTCACCGAGTAGCTGGAACATAGTAAGCAACCTTATTTCTCTACTTCTCAATATATAGAAGTTCATGCAATCAATATGTAGAAGTAATTGGTAGCCTCATCCTGCTACCCTGTACAATCCAAATTTGAATTGTAAAAACATCTGTTGTATCAATTTACTTTTGAAAGGCACTAATGTTTTTTTCCAACAAATGCAGTGGATACATGTCTCCTGAATATGCTTTGAGGGGGGTATTCTCGGAGAAATCTGATGTGTTCAGCTTCGGAGTCTTGCTACTAGAAATCATAAGTGGCAAGAAGAATTCAAGTTTCCATTATGTTCAAGAGAATCTTAACCTCCTCAATTATGTTAGTTCATTATTTGACTTGATACTCTCTTGATCAAGTTCATTCATATTTATGTCTTGAACCTCATGACAGTGTATGACTATTGCAGGCATGGAAATTGTGGAGTGAACAAAGGGGATTAGACTTTATGGATGGGACATTGATCAATTCGTTTTCTTCAGAAGAGATACCGCGATGCCTACACGTTGGCCTTCTTTGTGTTCAAGAGCATCCTAGAGACCGTCCTACCATGGCTGACATAATTCTCATGCTAAACAGTGAAATGAAATGCTCAAGTCCTAAGCAACCAACATTTAAGTTTGAGACATACTTGGATCTTGACGGATCAGCAAAAGATAACGACAGATGTTCTGTTAATGAGATTAGTGCATCATTATCTCAAGGGCGATAGAACATGTTAATGTACATTCTTAGAAGTTAGTCAAGTACAAAAAACAAGTCATTAGTTTCCTGATGATCAATGTAGCGCTTTCTTCATTTGTAAATGCATGGAGATGCAATTCGTTTCACCCCCATTTTTTTACAAGTCAATCTTGTGCTGGTTAACAACATTTTTTTAAAATAAAAATGATAATGTTTTAATCTTCAGTGCCATACGTTGTGTAATTGTGCTGAATATAATGCCAAACAGTAGCAGTCCCATGTCCTTGTTAAGATTCAAGGTTAAGATGCTCTTCATTTTACCTTTCCTTTTGTTGTTCCAAATGCTTATTTTCGTCTTTTCTTTGGCATAATACAAATTTGTCAACTTCAGCTAATATTCTTATGTCGTTGTATAGCTGACTTCCAAAATGCCAAGATAGAATCCTTGTTTTTTCAGGAGATTCATCAGTTATAATAATTTCAGATATCAGAGCACATTCCATAACACTAATGAATATAGAACAATGTTCTATTTTCTTCTTACGAACGATCAGTATGTCCAAGGGCAGGATTCTACCCCTTCCACAGAAAAATAAACAGATGGAATAAAATTTACTTTCTAAAAATAGTAGGACAAACCTTTTCATTTTCTATACAATAATAGTAATCTATTGTTCAAACTACAATGCTTCAACCTGGGAACAGGAAAAGGATTAACGATTAAAAATTGTAGTTTAACGGTCATAACTCTATCATGCACTACTTAGAATCTTCTACCTGTTTTACTCGGGGGCGGATGTAGCTCTTAAGATGTGGGTTTATCCAAATTGAATGTTTTCAACGCGTAGCATAAATATATATGTATAAAAGATCTCTCTTAGACGAGAAAGATTGCTTATGACATCAATAAGCTAGATTCATAGTCTGTCGAATAGTTTGTCAATGAATGCTTCCCTTTCTCATGTTAAAGTTGGTCTTTAAAGAATCACTTGACAATTGTTATTGTAATTTTCTGAATCTGGTCTTATTAACTGATTAAAATTTTATTATAGTAGATCTGAATTCATAATTTTAAATTATGTTACGCTCAGTACTAAAATCTCAAAGGTCGAATCCATCAAAAGTAAATCCTTAATTCAAAGATTGTATTCATCAAATTTAAATCTTGAATTGATTTTTTACCCATATTTAGAAATTCATCCCTAAATAAATAAATAAAAGGTTTTTTACATTATCCAATATCCATGGGATTTAAACCTGTGCTAATAAGATTCCTTATAAGCACCACTAAAGGATGTCATTGGATGAGGTTGCTCATCCTTTAATTAGAAGTCTCGGGTTCGAGTCCTGGATATGGAAAAAATTTTGGTAGGGAGCGCTTACCCCCATAAATGGGCTCTACGCGACGCGAATTCAGATATAGTCGGGTTCCAATGCGAGTACCAGACACCGGACGGGAAACCAAAAAAAAAAAAAGAGATTCCTTATAACCAGTTCTAATTTCCAACTTCCAACTTTCTACTAGGCTACTAGTAGTACTACTTCCTCCGTGTCAAATTATTTATTATTTTTTTAGTTTACATGCCCCTTAAGAAATATTAATTATGAAGGGTATTTGACCTACTTTATCCTTATTTATGTCTAAGTATAATCTTTCTCCATTAAATATTTAATCTATTTATTTGTTATCTTTATTAACGATAAAGGGTAAAATGAAGAAAAAATAATTAATTATGTCTTGAACTTCTAAAACGATAAATATTTTGAGATAACTATTTTTAGTAACCACAAAAAATAATTTAAGACGGAGAGAGTATAAAACATGCACTATTTGGTTCACGAGGGGTCATACGTCTCTCTTTGGTCCAGCAACCACACTAACAATTATTATTTTTTGGTTTCAGCAACACACTTACGTATTACAATGAATGCAACTCATTTTCCTCTACGATGAATCAATTATGCTTGCTGTACCTTTTAAATTCTAGCCCCCCTTTTATTTTTGCTTTGTCAGTATTAATAAAGTCTTGCATAGTACCGAAAAAATAAGGTCCTTAATCCTTATGAATAAAGAAGGCGGCATGTAAGGTGTATACTACTAGTATATTAATGCTAAAAAGATGTACACGACTTTTTCAAACACCACTTCCTTAGTTGGTCAAGTATGACTTAAATAAAGCGGTAACCAAAATTATATGAATACTAACACGTCTCTACCTAACACGAGCCTCTATGATCTATAATAAAAACTAGACCATTGAAGATCACATAGAGTTGGTCAAGAAATTATTTATTGAACGAATCCTAATTTCTGATATGCGTTAATGTTTTACATTTTTAATGGATTAGTGCTTTTGTTTCTTGTTTAACATTCTTTTTGTTTTTCCCTTTCCTTGTTTATCATTGCTATAGTTGTAAATGGTTTTATTAATACTTCAAGTTTCTAGATTTTTGTTTATTCTTGTGCAAGAGTCAAGTCATTTAACTAGAGTTTAACTTGTCATAGTCTTGTGTTTGCACAAAATTAGGTTAAGTTAACTCTAATTATGAGTACTACACACAAATTGATATATCGATTAGCCATTGGTAAAAATCTCATGTACGCTTTATAGAGTGGTAGCCTGGTAGGTGATTAATTGTTTATCAACTTTTCTACTATTACCCAAAGAAAAAAAAAATCAAACTTTGCCTTCTTCTGTAGTCTTTACCATATACTTTATCTAAATGACACATGTGACATGACATGCATCGCTCTATTTCCAATTTGGAACAAACGGTCAAGCACCACATGCTAGTAAATGTTATTTATTTAGCTTTATTATATGGTTAAAGTTTACGTAAAATAAATGATATATGTAATTTCATTAATTTTGGAGTTTCTTTCGTTCTTGCTCGAATGTTTTACTAGAAAAAATAATTTCGACGAATTTGTATAATGGTAAGACAAACATTTTTATTCTTTTTGATTACTCCACAACATTAGGGATGTCCCAAAATTATTCTTCGTTTGAGTTATAAAATTTAAAATATTTAATTTTTTTAAGGGATGTCCAAATAATAAACACCACTTATTATATGAACCGGAGGGAATACATTGTTTTCATTAAGGTCCAACAGAAAACCTGACCTTGACTTTTAAAAGCAATCAATAATGGGTCGACAAGAAAAAAGTAGTAATACGCAGGGGTGGCTCAGTTGGTTTGAGGATAAGACTTCTCAATGGGAAGTCTCAAGTTTGAGATCCCCTGCCTGCGACAGCGGGGGTTTTGCCTTCTAGATCAAGCTCGTCACACGGGGCTTGCCTAGTGCGGTTTAACTCTCCTGTATGGTTTGCGAGCTATTGCACAGGAGCTAGATTTACTCTGTGCGCACCCGAAAGATAGCGACTGAGGGTTCCTTTGTCAACCAAAACAAAAAAGCAGTACTGAAGCGCTTCATCTTAACCATAGAACATGGCACTCTATTTACTGCACAAACTAATTAGCTCAGCTCATATTCTATGTTGTCCATATGTATATGGTCCATATGTTTATGTGCAATAGTAAATATTAAATGACCGAGCTTTTCATTGTGATCATAATCAATTTCGCTAGCTGTTACTTTTTGTTTTTAAAGTTTTATACAGACTACTTGTTAATTTTATTGTTGGTATTTCTATGGTACTTTATAGAGCAGTACGGGAAGTAATAACTATTACAAATGTTCGAAAGGATAAATAAATGGTCAATCTTCAAACTGCACGTGTGTTGTGTCTTGAATCTTGATCACCTTGCAAAGCCAATGTTGAGAATCGCCGAAGTTTGTTGTGTCTTGAATCTTGATAACCTGAAATCAAGAAACAACTAAACTGATGGTTACAACGTTGTGTGTTGAGTCGAGGATAACCCTCTATCCTTAAGACAAGATTGCCCGTATATATGCTTTACGTTAGCGGACAATAGTCTCCCAAGATAAAACAACACTTTAATCTCAACACTACAAAGCCAATAGATTGAGCCTGGCTAAGAAAACAAATATGACTCGACTTGTCAAGATATGGAATAGGAAGGAAGAGTTTCTCTACTATTCTCTTTGTCTCTGTATATAGTGTGTCTCCAGTGTATATCTTGTGTATATGTGAGGGTTTACTCGTTGTTTTCCAGTCACGAATTGCACAGATTTTTGCCACTCGCTTTGGATGATTTCGCCACTGCTTTGTTCCTTTGTGACCAAAACGCTGCTGTGTGTTTTCGTGGTGTTTTGCAGCAGTGTTTTCTGCCTGTTGTCGTATTTTCGTCTATTTTCTGGCCTGCTTTTGCTCCCGCTTTGAGCCAAATGAAGCTCAATATATAGCATGAGGAGGGATGTCCAACAGCCACAAACAAGGTCAGAATGGTTATTGAGGGAGGCCATTAAAACAAGTAATGGCTATTAAGGCCATTGAAAGAGGTCGTCCAAATGCCCAAGTAATGGGCAGTTAATGGAGAGTTAATCAGCCAAGTAATGGCTGGTTAATACTCCAAAACGCAGTCCAACAAGAGGCGTAAAAGTCTCCGTAAATTCTGGGACCAAATCAGAATATTGAAACTTCAGGACCAAATCAGATATATGAAAGAATTCTGGTCCAAACTGCATATGAAACTTCAAGGATCAAACTATACATCCGGCAGAGTTCTCTGGTCCAAAAAGATAATATTAGATGCTCCATTGCCCACAAATTTACCACGACCCACCCAGTGAACCCTGAACCGGACGGACGGCAAGCGGCGGCGCGTGTGGGCTTAGCCTTGAACCCAAGCACATCTAGGTCTTCCCTCCTTTAAACACATGGGATACCCCTTGGGGTCCCAAACCCTTTACCAATTAGAGACTTATATAGAGAGCAATTCTTCCTATTCCCACCGATGTGGTAGATTTGTCGCACACCACATTTCCATGTCTCAAACACCTTACTTCGTGGACCAATATCTCTTTCATTTCTTAACGAAATTAGACGATTCTTGGTCCTACGGTCATCTACTCACTTCGTAGATCATGCATGTGTAAAGAGATGAGGTCTCCAACATACGGAACACTAGTGTTTAATTCATCAAAGATGGGTGGACGCATCTCCCCGCCAAAGGCTAATTTCCAACATTTATCATCTCTACCTTCAGCTAAGAAAATTCTAGAATGTGCAGAGATTGAGATAGATGAAAGAATCAGAGTATGAAGGAAAACACAATAAAAATGGAAAATATCTCATCTAGTATTATTCAATAACTGCTCAAGTGTATATACAAAAATAAATTCTACTTAACTGTCCTCCAGCGGGCCTCTAACTAACACTAGATATTTTAGACTGCTTCTAACAAACTAACCGACCTTTGTGCTATAATAATAAAATTACAGTCTTGCCCCTTTGACTAACTACCATCAGCTTGATGCTTCAACACCCTCCCTCAAGCTGATGGTTGAAAGATGTTCTTCAACCCAGCTTGGATATCAAGTAATCATGTTGTCACCTTCCAAGGCCTTTTGTCAGTAGATCAACTATTTGCTCTGTGGTAGAAATATGACGAGTCTTTATTAATTCCATAACAATCTTCTCCCTAACAAAGTGACAATCAATGTCAATATGTTTTGTCCTCTTATGAAATATTGAATTGGTTGCAATTTAAATTGCAACTTTGCTATCATAGAATAAATTCACAGGCATCTGCACTTCTGTTCCTAGTTCTTTGAACAATCCAGTAAGCCATGTTACCTCTGCAACAGTTGAGGTCATGCTTCTAAACTCTGCTTCTGTAGAAGTTCTTACTATTGTATCTTGTTTCTTTGATATCCATGACACCAGAGCATCTCCAAACCTTATCACATAACCAGTCTGAGTCACAGTAAGCCTCAAGCTTCCCTGAGCCTGTAGATGGCATCAACAACCCCAGACCAGGTGCATTCTTTTATATATCTTACCACCCTTAGTATAGCTTCCAAGTGGGATTATTTTGGTTCATGCATAAATTGACTTAGTGTCTGCACAACAAAAGAGATATAAACACTGGTCATTGTGAGGTATAGCAATCTCCCTACAAGCCTCTGATATTTTCCTGAATCTTCTAGTACTGTGTCTGATTCCTTAGATGAAGTAACTACTTCCTCGGATGACAAGTCAGTTTCCTTAGAAGTTTTTTCCTCCATTGCTAGATCAAACTCCACTGAAGTTAACTTCATATTGGCTTCTAATGGAGTACTAGCAGGTTTAGACCCTCAAAGGCCTAACTCTGAAACCAACTCTAGGGCATACTTTCTTTGATTCAAAATTATTCCCTTCTTTGATCTAGCAACTTCTACTCCTAGGAAGAACTTAAGCTCCCCCAAGTCTTTCATCTTGAACTTGAGCTTCAGATCATTTCTAGTTTATTGCATATGAGACAATGGACTACCTTTAATAATCAAGTCAGCTACATACACCAATACCACCACTAGATCATCTCCAAACTTCTGCGTGAAGAGTGAATAATCAAAATGATTCTATACAAAACCAAGATGCACCAGTGTATATGTGAGTTTCTTATTCCATTGTCTTTGGACCTGTTTCAAGCCATACAATGACTTGTGCAGTTTGCAAACCCTTCTATTAGACCCTCCTTGAGTTGCAAACCTTTAAGGAATATCCATGTACACCTCCTCAATGAGCTCTCCATGTAGGAAAGCATTATGAACATTCATTTAGAAAAGATGTCACTGTTTCACAGTAGCAATTGCAATCACAGACCTGATAGTCACCATTTTTGCAATAGGAAAAAAGATCTATGTGTAATCAAGGCCCTACCTTTGGCTGTATCCTTTGGCCAATAGCATATCTGTAACATCCTGTACTTTCGGGTCATGGTTTAAATCGCTAGGTGTATGTAAAATCGCTAGGTGTATGTAAAATCGCTAAGCGTTTGTAAATAGACCTGAGCGTTGGAAAAATTTATGTTATATTTACGTATGCTAATAAAGAGATTAGTATATAAAAGAGATTAAACCCCGAAATAATTTTGGACGTAAGAAATGTGATGACGGGAAGCGAAAATAAATTTGGTGTGTGCATGAGGAGGTTATGGACTAGTGTCATATCACAAATTATGACATTGAGGATATGAAAGTTTTATAAGTTATCAAGATTTAAGTGAATTGGGATCACGAAATTAATTATGTGTGTGATTGATAAATCATACGGAGGCAGGTCACTTAATTAAATGAAGTGACCGTGCATGGGAAGCAAGGTGGCGTCGAATTAAGTCCTCCACCGCCAAGATTGGCTAAGTGGAGGACATGATGATTGAGAATCATTGCTCTTCAAGTTGGGGACTTATATTTTAAGGCTTTGGAAGTCTTTGAACATTCAGCAACTTGTTATATTTGTGAGCCTTCAATTTATTTGTGTAAAACCAAAGAAGCAGACCCATTTTTTTCTCGATCGGTCACTTAGAAAATCAATTGCTCCCTTTCCATTGTTTTATGTGTTGTGTGGTGCCTTGGAAATTAATGGTCGTAAATTGTTATTAACTTGGGCAATAAAGGTTAGAAAAAGCGGGTAGCAAACTGTTGGAGTCCATGTTTCCAATTGAGAAATTATTTGAAGAGTTGGTAATTGAGGTATGTTAAGATAAATTATTTCTTTTTTTGGCATATTCCGTGTAACGAAATATAACCGTGATATTGCTCCATAATTTACTCTACTCCTAGAAGTTAAGAATATTCATGTTATTGATTCCTATGTGAAAAGCATGTCTAAATATATTTCTAAGTCCTTATTGAGGCATACGGAAAAGATGTTGATGTTTCCAATGTTAGCCGAATGTATAAAGGTATTATGTCATCCGTTGAGATTGGAATATGGTGTTACCATTCATGCATTTTCATTTGCATTGCATTCATATATTACCCTGGACCACTTGTGCTATGTACACTACTATATGGAAAATATTATATATATATATATATATATATATATATATATATATATATATATATATGTGTGTGTGTGTGTGTGTGTGTGTGTGTGTACGGGGAATGGGAAAAGGGAAAGGCGTTATATACGCACACCATCTGCAGCTGGTACAGACTATCACAAAAGAGCCCGATGATGTCAATATGATGTGATGCCCTTGTATGGCGATATAACCTGATGCCCACATAGGCGGTTATGAGAGGATTCTTGTGTGGACATTAGTATACCGCATTTGCATTGTGCATACACTTATTAACCATTATATGGTATGATGCCCACAGAGGTTGTTATGGTAATGACGATGCCCGATGAGGCTGATGTATATGTATACTTCATTGTGCAAAACATTTAGGCATATGTATTAGGGCCCTCAGAGACATTTGTTGATGGTTAGTTGTTTCTGTTTCAGTTGTTGTTATATCCCTGTATTACTATTGTTCATGCCTGATATACTCAGTACATCAGTCGAATTGACGTCCCTTTTGTCGGGAGACGCTGCGTTTCATGCCCGCAGGTTCACATAGGTAGAATGACGGGTCACGTTAGTTGATTGCGGATTCAGCGGATTTTTGGAGCACTCCCCTTGTTCGGAGTGTTGGTCTAATTTTGGTACGGTACAATTTTGCTTGTATATATGGGTATGGCGGGGCCCTGTCCCGACCTTTGATGTTACTACTCCTAGAGGATTATAGACAGGAGTCCTGTGGATAGTGGTCTTGTATGGCCTTGTCGGCCTTGGTATGGGTATGTGTATATATAAGATGGTTACCTGATTTTCATAATTTTCTTTCGGCTTAGTCCGTATTCAATTGTGATTAGAAGTTGGTTGTACGGTTAGCAGTACCAGGCGGGTGGGGTCCGGGTGCCCGTCGCGACCCTCCGGTTTGGATCGTGACAATATCCTTGTACCTTTCCACATGACTATCAGCAGTATACTTAACTTTGAACACTCATTTGCAACCAATATGTGTCTTGTCAGGAGGCAAACCAATAATAGATCATGTATTATTCTCTTCAAGAGTAGATATTTCAGACTCTATGGCTTCTACCCACTCTGGTATCTTAGCAGTTATGGAGTATGACTGAGGTTCCTCAATTGCTGAATAGGAATTTAAGGCTACACTGTAGGACTGAGAGATATTATCATAGTTCAAGTAATATGTTAAGGAAAAAACACAACTAGCACTACCCTTGCGTTGAGTAATGTAGTCTTTCATCCGTATGGGAGGTTTGACCCCTCTAGCAGACTTTCTAGAGGGCTCATTAAGAGGTACAATATCTGGTGGTGACTATGGTTCAATTCTTATAGGAGAAATATGAGGAGAAATATTTGGTGAAGGAATTGGACTGGATGGTATAGCAATAGGATCAGTGTGACAAGGGGTAAGAAGATCTATAATGAGAAATAAAGAAAAAAATTAGAGATGTGCAAATATTTATAGGGAAACACATCCTCCTCGAAGAGAACATCTCTACTAACTAGAAATTGTTTGATGTGAATAGTGAACATCTTATAGCCTTTCTGAGGAAATAGCCAAGGAAAACTGCAGGTACATCTCTAGAAGAAAACTTGTCTCCTTTCTTAAGGCTAGTGACATACCCCAAGCAACCAAAAACTTTCATATGAGTAAGAGTGTTTGTAAAGAAGTTCATAAGGAGACTTGATTTTAAGAAGTGTAGTAGGAACTCTATTAATGATAAACACTGTAGTGGAAACACATTTCCCCCAAAACTTGAGAGGAACACCAGCCTGGAACCTGATTGCCCTAGCTACATTCAAAATGTGTTTATGTCTCCTCTCAGCCACCCCATTTTGATGAGGGGTGTACATACATGAACTTTGATGAACTATTCTCAAAGATTGAACTAAATCAATTATAGAGGAGTTGAAAAATTCACACTAATTTTATGTTCTTAAAAGCTTTACAAAAGTAGAATAGACATTTTGTATCATAAAGAAGAATTGTCTTAACACTACTACAACTTCAGACTTAGAAGGCAAAAGAAATACCCAAGTAAACCTTGAATGATTATCTACCAGAGTAAGAAAGTATCTCTTTCCATCATGTGTGGGAACTCTATAATGTCCCCACACGTCACCATGGATAATATGAAAATAAGAGTGAGACATAGATTGACTCAATTTGAAAAGAACTCTTGTTTGCTTTGGTACTGGGCAAACAATACAATGTGAGTTTTTTACATTATGTATAGCATGCTCAAACATCTTTATTTTCTTCAAACAATCCATAGAAATATGTCTTAACCTCCTATTCCATACAGACATGTTTATTCTAGTTACATCATGCTGAGATCCTTTTGTATTCTCTGCAGTGAAGGACCCTAGGACTGAAGGATTAAGTGCTTCATCTTGGTTATGTTCCTTACCATTACAAGTGATCACATACAATCCTCCTTCCAGTTTACTAATCCCCTTCACCACTCCACTGAAGAGATTCTGAAAGACACAAAAGTCAGGAAAAAACATGGCTACACACTGTAGTTCCCTGGTCAACTTGGAGATAGATAACAAGTTGTACTTGAACTCAAGAATGTACATTATATTTGTTATCTTTTGTCCATTCAAAATAAGAGTTTTCTATATGACTGACTGTAGCTAAACTTCGTGTGGAAAGATGTACTTTGCCAGTTTTAGAATGCAAATGTATAGCTTCACTTAGCATTTTAAGATTGTTCACTATGTGGTTTGAAGCCCATGTGTCCACTATTCACTTTGCTAGGCTATCAGATATACTAGAGGAATTGTTCATACTTGCAGACATTGCTGATCTTTCATTATTGTCACTGGACTTCCCTAGCATTTGTAGGATTTGATTATACTGCTCTTGTGTGGATTGTGAGACACTAACAGAATTGTGAGACCAAAAGAACCACTACTGCTCCTGGAGGTTGATGCTCTCCTGCAGAGTGAGTTGATCCTCTTGGTGTAAACTTCTTCTTAGATTTGAAATCAGCTGGATATCCATTTAATTTATAACAGTTCTCCCTTGTATGACCTCTGAAATGGCAATAGTCACAATACACATTATTTCTTCTTGGCATGTACTGACTGCATGAGGTTGACTCTGCACTATATGTGGAGCTTGAACTTGATCTATATTGAGTATCAACTACATAGTTTCCAGAATCAAAACTACCAGAGCTATAGTTTGAAGAATAGCCTGAAGCAACGGCCTTCCTTTGTTATGGTATTTGAGTACTCTAAGATGATGTACTAGCACTAGAACTAGATCCTATATTGAGTGACCATTTCCCACTAAATAGAGTTGTTCCTTCATTCACTTTTGGTATATGACATGAGTTCACCAATGTTCACGTACTTTCTTCAGACAAAACCATAGCATAAGCCTTGTTAATAGATGAAACTGGTACCATATTCAACATCTGATTACTAGTTTGGGCATCAATTTCAACCACATCAGAAACTGCAAGAGCCTCTGATATTCAAAGTGCTCCATGTATTTTGTGGATTTATCATAATCACAACCAGGATATGGCATAATAGCATCAAACTCATCCCACAACTCTTTTAGTCGTGAAAAATAACTTGACACAGAGGAAATTTCTTGTGTCAATGTAGCAATTTCCTTATGCAGAAAACACACGAGATCCGTTCACTTTATTAAACCTCTCATTAAGATAAGTTCACACTTTGTGAGCACTAGTTGCATACACTAAATCACTCAATAATTATGTACTCATAGCATTCATAATCCAAGATAAGACTATAGCATTACATTTCTCCCACAAATCATGTAACAAACTATCAAATTTCTCCGTAGGATACTTTCCGTCAACAAATCCTAACTTGCTTTTACCTAGTAATTCAATTCGCATTGAACTACTTCATAAGACATATTTATCAGGTCCAATTAGCTTAATTGAGATAAGAAAGCTACATGGTGTATCGCAAGCTTGAAGATACAAGGGATGATGTTAATCGATAACCGTCGTATCTTTGATTCCGGCACCAACAATCGCACCATTGTTAACTCTGTCGGTTGTCATAGAGATTGTCGGAGATTCAAATCGAAGGTCTAGATATTGCTATTGAGCGACTCAATCACACAAAACTTGTCGAATTGAAATTAAATCGAAGCAATTTGACCTAAACTGAAAACCAGAGAAATCGCACTTGAACTTTATCGGATAGGTAAAGATTACACTCGGCTTGGATCATCAACACAAGCTCTGATACCATGTTAACTTGATCATCTCTACCTTCAGCTAAGAAAGTTCTAGGATGTGCAGAGAGATTGAGAGAGATGAGAGAATCATAGTATGAATGAAAACACAGTGAAAATGGAAAATATCTCATCTAGTATTATTCAGTAACTACTCAAGTGTATATATACAAAATGAATTCTATAACTATCCTCCAACTAGCATCTAGCTAACACTAGATATTTTAGACTGCTTCTAACAAACTAACCGACCTTTGTGCTATAATAATAAAATTACAGGCTTGCCCCTTTGACTAACTACCATCAGCTTGATGTTCAACACTACTCGTAGAGTTATATCTTGAATTCCTGGTGTCAATCAAAATTAAATATGCATAATTAATACGTGTAGCTTAATACTAACTAATACTTAAATGTATTACTTTCTGAAGAGAAATGTACCACATCTGTGTGGGATGAGATTCATGGGCTCCTTATAAGGCTTGGACAATCCTCCTCCTTTTGAGCTAGCTTTTGGGGTGTGAGTTAGGCCCAATGCCTAATTTGACATGGTATGAAAGTCAGCTCAGGCCCGATGCGATGTGAGCCCCCAAAAAAATAAAAGGGGGCAGAATGCCCCCGGACCAATTGACCGATCCCAGACTGTTTGGGTTGAAAAATGTCCCCGGTCCATGAATGTACACACTCCAGACCGGACAGTGAAACCTAAATAAAAAAATGTTCGGATCTGGGCGTGAGGAGGGTGAAGAGAAATGCATCACATCGGTGTGGGATGAGATCCTTGAGCTCCTTATAAGGTTTGGACAATTCTCTTCCCTTTGAGCTAGCTTTTGAGGTTTTTAGGGTATGAATTAGGCTCGATGTTTGACACTTTCAATTCACTATATGCATGGACGTACGACATACATGATATTCTCTCTTTAGCAATCTTCCTTTTTTGGTCTATATATTTTAAGTCTATTTTCCTTTTTCTTAAAGATTCATATGAATTTAGACTTTTACAAAACCTTTGTGCAATATTTTTTTGTAGAGATTTTTAATTAGGATTTCGTTGATTACTCAATCATCTATGTTTCTTTATTTTAGTCATGTGGAGGCGGTTTAGTTAATGCTAATCGCTTTAGACACATGGTATTATTTAACTTTTTTCAAAACAAATTTACTGACATTTATTTGATCTCTGTAGATATATTTAAGCCTCAAAAGGAGGTATCGTACATCAATGTTGCGAGTATAAAGTATGTATTTGTTTTTAAACTTTTCCATACCAGCGTATATTCTACTGACCATGGATTATGGATACACTCTTTAATTATTCAACAATTATTTTATAAAAGAATTATGTCCCCCTTTATATTCTGTTTTCTTATCATCCTTATAGTTTTTAAATTTCTGAAAACAATGGGATATCTAGATTTTATGTCTGTAGGTGTGGAGTGTTATTGCCTTAAAATTAGATAGATTTGTAACATTCGTGTCAAAATGGGCTGACCCAACCCAATTCAGTCCAACCCTAAAGGGTCAGAGAGTTAAAAGGGCTGGGGGCGGGCTAACCCTTTCTATTGAAGGGCCTCTAAAATGGCAGCCCAACCCAATCCTATGCGGACTAGGACGGGCCAGCCCTTTAAAATAATTTTCTTCCGAAATAATATCTCTTAAGTGACTTTTTGTACAATCTGAACACAAAATTTTTTGCAGTTTAAAATGAAATTTTCTACCACATCATTCTCTCACGAACTTACATTACAGAAACACATAAATTCAAAAGAACAAATATAAATTATTCCCTTTGTCCCAATTTATATGACACATTTTTCTTTTTAGTTAGGAAACAATTTAACTTTAAACTTTACATTTTTACGCTTAACGAGATGATCTATAACCACACAAATATCTTTGGCTTGTTTTAGACAACAAGATTAAAAAGTCTTCCTTTATTTCTTAAAATGATTAAAAAGAAATTAAAAAATGATTTCTGAGATTAAAAAATATTACTTTAGTTTCTAATTTATTGATCAATAATTAGTACTTTCTTTTTTCCTTCATTAATTTTTATCTTTTTATTAAATTTACATAATTTTTTTAAAATCAAATAATTTATCTATTTTTCTAGCCTCATGGGCTGGCCTCGGCCCGACCCTTGAGGCCGGCGGGCCAAGAGAGGTTGGATTTTTGAGTCTCATTTCTAAAAGGACCAGAAAAATCATGGCCCAACCCTACTTTAAAACAAGGATTGGGCCGGTCTCGCGGGCCAAGCCCATTTTGATAGCTCTACATACAGGTTCTCAGAAATTAAGTAGTAATTAATTCCTTGAAAGCTTAAATTAGGCATATTTTAGTCTTCTGATATTTAATTTAACATTTGTTCAGAGCCAACATATATAGTGAAAAAATATATAGCTTCTTTTGGTGACAAATGATTGAAGTTTATTTGTATCTCTAATTTTGAGGAATGTATGCAGGGACTGTTTCAGAAAATACGACGCTTATAAAGATCGAAAATTTATAGGTATTTATCTATTGTATTTTCTCTATTCTTCTCATAAAGTTATGGTCATGACTTTTTTTTATTCAGGATTATGTATGAAACTATTTTATGTTAAATTTGTGAAACTTTTTGAAAAGTAACATACATGAATAAAAATGAAAATATTATTTGTTTCCGATTTCCTGAAGGACTATATTAGAAAAAGATTTTGATTAAGGAGTTTAAGAAATGTCCTAATATAAATCACTTCTACTTCTTTCTCTCACTTAATTATTTGTATCTCTAATTTTGAGGAAGGTATGCAGGGACTGTTTCAGAAAGTACGATGCTTATAAAGATAAAAAATTTATAGGTATTTATCTAATGTATTTTCTCTATTCTTATAATAAAGTTATGATCAGAACTTTTTTATTCAGGGTTATGTATGAAACTATTTTATGTTAAATTTGTGAAATTTTTGATGAAAAGTAACATACATGTATAAAAATGAAATTATTATTTGTTTCCGATTTTCTGAAGGACTATATTAGAAAAAGATTCTGATTAAGGAGTTTTTAAGAAATGATTTAATAGAAATCACTTCTACTTCTTTCTCTCACTTAATTATGGGTTGTGTTTATAAAATACTATTTTGCAGATGAATAGGTTCTCTTATGAATATGTCTTGACATTTGGAATTGGTTATATTTCTTATTCTTGAAATTAAGATTATAACATAAAAGTATAAAAAAATTAATTACTTGAAAAAATAAATTGTGTGAGCATTTGTTTTCAATATTTAAAAGTGATGTTTTCTCAATTTTATTTAGTATTTTAGAAGTAATATTATCCTCTCAGTTATCCATTCCATCTAATACATTATTTTGGAAATCCAAAACTTATATACATACAAAAGAAGGATGATACAAAGATTTTATAGATTTTATAAAAATATAGAACTAAACCTTATTTTGATAGTATTATGATTAAGAAATGTAGGGAGATAAAATTGATCAAAAGGTAAAGATAACTTTTTTTAATATTAAAAAAAGTCATAACAAAAATTATTTTATGATATTTTGGTTTTGTCTAAGGATCGCTCAAGTACGGATATTTTCACTAGTATAGAATATTTAGGTAAAAGTCATTTTCAACTCTGCAAGGACAGAAGGATTAGGATTAAAATGCACTAATTTTAGAAAAGTTAGAAAAGAATATGAAAATTAAAATTGAAGTGGGCGTAACTGACCAATCGAAAAACCTTGAAGAGTTGGAAGGGCCATCACTAAAATATAAAACTAATGAACGCCAAATCGACATGAATATTATTATATTGTTTCTTCTATAAAAGAAAAAAAAAAGGAGTGAGAAAAGCAAATAAGGGTAACTCCCTATGAGAGGAACCAATTAGAAAATAATATAATGGGGTGGTGAATGGTGAGTTTCTTCATCACAAGGCACAAACTTGGTATGTGGGGCTTTTTACTCCTCTGTCCAAATAAAATGGCCGCTTATGAGTAGGTTCAACCGTTCAAGTATTTAACTTTCAACCGTATGAGTTTAACGTAAATTCATCATCAATCAATATATAAATATATATAATATAAATTTAAAAATAGATAATTCTATGTGGCACATCTCTATGGTCAAAAATCATATATATATTTTTAGTTTTTTATATTATTTTTAAGTATTTTATTTTAATTTAAAAAATCATCTCAATAACGCACCCCTTCATCTTCATAACTTCTACTATTTATTAGTATTATTTTGGTTTTTTTCTCCTAACATTATTGTTTATGTTATTATTAAAAATAGCTAAATAATTATATTATTAAATGAGAAGGAAATAATTGCTATATTAAATGGGAATGAAGTTTAGTTCTCTACGGCTCATTCCCCTAAATTTGTAGCTACGGAGTACTATTTATATTTTCTATTCTCCTAAAATTGTAACTGTATACTACTATTTATATCTATATTCTTAAATAATTTTCAAACATAATCTTATCAATTACTTAAGTAAATGCAAAAGACGTTTTGGAAATGAAAGATCACAAAACGTTTAATCTCTTCATCTTCTTCTTATCAATCATATGATAAGTAAACAAATTTAATCACATACTTTCCTAACCCAACCAATTTTGTCATTCAGATGATCTTTTTTTTTTCTCTCCTTTTCAATGTTCTTTTTAATTTTAAAAATATTATATTATTATACTTTATATATGGCTGTGATTTTTTTGCAGATTGTAAATAGGTGAATAATGGGTTTATATGTAGATGCATATTCACCTTTTTTCTTGTTATTTTATGATAATATATTATTTTCGGGGTATTGTTATGATATCTATTTGTGTTATTCTCTTTTTCTTTCTTTTTTGATCTCTGATTGGTATGAACTTTCTTGAATTGAAAGTGTTAATCAATACTTTCCAAACTCAACAGATTTTGTTATTCTCTTTTACACCATGTGAGTTCTTTTGGACTATTCTTTTCTATTTTCTTTTTAATTTCTAAAATATTTTATTGTTATACTTTATACATGACTGTGATTTATTTTTCTTTTTTAGATTGGAAATAGGTGAGTAAAGGGTTTATATGTGGATGCAACATTCTCCTTTTCTTTTTGGTGATTTTATGATAATATTAAATTATTATGATTTCTATTTGTGTTATTCTCTCCTTCTTCCTTTTTTGATCTCTAATGGATATGAATTTTCTTGAATTGAAAGCATTAATCACTATTTCTCTGTTCCAACCGAATTTTTTGTTCTCTTTTACGCCAAATAAATTCTTTTGAACTCTCCTTTTTTATTTCCTTTTTAATTTCTAGAACATTATATTGTGATACTTTCTATATGGCTGTGATTTTGTTTTTGCAGATTGAAAATAGGTGAATAATAAATTCATATGTGGATGCAATATTCTTCCTTTTTAATGATTTTATGATAATTTTACTTTTGACATATTATTATGATTTTTATCTGTGTTATTCTTTCTTCTTTATTTTTTTTTATCTCTAACAGGTATGAATTTTCTTGAATTGAAAGAGGGTTTTCAGCACTAAAATTTTTATACCAATTATTTTCTATTCCTTTTTAAACAATTTTTACTTCTCATTTATTTATTCTGTATTTTTATAGATAGTGTAACCATACTTTTGTTTCTTACCTATTAACTGCTAAAGTTGAAAAATATATCAACAATAGTAAGTGAAGATATTATTTATGATTAGTTTTACTAAATAATTTTACATCAAGAAATTAGTAAATGATAAAATTCTCAATAGTCAAAAGGATTCTCAATAAAATTGAAGCTTGAAAATTATATGTTCTTTTTCGATTTCTCTCTCCTATTTCGACAATGAAATTTTGTATAGTTTCGATGATTTTGAGAATGGAAAAGATGAGTAGCTCTAAAGTGAAATTGTTGGTTATAAAGATTGTGATGTTGCGGTAGAAAAAGAAAAGGTAAATATTGAATGGGCGAGGAAACAAGAAAGAAAATAAGAAGTGAAAAGAAAAGAGGAGAAAAGGTAAAAAGAAGCAAAAATATAAGGCAAAACTTAATCGACGAGATTTCATTTGTGTTCTTTTCTTAATTTATTTAAAGTGTTTTCTCATAAAAAAGAGATTTTAGCTAAATTTATTATTACTTATCTGGTTTACTTAGAATTTTTGGACTGCGAAAAACATCCTAAATAAAATTCTATTCTAAGGTTCTATACTTCATGGATCGACGTTTAAAAGAGGAGATAGGATAAAATTGATGATGAGAAAAGATTAAACTTTTTAATTAAATTGTAACTTTTGACCTTAGATAGGAAGATTTGGCGGTCGAGGATTAGGGTAGAAGAGTAGTAGGTGTTTGAGTTTTGTCGCGTTGGGTGTGAGAGAGATGGGGGATAGCCTTTCCATCTCCTCCTCTCCTTTTTTAGTTGTATTATTTTGGTATCGCGTCGATCATTATTCATGTGTGTATTACTCCATTTGTTCTATATCTTGATATTTTTGTTGTCTTATTTTCTTGCAATCTTGTATTGACTATGTTTTTTAGCCGAGAGTCTATCGGAAACAACCTCTCTGCCCCACAAAGGTAGAGGTAAGGTAAGCAAGTTCGCCACCAACCGTAGCAGCACCATCCGCTAATATTTGTCCCTTTTTAATGCATTTACCCCGAGGAACCTGGAGTTTTTGGTACATCATACCCTCCCCAGACACCATTTTGTGGGATTACAATGGGTATGTTGTAACTTTTGAAAGATAGAGTTTAGAAGTTAGATAGATACTTAATGTATATTAGATGAACAAATGAATACTTTATTTAAAGTTTATAAGCATATGAACATAAAGATATTGAAACCCGTAAAATAAAATGAACAAAGTAAAATTACGTTTAATCGATGTTCCGCCTATATAGATTATATTATTATATAAAATTCAACTATTTCTGAAAGAATAAAAATCATAATTGTTAAAAATTAAAAAGAATAAAACTATGTAACAATAATCTAATCCATTTGATTTTGAAGACTAAAATTTTTAAAATATTTTGAATATTCAGATATTGGAAAAATATATTTTGTAAATACAATAAGAATTTTATAATCGCGCGAAGCGCGGACCTATTCACTATTATATATAATAAAGCTAGGCATAGTCAAGGTAATGTGACACCTCTCTATGACCAACATTCATATTTATCTTTTTACTCCTTTTTTTGGTTTTATCCTCATTTTTTTTAATCTTTTACCTAATTTCTTCCTATCCAATTTAATGGGCAAATGCCTTTAAATAATTATTAAAGAATCAGTCATTCCGTATCAAATGATCGGTTTCATATGCTTTTTACCAATTTTTCAAATACAAAATCTTGCATAGCTATGAAAAATCGATTAGAAGAAGTTGTATGAGATAAGTTAAGCATCAAACTAAAATCCAAGTACATTGGATACGTTCTAATTAATTCAAACAAGGTTTAACGCAATTTGCAAAAGAAATAACATTAAAATTTTCAAAACATATGTAATGCTATTTACTTAGATCACTGAGTAACTATAATGGCGCAAACATGTGTACGTGAGAATAATAAACATGATAAAGTTAAATATACGATTGACGAAAATCATAAAACTCTACAATTCATTTAAGAAAAACCTCATATTCCTCATTATTACTATGATCCAACTAAAAAGTTCGCATACAAGTACACAATGATTCGAAAAAGGGTTGAACCATAAAATTTTATTATAAGCAGTTTTATCCTTCATTTTTGTAAGAGACTATTTTCATGACTCAAACTCGTGACCTCCTGATTACGTGATAAAAATTTTACCAGTTATGTCACTCCTATTGACGCATAGCTTATTCCTTTTATTGATTCAAAAACCACAACTTGCTTTTAATTTCACTAAGTATGTTGTTGATGTTTTAACTTTTTTTTTTTGAAAAGCAAAGTTTCATCAGAGTTCATAACGTTTGAATTTGTAAACTTCTATATATGTTTAGTTATCTTATGAAAGAAAAATTTAAAAAGTTTAGATTTCACAAAATATAAATTGTGATTACTTCACTATTCGAGTATCCAAAGAAATTAAATCATGAATCTAATGAATTTTTTATGATCGCGTGAAGAGCGAGAAAGTTCACTAGTATATATAATAAAGTTGCGAATAGGAGAGTCGATGTGGCATGCTTCGAAAGCCAAGAGTGACATTTATCTTTTTAGCAAATTTTGGACATTTTTCTTAATTTTTCCTATTTATATGATATATTAAAAAACCTAAAAAGATTTCTTAATTACATTCTCTTAATAACTCTTTTCAGTTTAGAAAGTCCAAAAATCATTGTCATTAATGGGTTTTGTAACTCCTCAACCATTAAGGTATTGAATATTTACTATTTAAGTGTTGCTTCTTGTTAAAATGAAGAAAATCAACGAAATAAATGAAGAAAATTAAAAAGAATATGGTCCAAGAAAGAAGATTAGACTGGAGAGTCTGATATGAGGCTGAAAAGAAGAAAAATATGTTGATACAAGATGGTCTACAATTATGAAAAAGGAGGATGCAAGTTTCTACTCAATATTTTTTTTGTTAAATTTCTTAAAAGCTATACTAATGGTAAATGATAATGTTCTAAATTTCCCATGAAATACTCAATCGTATCATCTTTGATAAATTGTTGCTTATTCCATATTTTGACGTCGGATTATATTATACGATCTGTTGTATATTTCATACGTTTCGGATATAGCACGTCCCTTTTTTTACTATATGAGATCCACACTTTGACACATGAGATTCCGTAACGAGTAGATACTTCCGCAAGAGCATAATCTATTTTCTGGTTAAATACATTACGAGATATTTTTCCATACTTTTAGCATTCAGTTCTAGCTATTTCTGCACCTTCTAATCGACCAACCTGTTTGAAGACCGTAACGTAAGTAACTCAGTGCTCGATACAACGGAAAAAGGGGGACTGAGGGGGGGGGGGAGGAAGAATGGAAAGACCGAACTTTATTGATGGGACATTTTGATCCCATTTTCCTCTCATCTTTGGACCTTTCCGCTGCTCTGTATAGTCCTATTGGAGGGCAATACAATACTCTAACGATTCCTGCCTTGGTTGATGATGAATTACCTTACTCCCCTTTCATACCGGGTCTAGGGGTATAGTTTGTATTTGTTTGAATTTTAATCTTTTGTTATTTTACCAAAAATTAAAGATTATTCTTTAATTCTAAGAACACTTTGATGATATCTACAAAATATTTATATTAATATGTTCTACAGGTTGTTGTAATCGCTTTCATATTTTTCAATATGATAAAGGTATGCTCCATTTTGTATACATTGTCTAGAATTTTTTGGTTTGTGTAAAGTAATGATTATGTGATATTTTCTGGTGGATTTCTGTCCAAACTATGGAATAGACCCGAATAATATTTTTTCAACAAACAGCGAGAATAAATCAAATTAGGAGGATTAGTTCTCTTCTTTTTTCTTTTGATTTTATGAGTTAGCATTGTAAGTTTTATATAACTTGTGTACCTTTTCGTGAAGTATAAAGTTCTAAGAAGATCAATTAATTTTAGAAAAATAAGGGCGCTTCAGTGAATTTGTATGACATAATTATGTGTAAATTTATTGAGATGCATGTGGAAATTGCTGTCAATTTGGAGTAATTAATTAAGACATGAAGTAGGCGGTTATTGAGGATAAAATGTATACATGGCCACAAGAAATAAGTCAAAGAAGCCCGGGGAAGCTCGGAAAGCAATTTAAACGAATTCCGGATGAAAAAGGCTGAAGAGCTCAGCTCAACAAGCTGAAGAGCCAATGCGGCCGGATCAAGTATCGGATCGGGAAAAACTGGAGCAGCAAAGGGGTTGGACCTTTGGGTCGAGAAGCTCTTCGGTAGACCTGCAAGTTCAAAAAATGGAAGGAGTAAAAAAGCGCACAAAGCTATGATTAGACCTAAGCAGGAGGGTTAGGTGAATACTGAACATTTTTTGAGCTATCCATCATTTATCAGAAAGTTCTTTCCATGTTCGCTTCTTGTGCGGATAGGTGCTTATTATTTTCTCGACCCAATCATGGAGTTTATCCACATGGTTCGGAATCCATTGGACGGTTGGAAAGACGAAGAGAATTTTTTGTAAGAGCAGGTATTTTAGATTAAAAAAGGGAGAAGAGCTTTGATACTTACGATACATGTTCCACTAATTCGGGAAAGGGATGTACCTCGCCGGAATGATTTCAACAATCGAAACCGCAAAAAAATGTTCCAACCACCCCGGTCTCGATTCTCATCGACATTGGAGAGGATGAGGAATTTACCTTGCTTAGAAAGCTGTACTATTCCACCATGAAAGAATCATGGCACATATAAACAGATCAAATGATCCAAAGTAAAGTTCTCTTTGACCAAGTTGGCCAAAAAAATGAGGCAAGTTACGATCCTCCAGACGGACGGACCAATTTGTGAAGACACATGTTGTAGGTCCTACACATCTCAAAGATCACACTGTCGATCGATGAGTCAAGTTTAAAAGTAAAGGGGTAGGTATATACATCGGAGCATCCGAACCTGAAGATGGTGATGTCATCATCTAGGCCGGGGATGATGATCCCAGAGAGGTTTGTCCAACCACACTCGACTCGAACCCTCTTAAGGTCGGAGGCCTTGATAGAAGAGGGTCAGTTTCTAGCTTCATCTCCCATCAGATTTCTTGAAGGTTGTTTGAACGGCGAACTCTGTGTCGAAGTGGAAGTTGAAGGAAGCATGTCGTAGGATCTGGGTTCGGCAGTAGACTGAGTTTCAGAAGCTTCACCGGCGTCAGTGACCTCTTCAGTGGCCGGCAGTGGTGAAGTCGCCGGAGAAGATTGCCTAGATGAAGATCGAGCATTCTTGGCCATTGTGTTGGAGGTTTGAAGGTTTGAAGATTTGAGGGTATGGAAATTTGAAGAAAATCTGGAGATTTAAAGGTGGTTCGCTCGAAGGATGAAAAGAAATTAACTACTCATTCCCCAAATTATTTGTCAGTCCATTAAAACTATACATCATTAATATTGTGGACAAATAACAATGAATGAAATAACAATTAATTTGTTAGACTTATCAAAGAAATTAAATGAAGTGAACCTGTAAAGAATGAGATTCACGTGATCAATTATATAATTAAATAGAGCACAAGTAATATTATGGTAATCTGATTACGTAAAAGAAAGTTGACCAAATCCCCTATAAATTAACTTTAGTCATGATGATGAATTCATTTCATGTGGGTTCTTGACCTCCCTCTCTAAAGAAAATGTCAGGAGATGAGAAAAACAAGAGTCCATTGGAAGAACCAAGTGAGCAAATCCATTTTAAGCTCGAAATTATATCCCAGGATGGCACAAGTGTCCATGTTAAAGTAGATCCTACTACAATAATGAAGAAAATATTCAAGTCGTATTGCAAGAAAAAGCAAATAATAGACTACAAAACAGTTCGATTTCTCCATGATGGCAAACTCCTTTCACCGAAAAAAAATGTAAATCAACTTGGTTTAGAAAATGGTAATAAGATTGATGCTATGCTGGATCAATATGGAGGAGGGCCTGCATATTGAAATTCAAGAACATGAATATGTTGCAGTTTGCTATTTTATATTTTTCTTTATAATTTCTCAAGAAAAAAAAGTAGTATTGTATGTTCACCACCAAGTTATGTACTTCGTTTTTTGTTTTGTTATTGGTAGCTAGTGTGTCATGTGTCCAAGGAATATCAATTGTCCAAAAAAAATCTATTTCATGTGAGTTTTAGATAATTTCTGGAAAAAAGACTTGGTGAAAGAAATATAACAAAACTAGATCCAGTTTTTTAGTTTATCTATTCATTTTTTTGTTTTCCTTTTGATATTTTCATTTTTCCTCTAAGATGCCATAATAATTTTGAACGGGAGTCTTGGAGTAACTGATAAAATCTGTCATGTGACCAGGAGATCATGTGTTCAAACCGTGAAAACAACCTCTTGTAGAAATGTGAGGTAAGGCTGCGTACAATAGACTCTTGTGATCCGGCCCTTCCCCAGAACCCTTGCATAGCGGGAGTTTAATGCACCGGGCAACCCTTTTTTTATATCATAATATTTTTTAGCAAAAATTTCTAAATCAAACTTGTTTTCCTAGAACACCTATATAATAATATAGGTTAACCCATTTTCGATTCGTCCATTAACCAATAACCACCCAATCTATTTCTGACCATCTTGAAATATGGATGAGTTGAATTTTCTTATTTTTATTTAGTGAAACTTACACAAATCACTACACTTTGAGGTTTTTTAGGCATAACTATACTTTTGATAATTACATTTCATAGCTATAGTAAAATGTATTCAAAATTCTTTTCATTGTATTCAAGTCGCTATATTCAAGTTAGATTTACATACACACACACACATATATATATATACACACACATATATATATATATACACACACACACATATATACACACACACACACACACACACACACACACACACACACACACATATATATATATATATATATATATATATATATATATATATTCAGATGTATTCAAATACACTTTATTTATTAAAAATTAACGAATACACTCAAATACTGAATACAAGAAATAATATACACCCCAAAATACTGAATTTTACACTAAAAATTTAACTAATACACTCAAATACTTAATACAAGAAATTAAATGCAGTATACACGGAATTTTACACTAAAAAAAATTCTGAATAGACTCAAAACTTCGATACAAGAATAAAATACACCCCAATATTAAATTTAAACTGAACGGAGGAGAATGACGAAGCTCCAGTTGAACCGAATGGAGCTCAAAACGATGAAGCTCCAGATCTAAACTGAGCGGAGGAGAACGATGAAGCTTAGAACGGAGGAGAACGGCGAAGCTCAGAATAGAGGAGAACAATGAATATTTGAAAGGCGCCGACGGTCGTTTCAGATGTTACCGGCGAGGAACGACGAAGTCCGCCGCCGCTATCTACAAACAGAGAGAAAGCGGAGTTCTGATTGCTCGTCGGAGGAGAGATCCGACAGTCATGTGAAGGAGAGGGAGAGGAGAGAGGTGTTGTATTCGTGGTTCATTGCCGGAGCTCTGGCAGTGGGGCGGCAACAGAGAGAGAGAGAGGGTGAGGGAGATGAGAGGAGTGAGGGATGAATACAAGCCATAAACCTAATGTATTTTAGTATAACTATGAATGGTAGTTTACAAAATTATTGTAGCTACTAAATATTATAAATTAAAGTAGTTATTGTTAATAACTATTTTTTTAGAGTTAGCTATGACAAGTAATTATTTCTTTTATTTAACTATTTTCGACCCGCCTAATTTGTCCTGGCTTACTCCCACTAGTTGAAGCCCAAAATAACTAGATCCAGTCTTTTTATTTTATCTATTCATTTTATGTTTTCGATCGTTTTGATGTTTTCATTTTTCGTGGAAGATGCTATAATAATTTCTGGCGGAAATTTCTAAAACAAAGTTATTTTCCTAGATCACCTATGTATATGTGTTGACTCATTTTCAATCCGTCTATAAACCACCCAATTTATTTTTTGTTAAGATTTTATCAATAGGTGTGAATGGAAAATGATCCTTTGCATCTTTTCATGAAAAAGATTTAACACCTCTTCATTTCTTTACTTTGTTGGCTTTAAATATTTAGACATTTTCATAAGATTATACTAACGAAATTCTGATTATATTCTTCCTTCTTTCTTCACTTTAAATATATTTTGTTTGATTTTGTTTTCGGCTGTTGCGTTCGCTGTTCACTGAGGTTTGAGGTATCACTATGCTGGTGAGTTAATTTATTCTATCCTTGGAGGATATATTTCATAGCCTCAGTTATTTGAGAGGAATAATTTCCTTAAGGAAACATTATGAATTCAGTGGACTCGAATTATTCTTTTTTACATTTATGTTCTCGCCCTGAATTCTTTCTTAAGCCGTTTTATCGGCTGATGAAATCTGGAGACAAATTGATTCCTTAACTCAAGCGATTTGGGCTGGAAACGGAACTCTAATTTTCAGCAATGGGTTCCCCAACTACTCCAGAAAGCGTTAGGACGGTGTGATTAGACTAAGAGGTAAGAAAACATGAATACAACCGAGTAAAGTAAAGGATAAAAGATAAAGAGAGATAAATGTTGATGTGTTTGATTGATTGTGTGTGTTCATATGTACAAAGAATGAGTATTTATAGTACAAAAAGAAGAAAAACTGTATAAAACGTGCCCCCCCCTATGTCGGCCGTCAAGTAACCCACTAAGTTCAACAGCTGACTATGGGAAAGGTGGTGCCGATTTTCTCGCCATCTACTCCTCGGGCTCGGATAATAGCCCTTACATTTAGTTGTTGTTGGTCGTTACCGCTTTTGGGGTTCTGGTTACATTTTGACTTGGTCATTGAGGCGCCTGCATCTGAGTGGGTCCCAGTCGTACCTCTGACCAACAACTTCGGCTAAGATGCCCTAGTAGCCGATGAATTTCTTTGTAGTCGAGGGCTAGGAGTAAATTCGGCTCCTGAATAGTTCGGCTGTCAGTGAAGTCGGCTAAACACTTCAATTATTTTTGAGTGTTAACAATTGTCCCCCAACATTAACTCGAGTGTAACTGTTGAGTTGATGTATCCGAAAGTAGCCATCATTTCAGTATGACAACCTCGCATGTCAATTCAATCATCTTGTCTCCAGTGCATGCAATGATGATAACTTCTGAATTGAGTTTTTCTTCAACCGAGGTGTCCTTGTTACCACGAATCGGTTCCAATATTTTCTAACCGTGCATTTGAAGAATAGCCCTAATTTCTGCTGCCCATCAAAATCCGTTTAAGAAGAAATATCTTTACGAGAAATTTTTCCACGATCTTCGATTTCTTCCTTTCTGCCTAAAAAACATAATCTCGACCCTTTTCCTTCGGCTACCATGGCTTCCTCTTCTTCTTCTCAAAATATATACGGGACCACTCTAGCCGATAAAGACTTAACTGATGCCTTGGTCCTTGTCGATGAACAGTTGGTCCTGGCTCCATATAGTAGGTCGGAACAAGGTGACGTTATTTTATATCAACATCTTAGCCCGGTGACCTATGACCTTCCCCTTACATGTGACTGGTTCACTGTCGACCGCTGTCCGGCTACCCTATGCACCTGGCCGACCAAGGTCGCCAACTATTCTGCTTAGGTGGACCGGGTCAGGTCGGCCAAGAGAGCCGAGTGGAGGCGTATGGGTCTCTACGACGCCATTGTACTGTCGGGGTCTGATATTTCCTGTAATATCGGTCTCATATATGCATTTCTTGGTTATTGATCGACTACCGCTAATGTTTTTATTTTTCCCTGGGGGATGATGACTCCCATCCTTCTTGATGTAATGGCGATATTAGGTCTTCCGATACTGGGAGTCGAAACGCCTACCCTGAATGAAACCAAAGTTCCTGAGTTGGGGATTGTTGTTTTGGAGACCATTCCTATCAAGGGATCCCCATTGCCTAGGCAATCCGTTTTGCAGCAACCCAAGTTAGGTGAAGGGGTTGTCATTTTTTAGCATATGGAAGAAAGATCTTGCGGAACCGAACTACGGAAAGTCACCAAGTGTTCATCATTCTTCAGAAACCTCGAATTGGCTATCACCATCCCACTAGCTCTAGCGAACTCCAAAAGTAAGATGCCTCCCCCGTTCCTGTTCCCGATTCCAAAGCCTCTATGCACGTCGTCATAACCCCCGGAAGTGACCCGATATGTCCATTAAAATCCCATCCTACAAATAATTACTCAGTGGGTGGTATACCTCCCACCACTTCTTCCAAATCCTCCCAAAAACATCTCTTATCCTCTTCGCCCAAGCCCGTCTGCGGCACATAAGCACTAATAATGTTCATAGTGCACCCTCCAACTACCAACTTAATCGCCATCATCCTGTCATTGACCCTCATCACCTCTACCACCTGATCCCTTAGCTCGCTGTCCACCAAAATGTCGACCACATTCCTATACTTTGACCTACCCAAGAGCCATAACTTATACCCGTCTACATCCTTAGTCTTAGGTCCTACCCATTTGGTTTTATGGACACATGCTATATTAATCCCCCTCTTCTTAAGAATCTTAACTAGCTCTATAGACTTCCCTCTTAAAGTCCAAATGTTCCAATACCATATTCTCAGTCTAGTCTCTCCCTTACCATGCTTATCTCCCTAATCCTCGCCCCTGTCCCCGACCGAGAACATGACCCTGGTCTACCATCATTTACCAAAGCCACTAAAGCAAATATAAACTAATAAACTACTCAAATGTTTACCCTAAAACAGGAATGGATCAAAGTGCAAGCACAAGTTATCAAGAATATTGAGACAAGTAAAAATACTATGCTAAGAGTGCTATATCTAAATACAAGAAACGACAAAATTTAACGAGGTTAAGGACAAAGAATGGATACGGGCAACCGGATGTACCAACTCCAGTTGAATCGAACCTGTTTGTCGGCGAAATCACTGATCCCTGTACTGTTCACTGTCCCGCAAATACTATTTGTTTGTCGCCGCACAGTTCACGTACTGTTCACCGCCCCCACAAATACTGTTCTGGTACTGTTCGGGTCACCGGGGTAAAAAAAATCGAGTACCTGCGTAGATCTAGGTGAAAAGGAACAAAAGAACGGAAAAACAAATGAAATTTTGTTAAAAAGACCTAAAAAGTGTTTTTCCGTCGCCTCCGGTGGGTGATCGGAGCCGGGGACTTATCTTCACCGCAGCCGCCGGTGACAGGTCGGAGCGACAGGGGGTGGATAGGGTGGGGATGTTACCGTTGAGGGAATATGTTAGAGAGAGGAGAGAGAACAAGAATAGGTTTGACACCATAATGACGCAATAAATTTACTCTGTGCATGCAATAATTAATATGCGTAAAAGAACATATAATGAAATACATTGTCAGGTTTTGTATTAAGCTAACATAAAAAAATATTTACATTTTTCGTTTCAGCCATCGTTAGACTTTCATTTTCTAGGAAAGAGTGTTGGAAATTTGCCTTTGGCGGGAGTTGCGACCGACCAACTTTAACGGCTTAAACACTAGTGTTACGTATGTTGGAGAATCCGGTTCTTCACACATGCATGATCTACTAAGTACGTAGATAACCGTAGGGCCAAGAATCGTCAAATTTCATTGAGAAATGAAAGAGATATTGGTCCACGAAGTAAGGTGTTTGAAGCATGGAAAGTGTGGTATTGTGTTCAATTCTCCCTCATCGGTAGAGGAAGAAAGAATTGTTGTGTATATAAGACTCGAAATTGGTTTGGGGTTTGGGACTCAAGGGTATCCCATGTGTTTAAAGGAGGGAGGACCTAGATGTGCCGGTTCAAGGAAAGACCACACGCTGCCGCCCGCCGCCCGCCCGTCCGGTCGATTTCCGAGTTAGGGTTTGGGTTTCGGGTTCACTGTCCACTGTCCACGAGTGCCGTGTGTGGGCCTTCTGATATTATCTTTTTGGGCCAGAAAACTTTGCCAGAAGTACAGTTTGATCCCAGAAGTTTCAGATGTGCAGTTTGGATCAGAATTCTTTCAGATGTGCAGTTTGATCCCTAAAGTTTCAATATGTACAGTTTGGTCCCTGAAGTTTCAAGATGTGCAGTTTGGTCCCTGAAGTTTCAAGATGTACAGTTTGGTCCCTGAAGTTTTCAGAATTTCGACGGTCCAGAACAGAAACGTCCAGCTCTCAATTCAACCATTTATTTTGGCTGAATTACACCTCCAATAATGGCCAATCCGTTGGCAATTTTCACCATTTATGTTGGTGACTTTACTACCTCCATAATATCCATCACCTATATAAACACCCCCTTACACCATTGTTGAGCACTAAGAACACACATATAATATACACGAAATTCAGAAGCTTACACAAGCAGAAAGTTTTCTTCTTCCTACAACTTCCAAGGCATCATTTCGTTACTCAATATTCTTCACAGTAGCTCTTGAGTTTCCTTTGCTCAAGTGGTCCATTCTTTGTTTTATCTTGGAAGACACTTTGTCCAGGACGTATAAAGGATACATACGGGGCAATATTGTCTTAAGGACAGAGTGCCACACTCGACTCAGCAAAACCAGTTTCCATTTTTCCGTCTTCAACAAAATTGTAATTTTAGTTTTGTGATTATATTGTAATTTCAGATTACTAGTTGAATTATTGATTCTTTGTTTATCCTTTCGAATACTTGTAATAGTAATATACTTCCCGTACTGCTTTATAAAGTACCATAGAGCAAAAATACCCAACAACTTAAGACAATATTTGTATAGTATTACTATTAGTATTCGAAAGATGTCGGTCAAAAGTTGTGTGACCAAATCGGGATATGGAAATGGTTTTCTGGTAGAAGAGAGTGATGATGATGAACGTATTCATAGTATCACCGCTATCAAGACTGGTGGGAACAAGCGCTCTCGAGAGCCTGAGGATGTCAACTGGGACAAGAGGAGAAGACTGAAGATGTACTTATATCTTGCAGCAGAAGGCCTGTATCTATCCCAGACAAAAGATCCGAATAATGGTAGAAGGAACTGGACACTCGGTTTGATGAAGTGGTGGAGTGAGCGAATCCGAAATTGGGATAAGTAGTTTTCTTACTTGTCAAGAATAAAGATTAAATGAGGTCTGATTAAAAATTGATTAAAGTAAGGAGGAATATGAAAATAATTTATATTCCTTACGCTTTAAAAATCAGAAGTTTAATCTCATCTTCTTTTCCGTTTAAAGATTGGATTGTAAAGCATCTTAAAAAGATCAGTTCCTTTAAGTGTAATTATTAAAAGTGGGTAAAGTATGTTCGCACATACGAGGGAGTAAGATCCACTGACTGTGCGAAAACTGTTACAACTCTTAAGTAAGCGCCAAGAATTATCTGGGCACCAATCATAACGGAAGAAGTCTAAAAGTTAAAGATGTAGAACCTGTCATACTATTTGGCAGAAGATCCTTCATAGGATGATATTGGACACTCAGTCATACAAAGCCTCCGGGCGACTGGAGTGGCCAAAATTCCTTTGATATGATGATATTGGACACTCAGTCATACAAAGCCTCCGGGTGACTGGAGTGAGGCCAGAATTCATATCATAGGAAAAGTAATGGACACCTAGTGTGGTGGGCCAGAGTTTCTAGGTCTTAATGATCTGAGAGCCTAAAGGAAGGGAGTAAAGAAATTGGACACTCAGTCTGCCAAAGCAACTGAAGTGGGCCAGAGTATCGAGATCATATATGATCCGGTTACGCCCTAACCACGGGCAAGAGGTTGTTCATGTGAAGCAACGCCACCTCTAAAATCAAAGGGGCTGGAGAGGTTGTCCTCAATAGGACTTCAGGGAATGAGATCACTCTAAAAGAGGTGATACATGTTCCTAACTTGGTTTAAGGGACGTTGTTGGTCAAGTTGGTTTGAGACTAGTCCAACAGGTCTGTAATAACTAAGAATGGTACAATATGTCTATAGCCCAATGAATGATATATTTGTAATCCGTGCATCTATGCCATCATAGATTGAGACACGTTAAATAGTAAGTCATTCAAAAGCTAACGATGTTGAGATTGTTGCCTCCTTTCGACATAAACCCTCAAAATGAATGTGAGGTAGGCGAAGAGGCAAAATCACCTTTCCAAATTCCGTCAAGGGAATAGCGAAAGAAGCACCGTTCCTCTAGAACTTAGTCACACCTACTTGGGTGATTTGAAGTTTATACAAAATAGAGGGAGACAAGTGCGTTGTGATCTTCATAGATGATGGTACAACGTATGGAATCCTTTGTTTGTTAAAAGCAAAGATGAAGTTGTTGAAGCGGATAAGCGCTACAAAGCGTGTTGAAAATAAACTAAGCCTATGGATTGCGAAATTCATAGCGATAGAGGGAGAATGTGAAGCGGCGTTCATTAAACGACTGTTCATTACTCACCTCGATCTAACGGTGTTAGCCAGCGCAAACCCGTGACCTAAATTATGTGGGGCAAGGCGATCCTTACCGCTAATGTGATTCTCAAAGAACTCGCGCATAAGGATAAGGATAACTCTCCGTGTGAGACATGAAAATGATCTCACATACAAAAGTTGTGATGTGGGGTGGCTTGGTAGAAGTTGGACTACAAAGCAGTCAAGTTCGACCTAAGGCGTAGATTGCATATCTCTGGATCTGTAAATAACAAGAGTACTTATCGCTATTGGCGTCAAAGAATGTTGAATTCTTATAAGATAACTTTCCTTGAAAAGGAAAAAGGAGTAATTGCTCAAGGTTAACAAGAACCATGAGGGTTTGTTGTCCTGAACTAGACGTTAAAGTATCTACGAGGACTCGAAAGTTCTTTGGCCATCCTGAACTTAATATTCCAAATCTGAGAACTCGGGGATTCTAGATGTTGAACCAAGGCAGAGCAAAGAGGGACAAGAACTTGTTCCAGTCCTTCTAGCTTGTATGGTTAAGAACGAACCATGGACAATTAACAAATAATTGTTATCTCAAAAGCGCCGCTTTGGAAAGAAGCTAAAGAGAGAAATATATTCCATCATATAGAACCATACTTGCGTAATGGTTTATCTTCCTCCGGAAAAGAACCTTTGGGTTGTGAAAAATGATACTCAAAAGTGAGTACAAAGTAGATGGATCTCTTGACGAGTTCAAAGCCTCGGCTACTTGTACATGTGCTCCGCAGGAGTAGCTTAACATGATGGGCCATTGCGATCTTGCGTGGCATGAATGTTAAAGCGACCTTCCCAACCGGAGAGTTGGAAGAAGAGAATCGAGTTGGTTTTTACGGATTCGTTGGGCTTCTTCCTGAACTTTGACTTTGGTGCCTGAAATGTTTACATTTTGGTACAGAAAGTTCCAGATACAACAGAAACAATGAATCTGAGCACAGAAACATTGAATCTGAAGTTAGAAAGCCAGCGATTGGAGAATCAGCGGTTTGAAAGTAAAAGTCATATTGAAACAAAGTCTCGATATGAAAGATATGGATATCACGGATGACATCTTAGGAATTGGATTTCTAAAGACATCTAACGGATCGTCGATAGTTGATAGTCTCGTTGAAGCCATCAATGAATATGAATCATAGAACTGATTGGAATTATGATGCACCCATAGACAAGGAGCGATACGCACGGATCACGTGTAGTTCAATGTATTGTACACACTACAACCGACTTTGGTATCGTCCTACAAAGCGGTCGATTGAACTAAGTTTCACTGATAATCTTAATACATGATCAATAGAAGGCGTTAAGTCGGATATGACGATATCTGAATTATTCGCTTATCTTCTGATTATAGTATTACGGATGTCCAAATGATTCACGAGAGAACACAGTGATGCAAACTGGACATCAGTTCTGAAGAACACCAAAGCCACAAGTAAATGTGTATGATGGTTCTTGAAAAAACCTCTAAGCAAACTTGCATCGGCCGATTCATGATGGAATCGGACTTTATCGCTTTATACAAAGCATGAAAGAAGTTGAGTAACTTCACGACTCCTTAGAGGACGTCCTTTATTGGGAGAAACCCGTGCCTTCAGCAGTTATAAACTGTGGCTAGCCGGTCGACTTTAGGAAGGACACGGATGACGCCGTCTGGACATATCTGTCAGGATTTGTCAGGAGACATAAAACCGTATGGCAGTTGATCATCACGGGTGTCACTTCCTTGTTTACTAACTAAGGGACTACCCGGAGATCAAGTGTTCTGCCTGTCTAGGGGAATGGGCTTAAAACCCAAAATATACGGACCAATACAGTGGTAACCCAACCTTACTAACTGGAGATCCCAGTAATTTGGTTCAATGAGAAAACTAAGCTGTAAAAGTTCAGTTGATCGCTTCAGTGGAAGCATGAGCACTTCGGATAGTGATTTCTGAAAAGAAACACCAAATCCAAAGCCGTTCCCGCAATAGACTTTAAGTGCTATCTGCTGTGTGGGTAAAGGTTAAGTTTTCAAAACCTGTAATGCTCCTCAACAGTTGAGGTTAGGTTTTTTGGGAAATTTTTAATGATTCCTAACACTTGTGAAGTGGGGTATAGCAGGATACCTTGTAGGAGACCACCTATTTAAGTGCGAGGGCGGGCCGCCTCAAAATGAACGCACTTAAGAATCCAAGGCGTTGTCCGTGGCCAAAGCGGACAAAACATTACGAAGAAGAGAGTAAGTGAATTTGTTGTGTTGGTATCATTGTCTTGGCTTACACTAAACACTGACGGTTCAAGACATCACGTTCACCGCGCAGTAAGTAAGTCCGATGGTATTCAACTATGGAAGGTTCAAAGTTGAGGCTACCTCTCCTTATGCAACATCGGTCCAATCGAAATATTCTTTGGAAGTGAAAAAGACACCATGTGAGTGCGCCAAAATCTCTTTCAAGAGGGATTGTTGGAAATTTGCCTTTGGCGGGAGTTGCGACCGACCAACTTTAACGGCTTAAACACTAGTGTTACGTATGTTGGAGAATCAGGTTCTTCACACATGCGTGATCTACTAAGTAATGCGTGAATAACCGTAGGGCCAAGAATCGTCAAATTTCATTGAGAAATGAAAGAGATATTGGTCCACGAAGTAAGGTGTTTGAAGCATGAAAAGTGTGGTATTGTGTTCAATTCTCCTCATCGGTAGAGGAAGAAAGAATTGTTGTGTATATAAGACTCGAAATTGGTTTGGGGTTTGGGACCCCAGGGTATCCATGTGTTTAAAGGAGGGAGGACCTAGATGTGCTTGGTTCAAGGAAAGACCACCACGCCCGCCGCCGCCCTTGCCGTCCGGTCGATTCAGAGTTCAGGGTTTCGGGTTTTGAGTTCACGGGTCCACGGGTCCCGCAGGTCCATGTAAATTTGTGGGCCTTCGATATTATCTTTTGGGCGGAAAACTTTGCGGAAATGCAGTTTGATCCCGGAAGTTTCAGATGTGCGATTTGATCCCTGAAGTTTCAATATACAGTTTGGTCCCTGAAGTTTCAAGATGTGCGCTTTGGTCCCTGAAGTTTCAAGATGTCTGATTTGGTCCCTGAAGTTTTCGAATTTCGACGGTCGAGCGAAGCGTCCGACTCTCAATTCAACCATTTATTTTGGTGAATTACACCTCCGATAATGGCCAATCCGTTGGCAATTTTCACCATTTATGTTGGTGACTTTACTACCTCCATAATGGCCATTATTTGGCTATTATGGAGGCGATTCAGCCCTCCATCACCTATATAAACACCCCTTACACCATTGTTGAGCACTAAGAACACACATATAATATACACGAAATTGAAGCTTACACAAGCGAGAAAGTTTTCTTCTTCCTACAACTTCCAAGGCATCATTTCGTTACTCAATATTCTTCACAGTAGCTCTTGAGTTTCCTTTGCTCAAGTGTTCCATTCTTTGTTTATCTTGGGAGATTAATTGTCCAGGACGTATAAAGGATACATACGGGGCAATATTGTCTTAAGGACAGAGTGCCACACTCGACTCAGCAAAACCAGTTTTCATTTTTCCGTCTTCAACAAAATTGTAATTTCAGTTTTGTGATTATATTGTAATTTCAGATTACTAGTTGAATTATTGATTCTTTGTTTATCCTTTCGAATACTTGTAATAGTAATATACTTCCAGTACTGCTTTATAAAGTACCATAGAGCAAAAATACCCAACAAAGAGATCTCAGAGACGTTCAATATAGTGAAACATGAAAATTTTGTTTACTTATCTAAAGGTAGTTCACACATCCTGATCTCAACTAAATTCAATTTTAATGTGAAATCTATAATATTTTGGGAGTAGAATATATTTTTTTGATGAAATTATTTTGGGAGTAGAATATTTTCCTAATGTGATCTTAACAACTTTTTGTCCCTAAAGTAGACAACACGATGTATTTTCCTTCTAACAGTATGTAAAACTTGTTTGATCTTTGTTCCATATGAACGCTTAGTAAGCAGAATCAAACCACAAGATGAAGATAATATAAAATACATAGCAACAATTGTGTTAAACCCCAATGCAATGATAAATACATAAAGCAACATTCCTTGCATTAATTATTAACTGAAGCTAAATTTTGCCATCCAAAAATTCAATTACTTTATACACATTTCACATAAATTGCAAAAGAACAATCAAGAGAAAAATACAAAATATATATTCCAGCATCACTTTTGAATAACAAAGACATACTAAGGACCCCATCATGAACAAAAACAACAACATACCCAGTATAATCACACAAGGTGAGGTCTGGAGAGGTTAGAGTATACGTAGACCTTACCCCTACCTCATGGAGGTAGAGATGCTATTTTAGGAAGACACTCGGCTCGAGTAACACACAACAAGACAGTATGGAAAAGACAATACATAATTTAAAAAGCATAGATTCTTGTACACATTGAACTAACAAAGTATTTTACACAAAAACAAACAACTACTCAAATTTTCTTGACCCCGTCAAATATCTTATAAACACTATGAAAAAAGAAAGGAACTTGCAGAAATAAGTGGGGGGGAAAGGTGAATACTTTGTAGTAGAAATGCCTTTACAGAGAGCTCTTTGCTACAAGAAAGGGCACCTTTGTGCAGCCAAGAATAGGTATCAACAGCAACACAGCAGCCCTTTAAGTCTTTGATGTTTATAGCTAACATTGTCGATTTCAAGAGAGGCAAAAGGCCTTGTATACCCATCTTCTGTAGAGTATTCAATTGGGTTTTCAAGAATTTTTGTAATTTTGAGAAATGGATTTGAACTAAAATTGGTGCTAAAGCCCTAATTTCTGAGCTTTTTTAGCATTTGGGAATATACCCATTTCTGAGTTAACTTCCTTTCTGATTTTACTTATTTTTAAGTTGCATTTCTCTCAAGCAAAGATTTTAAAGAATGTCCTTGGATTCCTCCATAGTTATTTGCGATAGCCTTTCCTAGTGAGAGATGTTATAATATGTCTACAAGTAGGGCTGTAATGATTTCAGCAGTGCATAGAGGATAGACCAGTAATAAGGCTTCAACCTTGAAGATATATCCGGCATCCACTGGTCAGGATATTCTGTACAGAAAATGAAATTATTTCAATTATTTATGGAGGCTAATATGACTAGATCCTAATATAGTTCATACGAAATATGAAATGGAACAGATTTCTTAAACACACTAGCTCAGTAAGGAAATATATCATTTTAGTTAAAACTTAAAAGGAAGCAACAATTATTACTATTCTCTGATTGCATGCTTAGGTAGTCTAATTTTGTTTAGAATTAGACTAATGAAAGTACTTTCCTTGGTGAAGAAGTGCTGTCCATATAAAGGACTTCTACCGTGTAACAGGAAGGACGTTATCGTCCTATTGGGAGATGCAAAAATCCATGCTTCATGTTTAAATTAGTTTAACTTAGAAACTTCATCGAGTTCAATATAACAAACATAGACTGAGAACAGGTTTAGTCGCAATTATTGCAACTTATTTCCTTGATTTATGACCTTTTTTAAGATAATACATGATCTGCCTAAACATATAAATATTAGATTACGTTCGTTTGTAAGGAGAACACACATAATTTAAATACGACAAAAGCAGTAGTGTCAGTTACATTTCTTATGTGACATACATAACTTTTCCTAGAGGGGCAGAAATGACTTTGGCCTCTGAAGTATGCAATAAAAACAGGGCTATACAACAATAACATACCCAGTGAAATCTCACAATGTGAGGTCTGGGAGGGTAAAGTGTACACAGACCTTACCTCTACTTTGGTAGGTAGAGCGGCTGTTTCCGAGAGATTGCAGAATACAGTTAACTTTTCCTAAAGGGGCAGAAATGACTTTGGCTTCTGAAGTATGCATTAAAGACAATGTTATCTCTCGAACAAATCCTCAAATGCAAGGTTTTACTAAAGAGTTCAGGAGCCTTGGATGAAACTATGTTTTCTCAAAAACTGAACAAGATGGAAACTTTTATTTATGTTAGAGCTAACAAAAGTTTGAACCATGAAGGTTATTCTGGTGTTCTCTAAACAAGACTTCAAAAACATTTTCTGTGAAAATATAATCAAGTAATACACTGTTGTCTGGATGTTTTAATTAAGATGGGGAGTGGATTTGGACAAATTAAATTGCAATCTGATTTTAAGTTAATGGTGACACAATCCTTAGTTACTCTTTTGTCCAACCTCTTAAGTAAAAAGGTTGAGAAAACAACAAGGTTCATATTATTCATCTTTTCCAGCAAGAAAATGTATCTTAACTTGCCCTCAAGAACTCACCATTTAAACTTTTTCTCCTTTTTAAAATGTATTTCCCCTTGCCCTTAAGAATTCACCTTTTAACTTTTGACTATTAGAGGATAATTTTTCACCTTTTCGACTCTTCAATCTTGCTCTAGCTCTTTGTTAATCAGCAACTCGGCCTTTTATAACATCAGCTGATTAGTACCTTTTCATTTTCTAAAATTTCTGCCGTTATCTCCTAAATTTGCATTTATTCTACACCTGGCTATCAAAAGATGAAACATATGCCACATAGCTGAAAACTTAATCACCTTTCTCCTGAAGAGGCCTACTTACCACTGAATTCTCAGTACTTCTCCGTGTAAAAGTCTAAGCTAAAAGCTTAGCTTGAATAAAAACCTTTAATTTCCTTAACTCTCTCCTGTCCAGGCAAGAAAGCAATGTCTGCGATTCTTTCTTGGCTATTCACTATTTGTCATCTGTGTATCTCCATAACCTTATATGCAAGTTGTGTTGCTTCTAATGATACTTTGTTCCCAAATCAAGTCCTTTTGGACGGCCAGACTTTAGTTTCGTCCAAACAAAGATTTGAAATGGGATTTTTTGATACTACATATGCTATATGCAGGAGGTACCTGGGATTGTGGTACAAGAATATAGGGCCCAGTGTAGTATGGGTTGGCAATAGATTGAATCCACTTGGATGTGGTGCAATGCTTGTACTCCATGAAGAAGGACACATTTTCCTCCAAGATTTAATGGGAACAACCGTATCGATTTATAAGCCAAACCAGAATGTTCCAAGGCCAGTTCTGCAGCTCCTGGATTCAGGTAATCTTGTGTTTGGAGATTCTAGCAATCTAACAGCTGGAGAGTACTTGTGGCAAAGCTTTGATTACCCTGTTGACACATTGTTACCAGGAATGAAGCTCGGTTGGGACCATAACCGAGCCATGAATTCCTGGAGGACAAGTGTTGATCCAGGTCTAGGTGAGTATTTGTTCAAGTTAGAGTCAAGTGATTCAGGTCAGTCACCCCAACTAGTCCTTGAGAAAAACCATCAAAGAGATTCAAGGTGGGGTCCTTGGGATGGACAAAAGTTCAGTGGCAGTGATGTCCTCATGGACAACGAGGACTTCAGACCAATATTAAACTCCAATACTGATGCTTTTTATTTCACATTCGAAGCCAAGAACGACTGGAGTTTGAAATTGTCACTGAATCCAGATGGCAAGACACAGTTCCTCAGATGGAATAATGCTACCAAGTGCTGGGATGGAGTGAAGATACTGAATAAGGACACATGTGACCAGTATAGGACTTGTGGGTCTTATGGATTTTGTTTTGTTGAGGATCCATCCTGCCTGTGTCCTGATGGTTTCACAGATGCATCACCAGATGACTCGGAGAAGATGAATTTTACTGAAGCATGTAGGAGAATCACTCCACTTAACTATACTGACAAAGACGTGTTTGTGAAGAATTCTGGACTGAAGTTGCCTGATAATGCAACTTATTGGGGAATGCTGTACCACAAGAAGTGTGGAGAGAGGTGCTTGAATGAAAGATCGTGTATGGCTTATAGTAACATCAAAATCAACGGAAATGGCAGCAAGTGTCTCGTTTGTTTGGGAGATTTACTCGATATGAGACGTTCACATAAAGCGGGGAATGACATTTTTATACGGATGGCGCACGGAAAACTAGGTTAAAATGATTGATAAGTTCTATGATTGCTTGCTTGTGACATGATAACTGATTCAATGACTTAATTATATTTAGTATGGTGCAAAATAATGTGTACATGAATTAAAATTGAAGGGTGAAGTAGTTAATTGTTGTGTTAGTTGATTATTGGTGCATAAACGCTAATTAATAGAATTCCCATATTCGTACTTGATTAAGTGGTTCGTGCAGATTTGTCATTCCTTGTTTCTTTTTTTCTACTTTGTGTCCATAAATTGCTTCTTACATGAATCACTCATCCTACATCTCTATTAGATGGAAATGGTTTTCTTTAGCTATTTCTGATCTAACTTCTCAAGATGCCTATGCATCTCCATGATTTTGAACGTTAGATTTGTTTGAAGCATTTTACTGAATGTTGTCACATCACTGCTACACAATCTAGCAAAAGATAAAACCAACTAACACTTCTGCCTTTCTTTATGAACAGAAGGACCTGTAATCCACGGGGGAAGGATAAGAATATGGATAATATTTGTTTCTTCAACCTCAGTGCTGGCACTACTTATCTTGTCTGCATATAGTAAAGTTCTATGTCAAGCAATGAGGACCGAGGTGCTAGGTAAAAGACTCGTCTTTCTCTGCTTTTTATAATATTTTCACAGTTCTTTCCAGCCAAGCTTAGTTTCAGTAAACACTATTTGTGAACAAAAAATTCATTTAATTCTTCATGTTTAATTCTTGAGATAGCATGAATGAACAAAACCATTGTTCAAAATGCATTTTGGTCTGCCGATACCCTTTAGGCTGCAACCCAAAAAAGTTCCTAACTAGAGTAGTTCCTTTTGCATTAGCAAACACATGGCCCTGTACTTATATTAAGGTATTCACTTTTGTTAAGAATCCCACATCAGATATGGAATGGGACATTGACTCCTTATATGGACCTGGACAATCCTCACCGTACAAGCTAGCTTTTGGGGTTGAGTTAGGCCCAAGATCCATTTTTTACATGGTATCGAGCCAGACTCATTCCAATCCTTTGTTCACCAATGTTGGACCTCCAAATTATATTATCTACGCTTAGTTCCAAGATCCATTCTTTACAACTTTCACTATTGACTGATTGATTTATTTTCTCAAAAAATTATCTTCATCTGAACAGAAGAACAGAAACCAATCAGCCCAGAAATTCTCTAGGAGATTTGCTGCAGGGCACGGATGTAACTGCATATGATTCCAGTGCTCTAGCCGCAGCCACTAACAATTTATCGCTGGCTAATAAGATAGGGCATGGTGGCTTTGACAATGTTTATAAGGTTATTATTTCTTCTTAATGAAAGAAATAATCCCTGGATTATTTTTATTAATTGAAAAAGTATATATACAATTTACATATTTCCATAATAGGAAAATCTTATTCATATTCTAATCCCAAATCTTATTTCAGATCCTGCAAGAAGCGGTACAGTAACATGGTCAACGCGCTTTACCATTATCAAAGGAATCACAAAAGGGTTAGTTTACTTGAATCATGATTCAAGGTTGACAATACTCCACCGGGACTTAAAAGCTAGCAACGTCTTGCTAGACAGAGAGATGACACCCAAGATATCTGACTTTGGGCTGTCAAGGGTATTCAAAGACGATGTTGAAGAAAAGACTCAGTATGTAGTTGGAACACGGTAAGTAGAGATTATCATTAACACTACATGTTTATGTATATTTTAAATTTTTTACTGATAGATCTTTGTTGTGGCTGTAGTGGTTATATGCCTCCTGAATACATAGAAAATGGACATTATTCAACAAAATCAGATGTGTTCAGTTTTGGAATTTTGACATTGGAGATTGTGAGTGGCCAAAGGAATTGGGGTTATCGGCACCCAATCTATGATATTGGCCTAGTAGGCTATGTAAGTTTATCAGTCTTTAACTATGGTTACTACTTCACTTTCTTTGTTAACATTCTGTTAAAACATTGTACATGTATGATATTTTGATGGTTAGGCTTGGAGAATTTGGAATGAAGGGAAGGCCATAGAACTACTGGATCCAATGATAGAAAAACCAGGTGACTTGAATGAAGTTTTAGAATGCGTCTTTGTTGGGCTACGGTGTAGTCAACTCGTGCCCAAGACAGACCTTCAATGGTTCAGGTCGTTTCGTTACTGGAGCTGAATGAAATGTCAGGGTTAGATAGTGTGCCCTTGGAACCTTACTACTCTAAGGAGTGGAGTCACAGTTCCAGGAGATGCGACAGTGTGAATGGGTTAACTATCACTGAATTTACCGGAAGATAATGATCATGACCTAATTTCAAAAGACAAATAATGAAACTGAAATAACTCAGTAAATGTGAAGTTTTTTCCTTTTTCTGTTTTCATTAGTATAACGTGAAACTATGAACATGGCAGTTCCTGCTGGCAAACAACCCAAGAGGCTTAAGCTGAGATTCCTATTTTGGGAACTTGCCAGCAGTGACGGAGGCAGAATTTTTACTTAGGGGTTCAACAATATAAATAAGTAAATATACGTAGAAGCTAAGGGGATTCAATGTCTACTAAATATACATAAAAAAATAATTTTAACATTGTATATACAGTGTAATTTTTCGCTGAAGGGGGGTTCGGATGAACCCCATCGGCCCTTACTAGCTCCGCCCCGGCTTGCAAGTGGGAATTCCAGGCAATTAGTGTTGCAAGGAAAATTATCATTTATCACCCTTTATGAACTAATGACCTTTTCTAACTTGGAATTTATGTTATCTTGTTGAGTTTTGTGTGGCTTCATGTATACAAGACATTAAAGGTTTTCTATATATATATATATTTCGTCTTTTCAAACGACACTAGAATGATAATGAAGTCAAAGAGACACCGAATTTAGCAGTGTCTTTATCAATTATGCTTTTTCGTTTGCTTGAAATCGTACAATATATGTACTTGATGAATTACTGGCATCCTATCAAACATGATCATTTTTTTTGGCTATTTAATGTGGTTGATATTAACACAAACTATAACATCATTAAATTTGATACTAATCATGCTTGGAGAGATTGGATTCTTAAAGAAGCTAAAGTGAAAACACAGTGAAAGAGCATTAGGTTTTTCATTTGTAAACATTGTGTCAATCATTAAAGTATGCTAAACAATCACTCAATCAGGTAGTAATCTTAGCACAAGATGTATAAATTTGACCTAAACTAGGAATTTATAGAGATGCGATCTAAAATCAGTTCAGCTTATACATTGTGTCAATCATTAAAGTGCTGATAAATATCACAGAAGAGGACATAGAGGATTTTATATACATATACATTTTCCCAAAGTGTCAGCTGTGATCTAGAATCAGTTCAGCTCATCGTATAAAGTTCCTTATTTAGTCCCATGAAGCCCAAACGGGTTTGTTAGGGTACGGGTAGGTAATTAGTTTAGAAAGAAATATAGTCGGGTGATTATTTTGATTGCAGAGGGCATGTATGTTCTTTCCCTCAATTTAATATGATATACCTCGAAATATTCGAACTTTAGTAAATCTTAATTAAATTATTCCAAACAAAAAGGAGAAGATATTACTACTGGTTGCCGCTTCAAACTACATAAAGCACTAGTAGTGAAATTTAGAGGGTAAATTTCATAAATAGTCATATAATAAAAAATAATTTGAAGTCATTTAATTATATTTTCTAAGACAAAAGTTATATAACTATCACATTTTTTATCAAAGTCACTTAATTATATTTTCTAACACAAAATTCTCAAAACTTTGAACTTACTAACACAAAAATCACTCCATCAAACTTCCGATGGGTAACTTTATTATTCTTTTTCTATTTTTAATCTAATAAATACAAACTCAATTAAAGAGAATCGGTATGGTCCAAAACCCATATGCAGAAATAAAATATTCAATCTAGGAGTACCTTTTTTCAGTTTGATAATTTTATTTTCTTCTTCATAATATTAATGCAATTCAAAATCTTTTTCTATATGATTCATTTTCCCGAGCGGAAATAAAATATTGTGATGTTAGATGTTGGATGGTGAAATTTCTATGATTGTTGTATGCAAACAAAATGCATCGGGAAGAGGATATGACCGTAGATAAGTTTGTCCTTGATTATTCAATTTTATCTACGATTAAAATATTTGTAGAGTTGTTATTGAAAAACACTTACCTTCATAAAAATTATATTTATTGATGTAAATATGTGTTAATTTTGGCTAATTTTCTCGAAACAACTTTTTTCTTCAATCTTAGGGCATATTGGCCCTCTTTTTCATATATATTTGAAAATTCTACATTTTGTTGGATAGTAAGATATTAGATTTTATGGAGTAATAGTTATTATTATTTGTATCGGAAGTAATAATATGTGATAAGTTTTCTCAAATTTATTCACCCTTTTAGTATTTTAATATTTTGTATATGAGTTTTGGGTCGGTCAATTCTTTTTAATTAGGTTTGTGTTTATTAGATTAAATAATGTTACCCAGCGGAGTTGAATTTTTCGGCAGGTGTAATTTTGTGTTAGTAGGCTGAAAGTTTTGTGACTTTTGTGTTATAAAACACAGTTAAGTGATTTTAGTTAAAAAATCTGATAGTTATGTGATTTTTGTGTTAGAAATATAATTAAGTGACTTTGTTGAAAATAAGTACTCCTAATAGTTATGTGACCATCTATAAAATTTATTCAAAATTTAGATTTTTAAAATATAATTAATAAGGTTAATTAGTAAAATAAACCTCTAGTAGATATTTCTTTAAAAACCAACATGGACCAAAAAACATGGAGGGAATAATACTTAAACTGTCCACTTAATATATGGGGGAATATGATAAGTTATTTTCAATTGTAATAAAATGGTTTGAAAACGTATCAAATACGAGTCCAGATTAATCAGATGTTGGTTTAAGGATCTCTTCGGTGAACATTTTTGGCTTTTGCTAGAATTTTGTGGTCGGGAGATAAAAAGGTAGTCCGGTGCATTAAGCTTCCGTTATGTGCAGAGTTCGGGAAATAATCGAACCACAGCGTGCGGGAGACAAAGATAAAACAATACTCTTCATTCATTCATTTTTAACTGTTATTTCAATCATTCATTGTTACTTGTCCACCAAACTCAAAATATTTTTTTATTTTTTACTTGTCCACTTCAACATATTAAGAGAAACAGTTTTATTTTTCTTGGTTTACACCTTAACTACTCATTCCCCAAATTATTTGTCAAGTCCATTAAAACTATACATCATTAATATTGTGGACAAATAACAATGAATGAAATAACAATTAATTTGTTAGACTTATCAAAGAAACTAAATGAAGTGAACCTGTAAAGAATGAGATTCACGTGATCAGTTCATTAAATAGAGCACAAGTAATATTATGGTAATCTGATTACGTAAAAGAAAGTTGACCAAATCCCCTATAAATTAACTTTAGTCATGATGATGAATTCATTTCATGTGGGTTCTTGACCTCCCTCTCTATAGAAAATGTCAGGAGATGAGAAAAACAAGAGGCCATTGGAAGAACCAAGTGAGCAAATCCATTTTAAGCTCGAAATTATATCCCAGGATGGCACAAGTGTCCATGTTAAAGTAGATCCTACTACAATAATGAAGAAAATATTCAAGTCGTATTGCAAGAAAAAGCAAATAATAGACTACAAAACAGTTCGATTTCTCCATGATGGCAAACTCCTTTCACCGAAAAAAACTGTAAATCAACTTGGTTTAGAAAATGGTAATAAGATTGATGCTATGCTGGATCAACATGGAGGAGGGCCTGCATATTGAAATTCAAGAACATGAATATGTTGCAGTTTGCTATTTTATATTTTTCTCAAGAAAAAAAGTAGTATTGTATGTTCACCACCAAGTTATGTACTTCGTTTTTTGTTTTGTTATTGGTAGCTAGTGTGTCATGTGTCCAAGGAATATCAATTGTCCAAAAAAAATCTATTTCATGTGGGTTTTAGATAATTTCTGGAAAAAATACTTGGTGAAAGAAATATAAAAAAACTAGATCCAGTTTTTTATTTTATCTATTCATTTTTTAGTTTTCCTTTTGATATTTTCATTTTTCCTCTAAGATGCCATAATAATTTTTGCCGAAAATTTCTAAATCAATCTTGTTTTGGTAGAACACTTATTTAATATAGGTTATCCCATTTTTAATTCTTCCGTTAACCTATAACCACCCAATCTATTTCTGACCAGCATGAAATATGGATGAGTTGGATTTTTTTTTATTTAACTATTTTCGACCCGCCAAATTTGTCCCGGCCTACTCCCACTAGTTGAAGCCCAAAATATATCCGTATAGATAATACGCTTTTATAAAATTTACTAATTATTACTCTCTCGGTCTCATAGAGAATTATTCGATTCAATATATCGATCAACACGTTTAATTTTTAGTATGAATTCAGATATTAATTTTATTATTTTAAAGAGAAAATGTTCAAGTTTGACCCTGAACAATACGAATTATCTACTTTTGTCTTCCATTAATAGTTGGGCTTAAAATTGTCTTCGCCATTACATACTAAAAGTTTAAACTAGCCTACATATTCCCTTTACAAATATGTTTAGAACTATATGGAACACTCTCTAAATAACTACTCTATTCCTGTATTTATGGTTAATAAAATTTTAAAATGTTCGAAAAACTTCTTTCAAATTATTTAAACACCATTTGATTTTCAAGTTGTTGTAGTGTTATTTATTTGTGGTCTACTTCATTAGTGTTCTTATGTTGTCCGATTGGTTAAGTACTGATGTTGATGTTGGAAGAGAGAACTCATGAATGCTACACCTACCTAAGCAAACTGGTTTTTACTTGGAAAGATCAGTTTTTAGAACAGACTAACAACATCAACTCTAAAACTAGCTCTTTCAATAAATATATATTGTAATGATAAGTCAATAATATCAAGGCCAATTATTTGTTTCCTTTTCTAGCGAGGTTTTTTGTCAAGTGTTTGCATTTGCCTAATTGTACACTTGCTAAGTGAAGAGACTGATGGTTCTATAGATGAATCTAAAATTTAGAATCGATAGGTTTAACGCTAGTACTTTTATACAAATCTTTTTAAATTTTCATATATAAATATAGTTCGAGCAAAAAGCAGTAATTATTAATAATAAAGCTTATTAATAATCTAGATCCGTCCATAATCCTACACTTGCATAATAACACATATTGGGAGACTGTTAGGGTCTGTTTGGAAAGTCACCTGGTAATTGGAATTGGTGTAATTACTAGGGTAGTAATTACACAGCCTAGTAATTACATAGCATAATAATTACGATGATATGTTTGTTTGTCATAATGTAATTACAATTTAATTAGAAGCATACTATTGGTTGCACATGTGTAATTACACAGTTATATTAGTTTTAAAATAAAAATTAATACTTGACAAATATATGGCTTTATAAATGATATATTAAATTAGGTATTTAAGTTATTTATTATTTCTTGAAAATATATTAATTGATATTCACATATTTGTATATAATATTGTAAAAGTAATAGCATATTTTCAAATTAATACTATTTTAATTTAATTAATTATTATAAAAATTAAAGCACACCTTTGTAAGAACATCATGAGATGTATATATGTTTGACAAAATGATTAATATCAATACATATAATGTCATAATAAGTGAAGATAATTACACCCAATTCTCAGCTCCTTCTTGAAAATTGGAAAGTGTAATTATCCCATTTCAATTACACTCAATTACATACTGATCATGTAATTACTTGATTGCTAAACATGTCAAACAATATAATTACTCCAGTTATATGAATGATTTTCCAAACAGGCCCTTAGTGATGTTGGCTCAAATTTGCCTTGGGAACACAAACTTTAGTTTCATGCCGACATAATCCTAGTGCAAGGATTGAATTAGTCATAAAATTGTACTTACAATTTCATAAGCTTCAAAACACATAACCACTTATTCAATTCATGCCTTCAGCCCATACTTTATATGACAATTTGTTTTTGGTCAAAAAAGAAAACTTTTCATTCAACCAAGTAACAAGTTCTGTACAACTAGCTCATTTTGACTCTAGAACTAGATCTCAAAAAATAAACCAACAAAATATCTAATGCTATACTATGCAGAAAACTAGAACTACTGGCACCTTCTAGGAAGTGTCCAATTGCCCAGATTCTTCCCTAGCAACATGCAATGTGAAGCTGCAGGATGATTTCTTTCACTCTTTCATGGGTCCTTGCACCATCTTCTGAAATCGCCTATTATTTCTTTGGTTCCAGGTAGCAAATAGGAATCACAAGATCACTGTCTTTGCACTGCTAGTCCTAATAAGTGAAGATGCTCACTCCAGGACCCTATATGTCTTGTAATACCCATCTAGGCTAGCAATGTCTTCCAAATGCATCTTGAATATGGACACTCAAAGAAAAGATGCTCACGCATTTCTTCTGCAGTAGACATACATAACACACAATTTGGAGAAACTTGTATATTTCATTTCCTTAGTCTATCAACTGTGGACAGTCTATTGTGCAATGCAAGCCATAACACAAAATGGTGTCTTGGAATCGGTCCCTTAACCAAAATAAGCTTTTTCCATTGAAGTTTTTGGTATTGTGGTAGCAATGAGGTATAAGCCTTCTTAATACTAAATCTTCCACCCACAACAAAACTTTTGATCTTAGCATGCCAGTTGAAATTAGGATCCCACCATTGCCTAACATCTATAATCTTCCTGACCACCCAGTTAGCTTGTTTAGAAGAGGGTAGTTTGTTCAAGTCTTGCCTCTTGATATAGAAAGTATGGACCCATTTAACCCAGAGTTTGTCCTTTTTCATAATCACTGTCCATAGAAGCAGCAATCACATCTTCCCCAATAATAGGCCAAAACTCTTTGAAGAACTCCACAGGGTATCTATCAATGCATGATGCCTTATCATTTGGCATGCTCTTTAAAGCTTCTACAATTTCCTCTTTAGTGACAGGGGCCAGTAGTTCTTGTTGTTGCTCTAGACTAAGGCATGGACCATCTCTGGCTATAGTCACATCAAGACATGGCATTTCTGAACTTGAAGTACCTAGTAAATTCTGAAAGAAATTAATAAATTCAGTCTGAATTTGAACATGGTCAGTCAAATTCTGCCCTTGATCATTGTATATGCTAGACATTATGTTTCTTGATTGCCTGGCCTTTAAATGTGCATGAAAAAATTTGGTGTTTGAGTCACCAGCTGCTATCCAGACAACCCTGGACTTTTGTCTGAGAACGTTTTCATTTATAGCATCCCACTTCTTCATTTGGCATATGATGTCCTTCTTAGTATCAATCAGATGCTCATTAAACAGATCCAAGTTTAGGTTATCTTGGACATCCTTCAGTTGAGCCTTCAAATTTGACAACTTGCCTTCCAGACTAGAAAACTGGTTGGAAACATGCCTTGTATTTTGCTCAATTAATTTCAGTTTCCTCCAAATAGCAAACATGTAGCAACCTGTGATATTTTGCTCCCATGTGGCTTTAACAACTTGTTTGTACTCCGTCTACTCCATCAAAACTGTTAACAGTCTATAAGGTTGCTGAACTCTATGGAAACTTGTCTGTGTATTCAAAATAATTAGGGAGTGATCAGAGCACTCAGGGTTCATAAAGGCAGCTTCAATGGTTCCATAGGTCTGAAACCAATCTGGATTCCCTAACACCCAATCAATGTGGCTATATGACAATTTTATTAGGTTCAACAAATGATACTTGTAGAAATAAACACCACATAAATATTGATACGAGTAAATAACAAAGAAAATGAAAAAATAATGGTATCTTATGTCTGGGAAGGTCTAAGATAATTCATTAATATAATTCTGAGTAGTTTTGGTCCTTTAAATTTGTTATGAGTAAGCACGTCTAGTCTCTGCCAAATAATTAGTGAACTTTGATTGTTTGAAAGTAGTGTTTTACACAGATCAATAGGATTATTTATCTTTTAATAAATTCATGAAGTAAAATATGTTATCACAATTAAGTTAGTGTATCTGTACAATATAAGGGGAACTATTTATCACATGGACAACAAAAAAGAAATACTGAAGTTTTTATTATTATTATAATTATAATTCCATCCAACTAGGTTAATCTCACCTAGTTGAGGGGGGGGGGGGGGTTTCTAGCAAAAAAATATGGTAGTAAATACGTGATTCATCGATTTATAGGTTTATCTTCTACTTATACAATTAAATGCCATATAAATTAGTAAGATTAAACAGACTAATACTATTGTTTTCCGGTGGAAATGGTTCTAACCAGAAAATCAATTAGAGATTTATTTTATTAGGATTTGAAGATAAGTGAGTTGTATCCGATCCGGAAAACTCCTTAACGAGTCTGGTTTGAGTGATAAAAAAAGAATGTGAGTGATAAGTAATACAAGAAAATAAATAAGTTATGATTGAAGTAAGAAAAATAAGTGAAACAATGGATCTTTGTGTATATTGCCTTGAGGGGAAATAATAATGTTAGGGTTACAAAGTGATCAAGATGATGTTTCTTCCTTCCTAAACTTTATTTATATAAGTCAAGGTTAGAATTTTCTATCCCTAAAGTAAAGATGACCTGACCCTGCTGATATCCTAACGTCCATGCGCATCACGACACTCTGATCGAGACTGGCGGATGTGACATGAGTTGGTGGGATTGGGAACAATTGTAGGTCTTCGCAGGATCCTCCGAGCCTTCGGGTATGTCGATCCCCCCGGGTGCACTTTACACCCAATACAGATAGTCTCCCACTTTCCGAGCCCTTCATTCCATGAGCCCGGGAACTCAGCCAAAACGTCACCACTATTCCCACGATGAGACATTTTGTTATGACATTACTTAATGCATCACTTCACCCATTCGGTGGTGCCTCTTCAGAGACAACAATTGACGTTTTCTTACCAGGAACACCGCTTCACTTTTCGAGGCTAATTATTACCTCTTTGGCTATTTAAGCGGGCAACCCCAACCTTCTTTTCTCACATTTTCTCTCAGTCTTCCTCTTCTGAGATTGAGGTGTTTCCCCCTCCTGCTAATGCCAGTATTTCTCGGTATGTTCTGGGCATGTCGATGATTTATACTTACCCTTTTACCATTGGTTTTGACCACCCCGTTCACGAAATGATAGAAGTATTCTGATGTCGTTACAACATCTACTTGGGGCAGTTGGCCTCCCAAACATGGAGAGTTGTCCGTTGCCTGTATTTCTTAGCGGACCTTGCAAGGCTTCTTTTTACCATAGATCACTTGATCCATCTTACTACCCTCGCATGTTCCGTGAGGATTAATTTAGCTTTTCGAGGCTCTTGAGGCCTCATCACCAATGCTGACGACGAACATGACCGAGGGTAGGGTGATCGGTTTATAATGATTCGCACCAGCTGCCTCCACAATATTGCTCTTGGTCCTTTTCCGGAGTAATGGAATAGCACCTGTAAGCATCTATCTTCTTTCTTTCTGCATTATCTCCTCTTTTCTCTTCCGATCATTACTTCCAATTTTGCCGTCCATGTTTTTTCAGTGGCTCCAATCCAACCAGAACCCCTGACCGATGTCTTTGGTTGGGTAACGGGCATTTTGCGTGCGTCCCGAAACACTGAGAGGACGTGGAAAGGCATCTCCGCAGACCGGTGGAGGGACATAAGCCATGGTAAGTTCTTCTTTTCGCCAATCATCACTTCTTTGCTAGCCATACCTTTTTTGACACGATTTTTTACTTCTTATGCACCTATAAAGCCTTCTTGTTCGAGGGTCTTTCACCAGGAAAGCACCCTCTAAGGAGGATGCCCTTACTCGTATTGGCCAGGCAGCCGCCGAGGAGAGGAACTTTCACGATCCAAATCACGGGCGTCGTGGTGACACTTACACAATCCCTCCGGTAGGCGAACCAATTCCCAAATACTACCTTAGGAAGGTGTAATACATGCGGAAGAGAAAGACATTCAACCTAAATACATCAGATCCATTAAATCAGGTAGAATAAACGAGTTCGTACAACAACCTTCCTTTTCCCAATACTTGGTCTGACTCATACAAGGACTCTACGATACAACAACTGAATGAAAGATACAATGGTACTACTCCGAATGAAGGAGATAGTCTACATAAGATAGAAACTAAGGCCACCGAAAGGATAGTCTGCCTCAGCTCCCCGTGCTCCAATCTGCAACCTGATAGACTGAATATTTGCATCCATGAAAAGATGCAACAAGCGTAGCATGAGTACACGATGTACCCCCGTAGACATCATAGGCCGACAATGATGGAATCTACGCAATCAGTTATAAATACCAAGTAGACACCACATAATCCTATCACTAGCAATTCAGTAAGTTGAATAAGTCATAAAATTTGCACAATAATTCATAGAATTATCAAGTCAGTCTAATCATATAAAGATGCACTAAACCAGGTAGAATATACAACACATATGACTAATATTACATATTGACACTAAATCACACCAAGTTATATATGTCACAAAGCTATCCAAACACAAGTAAGTCATGAAACACTCAATCACATATAAGTCCCGAAAGTCCCCTAAACTCACACATAGATTTAACAATGCCAGAATAATATTATACCTCACTACCCTGAGTTGACAACACAAGTAACTAGACACACGGTCCGTTACACCGCTACCTTAGACCTTCTATAATATAACTCTTAGGATAAAGATCACCTTGTTTACAATTGTTACCTCTAGCCTCACCCTAAGTATAGACAATTCCAATTACTAGCAAGACATCTTTTAATATGTTAGACTCATTCCACAAATATCAAGTAGTTCACTATTCCTTACTATTATTGATCAATCCACACTCACACACATTAACATTATGTAAGAAAAAACACAAGATAATGACTCAACAATTATACCTCAAATCCATGCTAGACCCTTATCAATTAACACGGTAAACCACCAATCAATAAAAGGTAATGAAGTCCACTAACACATGTAATACCAACAACGAGCACCAAACTCATAAAGGCGTAACCACACAACCAATCCACATAGAGTAAGTCAATTAGGACAACCACATAGATCCAAAAAACCAATTAAACCAATGCACTCATTTGGAAGTCAATCACTCAGATTCCAATTACCAATCCAAACCACGTCATCACACAACAAGTAATCAATATATGGATGATTGTATGAATGAGGACGTAATGCATATGCTAGGTACCTTCATCAATCTGCTATACAATATGTCAACGTTTTATTATGATCCGTACACCCATTGAGGACACGCAAAGTCTATATACCCCTCCAGAATGTCCCATCGGAGCCCATCTCTTAACTGTAATAATATCATGTTGCAGGCGTGCAACTCCATTCCCCGCGTATCAATATCATCTCAGTGTTGCCATAATCTCATAAGTGTTCTTACATTTCCAGCCTCTTAGGCTATAGCATATCCATACCTCTCATATCAATATCACATAACCATGAGTGTATGAATGCAAATGACAATATAAGGCAAGATATCATGATATGATGAAATGCAACCAAGTACAGAGATGAATATCATATGCTTTCCAAAATTCAAGACACATATATAGTTCAAGTATAAATCAGGATATCATATCGAAAGCATATGTGATGAGTAAACATATCAAGCAACTATGGCGACAAGCCCAAATAATCAGCAATAGGAACCAACACAAGGTTGATTCTCCAAATCCCATCATCACAGTTCAACACCGATGTCCACTCAGTCGTCCATGAAAACCGCCTGAGTGGGACCCCCAAACATGCTCAATACAACTCAGTATTTATAACTAATTACGCACTTCTATCGAAGTCTCAAAAAACTAAATCATAGCACCGCATGCCAAGCAGGAGCCATGAACAGTTGATCCTTAATACACATCTATGAACCTTTGGGACTTCTCGTAGAGAACGTAGTCTAACACGCAAGTTCTACATATTAATATCAAAGCAAGCACATGAAAGGAATAAATCCCAAATTAAACGGAAGACACCTAAATCCATCCCGGATCCGCGATGTCAAAATCCATACTTTATTACTACACAAGCTCCTAAACATGATTACTATATATAACCTAAAGTTAATTTGAAAAACAACCTTATTTAGACTCAAATTTCATGATTCAACAAAACCCCAATTTTACAAACCCAAAGTTTCTTCCCCAATTGAGAAAATGCTTTTATAATCAAATCAAACTCTACAACATGGTCATTTTGTCAACACAATAACTTATTTATAAGAGACCAAGGTTTACCATATCATTTTACACTCTTAACCGTGATCTCATTTAATCCAAACCACCAAAAGCTTGCCATTAATTTTCTTTATTTCATGCTTTACCCCAAATACTAGAAACATGGGAGAATATAAAAGGGGAGGGAGAGATTACCTTCTATGGAGGAATCTTAGGACACAAATTGCAGAAAAGCTCCTTAGGCTAGCCCCAAACTCGAGCGACACACTTTTGGGGAAAATATGACAGTTTAGGGCATTAAGACCTACTGATCAACCAAAGCTTTCGCTGCGGTGTACTCGATTCCGCTGGCACGGATACGCTGCAGCGTGAAATGGGATCGATGAGGCACATGCACTTGACACCTCACCTTAGCGTCGGGGCAGAGATTTACTTTGCAGGAGCAGACCTATTCTATCTGTCGGTGCGGACACGACTTTACCAGGGCGGACATGGATTTTTCAGCTACTCTTCACTTCGATTAATCTTCTTTCCAAACTGTAGGAGTTACTTGACTCATAAACTCCACAAGTAAAAGTCATCAGCGAATGCCCGGATAATAGATATAGCGGAAATTTAGACAAAAGGTTCACAATGACCAAATGGGTCATTACAGGAACAACAGGAAGACAAGTGAGTTTACATGTTGTTACGAATGTAACTCCCGAAGGATCGACCACTATTCTAAATATAGTAAGGTGGAGAACTGTTGTTCAGTGGAGCGCCTAGGCGGCATCAAGTCGGAAGAGTGTTGCAGAAACCGATCCGGAAAACTCCTTAACCAATTCTGTTTGAGTGATAAAAAATGAATGTGAGTGATAAGTAATACAAGAAAATAAATAAGTTATGATTCAAGTAAGAAAAATAAGTGAAAACAATGGATCTCTGTGTATATTGCCTTGAGAGGGAAATAATAATGTTAGGGTTATAAAGTGAGCAAGATGATTTTCTTCCTTCCTAAGCTTTACATATATAAGCCAAGGTTAGATGTTTCTATCGCTAAAGTAAAGATGACGTGACCCTACTGATGTCCTAACGTCTATGTGCGTCGTGGCATTCTGATCGAGATTGACGAATGTGACATGAGTTGATGGAAGTGGGGAACAGCTGTAGGACTTCCCGAATCCTCTAAGCCTCCGGATATGTCGATCTCCCCCGGTGCACTTTACACACAATACAACTATTAATGTACAATAACATATCATAATTAATGTTAGATATATTTATTTAGTAGTACCTATATCATGATATTACCTGCCGATTTTGAATCCAGTAGAGGTTGGCTTCTTAGAATGTTGGAACTGCAGGCTGTGTTGGAAGTGATTTGAAGTGTTGGAACTGTTATCGAGATGAACTTATTGTTCGGGTCCTTTAAAAATGTCACCAAACATGTATCAGATCCTAAAAAATGTACTCCACCAGATCGTTCCTTAAGAAAATATTAACTAAAAGGGTAATTTGATTAAAATATTCTTATTTATTTTTTATTCTCAATTTAAAAGTACTCTTTTTTTTCATCACATTAATCTCTCTACATTTATTGAGTAAGGGTAAAGATGAAAATTAGGAGTAATAATTAATTATATCTTGATTTTTTAAAATAACAATTATTTTGAATCAATTATTTTTAATAAGCACGGTAACTAAAATGAGCCGGAGAAAGTATAATGTTTTAGTAGATTAGACACACACCTAAGGACATTTTTATTATTTTTGTTTCTTACATAATGATGCTGTTAAGTTTTTTAGCACAATTGATTTAAGGGGTCAAAACTGCACTTTGTATTAACTGAAGGTTGTGTTCAATTAAATAACACGGAGATCAAAACTAGAATATTGCAATAACACAGTAATCAAAATCATTATTTTCCCTTGCTTATCCTCAAACTTTCTACAACCTCCACTGGTAATAACTTCTTTTATAGTACTTAGATTCACGGGTCTCCTACGTTAACAATTAATTATACACAAACAAAGTCCAACAAGTTAGTAATGAAAGTGAACTCATGACAATAACCTAGTCTTTTGTCGAAATAGTAATGAACCTCTGTTCACTAAATCTAGTCGGTATCTTTCATTAATTACTACTCCCTCCAATCACTTTACTTGTACATTATACTAAAAATAATTTTTGTCCGCTTTGATAGACCAAGATAATAACAGTCTTTTTTATCCTATTTTACCCTTAATATTACTCATTTCCCAAGTCATTGCTCAAGAGTTTTTGAAATACTAATAGTCATGCTATTATAATGTCAATTATGGATAAGTAAAAGTGAACAGAAAGAGTTTACTCTATCTAGCATGGTATCTCAAAAGATTTTTTCAAAGTTTCTAGAGAGTAATTGATCATTAATAATTTGATTAAGAATATGGGGCCCCTATCCATCTAACTATGTGTGGCAATATTTAATGTCTTTCATTTTGGTCCAGAGTTTACACTGTGAAGTGTGAACAAACTAAACTGAGAAGATTCACTGTTAGAAGCTATGTGTCAGACGAAAGAGTTGTTGGTAGTATTTGTTTCATTTCTTGTCCCATTTTGCAGTTCCATTGACACCATTTCCTTCAATCATTCTCTTAAAGATGGAGATTTGTTAATCTCTTCAGGAAAATCCTTTACTTTGGGTTTCTTTGGGAATTCTCCCGGTAAACGTTACGTCGGAATTTGGTACAAAAATGTTCCTGAACAAACTGTTGTTTGGGTTGCCAACAGAGACAGCCCCATCAATGGCACATCTGGGATTCTCACCATCGACTCAACCGGAAATCTTGTTATACTCGATGCGAAAACACGAGTTTCAGCCTGGAGAACAAATGTTTCTTCAACTACGAAACGATCAGCAGACTCGTACACTGCTAAGCTGTGGGATTCAGGGAATTTCGTGTTGTTTCAAGACTCGAAAACTGATGTTATTGAATGGCAGAGCTTTGATTATCCTACCAATACTTTGCTTCCTTCAATGAAATATGGGATAGACAAGAGAACTGGTTTGAACCGGTTTCTAACATCATGGAAATCGCTGAACGATCCAGGCACCGGAGAGTATCGTTACACGATGGAGCTAAACGGGACACCTCAAGTTTTCTTGTACAAAAGTTCTAGCAGGATATGGAGGACAGGATCCTGGACGGGTCATGGTTGGAGCGGTGTACCAGAAATGAGCCCGCGATTCATCTTCAGCCTCAGTTATGTGGACAATGATACCGAGGTTTCCTTGACATATGGTATGCATGACACTTCAATAATCTCAAGAATGGTCCTGAATGAATCAGGGATCTTGAATCGGGTAACCTGGCAAGAAGGTGAGCAGAAATGGGTGCAATTTTGGTCTGCCGTTAAGGACCCTTGTGACAATTATGAACATTGTGGAGTATTTAGCAACTGCAATCTGTTCAATTTAGGGGAATTTGAATGCAGTTGTCTTCCAGGGTACGAGCCAAAGCTAAGCCGACAATGGTACCTGAGAGATGGCTCCCATGGATGCTTGAGAAAGAAAGACGAAAAGGTGTGCAACAGCGGCGAGGGGTTTTTCAAGTTGAATCATGTGAAGATCCCGGACACCAGTACAGCTCAGATGAACAAGAACATGGGATTAGAGGAATGTGAAGAGTTCTGTCTGAAGAATTGCTCCTGCACAGCCTATGCAAGTGCTAATATTAGTGCAGGAGGAAGTGGATGCATCACATGGTATGGTGACTTGAGAGACATAAAGCAATTTACAGATGGGGCTCAAGATTTCTTTGTCAGAGTCTCTGCATCTGATTTAGGTAAGGAGTTAACTTAAATTCCATATTATGTGCAAGTTGATCATTTCTGGGAAGTTGTAGTACACGGTATCTAATCATGGTGTTCACTGAAAGTTCTAATTTTTGTTCTGTTCAGCTCAACTCTCCAAGAATTCAAATAGCCATAATAGGAAAAGAGTGATAGAGATTCTAGTAGGGTCTGCTGCAGCAATAACTCTGGCACTCTCATCGGTGTATTGTTTGGTGATCAATAAAAGGAGAAACGGTAAGGATATTATTCTTTATCTTCAGTATCTGGACAGCAGCAATAATGGTGAAGCACCTATAGCAACTTAGGTCTCTCTACTACCTTGCTATATCGCACTGCAAAAACTATGAAATAACTGCACATTTCGTTTGATCCTAATCAGTGTTTGCTGATGTACAGATAAGAAAAGGAGTAAAAGTTTAGCATCCTATGAGGGCATGGATGAAAGTGAACATGCAGAAATTTCAATCTTTGATCTAAGCACAATAACTAACGCCACTGAAAATTTCTCCGATGCTAACAAACTTGGTACAGGAGGATTTGGTAGTGTATACAAGGTAACAACTCCCAAACCCAGTTGAATTCCTTGCGATCAACACGATCTTTATAGGAGGCTGCAATTAGGTTACTTTATTGTTGTGCCAAGCTAAGTTTACCTAATTCCGTAAAAAAAATCTTAGTTTACCAGATGATAATCTGTATTCAATATCAGGGTCACCTGAAAGATGGACAAGTAATAGCTGTCAAAAGACTTTCGAAAACTTCAGGGCAAGGAACACAGGAGTTCAAGAATGAAGTCACACTAATTGCAAAACTTCAGCACAGAAATCTTGTGAGGCTTTTAGGTTGTTGCGTTCAACAAGGAGAGAAGATGTTGGTTTACGAATACTTGCCAAACAAATCCTTGGACAGTTTTATTTTTGGTAAGAAACATTAGGATTTCTTTAATCAACCTCCAAACTTTACATGCTTTTATATGCATACTGATGATTCATCAGTACTTCTTAAACCTATGTGTGTTCCTAATAGATTATATTGCTAATGCATGAACTTTCAAACTATGGTCCAGATAAAACAAAAGGGTCTTTGTTGGATTGGGGAAAACGGTTTGAAATCATCCATGGAATTGCACGAGGAATGTTATACCTTCACCAAGACTCTAGATTAAGAATTATTCATAGGGATCTAAAAGCAAGTAATGTTTTACTCGATGCCTCCATGCAACCAAAAGTATCAGACTTTGGAATGGCCCGAATATTTGGAGGTGACCAAATTGAAGCAAACACAAATCGAGTTGTTGGAACATAGTAAGTGTGTTAAGTTTTGTGTATGTACTTGAGTTCTGTTAGATATGCGCATTTGAGCTTTAAAATGGTCAACCTTGATGTTTCTTATCTATTGCAGTGGTTATATGTCACCTGAATATGCAATGGTTGGGCATTTTTCAGCAAAGTCTGATGTTTTCAGTTTCGGGGTTTTGTGTTTGGAGATTATCACTGGCAGAAAGAACAGTCATTCTGATCAGGAGCAGTCCAAACATATAGTTGGATATGTAAGTAGAAACATATATATGCTGTTAAAATCAAGAAATCAGCTTTATTACCATACAGTTGCCTTAGACATAAGCTGTGTCACGGATGGAAGTTCTGCAAATAATAATTTCAAAACAATTCCCTTTTTGGCTTCTTAAAGTGCTGGATAGCCGAAGATTTTATTTTGGTGTTATAGTTTCTCTTATAGAGCAGGAATTGCTTGAAATGTTGATTTTGGTGCATTGTCGTGTTTCTGTTTCAGGTTTGGGATTCTTGGAAGGATGAAAAAGCTTTAGATGTTGTTGATCCATTGTTAGGTGACTCATATAAAGCTTGTGAAGTTTTGAAATGCATCCACATTGGCCTTTTGTGTGTACAATCATTTGCAAACGACAGACCGACTATGTCAGAATTGGTCTTCATGCTGTGCAACGAAACAAATATTCCTTTCCCTAAAGAACCTGGTTTTGTTTTCAGATCAGAAAATCATTTTTCTGTTAAACACTCTTCATCAGCGAGTATAGGAACATCTGTTAACGACATGTCTATTACAACAGTTCATGGTCGCTAGAGCTTAGGATAAGTATTTAATACCTATTTTGAAGGAAAAATAGTGTTCCTTTTTCTGTACTATGCTATTCTTTTTGTGTTTCATATTTACATTTAGCAGAAATTCATTGGTAGGTTACACAACATCTAGCATGCTAGTCCATTCTTGATAGAAACTAGTCGGGTTGGGCTCTAATAGCATTGGACCCAATACTTTAACCTTTGATACTCCATGTTACAGACTTAAAGGTAGGTGGGTGGCAAAGGATCAGTAGGTAAGAACCATAAATGCAGAGGGTTTCTACTTTATCTGTGAATTAAATGGTGTCCTTTGTACTACTCTTCATATAAAGCAGCTACTCCTTAATGGAATAATTATGTGCAATTTTGATAAAGCCTGTTAATACAGTATGGTGTAGCTTTACTCATTTATGGATGATACTAATACAAGCAGACATGGTTTAAGGCCAAGGTTTTGAATGATCAAAATTAACGTAGGGTGAGAATTCTACTTTATCATGGAACAACGAAGGGAGTTAGCCCAACCACAGGTTGTACGCCGCACGAATTTATTATTTTTAATAGTTAAGAAATAAATTATATGCAAACAGTACAGAAAAAACACGTCAAATTTTGTACAAATTCAAGGACAAAATATCTGCAATAATTGATTTCACAATCTAGATTATACTATATGTACGTAATACTATTCTATGTTATCTGATGTTTTTAGAACAACAACATATTATATCTTGTAACCAAATACTTGAAAAGAATCAAGGAAATGACGTACAAAACAGACAGACAAAGGTGTAACGCCGCTAACATGTGCAGTTAGCGGCACTCAATTCATTCTTAGGGTGTAAAGTGCAGACAACCCTGGGTGAGATGAGGTGTTAAAAAAGGGTAGCCCGGTGTACTAAGCTCTCGCTATGCGCGGGTAGCCCTGGGTGGAATGAGGTGTTAGCTTCATGTAACACTAACCCCTTATGGGTTGGGTTGTGTAGTGGTTGTCAAGCTAGTCAATCACCCATGTATAAGCTTACGTTTACTTCCAGAATTAAACTGAAAATGTCCAATTCTTCACATACTAGGTTCTAAGCTTTGCAGATGATTTGCTCTTGTTTGCTAGGGGTGATGTTGATTCTGTTAAGAAGTTGCATGATTGCTTCCTCCTTTTTTCTACTGAATCTGGGCTACAAGCTAATCTATCCAAAAGTGCTGCTTATTTTGGAGTAGAAGCCAATATGAGAACTGAAATCTTGCAGATACTGTTGGAAATTTGTCTTTGGTGGGGAGGTACGTCCACCCATATTTAATGAATTAAACACTAGGGTTCTGCATGTTGGAGGCTTTGTCTCTTCACACGTGCATAATCTACTAGGTGAGTAGATGACCGTAGGGCCAAGAATCGTCAAATTTCGTTGAGAAATGAAAGATATATTGGTCCACGAAGTAAGGTGTTTGAGGCATGGAAATATGGTGTGGGACAAATCTACCACATCGGTGGGAAAAGGAAGAATTGCTCTTTATATGTCTCAAAATTGGCAAAGGGTTTTGGACCCCAAGGGGTAACCCATGTGTTTGAAGGAGGGAGGACCTAGATGTGCTTGGGTTCAAGGCTAAGCCCACACGCGCGCCACCGCCCCCCGCCAGTCCGGTCCGGGCTCTGGTCTCGGGTCGTGGGCTTCTTCTGATATACCCCCAAACTCCCTCCATAAACAGCCATTACTTGGCTGATTAACTCCCTCCTTCAATGGCCATAAACAGCCATTACTTGGCTGATTAACTCCCTCCTTCAATGGCCATAAACAACCATTACTTGGCTGATTAATTCTCTCATTCAATGGTCATAAACAGCCATTTTCTTGGCAGTTGAGAAGTCTCCCCTTATGCTATATATTGATGCTTTTTGGCTCAATTTTGAGTGACAGAAACGAGACACAAGATATATACACAGAGACGAACAGAAGAGTAAAACTTCAGTCCAAAACGTGAGCAGAAACGTTGGGACAAAAACAGAAAACTCTTCCTTCCTTTTCTATTCTTCAGCAAGTCGTTTTGTGTTTGTTTTCTTCGTCAGAATCAACCTTTTTGCTTTGTAGTGTTGATTAGTTGATGTTTTATCTTGGGAGACTATTGCCCGTTAACGTAAAAGAATATATACGGGGCAATCTTGTCTTAAAGACAGATAGTCATCTCTCGACTCAGCCCACATTTGTAACAATCCAGATTTAGTGTTTCTTGATTTCAGGTTATCAAGATTCAAGACTCAATAATCTTGCAACAGTTCTGAATATTGGCTTGTTTGTTTATCCTTTCAAACACTTGTAATATTTATTTACTTCCCGTATTGCTTTACATATCCAACAGATACTTGGCTATTCTTATGGAGAGCTCCCTTTTAAATATTTAGGGGGTCCCTTTAGACACAAAGAAGTTAACCATGACATAGTGGCAACCCCTCATTGAGAAGATAGTAGCTAGGATATCCTCTTGGGCTGCAAAAAAGCTTTCATTTGCTGGAAGATTTCAACTGGTACAGATAGTGTTGTTTGGGATTCAAGCATATTGGGACCAATTATTCATTTTACCAGTGAAAGTTATGAAATTGATTGAAGCCTATTGCAGAAGCTACATGTCGATAAACACAATAAGTAGGCTTTGGTTGCTTGGGATAGGACTTGTCTACCTAATCTGTTGGAGGTCTCAATCTTACCGATATGCAGCTATGGAACAAAGCAGATATTGCAAAAACATACTGGTACTTGGCTCATAAAAAGGATAAAATGTAGATAAGATGCACTCATGCATACTACATCAAAGGGCAGATGATAGATAGTATGACCATACCTCAGCAATCAAGTTGGATGATGTGAAAGATATGCGTAACTCTTTCCCTCATTCCTTTTCAGACCAAATCAATTTCGAATACCCGAGCTAGGGTCATAATCAGTCAAGTGCATAATTCTCTAATAGAGCAGAAGGGCTTAATCAAGCAAATTTATCTGCAGCTACTTGATGACTTCCCAAAGGTAGATTGGAAATGTTTGATGTTTCATAATGCTGCTAGAACCAAAGCCATATTCACAATGTGGTTGCAGTGTGAAGGGAAGCTACTGACTGTTGATAGACTTGCTAATTGGGGGATTTCAGTGAATACCACTTGTGTACTTGTCAAGCCAACCTTGAAACAGGAGATCATTTATTTGGTGAATGCAAGTTCCCTATGGATTTATGGGCAAGACTTGTAACCTGGATGCAGATACAGCCTAGTTGCCACTGTACATGGATACAACATTTCAACTGGATCATCAAATTCTCAACGGGAAAAACAAGATTGGCTGAACTACTTAAGTTGAATTTATATATGCAGTATGGAGAGAGGATGTACAGTCTTTGAAGGTGCGGCAAGAGATAATACAAGCCTTTCTAGGGAAGTTGTTTGCATATGCAATATCAGAGCCGCTGTGATCAGAGATACTTTTAGTTTTGGTAGCTCTTTACTTGAAGGGGAGTTTTGGAGTAACTGGTAAAGTTGTTGTCATATGACCAGAAAATCATGGGTTCAAGCCGTAGAAACAACCTCTTGCAGAAATGTGAGGTAAGACTGTGTACAATAGACCCTTGTGGTCCGGCCCTTCCCCGGACCCCGCGCATAGCGGGAGCTTAGTGCACCGGGCTGCCCTTTTTTTTAAGCTCTTTACTTCGACTATTTGATGCCATATTCAGGAGCTAAGTTAATAGCTTAATGTAGGACATAGAGATGTTTTGCATTGTGAATAGCTAGCTGAGGATAGGTATGCTATGTGCTGTAATTTCTTCACTTGGTGATTAATGAAAATGTTCGATCACTAAAAAAATGATGTGGAAACATTGGCTGCTAGCTGTGTTCCTTCCCTGCGCTCAAGGCCTCAACACTTCTGAAAATAGCTTCTAGAAAAGTCGAGACACAAGTTCAAGCAACTATCACTTAAAAACTATAGTGTTGTCAATTGTGTTAGGGCAGTTAATGGAATCTCACTGACATTCAGAAATGTTTGATATTTGCAACAGTTCAGGTTTCCTTCTACTCTGTGATCATCAATGCTCTAAAAGGAACAAAGGCTAACCATGCTAACCACCACAAACAAATTTTCAGATTCTTATCGATTTTGAGGATAGTAATTTGGTTGTGGAGTTTTGTCAATTACTGATGCATTTAATATTACTAGTCTATTATGTTGTTTTTCAAAAAAATATGTATACAAAAATACAAACATGTAAGTAATATTTTCCTTTGTCTTGAGCCGAGGGTCTTTCGGAAACAACCGCTCTGCCTACCAAGGTAGAGGTAAGGTCTGAGTACACTCTACCCTCCCCAGACCCCACGTTGTGGGATTTCAGTGGGTATGTTGTTGTTGTAAGTAATCTTTTGAAAGATTTTAACTTTTGTTTCATAATAAGATCAACAACATACACAGTGAAATACCACAATGTGTGTTCTGGAGAGGGTAGAGTGTACGCAGACTTTACCTCTACCTTGATAAGTAGAGCGGTTGTTTCCAAGAGACCCTCGGCTCAAGACAAAGCACAAGCCCAAACAAAGTGAGTAAGTCATGATAGCGAATTCGGAAAAGAAAGGAAGCAAAAAGAAGCAATAACTAATGCAAGTAAATAAGACAAACAAAATACACAATAGCAGCATAAATCAAATGACAATGGACTATAATGCAATACTGTGTCTACTAGTATGATAAGCGAGCCTACAATAATAATACTATAACTACCAGTTCGTAAACGTAGGTAGGACTACGCTGGACTACCTACTGCCCTTCAACCCTAATACATGTCCTCCATAACCCCCTATCTAAAGTCATGTCCTCAGTGAGTTGCACCTGCGCCATATTCCGTCTAATCACCTCTCCTCAATACTTCATCGGCCTACCTCTAACCCTTCTATACCCGTCCATAGCCAACCTCTCACACCTCCGCACTGGGGCATTTGTGTCTCTCCTCTACACGTGCCCGATGTAGGGTTTTGTTGGGTTCAAAACAGATAAGTAAAGCACAACAAAAGTTTTAAATTTTGTTTACTTACCCCAACAATTCCTTTTGGTATGGTTATATGAAAATCAAAATCTGTAAATTAAAAGCATAAACAAGAACACTTACATATTGTTAATCTGGATTATTTACTAAGGGTTAACACGCAATTGTTCCCTTCAACTGCAAGCACCTTGCTACAGTGTATTCCTCTGTCAAGAAAGCCAGGAAATCTTGGCAGAAGTTTGAGAGAGTTTTATTCTAAACTCTAAGTCTAGAATTTTTTAAATAGAAATTAGTGTATAATATCAATGAGGTTAGTGTTGTATATATAGTTATTTTTAGCTCAAAAATCGGATTAGGGTTGGGCTCTAAGCCTGGCCCAAAAACTGAGGTGCAGTGGGCGATCATTGGGTCCATCTTGGGATCAACCATGACTCATCCTAGCAGTGACTGCGGCCACGATCTCGTTAATATATTTTCAGCACAATTAATTAAATCCAAAATTCAATTTTGACTTAATTAAACAGTTTTCATCAAATAGAAATTATCCCATAGTTATTATCAATTTAAATATCTCGATTCCAAATCGAATATTTAATACTTTCTCAATACACCCTTAGATCGAAGAGACAATCGACATAGTATGGCCCTATAGGCCTTCACATATTGACACTAATCCAATTAAAGTCCATACGGAACTCCTAGACTGCGTCGTACGACGAACTCAATATGTGAAGTACGTTTACATGAATCCAGCAAACATAACATTTATGTGAGATGATAAATTTCTTTCATTCACGACACACTCGATCAAGCTTAGGATTTGCCATGTGTCTATCCAAATGGCTTGATCATTTTATCTCATTTATATTAGTCGACAACTAGACCATATTCTAAATATGTCTCTGCATTGACCAATGACTTGGTCGACCTAATATCACTGAGAAGTTAAGTGCTCTCTCGAATATCCAATCGAGGAATGAATCTTATTCTTGACTCAACTACCACCTTAGTTTACATCATAATGCACCCAACACAAGTCGTATCTTATCCTATAAGGAGTTTAAGCTTAGGACAGGGTCAAAGTACATTACTCTGTAAACAAGGTGCGTATTGACCTCAAGTCAAAGGACATTTATCTCCCACACACTGATAACACTTTAGACATGTATAACAAAAAATTTATCAGCAGGGTATACCAATACTTTCCAAAAGTATCCATGTGTCCATCACTAGTAACCATTACTAGTAGCAAGTGAGACATACTACATTCTCCAAGAATGTGATGCAGACCACATGTCGACTTATAACATATCATCGATATCCCATTCTCGATGACCATTAGTCGAGGCTATTTTGAGAGTTACGCTCTATCATCAATATCTCACTCTATTAACGACAACGTAAGCTCAAGGGATGCACATATATGAATAATTACAAACAATCAAAAAATAATTCAATAATTATAAATGCCACAAATATTAATCTTATTAATAATACGAATGTGTTCAAGTACATTTGTCCCTAATAATGATTGTCTCTATGACATATATACTCTCAATCTCCCACTTGGCCTAGAGCCAATCTCTAATGTATCTAATACCCATATTTTTGAAATGACCATTATGCTTAGCTAAGCTTAATGGTTTAGTAAATGGGTCAGCTAGATTATCATCTGTGGGAACATAGTCTAATCTTATTTCTTCAGTTTCCACCATCTCCCTAAGTATGTGGTATTTCCTAGGTACATGTTTATTTCTGTTTCTTGATCTTGGTTCCTTAGCTTGCGCAATCGCACCAGTATTGTCACAATAAATCGTTATTGGACAAGTGGCACTTGGAACAACCCCTAGTTCCTTCAGAAACTCAAATATCGCGACATTTTCTTTACCAGCTTCCGATTCAGCAATGTACTCGGTTTCAGTTGTCGAATCAGCAGTAGTAGCTTACTTGAAACTTTTCCAACTCACTACTCCACCATTGAAAATTAAGGTGTATCAAGACTGAGACTTGAAGTCATCAAGATCTGTCTGGAAGCTATCATCAGTCTACCCAGTAGCAACTAGCTTCACTTGTCCACCATAGACTAAGAAATATTTTTTAGTTCGTCTAAGATACTTAAGAATACTCTTGACTAATTTCCAGTGTTCTTCCCCAGGATTCTGTTGGAACTTGCAAGTACTACTAAGTGCATAGGACACGTCTGTCCTCATACAGGTCATGGCGTACATGATTGATCCTATAGCTGAAGCATATGTGATTCTCTTCATGCGTTCAAGTTCTGCAACAGTAGAAGGACTATCTTTCTTTAATAACTTGATGCCTTGACCCATAGGAAGACCTCCCTTCTTGGAGTTTTCCATAGAGAATCGTCTTAGCACTTTGTCTATGTATATGGACTGTGACAGCCCCATCAATCTATTAGCTCTATCTCTATAGATCCTAATTCCAAGAATATAGCAGGCTTCACCCAAGTCCTTCATCATGAATGTGCTGGACAACCATTCCTTGACTGATTACATGAGAGTCTTATTGTCTCCTATTATTAATATGTCATCTACATATATAACAATGAAGATAATACTCCCTTCCTTGCGCTTACTATAAATGCAGGGATCTTCTTTGCTTCTAACAAAGTCAAACGATTTGACTGCTTTGTTAAAGCAAATATTCTAACTCCTTGAGGCTTGCTTAAGTCCATAAATGGACTTCTGTAGCTTGCATACTGCTTTGGGCTTAGTCTTGGATGTAAACCCTCAGGTTGTATCATATACACATCCTTAATTAGGTTACCATTGAGGAAAGTAGTTTTAACATCCATTTGCCAAATATCATAATCATAGTATGCGATTATTGCAAGCAAAGTCCTAATGGACTTAATTTTTGCAACAAATGAAAATATTTTATCATAATCGATCACATGCCGTTGATTATAACCTTTAGCCACCAATCTTGCCTTATAAGTCTGTACATTGCCATATGCATCAATCTTCTTCTTGAAGACCCATTTGCATCATATGGGTCTAACCCCTATTGGCAAATCAACTAAGTTCCAAACTTGATTGATGTACATCGAGTCCATCTCAGATTTCATGGCTTCTTGCCATCTCTGTGAATCAATGTCTAACATAGCTTCGTTGTAGGTTGTAGGTTCATCGTCATCAGAAATATCTATCTCATTGTGTGTTTCAACAAGGAGATTAAGTCTTTCAGGCGGACGATGAGTCCTAGTGGACCTACGGAGTTGATTATTTTGCATTTCAGGTTTGTTGCATTCTGATTGTGAGAAGGTATTTGTGTGTTGGACAATCCACTACCTTGAAAGCTTTCAGGAATGTCATTTTCATGTATTTCCTTAATGTAATGATGTACAACTATTGTATCATCTTTTATTGGTTGTGTATGAGAGTCTTGCATTTCTGCACTATCTCTCACAGTACTCCCACTGGCTGAAGGGCGTACTCTTTGTACCCAATCTTCACCAGATACTCTCACTGAATCCTTGTCTAGGTCATTTGACAAGGGTTCAACTTCTGTGTTATCTTGTGGTTCTTGAATTTCTTCAAGTTCTATTTTATTGCAACTCCGTTCCTTGTAGACATAGTCTTCTCTCAAGGAAAGTTGCATTTCTGGAAACAATGACCTTATGTTCTCTAGGAAGATAGAAATAGTATCCCTTAGTTTCCTTTGGATACCCCACAAAGTAATACTTCTCACTTTTAGATTCCAACTTGTCAGTAAGCATCTTCTTTAAATATGCAGGGCACCCCTAGGGTCGTATGTGTTTAAGTGCTGGCTTCTTGCCATTCCATATCTCATATGGAGTTTTCTCTACTGACTTTGAAGGAATCCTTGTTCAGAATATAAATTGAGTTTTGCAATACATAGCCCCAAATGTATATTGGTAGAGCTGAGAAACTCATCATGGATCTAACCATATCTAATAGGGTTCGATTTCTCCTTTCGGCAACACCATTCATCTGTGGCGTTCCAGGAGGTGTCCATTGTGATTGGACTCCATGAAGCTTCAAATAATCCAGAAATTCTTTACTTAAGTATTCACCTTCTCGATCCGATCGAAGTGTCTTGATACTTGTTTCAAGTTGCTTCTCTACTTCTGACTTGTACTCCTTGAATTTCTCAAAGGCTTCGGACTTATGTTTCATAAGATACACATGCCCAAACCTTGTGAAATCGTCTGTAAAAGTGATGAAGTAAGCGAAGCCTCCTTTAGCTTGAGTTGAAAATGTCCCACATACATTAGTATGGACCAACTCAAGTACCTCTTTGGCTGGCACAACTTTCCCAGAAAGTGGCTTGTTGTTCATCTTTCCTCTCAAGCAAGATTCACAGTTACCATAGGACTCTAAGTCAAATGGTTCCAATTAGTCTAACTTTCTTAATCTTGTTATCCTTGATTCATTGATGTGACCAAGTCTACAGTGCCATAAATAGGTAGGGTTTCTTGGATTACTTATCTTAGCTCATTTATTTTGCATATTGAAAATTTTATGACTACAGTTTAGAACATACAAACCATCCACAAGTGGAGCATTTCCACAAACAAAACCATTAAAAGACAGTACATAACTGTCATTGGCAATAAATGAGGAAAACTCCTCAATGTCTAACATTGGGATAGAAATAATATTCTTCGTCAATGAGGGAACAAAATAATAATTATTTAGTTCTAAACAAAAGCCTGAAGGTAAATCTAGTATATAAGTTCACACGCGTTCAACATCCACTCGTGCTCCATTTCCAACGTGCAGGTCTACCTCCCATGGTCCAACCTTTCTGCTGTCAATCAGACCCTGCACATTATTACAAATGTGTGAGCCACAAGCGGTATTCAATACCCAACAGTGAGAGTTACTTATAGACATAGTTATTTCTATGACAAACATACCTTGTCCAGTAGAGCCAGAAGCACCTAGTGTTTTGCCTCCTCCTGGAGCTGTGCAGTCCTTCTTCCAATGCCCTTTCTTTTTGCAGTTGAAGCACACATCCACAACTACCTTTGTCTTCTTCTGAACACCTCCTCTAGGTTTCAAAACTGTGGGTGCAACAATTGCCTTACCTTCTTCTTCTGCATGTTCATACGCTTGGGTTTGAACTTGCTAGATGAGCCCACCGTGAGCACAACTTTACCTTTAGAGGTAGATAATTCAAAAGTTTTTAACATGTTGTGAAGCTCTGGAAGATTCGCCTTGGTCCCATTCATATTGAAGTTCACAATGAAATTCTCAAATGAGGTAGGAAGCGAATTCAGGATCAGGTTGACAGAGACATTTATAGGCAGCTTCGTTCCAATCGAAGCCAGACTTTCTATCAACCCAATCATCTTCAGAACATGCGCTGACACTTGACCCCCTTCGTTCAGCTTACACTTGAAAATGTCTCTCAATAGTTCATACTCTATTGTCTGAGACTGTGAGTCATAAAGACTCTTCAAGTGTACTAGCATTTCGTTGGGGCCTATGTTTTCATGTTGTTTCTATAACTCCACAGTCATGGAGGACAACATTACACACTGTGCCGAGGTATCATCGTCTAGATATTTCTGATAAGCCACCTTGTCAAACAGGGCATACTCATCAAAGTTTTCAGCAGGGACTGTGGGGAACACTGTGCCTAACACATACTCAATCCTTTCTTGTCTTAACACCAATCGCAGATTTCTTAACCAGTCAGGGTAATTAGCTCCAGTCAACTTGTTTGTCTTGACCAACATTATAGATTCGACATTTTATAAAGACTGAAGAAACAGATAGACTTGAAATTAAACTCTAATATAATTTTTATTGAACACATTTGTTAACTAATTAACATGGCCTTTAGTTTAATTATCTCCCTCGTCTTGTCAACGTTGTGGCACCAAGACAGCTTAGCAAGTCAACCCCGTTATGCTACTGTAATTATGTATTTAAGTGAGTTTTGCCTTATAGAGCCAACATTGTGGTGTAAATACTCATGAAGGTTTATCACCCACTTCGACATTTAACATGCATCTATGAAAGAGTCTGAGTCCTCGTAGACTTAGAGCAAATGCTGTGGCATAAATACTCATCTCGCCGAAAAGGATTTTGCACTACAATCAATTATAACAGACGACACGTTCATTTTAAATGAGACTTGTATTAAAATTTTGGGGAACGTTTTAATTTGGGGTTTTAACCAAGATCAACTCTAACATGCTATATCAAATAAATCATGTTGACTATCATGCAAAGTCATTTAAGCACATATTGGGTACCGCCTTCCCAAGCATGATAATTAAGCGGTTTAAACACATACTGGGCGTCGCATACCCAAATAATTATTTGCGGACGCTATTCTAGAAAAATGACAAACATATTGACATTTAGCACATAAACAATATATTTATCAAATAATATATTGTATAATAATAATCGTGGGTTAAACATTCTGGACTCTAAATTTTTTTTGTTTCTGCCTCACTAGCGTCATGGCGCTCCACCATGGAGCCGCGACGCTAATCATTAGGGCCGCGATGCTGGTAAGGCAGAAGCCTTTCGGCTTCTGCAGTGCATTAGGGTCGCGGCGCCTACTGTCCAGTAAGTCCAGAATTTTAAAACGAAGCTTTTAATCGCGGATCTCGAATAGGAGCCGCGGCTCCTTCCTGTCACCGCGACAAGAGCCGCGGCGCCCTACCATAGGGTCGCGGTGCCCTACCATAGGGCCGCGGCGCCCTACCATAGGGCCGCGACGCCCTACCATAGGGTGACATCAGAAGGTTAACTATTCAGTTGATAATTTAGGGTGACATCAAAAGGTTAACTATTCAGTCAAGATATGTAGGATTTCAAGAAGCCTTGTTTTAATTCAGCTTGAAAGCCAATTTTATGTTTAACCCATATTATTATTTCATTCAATTTGTTATATAACCATTGAACCAACCTGGCTATGATAGCACTGTAGGATTTTGTTGGGTTCAAAACAGATAAGTAAAGCACAACAGACGTTTTAAATTTTGTTTACTTACCCAACAATTCCTTCTGGTATGGTTATATGACAATCAAAACCTGTAAAGTAAAAACTTAAACAAAAACACTTACAGGTTGTTAATCTGGAATATTTACTAAGGGTTAACACGCGATTGTTTCCTTCGACTGCAAGCACCTTGCTACAGTGTATTCCTCTGTCAAGAAAGCCAGGAAATCTTAGCAGAGGTTTGAGAGAGTTTTATTCTAAACTCTAAGTCTAGAATGTATTTAATAGAAATGAGTGTATAATATCAATGAGGTTAGTGTTGTATATATAGTTATTTTTAGGTCAAAAACCGAATTAGGGTTGGGCTCTAAGCCTGGCCCAAAAACTGAGGTGCAGTGGGCCAGTCTGACTGGGCCCACTGTCGGGTCAGCGCCGCGGCGCCTGACGTTCTCGTTAATATATTTTCAGCACATTTAATTAAATCCAAAATTCAAGTTTGACTTAATCATCAAATATCCCATAGTTATTATCAATTTAAATATCTCGTTTCCAAATCGAATATTTAATACTTTCTCAATACACTCTTAGATCGAATAGACAATCGACATAGTGTGACCCTATAGGCCTTCACATATTGACACTAATCCAATTAAGGTCCATACGGAACTCCTAGACTGCGTCGTACGACGAACTCAATATGTGAAGTACGTTTACATGAATCCAGCAAACATAACATTTATGTGAGATGATAAATTTCTTTCATTCGTGACACACTCGATCAAGCTTAGGATTTGCCATGTGTCTATCCAAATGGCTTGATCAATTTATCTCATCTATATTAGTCGACAACTAGACCATATTCTAAATATGTCTCTTGCATTGACCAATGACTTAGTCGACCTAATATCACTGAGAAGTTAAGTGCTCTATCGAATATCCAATCAAGAAATGAATCCTATTCTTGGCTCAACTACCACTTTAGTTTACATCATAATGCACCCAATGTTGACACCCAATTTTGTCCCGTCTTTTCCAATTTATTTGCAATTTTAAATATTTTTAACGCCTCAAAACAATTTTAATCTATATACATACATGCGTGTATATATATATTATTATTCTCTTATTATTATTATTATTCGCATTTTTTACTATCATTTGCATTTTTACCATAATCATAAGTTTTATCCGAAAATTTTATGTTATTTTATTCTCACAAAATTGCATCGCATTTCCATTTTTTTTATTAAGCATTAAACATTTCGCAAATATTATATTTTTATTATTATCACATCGTGATGTTATTTTAAATAATTCACATCTTTTACAAAACAAAAATAATATTTTTAATGTTAAACCCCTTTTATATTTTTTTTTAAACCCAAAACAATTTCTAACCCATTCCATTTTCCCAACCCCAATACAAATTCCCACAACCTTTTATCCCATTTAAACCAAAATCCACAAAACAAAATCCCAAAACCCACCACCCCTTTTTCCAAGCCCAACCGGCCGGCCCACCCGAGAACCCCATCTTCCAAGCCCAACCACCACAACCTTTTATCCCATTTAAACCAAAACCCAAAAACAAAAACCCAAACCCGTCGGCCCACTCGGTGGCCCAACCTCCCTTTTATTTTCAACCCGAACCGCCCGGTCGACAACCCCTTTAAACCCGTCCCTTACCCCATTTAAAAAAAAAGAAACCCTAACACCCTAACCCCACCAATCGACCGCACCTCCTACACCCCTACCCTTACGTCGCCGCACCCTACACCCCTACTCCCTACGTCGCCGCACCCTACACCTGACACCATCACTCGCCAACACCGCTGCCTGACACCACCAACCCCATCACCTCTCACCGCGACCCATACCCCTAAAATCCGTTCCAAAATAATTGTTTTTGGGCCCTTTATTTTGAATTTAAGCTTCGATTTTAGGGGGGAAATGGAGCTATAAAAACCCCTATTGTTCTTCAAATAAAAAGGGGAGAAAAGAGAAAAAATGGAAGGATTTTCAAAAGGATTTTTTTCGGAGGTCCGATTCCATACAAAATATTTGGTTGTGTTCTTGATTTCAAAGATTTGTCTTCCTTGTTATTCAAGAATTAAGTCCGAAAAGATTTGTTCTCCACTGTTTTTGATTCTTCGATTCGGGTATGTTCGGGTCGGGTCACTGACTCGGGTCGGGTCGATCCGATTTGGGTAATATTTCCAGAATTCTTGCATTTCATATTTCTGTATGTTGGTTATCTGAAATTGGCGAAAATACTTGATTTCGGGTTGCATATCTGATTCGGGTCGGGTGACTGACCCGGGTCGGGTCGACCCGGTTCAAGTATTATTTCCAGAATTCTTGCATTTCATATTCTTCTATGTTGGTTATCAGAAATTGGTGAAAATAATTTGATTCGGGTTGAACACCTGATTCGGGTCGGGTCACTGACCCGGATCGAGTCGACCCGGTTTGAGTATTATTTCCAGAATCTTGCATTTCATATTTTTGTATGTTGGTTATCTGAAATTGGCGAAGATATTTGATTTCGGGTTGAATCTCTGATTCGGGTCGGGTCACTGACCCGGGTCGGGTTGACCCGCTTTGTGTATTACTTCCAGAATTCTTGCATTTCATATTCTTGTATGTTGGTTATCTGAAATTGGTGAAAATATTTGATTTCGGGTTTGACACCTGATTCGGGTCGGGTCACTGACCCGGGTTGGGTATTTTCCAGATTATAGCATTTTTTATCTGTTGTTGGTTATCTGAAAAATCTGAATTTTTGATTCTGATTCTGGTCACTATTCCGGGTCTGATTTTTCATAAATACTTCTTAATCCTGTTTCGGTTCTAAAATTTCAGAATTCGGGTCGGATACTTTAATTGCTCACTGCTCGTTTCTTTGGCACTGTTATTATTGATTCAACTAATACCGCATTTAGGCCGATGAAGTTGAATTCGAGGCCGCGCTTTTTTTTGTTTCGTTTCTCTGTCTTAGTACTGTTTTACTGTTTTATTACTTTAAATTAATACCGCATTCAGGCCGATGAAATTGAATTCGAGGCCGCACTTTATTTTCGTTTCTCTGTTTTCAGTTTACTGTTTTAAACATCCATGCAACGGATATTTACTGTTTTACTGTTTTAAACTAAACATCGCGTCTTTTCGGAAATTGCCTCTGTTTTTTTTTCTGCTTACTGCTTACTGCCTCTCTGTTTTCTGCTTACTACTGCTGCTTACTGTTTCCAATTTAATTTTGCTGATTCGAACACGATACTACACCGGCCGATGAAAATATCCGTCGATTTTGAGGCCTCCATAGTTGTAAAGACGGAAAATAAAACTTCTGGGCAAGGATGAGGCTTAAACCTTTTTATTTCATCTGAGATCAACATGTTTAGTAGGCGAGGTGACTAAAATAACCAACAAGTTATATATTCGCAGCCACGACGTGATTATAGTGATCTTTTCTTTTCATCAGAGAGACCAAGACGTTTAGTAGGCGAGGCAATCAAAAATAACCACTTAGTCATATGTTTGCAGCCACGACGTGATTGGAATGGTCTTTTCAAAATTTAAGTCTGAGCCCTCCGTGATCAAAACATTTACTGTTTTGGATACGGATCCGAAGTTATTTGTATTTAACTGTTTCTAACCGTTTGTTCTTGACAGCTTGCAAGGAACAAAGTCAATGAAGGCAGATACTCCTCGGAGTTTATTTATTTTGTTGTTTTTACTTTCTTTAATTCAGCTTTATTTTGCTCTGTATTGTAATATTATTTCTTGTACTTATGTAATTATTGAAACACTTAGAATAGGCAAACCTAGAATTAATTCATAGGGTAGTTTAAGACTTGAAATTTGTCGCTAGTTTATCCATTTGTAGGCTCGGTTAATTCAAACTTAGAAATCCTTCGCTAGTTATTTATTTTAGGCTCGTGATGCATGTTCAAAATTTTCTAAACAACTTCGGTCATCTTTTATTCGCTTTATCAATCATACAAATAAGTTTATCTTTTTAATTTGCAACTCAATGATTTTCAAAAGATTTACTTCTTAGGCATTATAAATAATTTGTTTTACTATCAATTGTTAAAAATGCATACGTTTCAACTTTACATGTATTTCTCTTTAAATACCCTACAAATGTATACTTGTATAAAATGCATTCTTTTACTAAATACATGCAATATTAGTTTAACTTTATATTTTTAAAACATGTATTTTCTTACAATAATTAAACCTGAGTTTGATCGGATAACCGCAAGTTAGCGGATCTTAAAGGATGCCTAACCCCTTCCCTTTAGGATAATAAAGAACCCTTACCTAGAATCTCATTAGTTTCGCAGACCTTAAAATTGGAGTTACATTGTAGCATTTATTTAATATTTAGGTGTCCTAATTCACTGTAAAATAATTAGGTGGCGACTCCTCAATCATTTACCCAGGAATCACCGAACACGTTGTGCTCCGCTTCTGACCTCTCGCGGGGTCGGGTTAAAAACGGGCGCGACAGCATGGCGACTCCGCTGGAGATTTTTCAGGTTCTTAACCATAGCAAATTCAGGTTAATTATTATTGTGCTTTATATTGCTCCTTATTTGATCTATTGTTTTTAATTATTTCCTTTTGAAATTTTGTATGCATAACTGCTTTAGTTGCTATATTCTCTTACTGCTTTCTTTAAATTGACATTTCGCTCATATTTCTTCCACTCTGAAAAATTGACACTATCACACATTACACGCGAGGTGTGTTTTGCGCACCCGCAAACTTCTTTCAAATTTCCAAAATTTTAGGAGAGTTGGTATATGCGCGAAGCGTCCGGACCATCCGGTTGGCCGCGTAGCCTTCACACTCGAGCAGTCCGCTCGGGAACCTTGAGTCTAGTCAGCCAAATCTCAGAAAATTTAGGATAGAGCTATACCACCCTTTATTTTAAGACATGCATGCATACATCTTAGGTGGGTCGATCCTTGGTATCGACTCCACAATTAAGAAATCTACCAAAATTGTCAACTGGTCTCGCAACCCAACGACCAATCAGCATATTACGTATAGCGTGATAATGATAGACAAATCCAAGCCTAATCATGACATGCCGAAATTGGAAAATGTACATTTATTTTGTTTCATTTCCAACAAAAGCACTACAGTTTAACAACTTGGATCAATCTGTCGTAATCTCGCATATCTGGCGCTTAGGCCCACCTCTGGCATAAGAGAGGCCCCATGCATATTAGGACGCGCGTTTAATTTCATACAATTTGTTTGCTATTTACTTACACTCTACGCATGTTATTTGAAGCAATAATTACTCGTCTTATACTAACTTAGTTTTCTTCATTTTTCAGCAGGTTTATTTTGCCTAATTTACTTCCCCAAAAGGTTGATTCGTGTTGACTAAAACTGACGGAGCACCCATCTTTTATTCCAAATCATGCCTACCCAAATTGTATTAGCGCTAACTTAATGAAACAATACGATTTAAATTGAAGCATGAATCACCTTTTTGCATTTTAATGTATTTTGCCTCCACATTTTGAAAGCTTAGAATGATAAATCCGCATTGTTTTTGCTATTTTAAAATCTATTTTGTTTAATAAATTTATTTTCTCTTTCATCATGCAAACTAATAAATTTGTCGATAATATGTGACATATAATGAAACAAGCAAATAAAGTCCCAAACAACGAACAAGACTTCGAAGAATATGAGGAAGACTCACAACCGGAAGAACTGGGGCATAAGCCAAAGCCAGGTTTGGATGAAACATCAAGATGGTTGATAATTATAAAGCATTGGTATGAGCATTTTCTACTGGGGCAACGATATATCTTTCGAAGCCAAGTGGATACAGAATCATGTACGAAGAGACTGTGTTGACACCTAATTTTGTCCCATCTTTTTGGATTTTATTTGCAATTTTTAATATTTTTGACACTTTAAAATAATTTTAAAATATAGGCATATATGTGTATATATATCATTATTATCATTTATTATTTGCATTTTTTTTTACTGTCATTTGCATTTTTTATATCACAAGCATACTTTTGTCTTAATATTATATGTTATTTTATTTTTCGCAAAACGGCATTGCATTTTTATTTTTTATTTAAGCATCAAGCATTTCACAAATATTATATTTTATCATATTGTCATCTTTACAATTTATAAATTTTGCAAAGCTTTCTTTTTATATAATAAAATCTTTTTTTTTATATATTCTAAACCCATAACCCATTTCATTTCCCCCAAAACAACTTCTACTCAACCCAAAACAATTCCTCCCCAACCCAAACTAAAACCCATTTTCATCCAAGCCCAACCCATCACCCATTTTATTTCCCCAACCCAAAACAAAACAAATACCCAGGCCCAACCGAAAGGCCCATATTCGGCCCATCTCCCCTTCCTTTATTTCTCCCATTTTTATCCCCTAACCCTAAAAACACAACACTACAAAAACAAAACCCACCCCAAACCCATTTTCATCATCACCGCAACATTCCATATTTTTTCATCTCTCTCAACTACACACACCCCCAGGACCCCTCGCCCGCCGCGCACACCCCGACCCCTAACCCCGACGCGACCCTACACCCACATCACCACCACACCACCACCACCCTACCCCATCCACGCCGGACAACCTACACCCACATCACCACCACGACGCCGACACCATCGCCGACACCAACCACCGCAGCGGCCTCACGTCGCCGACCAACTCACCCCGCCGCACACACCATCACCTTACACCCTCCACACCTCCCCGACACCACCAACCAACCCCTCGACCCTACACCCCCCCAAATCCGAAACCCATCTATAAATACCCCATTTTCGCTCATCGCTTTGGGGGTCGATTTTGTGGATTTTTGTCCAAAATAGGAGTTTTGGCCTGAGCTTATGTCGGAATCGGGTATTATTTTGCCTTTTTTGCTCATCTGTCGGGTCGGGTCGGTCAACCCGATTTAGGTAAGTTTTCCATAATTTTTATGCTTTTATATATCCTTGTTGGTTATCTGAAAATTTGTAAAGAATTTGATCCGGGTTGGCGTATCCGATTCGGTCGAATTCGTCTTTGTTCGGTCGGTCGACCGAGATATATTCCCAAATTTTTGTGTTTTAATATTTTTTGTTGTTGGTTATCTGAAATTTGGAAAGAAATCGATTCGGGTTGAAAATATCCGATTCGGGTCGGGTCACTGACCCGTGTCGGGTCGACCCGGTTCGGTTAAATTCCAGATTTTGTCGTGTTTATAGTGTTGTTGGTTACCTGGAAATTTGGAAAAGAATTTGATTCGGGTTGAAGTATCCGATTCGGGTCGGGTCACTATTTCGGGTCGGGTCGATTCGACCCGGTTCGAATGAATTTCCAGATTTTTTTGTTTTAATATCTTGTTGTTTATTAGCTGAAAATAAAAAAATATATATATATATTTGAATCCGGGTCGGGTCAACCCGAAATCCGGGACTGATCAATGTTCAGAATCCGGGTCGGGTCAAATTTACAATTCGGGTCGGGCATTTTTGCTAACTGCTGCTGTTTTTTTGGCATTTAAACATCCTTTCAACGGATATTTTGTTGTTTTACTGTTTTGAATTATATACTACATTTAGGCCGATGAAATTAAATTCGAGGTCAGCGCTTTTTCATTTCATTTCACTGCCAAAGATCGCTTTTAACATCCGGCAATGGATATTTACTGTTTTTATTTACCAAACATCCCGTCTTCTCGGAATTGCCTCTGTTTTTTCTTCGCTTACTCCTGCTGCTGCTGCCACTGATTTCAATTTTTAATTTTCTTTGATTTGAACACATACTACACCGGCCGATGAAAAATATCCGTCGATTTTTGAGGCCTCCACGCTTGTAAAGACGGAAAATAAAGCTTCGGGCAATGATGAAACTTAAATCTTTTTCACTCGAGAGACCAACATGTTCGATAGGCAAGGCAACTAAAATGACCAACGAGTCATATGTTCGCAACCACGACGTGATTGGAATGATCTTTTCAAAATTTAAGTCTGAGCCCTCCGTAATAAAAACATTTATTGTTTTGGATACGGATTCGAAGTTATGTATATTTAATTGTTTCTAACCGTTTATTCTTGACAGCTTGCAAAGATAAAGTCAAAGAAGGCAAATAACCCATCGGAGATTATTTATTTTGTTGTTGTCATTTACTTTCTTAATTCAGCTTTATTTCATCCTGTATTGTAATATTATTGTACTCGTGAAATTATTGAAATGTTTAGAATAGGCAAACATAGAATTAATTAATAGGGTAGTCTAAAACTTGAAACCCATTGCTAGTTCATTTATTTTTAGGCTCGGTTAGTTTTAAAATCGTTAATCGCTAGTTTATCTATTTTTAGGCCCGTCGCCCATAAGAAATCACATTGCATACATCTTTATCAATTTTCATACGAATGCATATTCATATTCTTTTTTAGCTTTACATGTATATTATTGTCATACAAATGCATGCTTGTACAAATGCATCATTTCATTAAATACTTGCAACGTTATTTTTATACTTGTAAAACATGCACTTTTTAACATAATAATTAACCTGAGTTTGATCGGATAACCGCAAGTTAGCGGATCTTTAAGGATGCCTAACCCCTTCCCTTTAGGATAATAGAGAACCCTTACCTAGAATCTCATTAGTTTCGTAGACCACAAAATTGGAGTTATTTTACAGCTTTTAGTAAGTATTCAGGTGCCCTAATTCACCTTAGAATAATTAGGTGGCGACTCCTCAAAACAAGCATTTTATCCAATCCAGAGGCAATCGATGCCATCGCGTCGCGAAGCCCGCAGGTCAAAATCGGGTGCGACAGCATGGCGACTCCGCTGGGGATTCAGGTTCTTAACCATAGCAAGTTCAGGTTAATTATTATTGCGCTTTATTTTGCTGCTTATTTATTGTACTGCTTTGACTTGTTTACTTTTTGAAATTTTGTATGTCTAACTTCTTTAATTGCTATATTCTTTTATTGCTTTCCTTAAATTGGCATTTCGCTCATATTTCTTCCACTACGGAATATTGACACTATCACACATTACACGCGAGGTGTGTTTTGCGCACCCGCAAATTCTTTCAAATTACCAAATTTTAGGAGAGTTGGCGTATGCGCGGAGTGTCCGGACCATCCGGAGGCCGCGTAGCCTTCTCACTCGAGTAGTCCGCTCGGGAACCTTGAGTCCAGTAAGCCTAATCTTAGTAAATTTAGGATAGAGCTATACCCTTTTATTTTTAATCATGCATACATACACTATAGGTGGGTCGATCCTTGGCATCGACTCCACAATTAAGAAATCCACCAATATTGTCGACGGGTCTCGCTCCCCCAACGACCATCAACATATTATTTGTAGCGTGATAATGATGGACTAATCCAAGCTTAATCATGACATGCCGATATTGGAAAATGTACATACATTTTGTCTTCATTTCCAACAAAAGCAATCAGTAGTTTGACAGTTTGGATTATTCTCATAATCTCTCATATTTGGCGTTTAGGCCCACCTCATAAGAGAGATTCCATGCATGATAGGACGATATTTAATTCCCGCACGCTTGTTTGCTATTTTTCTTCTTTTATCTCTGTACATATTATTTAATGCAATAATTAGCTTCAATTTTGTACATATCATATCATGTCGCTTGCGACTCTTGAACAGAAATTGTGTCACTGCTCGAGAATAAAACGTTTTTGAACATCAACTCTCGGACCTTGTGAAGCAATCAGGGGAGTCTTTGACTATACTATCACACATCCACATTTTATTATTCTTTCTGTGAATTTCCTCCTTTCACCTGGTGCTTTTATTTTTGCAGGTTGATCGTCCTTGCGAACAGTCGGGGACGGTCATTCTAAAACATTATTTCTGGATATACTCCAGGAAAGAACAAAGCCAAAGGCTTTCACAAAGATGACCGAAAGACGTTTTGATTGGAAAAAGTCAGCCAACACCAGATTCAACGAGTCATCACTTTAATTTGTCTATACTTTTGTTTTGTTACATATTTGCAAATTCAGTTGATATGTTTAATTTTCGTTACATAATTTTTTTATATCATACCATTTTTACAACATATCTTACGAACTACGAGTGTCTTATTCTCACCATACGGTGTGATACGTAGGTAACCCTTCTCGGGTGCGACACCCCTAAAAAAAAAATCAAATAAAAAAAAAATGAAAAATATGATTTCGGATTATCAATCTTTTTTTTCAATACATCCTAATGGACAATCTTTTTTTCATTACATCCTATTGTGGATTATTATTTTTTTCATTGCATTCATCCTAATATGGACAATCACTTTTTTATTGCATATAATTTTACTTATTATCTTATCGTGGATAAATTCTTTTTCAATCTTACATTTTTTATAACCTATCATTACGAACTACGAGTGTCTGATTCTCACCGTTCGGTGTGATACGTAGGTAGCCCTTCTCGGGTTCGACAGCACTAAAAAAAAAAAAATCAAAAAAAAAAAAAGAAAATGAAAAAAAAGACGCACTTCCTTGTCCACCGTAGATAAGGACATATCTGGTTTATCAATTTTTTCATTCATCCTATAATGGACATTCATTTTTTTTATTTACATGCATCCTATTGTGGATGATCATTTATTCATTGCATTCATTCTATTGTGGACAATTATTTTTACTTTGCATTCGTCCCATAGTGGATAATCATCTGTTTTATACAATTTTTACTTTTACTATCCTAGTGTAGATGAACTTTTTTTAAAACATACATTTTTATAACCTATCATCACGAACTACGCACACCTGATTCTCGTCAAAGATGAGATACGTAGGCAGCCCTATTCGGGTTCGGTACCCTTTATTCAAAAATACAAAAAAAAAAAATTAATTAAGAATCATTGATGGACTTGGTTGATACCAACACAGTTAGGAGTTTGCATAGGAAAGAACAAGTGGAGAAGATTGTCTTCGTGGTAAACCATAGATTCTTCTGGTACCTCTCATTCACGCCTGTGTTGACACTTAAAAAATTGTTTTTCATGCTTCCAAGATATGAACAAAGCCAACCTCATCGTTTCATGTGCATTGTGTGGTGAGTTTTTAGAATAAGTTCAATTGCATTGCATTGTGATCTAGAACTTGGCTCGAACGTTTGTTGAGGCGAAATCCTGAGTAACACTTGGTATAGGAAAGGATCGTAGGCTTTCTTTGATCCGTTTGAGCCTTTCCAGCTTACCAAATAACATTATCCGTAGCATTTCCCCCTTTGAGCCTGAAGCCTATTTTTTTTTTTTTTGAACAACCACATCTTATGCCTATACCCTTTCTGAGTGCGTACACGCACTATCCCTCTCTTGGCCCGACCTCCTTGAGCGCATCAGAAATATGCAAATTGCTGAAAATGATTCGAGTTGAAGTTGCAATGTTCCCAGAAGAGGAAATGAAAACAAAATAAAAGGACGACTTCACACAAAGGAGTCAAAAAGCCCCGACAATAAAAATAAAAAAAAAAAAGGGAAATAACTCGAAAAGGAGAAAAAGCTCCAAACGAAATATTCAAATGAAGTCTGTAAAAAACAAAGGGGGCAAAAAGAAGCAAATCGGCATCAAGGCACAAAAATACCAAGCGCGGACATATTTCAACGCTCAAGGAAGGATTAGTCACTCCTTACCCAAATAATATCCTTTCCTTTCCCCAAGCCTACATTACAAACCCATAACAAGCCCTACATGATCCTATACCGAGGGTTCTCACATTAGTGGATACTCACATGACGGCCAAGCCTATGGTATCACAATTAAATGCATTGAACATCTTTCTGAGGGTGAGTGTACTTCTCTAGACGTCCCAAAGTTCAAAATACTGAAATACATGTGAGGAAGGGACTTTCTTTCAGTGAGGGCATTTGAAACATGAGGATGCATATATGTCAAAATCTTGGCTTGAAGCAAGTGTCGATACTCAGGTATGTCTGAGGTAGCATCTGAAGCTGTAGGAATTACTTTGAAGTCTGTCTCGATTTGACAGAAAGCAAATAATGAAAACTCCTAAGCACAATACTAATTGTTGGTACCAACCGAAGTCAAGACGTGATTATGTCTTTTTCATATTTTCACAAAAAAAAAAAAAAAAAAAAAAAAAAAAAACCTTGCAAAATATATTGCATCATTTTTCAAACTCTAGTCACTCTCTTTTACAAAAAAAAAAAAAACATTCTACAAATACAAATCTCTTTTGCCGCATGAACTACGTTATGACCTGATTCCCTCGGCGGGATACGTAGGCGGTCACATCGGCTTCGGTCCCATTAAAAAAAAAAATCCTTACAATCTCTTTTGCCGCATGAACTACGTTATGACCTGATTCCCTCGGCGGGATACGTAGGCGGCCACATCGGCTTCGGTCCCATCAAAAAAATCCTTATAAATTCTTTTTGCTTGCATGAACTACGTTATGACCTGATTCCCTCGGCGGGATACGTAGGCAGCCACATCGGCTTCGGTCCCATTTTGGAAAACTTCACAATCGTCATTTTACTTGCAGCGAACTACGTTATGACCTGATTTCCTTTATCGAATCGTGGCGGCCTATATCGGCTTCGGTCACACCATTGGAAATTGTGTGTCCATTATCTTGCACACAACAAAATAGGCTCACATGATCTCCTTGATAGGACAAACAAGTTGCCCGCACATGTCCAGTTGGAAGTTCAACATCTTCATATATACTAGAAACTGGGGCATATTTTAAGGGTTCACTGCAAGAATATGCCAATGGACCTGAAAAATGCCAGACAACTGAGTCTTCAATCTAAACCAATATGAGCTTGCAAGCGTCCAGGGCAAAAGCTACAACTCACAAAATTCTTTGAGTGCAGGTCTTCAAGGTGACAAAGGCAGAGAAGCCGCAACATGTGTGCTTAATTTGGCAAAGACGTCGCCTCACATTTTCGTCCGTGCATGGACGACATTTAAATCCACAGTCCACATGAGTTTGAATCGGCAGAAGATTCAACACAACGTGGAATCATATTACAGCAAACTGACGCCAATGACGTCATTTACATCTTTCACAGCACTACAACGACAACAACACGCCCATACAACGGCATCATCAGCAACACGCCCATGCAACGGCGTCATCTGCACAACACGTCTACACAATGACGTTTACAACGCACCACGTCTATGCAACGACGTCATTTCAACCTATGCGAGTCACAAACGCATCACGTCAATACAACGACGTGATTTCAGGCGCCCACCTTCTAATGCGGGTATTTTAAATTTCAGTCAGGCGCCCACCTCCTAATGCGGGTATTTCAATTTCACCAGCGCCCACCTCCTGTCGCGGTATTTCATTTTTCAGCGCCCACCTCCTAATCTGGGTATTTCATTTTTCAGCGCCCACCTCCAAATGCGGGTATTTCGATCAGCGCCCACCTCCTAATCGCGGTATTTAAATTTCAGATCGGCGCCCACCTCCTAATGCGGGTATTTCAATTTCACCAGCGCCCACCTCCTAACGCGGGTATTTAAATTTCAAGCGCCCACCTCCTAACGCGGGTATTTAAATTTGATCAGCGCCCACCTCCTAACGCGGGTATTTCGATCAGCACCCACCTCTGCGGGTATTTAAATTTCACCAGCGCCCACCTCCCGCGGTATTTAAATTTCAACAGCGCCCACCTCTGCGGGTATTTCAATTTCATCGGCGCCCACCTCTAATGCGGTATTTCATTTCACCAGGCACCCACCTCCTAATGCGGGTATTTCATTTGATCAGGCACCCACCTCTAATCGCGGGTATTTCAATTTCACCTGGCGCCCACCTCTAACGCGTATTTCAAATTTCGATCGCCCACCTCTAACGCGGTATTTAAATTTCACCAGCGCCCACCTCCTAACGCGGTATTTCAATTTCAGCGCCCACCTCCTAATGCGGGTATTTCAATTTCAGCGCCCACCTCCCTCGGGTATTTAAATTTCGTCAGCGCCCACCTCCTAATCTGCGGTATTTCATTTTCAACAGGCACCCACCTTCCAACGCGGGTATCTTAATTTCAATCACGCCTATGCGACGTCGCCATCTGCATAACGCCTAAGCGGCGGCGTCACCTCATCACGCCTATGATATATCATCATCTGCATCGGGAAGTTCTTGAACATCGCTCAACCCTTCCCCAAAGATCTCGCCACATCTGCAACGGTGTCATCATAAGTTGACCTGGGCATTGTTTCTTGAATCTGCACCATCTCTTACAACTTCTCCCCTCGGGATTCTATTTCTTACCACGCATCTCTAATCTTCCCTCGAGTCCGGTGATCGTGACAAAATTGGCTACTCAGTCAACTTCTTTGGCGAAAACTCTTTCATCGTCTGCTGACCAAAGGGGCATCTGTTGACACCCAATTTTGTCCCATCTTTTTGGATTTTATTTGCAATTTTTAATATTTTTGACACTTTAAAACAATTTCAAAATATAGGCATATATGTGTATATATATCATTATTATCATTTATTATTTGCATTTTTACTGTCATTTGCATTTTTTATATCACAAACATACTTTTGTCTTAATATTATATGTTATTTTATTTTTCGCAAAACGGCATTGCATTTTTATTTTTTATTTAAGCATCAAGCATTTCACAAATATTATATTTTATCATATTGTCATCTTTACAATTTATAAATTTTGCAAAGCTTTCTTTTTATATAATAAAATCTTTTTTTTTATATATTCTAAACCCATAACCCATTTCATTTCCCCCAAAACAACTTCTACTCAACCCAAAACAATTCCTACCCAACCCAAACTAAAACCCATTTTCATCCAAGCCCAACCCATCACCCATTTTATTTCCCCAACCCAAAAACAAATACCCAGTGCCCAACCGAAAGGCCCATATTCGCCCATCTCCCCTTCCTTTATTTCTCCCATTTTTATCCCCTAACCCTAAAAACACAACACTACAAAAACAAAAACCCACCCCAAACCCATTTTCATCATCAGCCGCAACATTCCATATTTTTTCATTTCTCTCTCTCTCAACTACACACACCCCCATTGCACTCCGCCGCCGCCGCACACCCCGACCCCTAACCCCGACGCGACCCTACACCCACATCACCACCACACCACCACCACCCTACCCCATCCACGCCGGACAACCTACACCCACATTACCACCACGACGCCGACACCATCGCCGACACCAACCAGCCGTGCGCGCCACGTCGCCGACCAACTCACCCGCCAAGACACACCATCACCTTACACCCTCCACACCTCGCCGACACCACCAACCAACCCGTCGACCCTACACCCCCCAAAATCCGAAACCCATCTATAAATACCCCATTTTCGTTCACTGTTTTGGGGGGTCGATTTTGTGGATTTTTGTCCGAAAATAGGGAGTTTTGGTCGGAGCTTATGTCGGAAATCGGGTATTATTTTGCCTTTTTTTTGCTCACTGTCGGGTCGGGTCGGGTCAACCCGATTTAGGTAAGTTTTCCATAATTTTTATGCTTTTATATATCCTTGTTGGTTATCTGAAAATTTGGAAAGAATTTGATCCGGGTTGGCGTATCCGATTCGGGTCGGGTCACTGTTCCGGGTCGGGTCGACCCGATTCGTATATATTCCCAAATTTTTGTGTTTTAATATTTTTTGTTGTTGGTTATCTGAAATTTGGAAAGAAATCGATTCGGGTTGAAAATATCCGATTCGGGTCAATCGACCGTGTCAGGTCGATTAAATTCAGATTTTGTCGTGTTTATAGTGTTGTTGGTTACCTGGAAATTTGGAAAAGAATTTGATTCGGGTTGAAGTATCCGATTCGGGTCGGGTCACTATTTCGGGTCGGGTCGATTCGACCCGTCAATGAATTTTTTTGTTTTAATATCTTGTTGTTTATTAGCTGAAAATAAAAAAATATATATATATATTTGAATCCGGGTCGGGTCAACCCGAAATCCGGGACTGATCAATGTTCAGAATCCGGGTCGGGTCAAATTTACAATTCGAATTAGAGCATTTTGCTAATCTTTTTTTTTTTTTGCATTTAAACATCCTTTCAACGGATATTTTGTTGTTTCTTTACTTTGAATTATATACTACACTTAGGCCGATGAAATTGAATTGAGGGCGCTTTTTCATTTCATTTCTTTATTGCCTTCGCTTTTAACATCCCGGCGGATATTTCTTTTTTTATTTACCAAACATCCCGCCTTCTCGGGAATTGCCTCTGTTTTTACGCTTCGCTTTACTCCTGCTGCTGCTCCGCTGCGTCTGATTTCAATTTTTAATTTTTGATTTGAACACATACTACACTGGCCGATGAAAAAATATCCGTCGATTTTTGAGGCCTCCACAGTTGTAAAGACGGAAAATAAAGCTTCTGGGCAATGATGAAACTTAAATCTTTTTCACCCGAGAGACCAACATGTTCGATAGGCAAGGCAACTAAAATGACCAACGAGTCATATGTTCGCAACCACGACGTGATTGGAATGATCTTTTCAAAATTTAAGTCTGAGCCCTCCGTAATAAAAACATTTATTGTTTTGGATACGGATTCGAAGTTATGTATATTTAATTGTTTCTAACCGTTTATTCTTGACAGCTTGCAAAGATAAAGTCAAAGAAGGCAAATAACCCATCGGAGATTATTTATTTTGTTGTTGTCATTTACTTTCTTAATTCAGCTTTATTTCATCCTGTATTGTAATATTATTGTACTCGTGAAATTATGGAAATGTTTAGAATAGGAAAACATAGAATTAATTAATAGGGTAGTCTAAAACTTGAAACCCATTGCTAGTTCATTTATTTTTAGGCTCGGTTAGTTTTAAAATCGTTAATCGCTAGTTTATCTATTTTTAGGCCCGTCGCCCATAAGAAATCACATTGCATACATCTTTATCAATTTTCATACGAATGCATATTCATATTCTTTTTTAGCTTTACATGTATATTATTGTCATACAAATGCATGCTTGTACAAATGCATCATTTCATTAAATACTTGCAACGTTATTTTTATACTTGTAAAACATGCACTTTTTAACATAATAATTAACCTGAGTTTGATCGGATAACCGCAAGTTAGCGGATCTTTAAGGATGCCTAACCCCTTCCCTTTAGGATAATAGAGAACCCTTACCTAGAATCTCATTAGTTTCGTAGACCACAAAATTGGAGTTATTTTACAGCTTTTAGTAAGTATTCAGGTGCCCTAATTCACCTTAGAATAATTAGGTGGCGACTCCTCAAAACAAGCATTTTATCCAATCCAGAGGCAATCGATGCCATCGCGTCGCGAAGCCCGCAGGTCAAAATCGGGTGCGACAGACTGATTGATGAAAAGCAGATGGACGCAGTTTGTCCGGGGCCACTTTATCATAATAGAATGGCAAAAAAAACACCATCAATGCAGATGCAATGAACGGATACCATATCTAAGATTTGTTATTCTCTATGTAATACTTTTTTCTCTGTTGTAAAAGTTGCGCTCCCTCGGCGGGACACGCATAAAACCCACATAGGGTTTCATCTCTTTAAGACAGAAGTTTCCCAAAAAATTGCATTTCTTCTTGACATGAACTACGTTATGACCTGATTCCCTTGGCGGGATACGTAGGCGGCCACATCAGCTTCGGTCCCACTTTTAGAAAATCCCTTACAATCCCCTTTTGCTTGTAATGAACTACGTTATGACATGATTCCCTCATGGGGATACGTAGGCGGCCTAAATCGGCTTCGGTCCCACCATTAGGAAATATTTTCTCCTTTATCTCACATATGACAAAATGTACCCATCTGATCACCCTGATAGGACAGGAAAGCAACCCCCACACAAGACTCGGTTGTCCGTTCGAAAGTTCATCATCCTCACATATCGGAAACTGGGGCATTTTTTTGAGAGATCACTGCCAGAGGACGCCGATAAACATGGAAAAGCATCGGCAAACTAAGTCTTCAGCCATAAGAATTTTGGATAAGACGTTTGCTTTGTTTCACCGCATGTCACTGCTCGACAGACATTTATATATATGCATACTTTCTTATAAGCAAATTATTTTCAACAAACATTTTTCATTAGAGTTCAACAGAATTTTTACTGATATGCATACTTGTTATAAACAAATTGTTTTCAACAAATATTTTCATTAATGGCTATCCAATACGGGAAACCAGAGAGGGGCTACAGGTCCCAATCAGCAGGACATACAAGTATCAAGGCCAAAGCTACAAAGTCAACGCGAATCAACTCCCCTCCCCAAACTCATGAATTTATTTTAGTACATGTTCTTCAGGTGGAAAGCAGCAGGGAAACTGCAACATTTATGAGCAAATTCGCAAGGGATCTCCGCATCGCAGCTCACCACAAGGATCACTTTCCTGTTTGGAGACTGTACAAAGACGTCATGCTACACTACGTATTCCCAACCGTGTTATGTCCATGCGAAGAACGGTATTTCGACTTACAGGGTCGCATTCTCATCTACTCAACTTTTGCATCGCTTATGTCCACGCATTAACTTTTCATGGCATAACAGTTTCGACCATAGGGTCACACTTTACATTACGTCAATACGATGACATAAATCAGGCGCCCACCTTCTAATGCGGGTATTTTAATTTAAATCAGGCGCCCACCTCCTAATGCGGGTATTTTATTTAAATCAGGCGCCCACCTCCTAATGCGAGTATTTTAATTTAAATCAGGCGCCCACCTCCTAATGCGGGTATTTTATTTAAATCAGGCGCCCACCTCCTAATGCGGGTATTTTATTTAAATCAGGCGCCCACCTCCTAATGCGGGTATTTTATTTAAATCAGGCGCCCACCTCCTAATGCGGGTATGTTTTAAATCAGGCGCCCACCTCCTAATGCGGGTATGTTTTAAATCAGGCGCCTACCTTCTAATGCGGGTATTTCATTTAACTCAGGCGCCCACCTTCTAATGCGGGTATTTTAATTTAAATCAGACGCCCACCTCCTAATGCGGGTATTTTATTTAAATCAGGTTCCCACCTCCTAATGCGGGTATTTAATTTAAATCAGGCGCCCACCTCCTAATGCGGGTATTTTATTTAAATCAGGCGCCCACCTCCTAATGCGGGTATTTTAATTTAAATCAGGCGCCCACCTTCTAATGCGGGTATTTTAATTAAATCAGGCGCCCACCTACTAATGCGGGTATTTTATTTAAATTAGGCGCCTACCTTCTAATGCGGGAATTTCATTTAAATCAGGCGCCCACCTTCTAATGCGGGCATATTTTAAATCAGGCGCCCACCTTCTAATGCGGGTATTTCATTTAAATCAGACGCTCACCTACTAATGCGGGTATTTTAATTTAAATCAGGCGCCCACTTCCTAATGCGGGTATTTTATTTAAATCAGGCGCCCACCTCCTAATGCGGGTATGTTTTAAATCAGGCGCCCACCTTCTAATGTGTGTATTTTATTTAAATCAGGCGCCCACCTTCTAATGCGGGTATTTCATTTTAAATCAGGCGCCCACCTCCTAATGCGGGTATGTTTTAAATCAGGCACCCACCTTCTAATGCGGGTATTTCATTTAAATCAGGCGCCCACCTTCTAATGCGGGTATTTCATTTTAAATCAGGCACCCACCTCCTAATGCGGGTATGTTTTAAATCAGGCGCCCACCTTCTAATGCGGATATTTCATTTAAATCAGGCGCCCACCTTCTAATGCGGGTATTTCATTTTAAATCAGGCGCCCACCTCCTAATGCGGGTATGTTATTTAAATCAGGCGCCCACCTCCTATTGCGGGTATTTCGTTTTAAATCAGGCGCCCACCTCCTAATGCGGGTATGTTTTAAATCAGGCGCCCACCTTCTAATGCGGGTATATTTTAAATCAGGCGCCCACAATCTAATGCGGGTATTTCATTTTAAATCAGGCGCCCACCTTCTAATGCGGGTATGTTTAAATCAGGCGCCCACCTTCTAATGCGGGTATTTCATTTTAAATCAGGCGCCCACCTTCTAATGCGGGTATTTTATGTTTAATCAGGCGCCCACCTCCTAATGCGGGTATTTTATTTTAAATCAGGCGCCCACCTTCTAATGCGGGTACTTTATTTTAAACCGGCGCCCACCAACGGCGTCGTCCGCATAACATTTAAGCAACAACATCATTTCAACTTACAAAGTCATATTCTCACATACATATCTTATGCAACAGTTATGCACTAACTTTTATCTCAGCTTTAGTCCACAGGAGTTTGAATCGGCAGAAGATTCAGCACAATGTGGAACTATCTTTTACAGCATCTCAACAACGTCAACAACATAACAATGACGTCTTCAGCACAGTAGTTATCTTTTACAGCATTATAACGACATCAAGAGCATTACAATGATGTCATTAGCAACACGCCCATACAACGGCGTCATCAACAACGTGCCCATACAACGACGTTATGAACAACACGCCTACGTAATGGCGTCTTCTGCAAAACAACTATCTTTTACAGCATTACAATGACATCAACAACATCACAATAATGTCATCAGCAACGCGCCCATACAACGGTGTCATCAATAACACGCCCACGCAACGACGTCTTCTGCACAACATTTATTTTTACAGCATTACAATGACGTCAACAGCATTACAATGACGTCTTCAGCACAACAATTATCTTTACAAGAAACAAGATTACAACAACATCCTCGGCGTTACGAGCAAAGACAACAATCGTCTTTTACATCATTACAACGACGTCAACAATATTACAACGACGTCTTCAACACAACACGTCAATCCAACGACGTCATTTCAGGCGCCCACCTTATAATGCGGGTATTTTAATTTCAGTCAGGCGCCCACCTCCTAATGCGGGTATTTCCAAGTTATATTCTCTACAATTTTTCTCTGCAGTTATACACTAATTTTATCTTAAGCTTTAGTTTGCAGGAGCTTTAATTTGCAGGAACTTCATCACAGCGTGAAACTATCTCTTACGGCGAACCGAGGCAAATTGGTCAACGACCTACTTCGAACGTCGATCCGCTGTTTCCCAACAGTTTTGTCACCTCTGCGACCAGTGTCATCATAACTCGACACTGGGCAATATTTCTTGAATCCGCACCAACTTTTTCAATGTCATCTCCCTTGAAATTCTGTTTCTACCATGCATACTTAATCTTCCTTCAAGTCCTGTTGATCAGGACAAAATTAGCAACTCAGTCAACTTCTTTGGCCGAAAACTCTTTCATCGTCTCCGGCCAAAGACTGGCATCTGTTGACACCCAATTTTGTCCCGTCTTTTCCAATTTATTTGCAATTTTAAATATTTTTAACGCCTCAAAAAAAGTTTAATCTATATACATACATGCGTGTATATATATATTATTATTATTCACATTTTTTACTATCATTTGCATTTTTACCATAATCATAAGTTTATCCAAAAATTTTATGTTATTTTATTCTCACAAAATTGCATCGCATTTCCATTTTTTTATTAAGCATTAAACATTTCGCAAATATTATATTTTTATTATTATCACATCATTATGTTATTTTAAATAATTCACATCTTTTACAAAACAAAAATAATATTTTTAATGTTAAACCCCTTTTATATTTTTTTTTAAACCCAAAACAATTTCTAACCCATTCCATTTTCCCAACCCCAATACAAATTCCCACGACCTTTTATCCCATTTAAACCAAAACCCACAAAACAAAATCCCAAAACCCAACACCCCTTTTTCCAAGCCCAACCGGCCGGCCCACCCGATAACCCCATCTTCCAATCCCAACCCCCCACAACCTTTTATCCCATTTAAACCAAAACCCACAAAACAAAAACACAAACCCGTCGGCCCACTCGGCTGGCCCAACCTCCCCTTTTATTTTCAACCCGAACCGACCCAGTCGACAACCCCTTTAAACCCGTCCCACTCCCATTTAAAAAAAAAAACCCTAACACCCTAACCCCACCAATCGGCCGCACCTCCTACACCCCTACCCTTACGTGCCGCACCTACCCCCTACTCCCTACGCCGCACCCTACCCATGACACCACCACTCGCCAACACTGCCGCCTGACACCACCAACCCCATCACCTCTCACCGCGACCCATACCCCTAAAACCCGTTCCAAAATCATTGTTTTTGGGCCCTTTATTTGAATTTAAGCTTCGGTTTTAGGGGGAAAAGGGAGCTATAAAAACCCCTTTTGTTCTTCAAAAAAAAAGGGGAGAAAAGAGAGAAAAAACGGAAGGATTTTCAAAAGGAATTTTTTCGGAGGTCCGATTCCATACGAAATATTTGGTTGTGTTCTTGATTTCAAAGATTTGCCTTCCTTGTTATTCAAGAATTAAGTCCGAAAAGATTTGTTCTCCACTATTTTTTATTCTCCGATTCGGGTATGTTCGGGTCGGGTCACTGACCCAGGTCGGGTCGATCCGATTTGGGTAATATTTCTAGAATTCTTGCATTTCATATTTCTGTATGTTGGTTATCTGAAATTGGCAAAAATACTTGATTTCAGGTTGCATATCTGATTCGGGTCGGGTGACTGACCCGGGTCGGGTCGACCCGATTCGAGTATTATTTTCAGAATTCTTGCATTTCATATTCTTGTATGTTGGTTATCTGAAATTGGTGAAAATAATTTGATTCGGGTTGAACACCTGATTCGGGTCGGGTCACTGACCCGGATCAAGTCGACCCGGTTTGGGTATTATTTCCAGAATCTTGCATTTCATATTTTTTGTATGTTGGTTATCTGAAATTGGCGAAGATATTTGATTTCGGGTTGAATCTCTGATTCGGGTCACTGACCCGGGTCGGGTTGACCCGCTTTGTGTATTATTTCCAGAATTCTTGCATTTCATATTCTTGTATGTTGGTTATCTGAAATTGGTGAAAATATTTGATTTCGGGTTTGACACCTGATTCGGGTCGGGTCACTGACCCGGGTTGGATATTTTCCAGATTATAGCATTTTTTATCTGTTGTTGGTTATCTGAAAAATCTGAATTTTTGATTCCGATTCTGGTCACTATTCCGGGTCTGATTTTTCATAAATACTTCTTAATCCTGTTTCGGTTCCAAAATTTCAGAATTCGGGTCGGATACTTTAATTGCTCACTGCTCGTTTCTTTGGCACTGTTATTATTGATTCAACTAATACCGCATTTAGGCCGATGAAGTTGAATTCGAGGCCGCGCTTTTTTTTGTTTCGTTTCTCTGTCTTAGTAATCGCTTTCTTGTTTCTTGTTTATTACTTTAAATTAATACCGCATTCAGGCCGATGAAATTGAATTCGAGGCCGCACTTTATTTTCGTTTCTCTGTTTTCAGTTTACTGTTTTAAACATCCATGCAACGGATATTTACTATTTTACTGTTTTAAACTAAACATCGCGTCTTTTCGAAAATTGCCTCTGTTTTTTCGCTACGCTTGCCTCTCTGTTTTCTCGCTTACTACCGCCATCGTTTCCAATTTAATTTTGCTGATTCGAACACGATACTACACCGGCCGATGAAAATATCCGTCGATTTTGAGGCCTCCATAGTTGTAAAGACGGAAAATAAAACTTCTGGGCAAGGATGAGGCTTAAACCTTTTTATTTCATCTGAGATCAACATGTTTAGTAGGCGAGGTGACTAAAATAACCAACAAGTTATATATTCGCAGCCACGACATGATTATAGTGATCTTTTCTTTTCATCCGAGAGACCAAGACGTTTAGTAGGCGAGACAATAAAAAATAACCACTTAGTCATATGTTTGCAGCCACGACGTGATTAGAATGGACTTTTCAAAATTTAAGTCTGAGCCCTCCGTGATCAAAACATTTACTGTTTTGGATACGGATCCGAAGTTATTTGTATTTAACTGTTTCTAACCGTTTGTTCTTGACAGCTTGCAAGGAACAAAGTCAATGAAGGCAGATACTCCTCGGAGTTTATTTATTTTGTTGTTTTTACTTTCTTTAATTCAGCTTTATTTTGCTCTGTATTGTAATATTATTTCTTGTACTTATGTAATTATTGAAACGCTTAGAATAGGCAAACCTAGAATTAATTCATAGGGTAGTTTAAGACTTGAAATCCGTCGCTAGTTTATCCATTTGTAGGCTCGGTTAATTCAAACTTAGAAATCCTTCGCTAGTTATTTATTTTAGGCTCGTGATGCATGTTCAAAATTTTCTAAACAACTTCGGTCATCTTTTATTCGCTTTATCAATCATACAAATAAGTTTATCTTTTTAATTTGCAACTCAATGATTTTCAAAAGATTTACTTCTTAGGCATTATAAATAATTTGTTTTACTATCAATTGTTAAAAATGCATACGTTTCAACTTTACATGTATTTCTCTTTAAATACCCTACAAATGTATACTTGTATAAAATGCATTCTTTTACTAAATACATGCAATATTAGTTTAACTTTATATTTTTAAAACATGTATTTTCTTACAATAATTAAACCTGAGTTTGATCGGATAACCGCAAGTTAGCGGATCTTAAAGGATGCCTAACCCCTTCCCTTTAGGATAATAAAGAACCCTTACCTAGAATCTCATTAGTTTCGCAGACCTTAAAATTGGAGTTACATTGTAGCATTTATTTAATATTTAGGTGTCCTAATTCACTGTAAAATAATTAGGTGGCGACTCCTCAATCATTTACCCAGGAATCACCGAACACGTTGTGCTCCGCTTCTGACCTCTCGCGGGGTCGGGTTAAAAACGGGCGCGGCACCCAACACAAGTCGTATCTTATCCTATAAGGAGTTTAATCTTATGATGGGGTCAAAGTACATTACTCTGTAAACAAGGTGTGTATTGACCTCAAGTCAAAGGACATTTATCTCCCACACGCTGATAACACTTTAGACATGTATAACAAAAATTTTATCAGCAGGGTATACCAATACTTTCCAAAAGTATCCATGTGTCCATCACTAGTAACCATTACTAGTAGCAGGTGAGACATACTACATTCTCCAAGAATGTGATGCAGACCACATGTCGACTTATAACATATCATCGATATTCCATTCTCGATGATCATTAGTCAAGGCTATTTTGAGAGTTACGCTCTATCATCAATATCTCACTCTATTAACGAAAACGTAAGCTCAAGGGATGCACATATATGAATAATTGCAAACAATCAAACAATAATTCTATAATTGTAAATTCCATAAATATTAATCTTATTAATAATACGAATGTGTTCAAGTACATTTGTCCCTAATAATGATTGTCTCTAGGACATACATACTTTCACCCGAACCATCTCAACCTCGCTTCTCGCATCTTATACTCCACCGAGGTCACTCCCACTCTGTCGCGTATATCATCATTTCTAATTTTATCCTCCTTGTATGCCCACACATCCATCTTAGCATCCTCATCTCCGCAACTTTCATCTTTTGGGTGTGCGAAGTCTTGATCGGCCAACACTCCGCCTCATACAACATAGTCGGTCTAACCACCACCCTATAGAACTTGCCTTTCAGTTTTGGTGGCACATTTTTATCGCACAAGACTCCATATGCGAGCCTCCATTTCATCCACTCTGCCCCAATACGATGTGTAACATCGTCATTAATCTCTCCATTCCCTTGGATAATAGACCCGAGGTACTTGAAGCTCTCTTTCTTTGGAATGACTTGAGTACCAAGTCTCACCTCCACGCCTGTCTCAAGGTCACTTCCGTTTATAAGATCATGAGATAGATATGTATCAAATATAGCAATAATATTATGGTCATGAGTTAAGAGTATTGTTGTCTCAATCATTCTTTGATGAGTAGTTGTCAAAGTAAGATCAACTAGTCTATGGAAATCTATTTTAATTAATGCATTGATCATAGAAGATGGCCTCATACTTTAGGAAGTACTGATAACTAGATACATTTGATCAACAGATAACAGAAATGCATAAACACATCAGACAACTAACGAACGTCAGGTTCTGTAATTGTCACCTCGTTGATCGAACATAATGATGTTTCTGTAGTACCCGAGTCTGAGTTAGAGGTAATCAAAGGCTGCTTTGGGGAGGGAACCGTTGCTTCATTACTTAGCATGAATAGAATTGATGACATGGTTGGTCTGTCTGCTGCATTGACTTGCAAACACAATAGTCCTACTTGAATACAGCGTAGTGCTTCCTCACTGTGACAGGAATCAACTATTGTTGGATCTACCAGCTCAAAGGCCTTACCGTCATTCCACAACTCCCAGGCCTGAAGCAGCAGTTCATTTAAGGAAAAATTTGATCAAATCAAAGATATATTTAAATGTTTGCATTTTATAACTTACCTGTCGTATCAAATTTGGAGGGGAATCATTATTATAAGAGGCCTTGTTCCTTTTTCCACTTATGACCTCTAATAATATGACTCCAAAGCTGAAGACATCAGATTTTATTGAGAACAAACCAGCTAGAGCATATTCAGGTGACATATAGGCACTGCACAGAAAAGGGGCTATAATAAGTATGCCAAGTATTGGTAAATGGTAAGGATGTGATGGGAAAAGCCTATTCATATTTGCTTGCTTACTATGTTCCAACAACTCGAAGAGTCTTAGCTTCATTTTGGTTTCCACTAAATATTCTAGCAGTACCAAAATCTGATATCTTGGGGTTCATATCTTCATCTAAAAGAATGTTGCTAGCTTTCAGATCACGGTGGATTACTCTTAATCTCGAGTCCTGATGCAGATAGAGTATCCCTCTAACTATCCCAATGATGATTTCATGCCGCTTTTTCCAATCAAGAAATGACTTCCTGCTCTCATCTAAGTTGTGTATATCAAAATTATCCAGTAAGCACACATTTGACAGGAGGAAAGGGTTAAAACATAAAACTGATAATAAGTTATCATACCAAATATGAAATAGTCTAAACTTTTGTTTGGCATATATTCATAGATCAACATTTTCTCCTCATCTTCTACACAACAGCCAAGGAACCTAACAAGATTTCTGTGTTGGAGTTTTGCAATGAGAAGGGCCTCAGTTTTGAATTCGCTTAAACCTTGCCTTGATTGAGTTGATAGCCTTTTAACAGCTATTTGCTGCCCATCTGGAAACTGACCCTAGAAATTGTGAAGCAATAAATTACACCTTTGAAACACAAGTATGGCAAAGATACTAATTTAAACCAGTATGCTATCTGTCATTTCAAGAGGGATTTTTTTTTCATTTTCTTTAGGCGTGAGAAGATTTTAGTGTTGCAGGTATTCATATTATCAATATATTTTACATGTATCAAAACCTTAAAAACATGCCCAAAGCCTCCTTCTCCAAGCTTATTATCAGGGGAAAAATTGTCTGTCGCAGCTTTCAAGTCATGTAATTCAAAGAACTTCAGTTCAATATCACTTCTCTTTTCTTGTCCCTTTCCAATGGAAGTTCCAGGTTTTGACAAGTTAGTTGCTGACTCAGAAAGTAACATTTCCCTGAACTTTATCTTTCTCAAAATACCTGAAAAGACAATAAACAGGAAGTCTATAGATGAGTTTAGAAGAAGCTGAACATCAGTAATTTTAACTTAATTATCTGATCCATGATCGTATTGACGGTGAGAATGCAGTTAGTTTCCTTTCCATGGCCAATTAAATCAAAGCATCATTTGATTGACCTACTTTGGTCCGGTTAGGTAGAAGTGAAACTTAAATCAGACAACCTGCTACTAGTATGAATTAGAATATCACACGAAAGACTGCCTAGGTTCCAGCAGTTTATTAATGAATCCATAAGGACTAGGTTCGTTAACAAGCATCGACATATGTTCATTGTTAAGAAAATGACAACCTCGAAAGCTAGCTCGTGAGGTGGGATTGCCCAAGAACATATAAGAAGACAACAGCCCATTCCCTCAACCAATGTAGGACACAACTGAGATAGCTGTTGGAAATAAAATGAAGTACCTTTCTTCTTGAGCTTTCTTCTCCATAGAAAGTAACTGCATGTAGCACAGATAAATATTGCTGAAGTGATGGATGCTGCTAGCGCTACAAGCAGTGACTTTTTATTCCCTAAGCAATAAGATATATGGGGAGAGGAGAAAAAGAACATAATGTCAGTTTTAATTAAGCACATTAGAAGACGATGCAGTTTAGAAGCACCTAACCTTTATTGGAGAGCACAAATAGTTTAATGTTGAACTCTGCTTGACGTGAATTGTTAGGCAATCTTTTCAAATCGATCAGATTGCCATTCCATAATAAGCACTCTCCACTATTGCTGTTAGCATAAGCATTGCATGTGCAATTGGATAAACATATATATTCACAGATCTGATTATTTCCTACTTGGATTGATTCAGACGATGCAGGAAGCATTACATTTTGCAGACGGACAAAACCTGTGTTACTGCTGCCACACTGCAGCGAAGTTTTTCTCACACACCCACCAGAATAGTCATTAATGTCCCAATCTAATTTAAATTTCGGTTCATAACCTTCTAAACATTCACAGAGTGGGCTGACGTTTATGTCACAAATTCCAAAAGCACCACAAACATTTACTACATCACAATTATCAGCAGGTCCAGAAAACACTATATACCACTGTTGATGATTTTTAGACCAGAAAAATACCCTCATCGACCCTCCAAAGTGTAGGACAATTCGAGAAATGACAGATTCACCAAAAACATTATAAGTAATATATTTACCATGTTCAGTTGGATTATAACTGAAGTTGAATAAATCCTTGGAATAATTTCCTTGACCTACAAAAGCAAAACCCCCTTCTTTCAAACGCCCAGACCTCCAATATCCCCGGAGGTTACTTCGTACGACGAACTCACCATTTTGATTCGGGTCTAATTGCAAAGAGTAGTTTCCTGTAGCCGGATCATTCATATTCCTCCAAGAAATAAGTTTCTGGAGTTTGTTTTCGGTCTCATCAAATCCAATCCTTGCTCCAGGAAGCCATGTATCTGTAGGATAATCAAAACTCTGCCACTGTATTTCAATGCCATTTGTCAAAACGAAATTTCCAGAGTCAAGAAGTACTGCCCTATTGGCATATTCTGAAGATGTGGATAAATTCGAATCCCAAACTCTTTGTGTACGCGCATCCAAGAGTTGCAGATTTCCATCAGACAACTCTAAATGAGAATTATTGAACGGGGGATGAATGGGGTTATCCCTATTTGCTATCCAAACCACAGTTTTGGTCGGTATATTTTTATACCATATACCAATAAAAAGCTTTTCACAATTACCTGGACAGAAGAAACCCAATTCAAACTTCCCTTGTTTGGATACTAAAGTATCTGCTGCAGAAAAAGAAAGGGACTGTCCAGGCAACAATGTGTTTGAACGAGTATTATTGCCACTAACTAAATGAAAGTAAGAAAGCAAGAGAACTAAATCAACCAACAATATTTTCATTCCCAAATACCTGTTTCGAAAGAGTATTAATTGCTAAGTCAAGGGAAGAGATGAACAATTTAACGAATATTCAAGTGTATGTAAATGGATAGCATCATACCATTGTACTTACCTGATCATCTGAGAAAAGAATTTGAAGGAATACCCTAATGATGTGGGCTCATTTCTAAGCTTTCTTAGTACTAGATTAAACCTAAGAGGAGAAGAAAGTTCCTAGATGATGGGCAATGAGACTTTGGGGGCAGTCAAGTTCCCACTTAATCAAACACCCTAGTCCAAATCTTTGAAAATTATAAGAAGGGAAAATATTCTATTGATGAAAAAGACATCAAATTGGTAGTATTGCAATCCTTCCACTTAAAAATAATAACTTTGACCAACTAATTAATTCCAGGCATACCCACTGGATGCTCCTTCCTGATAGTCGCTTCGATAAAAGTCCAAACGGCTGGGAATTTTGGTGATGAATTCCCTGGTTCCAACGGAGTTCCTGTTTCTAAACCTTGCTATTCATCAATGGAGCAATTCTCCCAGTGACTGACAACGAATATATGTGATGTTAGTCCTGAATTTTACATTTTCTGCTGATTCTTAAACTGAAAGATCTTCAATGTTTAGCTCTTAGGAGATTTGAGTAAAACTGAAGGGGAAAGATGCTAAAATGATTGACTTACTCTGGAAGCTCTTTGCATAAATGTGATACATCCAATTCAAGTCATCAAAAGCCACATGCCTAAGAAGGATGAAAATTATGCGACTACAAGCCATTTAAATTACATGGTGGAATAACACAATTTTTCGTCTAATTATACATGGAAACATGTTACTAGTTGACAAGAAATATTAGATCTCTAATTTCATTCCCCTGATTATTTCGTGATCAATCAATTAATCAACTAGTATGTCTTAATCTCAATCAGTAGGTATTGGATTATATCAATTCTTTGTAATTTTGAAAAGGCCAAATAGCCCCTTAAAGTTGGCTGCAGTTTTCATTTTGACATATCAAATGAGCAGTGTACATCTCTCAAAGTGTGCCTATTAAACACTTCTTGCTGACATAGCACCGTAGCTCTTTTGCACATCTTATACGCTGTGAAAGACCTGTTAAATATGGCAATATACACACAATATACAAGTGTATATTGCCATATTAAGTGCCACGATTTATGGAAATTATTGGGCTCGGTTTTGTGGCTGTTTTGGTAGTCAAGAATATTGTATATTTGGAAAATATATGTGTAGTATATTGTAATGTATTTGTTACCATAATTAGGAATATACACTACCATAATTGTAGAGTTAGAATTATGGTAGAATAAGGTTTTAGAAATAGAATAGGAATAGGATTCTCCTATTTTGTATCTTGTATATATACCTATTCAATTAATGAAAATAATCAAGGGGATTATTTCTTTAATGGTATCAAGAGACTAGGTCTAAACAAAAGTTTTCTTCTCTCAAACTTTTGCCTCCCTTCTACGAGACCCCCCTCCTCGGGGTTTTCTCTTCCAAAATTCGTCTTCCGCTCTCACAAACACCTCTCTTAAATTTCCCTTTCTTCTTTGTTCTTTCAATATGTCTAAGAACACTTTTCACCCTGCCCTCACAGTTTCCTATAACAAGAACAGTATCCCTATTGTCCTTGAGATGGAAAACGTCCAATATGCGACGTGGGCGGAGTTGTTTAAAATTCACGCTATCTCTTATCAAGTTCTTCATCACATCATTCCTCCCGCTCGACCCCTTCCTACGGAGGATCCTGAGTTATGGATTACACTTGATGCTACCGTTCTTCGGTGGATATACGCCACTATTTCAGTGGACCTTCTACAGACGATTATTGAGCCGGATACCACGGCTATGGCTGCATGGAATAGATTGCGTGACATATTCCAAGACAACCAACATTCACGTGTCGTCACACTCGAGCGAGAATTCTCTCGTTCGAATGGGCGAATTTCCAAACGTTTACGCATATTGCAAGAAACTAAAGGAGTTGGCGGATCAACTCCGTAATGTTGGCGCACCAATAACAAACAATCGTCTAGTTCTACAGTTGGTTGCCGGTCTTTCGGAGGCCTATAATGGGGTTGGAACTCTCCTTCTCCAAAGCAACCTCTTCCCCACTTCTATCAAGCCCGCTCCATGCCTACGTTGGAAGAAGCGGTTTTGCAAAAAGCGACTCTGAGCAAGTCAAGTCGCCATGGTGGCGTCCTCTCCTAGTCCTTCGGGTTTTGTTAATAATTCGGGCCAAAATCATAACAATGGTGGCGGCAAGAATAATCGAAAGAATAATAACAAAAACCGCGGGGGCAAACGCGGTAGTTCGAATGGCGGTTCCGGTGGTCAGCAAGCAGGAGGTGGGTCCCATGGCAGTGGGGCTGGGGCCGTGGGCCAACAGTCCATACAATGCAGAATTTCAGCCGATGGTGGGGCCAGTCCAGCCCAATACCCAGATCGGCGCCCATCGCCGATGGCCCAACAACGGTAGCAGCAGAACTACGGCCCAGTGCATCACGGACAGAGTTCTTGGGCCCCGACCACCGCAGCCCATCATGCAGCCAGGCCGCTCGGCCCGATAACGAGGCCGCGATGCACACGTTGGGGTTGACTCAACCGGACCCAAATTGGTACATGGACACCGGGGCAACTACTCACATGACTTCTGAATCAGGTACTCTCTCATCTTATTCCAATTTGAGCACCCCTCGGGGTATAATTGTTGGTAATGGCAACTCTATTCCAATTCAGGGTTATGGTCAGAAAACGTTGTCTCCCCCCAATCCACCCCTTCTCTTGAAAAATACTTTACATGCTCCTAAATTGATTAAAAATTTAGTGTCGGTCCGGAAGTTCACTACTGACAATTCCGTATCCGTTGAATTTGATCCTTTTGGTTTTTCTGTGAAGGATTTCCAGACGGGGAGTCATCTCATGAGGTGTGATAGTAGGGGGGATCTGTATCCTATCATGCCTGGTTTCAGTCCATCGAGTCAAACCTTGCCGTCAGCCTTTGCAGCCATCTCTCCTTCCATGTGGCATGCTCGTCTGGGTCATCCGGTCTTCTATTTTATCGCTTTAGATAAAAATAGCTTTATTTCTTGTAAGGGTACGAGTCGTACTCCACTTTGTCAGTCTTGTTCGTTAGGGAAAATTGTTAAGCTGCCATTTGTAGACTCAAATTCTCATACTTCAAAGCCATTTGAGATTATTCATAGCGACTTATGGACATCTCCTGTTCTTAGTTCAATTGGTCATCGATATTATGTTCTCTTTTTAGATGATTATTCTAAATTTTTGTGGACGTTTCCAATTGCGAATAAATCACAAGTGTTTTCCGTCTTCATCAAATTTAGAGCGTTCATTCGTACTCAATTCGAAAGAGAAACTAAAAATATTCAATGTGATAATGGGAAAGAGTATGACAACAGGGAGTTTCAGGAGTTTTGTGCTAATAATGGGATAAATTTTTGTTTTTCGTGTCCTCACACATCTTCGCAAAATGGAAAAGCCGAACGCAAAATTCGTTCCATAAATAACATTGTCCGAACTATCTTAATTCATGCCTCCGTACCTCCATATTTTTGGCATCATGCTCTACAAATGACCACAGATCTTCTTAACATAATTCCCTCAAAAGGACTGACATATTCCCCCCCCCCTTCAAAATCCTATATAATAAGAACCCTTCTTATTCTCATCTTCGGATTTTTGGGTGCTTGTGTTATCCGTTATTCCCATCCACCACAATTAACAAACTTCAGGCTCGGTTTACCCCGTGTGTGTTTTTGGGTTATCCGTCAAATCATCGTGGTTATAAGTGTTTTGATTTATCCTCCAAGAAAATCATAATCAATCGCCATGTCATTTTTGATGAAACTCAATTCCCATTTACGAAAGTTCATACTCCCGAACCTAAGTTGTATAATTTTTTGGATGACCGAATATCTCCGTATATTATTCGAAATTTTTTGGACCTCTCCCGCACCCTAAATCCTCCAGCGGGCCCACTGCCGCTGGACCCACGATCTTGTCTGCCGATCATTCCTCGCCATCGAGCAGTTCAGAATTGGGCGATCCGGCCCAATCCTGGAACTGGTCTAGCCGATGAGTCCAGTAGTTACCGATTTGGGCCGGCCGCCCATGCTGATGGCTACCCGTCCAAAGGCCGAAAATTCTCGAAATTCCCTCAATTCTTCCTCGAGTCATAGACCGGTCACTCGAAGTCAGCGGGGTATTTTTACACCTAAAAGACATTTTAATTTACATTCTGATGTCTCTAAATCCCCCTTGCCCAGCAATCTTGTGTCCGCTTTAAATGACCCTAATTGGAAAATTGCTATGACTGATGAATATAATGCTCTTATTGATAATAAGACGTGGGAGTTGGTGCCCCGTCCATATGGTATTAATGTTATCAGGTCTATGTGGATTTTTGCTCATAAGGAGAATTCAGACGGGTCCTTTGCTCGACATAAGGCGCGACTTGTTGGTGATGGGAAGACTCAAAGAAGGTTGGGATAGATTGTGGTGAGACGCGTTTAGTCCGTGGTCAAACCGGCTACCATTCGCACGTGCTTAGCTTGGCTCTTTCAAAGACTTGGCCAATTCATCAGTTGGATGTCAAGAATGCTTTCCTACACGGTGATCTCAAGGAAACAGTCTATATGCATCAGCCGTTGGGTTTCAGGGATCCAAACCGTCCTCATCACGTATGTTTATTGAAGAAGTCCTTATATGGGCTTAAGTAGTCTCCAAGGGCCTGGTACACGAGATTTGCTGACTTTGTTTCCACTATTGGGTTCACTCACAGCAGGTCGGATAATTCCTTGTTCATCTACCATAGTGGTTCATCCTTGGCATACATCCTGTTGTACGTAGATGATATTATCTTGACTGCCTCTTCCGATGCCTTGCGCCAGTCTATCATGACCATTCTCAGTTCTGAGTTTGCTATGAAAGACTTAGGGCCTTTGAGTTATTTTTTGGGGATTGCCGTCAAACGTCATTCAGGTGGGTTGTTTCTGTCTCAACGGAAGTATGCTGCTGAGATCATCGAGAGGGATGGGATGTCATCCTGTAAGTCCACTTCCACACCAGTTGATGCAAACCCAAAGCTAAGTGCCGTAGCAGGTGCACCATACGAGGACCCGACACGTTATGGCAGTCTTGCAGGGGCCCTCCAGTATCTTACCTTCACCATACCGGATATTACATATGCGGTTCAGCATGTGTTTTTATTCATGCATGATCCCAGGGTTGAGCACATGAATGCAATCAAACGCATCATTCGGTATATTCAGGGGACACTAGACTATGGGTTGCACTTGTATCCGTCATCTAGATCCACACTTGTTTCCTACACGGATGCTGATTGGGGTGGTTGTCCCGACACCAGACGGTCGACTTCTGGATACTGTATGTTCCTTGGCAACAACTTGGTTTCTGGTCAAATAAAGCGTCGGCAACACTATCACGCTCAAGTCTTGAAGCGAGAATATCGAGGGTAGAAAATGTGGTCTCCGAATCATGTTGGCTACGTAATTTGCTTTTGGAGCTTCATTGTCCCATTCAAGGCAACCTTGGTATATTGCGATAACATTAGTGCCATCTACCTTCGGGTAACCTGTTCAACACCAACGCACCAAGCATATCGAAATGGACATTCACTTTGTCCGTGAAAAGGTTGCAAAGGGTCAAGTTCGCGTATGCCATGTCCCGTCTCGTTATCAAATTGCGAACATCTTTACAAAGTGCACTTGTGATTCTCTTTGAAGATTTTAGGGACGAGTCTCGGCGTTAGAAGACCGCCTCGCTATGATCAGGTGTGTTAAATATGGCAATATACACACAATATACAAGTGTATATTTCCATATTAAGTGCCACGATTTATGGCAATTATTGGGCTCGATTTTGTGGCTATTTTGGTAGTCAAGAATATTGTATATTTGGAAAATATATGTGTAGTATATTGTAATGTATTTGTTACCATAATTAGGAATATACACTACCATAATTGTAGAGTTAGAATTATGGTAGAATAAGATTTTAGAAATAGAATAGGAATAGGATTCTCCTATTTTGTATCTTGTATATATACCTATTTAATTAATGAAAATAATCAAGGGGATTATTTCTTTCGAGACCTTATTTTATGTTGAGTCACACTCCATAGACCCACTAGAGATGAAACAACTCTTTAGATAATTTATCAAAAACTGCAGGTATAATTAATTTCTAAATTAAATCTAAGAAAAATCAACCTCCTAAGTTGCCGAGGTACAAAGAAGCTACCAGAATGACCAAGGGAATCAAACCAATTATGCTTTGCGAAATTAATATTTCAGTGTGTAAAATAGAAAAAGAAGGGGGAAAGGAGAAAAAGAGAAATACAAAAAGACAGTTGAAAATTTTCAATGAGAATAACTTTGACTGACAAGTTCCTCCAATACATGAATCTGGTTAAGTGTTTTTGTGAGAACAGAAGATTATTGGAATTTTTTTATTTTTTATTTTTTTATTTTTTTTTGTTGACGAAGGAATCCGCAACCGCTACTCTCTCGAGTGCGCACAGGGTAAACCCCGGACTGACGCAATAGCCTGCAAACCACGTCAGCCGATTAACCACACTTGGCAAGCCATGTGTGACAGGCTCAACCAAGAAAATTTATGCAGGGGAACGAACTCGTCATCGTGTGATCCCGCACTCTACTGCTACACCAACTTGGGTATCCTTGCGGGGTGAAGATTATTGGAACTGACTTTCCAAATAAGGGACGCTGGGAGTAAGGAGACTTGATCAAAGTAAGGGTCCACCTTGGCAATGGCAATCAGATTGACTAAACAAAACAATAAAAATATTAAATCTAACGGCCGACATGAGATTTGTTTTTCCCTTTTTTTCCCTCTCAGAAAACTTCAAATTATTCTTTTTAAGTGAAATAAATGTTCAAACACAACTTTAACTTTAAACACTAATTTGTTATTCAATTATCACTCAATTCATGTTTAAACGCCTATTAAAACCCTATGCTAAAAATATAATAAAATTTGATCGTGCCTACTTTTATCGTTGTATGTATTTAGTACGACGAATATTATTTTTTAAGGAAATATTCTTTATGAGCAAGTCATTTTCTGATGTATGGTTATTAAAAAAAAATGCTCATTCCTTACTTAACGTCGAAGTTATTTTTAGTAAAATACTTTTTAGAAAGTATTTTTCATGAAAGACTTCCTCCCCACCAAACACACATCATTGGTTTCCTTGAAAATGCATTGTCAACCATCTTGACGGATAAAAAGACTGACTTGGTCTGATATAGAATTTCCAACAAGCAAGGCAAGTTCTAAGAAAATAGTAGACAAATCCCCTCATCTGACTAGTCTAGAAATGAGACATGGCCTTTCTAAGAAACTAAAATATTTCCAGAGAACTTCCTTAATAAGATATTCCCTTAATGCTATAAATATCCACACTTAATTTGCCTCATTAACAAGCATTAGCTTCTAGCAATATATGTGATTGAGCTAAACTGGAAACAGGAAAAGCAAAGACTATGGTTCATTTAGAATTTCAAGATTTGCTGCCAATTATGGCGAGAAAGCTAGGCGGAGATGGACTGATCAACGAGCTATGCAAAGGGTATCGGATGTTAATGGATGGTGACAAGGGAGTGATCACAATTGATAGCCTTAAGAAGAACTCTGCTCTAATGGGGTTGCAAGATTTTAGTGAAGAGGAGTTGAAGAATATGATTAGAGAAGGAGATATGGATGGTGATGGAGCTCTTGATCAGATTGAATTTTGTATTTTGATGTTCAGATTGAGTCCTGACTTGTTAGATGTGGCTCAAGATTTGTTACATAAAGCTGAACAACAAAATACTGTCCACCACAAATGAACTGCACTGGCTTGTATCCTTATTTATTGATATTGAAATGCTCATTCACATGTAATGTTTCACTTTGTTTTGTACAATGTTACACTTGATCTGCTAGTCAGGTCGGATCACCATAAAAGCTACTGATTCGACAGAACTCAGTAGCTTTGGTTCAATTACTATATTTGTGTGGGTATAACAATTGTAGGAAACGGGAAGTAAATAAATATTACAAATGCTAGAAAGGATAAACTACTCAAGATTACAACAAACTGGAAATAAGAATGATTACAAACTCATTGTGATTTGCTGAGTCGAGTGATGACACTCTGTCTTTAAGACAAGATTGCCCCGTATATATCCTTTTAAGTTGTCGGGCAATAGTATCCCAAGATACAACATCAACTTAACAAATGAGCAAAGGAAACTCAAGTGTTACTCTTGAAGAACTTTGAATATATAAAACTTGCTAGAGAGGAAGAAGAAGATTTCAGAAATTTTCTAAGTGTTGAACAATTGAGTCAAAGGCCTCAATTTATAGTGTAAGGAACTGACCCCTCAACTAGCCAACTAATGGCCTTCAATAGCCATGTAATGACACTTATTGAGGGGTTACATTCAGCCAAATAATGGTTGAATTCATGTGCCAAATAATGGAGATTCAATGCTCCAAAATCAGCCCAAAAGTTAAAACTTTCCATCTTCCCGTCGCAGCATTCTGCATCCGAAGCGTCGCGGCTCCAGTATCCCAAGCCACCATTTAGCGCCGCGGCGCTGCCATGGGGGCGTCGCGGCCCTTCACGTCTCCGCGGCGATTTCCGACTCGTTTCATCTTACACTTCATACACTTCTTCCTTCGTTTACCAACGTGGAATACTTGTCATTTGACCAATAACCGTCCATCATTCTATGTCTCAAGCGTATTACTTACGTACCAATATCTCTTTCATTAATGAAATTTGCGATACTTGGCACTATGTGTGCACATGTGTGGAAACGACGTTTCCGACGTACGGGGCTCCAATTGTTCGAGTCATAAATAATGGGATTAACATAATTCCACATTAATAAATTTTCAACAATTTGTACTAAGAAATTCATGTAATATGTATAAACAATCCATCGAAAAAACCGAGAAAGCAAAAAAAATTATGATCTAAAATCCATATACATTAAAAGTCTAAATCTGCCTATGTCCGCAACATGAACTCGAATGTGTCTCTTATCTGAGAGTCCATAAGGAATCAATTCGACTCCAAAGTTCAAGTAATGTGAATCAATTACACTCCAAGGAAGTCACGTGGCATTTTATTTTTTATAAATTAGTTGTTGAAAGATAAAGCCAGATGTAAAGCTATTTTCACTTTTTCCTTGTTCTCATGGGCCACATACGTGTTGGGATTACTTCTATTCTATTTGACCCTCCAGGGTGGTTAGACATTGAAAAATGATGTTCAGTGGGCAATACAAATATTTCATGATTTAGGTGTGTAAGTTGTAAATAGAGCTAAGTTTAGGTGATTAGTTTTTGTATCAAACATTCCTAATCTTTTATTTCTACCCGATAATTTAGCTAGATTTTCATGTAAGAATGCAATCATATAGCTGCTTTTGATGATACCGTTAAAATATATTTTAATACTTACAAACTATTTAAAATTTAACCAATATGTTGACAAACTTCAATCATGTGCTGCTTCTCTTCCTCCACTTCTAAGTTCTAATGCTTCTTTTGATGAATTGCAACTAGTAAAATTAGACATTAATAATACTTAAGGGATTTACTTATGGTGCTTCTTTCGAAATATATCGTTTATCTAGGAGTGTAAGCTTTTGCTTTGAAAACACCATGCATCTACTTGAGTGTTTTAAAAGTAAAAAAATTGATCTTAATGATGTCAAAGACTTCTAAGTATGTTAGGAATGTCTTCTCTGAAATAGTTGAAAATTCTTGTCTACAAAATTCATGCAAACAATATAGTAATGCCAAGTTTCAATACTTATGCTAACTTCATATCTAGGTTATATCAACTTCAATTCAGATATTCAAGTATGAAGTTAGATTCCGCCAAACTTAATTTAGACCTTAGTCGAACTGAAATTTAAAATCTAAGTATACGGGTCTAGAAAGCTCAACCTTAGACCCATACTCAAAACTTTAGACCTTTGTTTTTCAACTTTAGTCTCACAAAATCTAGATATGATTATAAAGCTGCTAAACTTTGGCTATCTCTTAAATAGGGTCCTAAAAATTGTTATTTGTGCACTTCCCAATTGAATCATTTTGAAGAGTTTTACAGAATTTCGCAGCCATTATTTCTTTTCAAGTTGTAAAAAGCTTCCATTTTTTCTACTTTGGAAGACTAAAAAGTGGCAAAATCATATTCCATGAGACGACTGAATAATTGAAACTTCACATTAAACATTTTTTTTTCTCAGGTAGTACTTCAACTTCTATTGTTCTACACTTTTTTAGCATTATTTGGTAGGCAACAAATAGAGGGAAAAGGTGGAGGTGGAGAAAGACAAGGATGAGGTGGAGAAGTAGACGAATAGAGAACTATATAAGATGGCGAGGAAGGAGGCAAAATTAGCGGTCACGGAGGCAAAAACGGCGGCTTTCGAACGCCTATACGTTTAATTAGAGGGAAAAGGTGGGGAGAAGAAGTTGTACAGACTTGTCAAGGCGAGGGAGAGGAGGGCCCGAGACTTTGATCACGTGAGGTGCATCAAGGACGAGAATGTCAAAGTACGGTGGAGGACGCACATATTAGGCAGAGGTGGCAGTCTTACTTTCATAAACTCTTGAACGAAGAAGGAGATAGAGACATTGTGTTAGAAGAGCTGGAGCAATAGGGTAGGTACCAGGATTTCAGGTATTGTAGAAGCATTAAGATTGAGGAGGTCAAGGGCGTTGTTCGCAGGATACGCGAGGGACGAGCGACCGGGCCGAATGAGATCCTAGTTGAATTTTGGAAGAGCACAGGCAGGGCAGGCTTGGAGTGGCTGACTGAGCTGTTGAACATCATTTTTAAGACGGTGAGAATGCCCGAAGAATGGAGGTGAAGTACAATGGTTCCTTTGTACAAGAACAAAGGTGATATCCAAAGTTTCAACAACTATAGGTGTATCAAGCTGCTGAGCCACACTATGAAAGTTTGGGAAAGGGTCGTGGAGATGAGGGTGAGAAGAGGCGTGTCTATTTTCGAGAACAAGTTTGAATTCATGCCTGGGCGTTCGACTACAGAAGTCATCCATCTTATTAGGAGTTTGGTGGAGTTGTATAGGGAGGGGAAGAGAGACTTACATATGTTTTTCATTGACCTCGAGAAGGCATACGATAAAGTTCCTAGAGAGGTTCTCTGGAGATGCTTGGAAGCTAAAGGTGTACTTGTGGTGTACACTAAGGCGATCAAGGATATGTATGATGGAGCCAAGACCAGAGTACAGACAGTGGGAGAAGACTCGGAGCACTTTCCTATGACGATGGGGCTGCATCAGGGATTAGCTCTTAGCCCATTCTTATTTTCCTTGGTGATAGATAGACTGACGCGACAAATCCAAGGGGATGTGACATGGTGTATGTTATTCGTAGATGACATAGTCCTGATTGATGAGACTCGCAGCAGGGTGAACGTTAAGCTGGAGGTTTGGAGATAGACTCTGGAGTCTAAAGGGTTCAGGCTGAGTAAGACCAAGACAGAATACTTGGAGTGCAAGTTCAGCAACGAGAGCGACCGTGAGACAGGCGTAGATGTGAGGCTTGGGACCCAGGTCATTCTGAAGCAAGTAAGCTTCAAGTACCTCAGATCTATTATCCAAGAGAATAGAGATATTGATGACGATGTCACATATCGTATTGGGGTAGGGGGATGAAATTGAGCCTTGCATCTGGAGTCTTGTGCGACAGAAATGTGCCACCAAAGCTAAAAGGCAAGTTTTATAGGGTGGTGGTTAGGCCGACTATGTTGTATGGGGCGGAGTGTTGGCCAGTTAAGGTGTCGCACACCTAAAGGATGAGAGTGACGGAGATGAGGATGTTGTGATGGATGTGTGGGCATACAAGGAAGGATATGATTAGAAATAAAGATATTCGGGGCAGAGTGAGAGTGGTTTTGGTGGAGGATAAGATACAGGAAGTGAGATTTAGATGGTTTGGACATGTGCGGAGGAGAGACACAAATTTTCTAGTGCGGAGGTGTGAGAGGTTGGCTATGGACTAGTTCAGGAGAGGTAGAGGTAGGCCGAAGAAATATTGGAGCGAGGTGATTAGACAAGATATAGAGCAAGCGAGACTTACTGGGGACATGACCTTAGTTTAAATTCATTTTTGTTAAATTTTCACTCAGATGTGTGTATGTAATACGTATATGTACATGCGCATGTATATGTTAACATAGGCGGATTCAGGACTTAAACTCTATGGGGTAAATATTTTAATATTCTTAGTTTGAACCCATTGTATTTTATAAGTTATAGGTTCATGTCTACTATTTATTGCAATTTTAGTAATTTTTTACACAAATTTATGATCCGCGTCAAAAGTTAGGGGTTTAACTGAACCCCACCTATCATGCTACATCCGCGACTGTGTGTTTATGTATACGTACACCACTGATTCAGGGTAATGAATGTTCTTAAAGGTTGGGTTCACTCCTGCTCGCCGTGAATATTCCCTTTCCCTTTTCTGTTTATAGGCATATAGCAGTTTGATGATCCTGCTTTTAACTTCTTCTGTTAAGAAAGAGAAACGAAACTTAAAAAGAGTTAGTACTGTGCTCAACTTCAATATTATGGCTTCCAAACCTTGTTTTAGTAGCTTCTCCAGGAATGTAGTTATTGTACATGAGTTGCTATGTAATTATAACTTTGGACGAAATGCTAGTCTACTTTCTTCTTTTTCCTTTTATCTTTTAATCTGTATGTGCATAAGACTATGCTGTGGATGTTCGAGTGATCTGCTGTTAAGTGTGTGTTTTCAATTTTGTGTTTAGTACACTAAAGTGTTTGATAAATTTGTGTTCTTAATTTTGATTAGTGTTATCAACAGGTTTCTTATATTAGGAGTTATTATCCCTCAGAGATTTCAGTCCTTCCAGCAGAATATTTAAGCGACTGAAAATGGTCATCCATTCTGCATTAAATATTAACTTTTGTGCAATTTCATCACTCTCTGCTCTGAAAGCAGGGCAACAGTTTAGTTCTTGCTCTTCTGCCAACTTTCTATTGCCGCCTCCTTTGAAACGTCTGTTAAAGATTTAGGGAAGTGTACAAGTATACCATGAGGTGCAATGTACTTGATAACTGCCATGTAGTTAGTTGAAGTTGTTAGAAGTTAGTTAAGGTTGTTAGAGGTTAGTTACAAGTTAGTTAATTGATGTAGAAGGTAATTAATAGCTAGTTGAGTGTGATTAGTTTTACATGGTTCTAGACATCTAATACTAGTGTATATATATGAGACATTGTATTGCTGCAACTTCACTCGAATACACAAAAAGGACTTTCCATTCTCTTTTCTGATTTCTGCTTCGATCCCTTCTTCAACTTCTTCATTCTCTCTTCTTCCTTTCTTCTTTTTGTTCGACTCACTTCTCTTAAAGCTCAACTGGTCGACAATGGTGGTTGCTACCATCTGATCGACAAGTCAGAGCTCAATGTAACAGTGTAATTGAACATGGTATCAGAGCAGTGGTGATTCGACACAGATCGAGGAAGTTTCTTTACATGCAAAAATAATTCGAGGGATTCAGGTGTTCGACATCACATTCTGGGAGTTGCGAAACATATCAGAGTATTGTAGTAGAGAAAGTAGATCGATTGATTACAGAAATAACTGAAGTCGAGAAAACAGTTGATGATGGAGAACAATACAGAAGACATAACAAGTGGAATTGCGATACTGGCAGTAAGCATCGATCATAACCACCCTCTGTATCTTTTTCCATATGATTCTCCTGGTTCATTATCTGTTGGAATTGTATTAAATGGAATGGATAATTACACATTGTGGAGTAGAGCAATGAAACTAGCTCTATTAGGGAAGAACAAAATAGGTTTTACACAAGGGAGAGATTACACAAGGAAATAGTTACAACAAGACAAGGATCACAATCAGTCTCAATGTACTACTCTAGACTTAAAGACCTTTGGGATGAATATGACTCTATTATACCATCACCAACATGTTGTGCTAAATCCAAAGATTTTGTTGATCATTTACAATACCAAAGAATGCTGCAATTCTTAATAAGACTAGATGAGAGTTATAGTCAAGCTAGAAGTCAGATTATAATGATGCAGCAGGTGTCAAGCCTGAACCAGGTATATGCAATGGTCAACTAGGAGGAAAGCCAAAGAATGGTTGTAGGGACAAGCAGAATAATGCAGGAAACAGTTGAATCATCTGCTATGTTCACAGCCAGAAATGGAAGTGGAAGAAATAGGAGTGGGATTCCAAAATAAAAGAAGCCATATAATCCTAATGCCTTCTGTGACTTCTGTCATATGAAAGGTCATATTAAGATGGATTGTTTCAAATTGATGAAGTGTTATTTTTGTCACAAAACTGGACATACATAGGATGACTATTACAAGATCATTGGTTATCCTGAAGACTTCAAGAATAAGAACAAGAAGGCTTATGCATTAACTGGTGGAAATTTGCCTCTTGAAGATACATGTTAGATAAAAGAAATGCAATGTCATGATATGAGACACAGAAAGAAACAATATTTTGGACAGAGCCATGGATCAAGTTCTAATTCACAGAACAACCTCAATCAAAAAATGTGGTCCCAGTCTGCAGATGCAGCCTCATACAGCCAGTTCACACCTAGTCAACATCAAAAACTTCTCAGTCTAATTGACAATAAGAGAGAGACTAGTGATAGTTCCAATATGGCAGGTAAATGTATTTTTGATTCAGAAATATTCATAAAATGGATAGTGGACTCAGGTGCAACAAATTATATGATTAGTGATCATAATTGCTTGAACAATAAAAATTTGACAGAAAGGACAGGGGGAGTGCAATTACCTACAGGAGATTAAGCCAGAATCTCACATGTTGGTGATTATCATTTAGGAGGAGGTGATGTTATCAAAAGTGTTCTATGTGTGCCATCTTTCAAGTTCAATCTCATGTCTGTATCAAAAGTAACAAAAGAACTAAACTGTAGTGTTACATTCTTTCCAACATGTTGTGTGTTTCAGGATCTCTCGTCTGGGAAGCTGAGGGGGATTGGTAATGAAGAAGAAGGATTGTACATATTATGCTTGATGCTCAAAATAAGAAGGAAGAGTTGAATAAGTGTATGTCAGTCACACAACATGTAGATGCAGTCATCTAGCACCAGAGGCTGTGTCATGTACCTATGACTGTTTTGAGAAAAATTGCATGTTTTAGGAATGATGCTTCTGTTGTCTTGAATATGTGTGAAATATGTCCACTAGCTAGACAGACTAGGATTCCATTCCCTGTCAGTATTAGTAGAAAAATAAGGTCTTTTCAATTATTACACATGGATGTATAGGGACCATACAAGGTAGAAACATATAATGGAATGAGATATTTCTTGACAATTATGGATAATTATTCCAGATGGACTTGGATTTTTTTAATGAGGTTGAAATCTGATGTAGTTACATTGCTTAAAAATTTCTTTGTTGAAGTCAATACTCAGTTTGAAATGAAGGTTCAGATAGTAAGATTTGATAATGGTACTGAGTTTTTCAATCATAGTTGTAAAGAATTGTTTCAAAGGTATGGTGTGGTGCATGAAAGTTCCTGCCCACACACACCACAACAAAATGGTGTGGTGGAAAGGAAACATAGGCATATTCTGGAGACTGCCAGGGCAATAAAATTTCAGTTATGGTTATCTGATAGATTTTGGGGACACTGTGTGGAGGGGGCTGTGTACATCATAAATAGAATTTCTTCAACTGTCATAGGAAATAAGTCACCCTATGAGATGTTATATAATAGAACACCATCACTAAATCATTTAAGAGTGATAGGGTGTTTGTGTTTTGCAACTATTCTAACTAAACAGGATAAATTTAGCCCAAAGGCTGTAAGAGCAGTTTTTCTTGGGTATGGATCTGTACAGAAGGGATATAAGATGTATGGCATGGCGAACATGACATTTTTCATGAGCAGAGATGTGATGTTTATGGAGACAATATTTCCTCTCAAAGGTAAATATCATGAAAACCTGAGTCACATCAAATCACAAAAACATTTCTATTTTGATGATTTAGTTCATCCACAGAATGTTAACATCCCACCAGCAGAAAACAGAATGCCAGGAAGTGATAAACATAGAAGTCCAGCTTTGGATGTTCAGGATACAACCCATGATATGTGTGTTCCTGAAGAAACACTATATGAGAATGATGCAGATCACAGACAATTGGAAACTACTATTCCAGAATATGATATCAGAAAATCTACAAGAACCAGCAAGCCTCCTATTTTTCACAAAGATTATGTCACTAAACATGGCTCTTCTAGCTGCTTATATTCAATATCTAATGGTGTTGATTATGCAGGCTTGTCACATAGGTACCAAAGTTTTGTGGCTAATGTTTCACTTGACACTGAGCCACAGAACTACTCAGTAGCTGCACAAGACAAGAGATGGGTTGAAACAGTGAAAACTGAGATTAAAGCTTTGGAGGATAATGGAACATGTGAGTTAGTCTCACTCTCGGAAGGAAAGAAGGCAATAGGTTGTAGGTGGGTGTACAAAATTAAATACAAAGCAACAATAGAAATTGAAAGATTTAAAGCCAGATTAGTGGCAAACGGATACAATCAGCAGGAAAAGCTTGATTATCAGGAGACATTCTCACTAGTAGTCAAAATGTCCAATGTGAGGTCAGTTATTGCACTTGCAGCAGCTAAACAATGGGCCATCCAACAAATGAATGTCTATAATGCATTTCTGCAAGGAGATCTATATGAAGAGGTATACATGGCAGTTCCAGAAGGCTTTGATGTCAAGAATGGGAAGAAATAGGCCTGCAGATTATTGAAATCCTTATATGGATTGAAACAAGCATCAAGACAATGAAATATTAAGCTCACTTCAGCCTTGATCTCATCTGGTTTTCAGTAAAGTCACATAGATTATTCTCTGTTTACTAAACAGGAGAATAATAATCTAGTAGTAGTGTTGGTGTATGTAGATGACTTGCTAATTACTGAAAATGATTCAGAACTCATTCAATCCACAAAAGAAGCATTGCAGACAACTTTTAAGATTAAGGATCCAGGAGAGCTCAGGTACTTTCTTGGAATTGAATTTGCAAGAAGCTCTCAGAGAATATTGATGCATCACAGGAAGTATTCATTGGAACTCATATCAAATATGGGCCTTGCAGGAGCAAAGCCAGCACATTCACCTATGGACATGAATCAGAAGTTCACTACTGCTGAATTTGAGCAACATGTTGCTGCTACATTTCTATTATCAAAATCAATTATGCCAGAACCAGATGAACTTCTAGCAGACTCCAATGTGTATAGAAGAATGATTGGTAGGTTATTGTACCTGACAACAACTAGACCAGATATTGCCTTTACTGTGCAATGTTTGAGCCAATTTATGCAGGCTCCCAAAACATCACACATGGAAGCAGGACTCAGGCTTGTTAGATATATCAAACAGGCACCAGGCTTGGGAATTCTTATGTCCAGAATTAGTGTTCCTCAAATTAGAGTGTTTTGTGATGCAGATTGGGGTTCATGTGTAAACAGCATGAGATCAGTCACTGGTTATTTGGTGTTATTTGGTTCTTCACCAATATCATGGAAATCTAAGAAACATGTGACAGTTTCCTGAAGCTCAACAGAATCTGAGTACAGAGTTATGGCTGCCTCAGTAGCTGAGATTATCTGGCTTGTTGGTCTGTGTCATGAACTTGGAGTTAAAGTTCAAACACCAGTTTCAGTATTCTCATATAGCAAATCTGCCATCTAGATTGCATCAAATCCATTTTTCCATGAACGCACGAAACATATTGACATAGACTGCCATTTCATTAGAGAAAAGATCCAATAAGGTATGATCCACACTGTATATTTGTCATCTGCCAACCAACAAACAAATTTGTTCACTAAAGCACTTGGTCGACCTCAACATGAACAGTTGATGTCCAAGCTAGGAATGAAAAATATCTCCATATCCCCTAGCTTGAGGGGGGGGGGGGGTCGAAAGATGTAGGGAAGTGTACAAGTGTATCATGAGGTGAAATGTACTTGATAAATGTCATGTAGCTAGTTGAAGTTGTTAGAAGTTAGTTAAGGTTGTTAGAGGTTAGTTATAAGTTAGTTAATTGATGTAGAAGGTAATTAATAGGTAGTTGAGTGTGATTAGTTTTAGATGGTTCTAGACATCTAATAGTAGTGTATATATATGAGACATTGTATTCTACAACTTAACTCGAATACACAAAAAGGACTTTCCATTCTCTTTTCTGATTTCTGCTTCGATCCCTTCTTCAACTTCTTCATTATGTCTTCTTCCTTTTGTTCGACTCACTTCTCTTAGAGCTCAACTGGTCGACAATCGTGGTTGCTACCATCTGATCGACAAGTCAGAGCTCAATGTAACAGTGTAATTCAACAACGTCTGACTTGCTTTGCCACTTCAAGAAAGTCTGAAGAGGAACATGTGCCTGATCCTAAGCATAGCTGTGGTTCAAGGCCTAGGAAAGCTACTAGGTCCCAGGAAAGTAGAGTTAATGTTAATGAAGACAAAGATTCTGCCAAGATCTCCCCAACAACAATCCCTAACAATCCAAGGCGTGGTCGCAGGAGGGAAGCAGCTGCAGTTGAGGATTTTGTTCGTGATTCACTAGAAAAGACATTTGCTTCTATCCGGGAGCAGAACTCTGAAATAATCAAAGATACCGAGAATATCCTCAAAGATAGGGTTGATGATAACACTGATTCTAATCAAAGTAGTGATGATGAAGATGACAACAGCAAGGATATGAAAGAAAAGAAAATGATTGTTGAGGAGGAGGATCCAGATTGGCCTCTACATGCAGATGGATGGGGAATTAGAGCATCAGAATATTTTGACAAGCATCCAATAAAAAATGTAGTAGGAGAAGATGGAGTTTGAGATCGATTGGGAGGGGGAGATTGATGATTGTTGGGTGAAGGAAATCAATTGTCTTGAGTGGGAGAGCTTCGCTTTTCATCCCAGTCCCCTCATTGTTCTTGTTTTCGAGAGATACAATCGACAAGTGAATCTTGTTTTATTTACTAATTGAAGTTCCTAGAGGATATTCTATAGGCAATATGCAAATATTTTATGTTCTCTGAACAATTTCATAATTGCACAGGGCTAGTGACAACTGGAAAGCTCTTAAGGAGCTAGAGAAAGCAGCCCAAGTGTATTGGAGCGCCAAAGAACGCTTGCCTCCTTGGGTTTGTGAAACATAATCACTTTTTTTACATTGTCCATTTAGTGAACACTCTTTAACTTACCTTTCCCCTGACTACTTGGTTAAGGTTAAAGAATGTCCACAAATGTTGTTTTTACGAGGAAACAAGATACGGTACAGAGAAAAAGGTACTTCTTATATATTCAGTCAGTAGTTTGATAAAGTAATTGGTAATCTTTTCAGCTGAAATTTCACCGTATATAATTGTGCAGACATTCGAACAGCTGATGACTTGGTTCAAATGATAGCATATTTTTACTACAATGCAAAAAAAACTTCATGCATTAACGATGCAGCTTTATCTCAGTGGTCTTAGTCAACGGAGGTACTGATGCTGACTTGTTTAGAATTTCATTAAAATATTTAAACTTCTATGCACATCTCAGATTAAGTTGGCAGAATGATAGTCAAAGAGGCAATGGAGCATGGATCCCCGTGTAACTGGGAATCAATTGGTCGATTTGTTCACTGGAAAATCTGAGTATACAATTGCAGACAGAACCTTATAAGAATGACTGGTTGAAACGATGATGGTACTATCCGCTTGAAGAAAAATGTTATATTCTATGAAGAGATTAAAGTAGCGTACACTTTATACTTTATAGAAGACGATAGTTGGAAAGAGAATTCTCAGTTGCCATGATCTTACCTTAGTTTTATTTGCTTGTTTACATGACATACTAACCTAAGATGTCTATAAAATACTTTATAATTAATTAGAAAAGCTCATGCATCTTCTGCTACTTACATGTACTCTTTCTTGACCCTGCTAACTACAACTAAATTGGAGTTGTCTTTTCGTAGGAGACATTTGTCACATTAGGTATGGAACATTTCCATTAATATTTAATACTAACCCAGAGAGATATGAATGGATAATGTATTGGTACCTTGCTTTATTCCATCCCAAGATAGGAAAGTGCAGATCAGATAAAGAAAGATAGTATGTTCCTTCGATGGGTTAGCTATGTCTGCTTTTTATCTTTTAGGTTGATTTACTTAAGTGCTTTCTTTTCAAAAGTTTGGGGTGTCACATTATCAGGAATATACCCTGATTAAAGAAATGTTAAATCACTCAACATCAAACCTTATTCCAAAAGGTGGAATCTCCCACCCAGGAGCCCCCACACCCCGGTCCGACAGGTCTGTGAAGGAGGTAAATCATGGTGACTCAATTGATTTCAAAGGTTAGACTAAAACTAAGGTAGGGTAAACTTTTTAAAGTGACTGGTCCCACCGCATTACGGCCCCATACCCCAGAAAACCCCACCTCCGGCCTGGCCCTACGGATTAGTATACACCATTTGGCCCTACGCGTATGGAGGGATTTTTTGGGGAACACGTTCACTCTCGCCGATCGTAGGACTCGAACACGGAACCTCGACAGAATACTTAATGTATTGGCCACCGGGCCAAACACTTTGGATAAAACTAAGGTAGGGTAAACTTTTAAAGTAATCTGGTCCCACCGCATTCGGCCCCATACCCCGAAAAACCCCACCTCCTGGCCCTACTGATTAGTATACACCGCTGGCCCTACGATATGGAGGGATTTTTTTGGGGAACACAGTTCACTCTCGCCGATCGAGAGGACTCGAACACACGGAACCTCGAGGCAAAGAATACCCTAATGTATTGGCCACTGGGCCAAACACTTTGGATAAAAACTAAGGTAGGGTAAACTTTTTAAAGTGACTGGTCCCACCGCATTACGGCCCCATACCCCAGAAAACCCCACCTCGGGCCTGGCCCTACGGATTAGTATACACCGCTTGACCCTACGCGTATGGAGGGATTTTTTTGGGGGAACACAGTTCCACTCTCGCTGATCAGAGGACTCGAACACGGAACCTCAGACAACAATACCCTAATGTATTGGCCACTGGGCCAAACACTTTTGGATCACTCAACATCAAACCTAATTAGGGCCATTTGCGGATAATTATACAGTTTAACAAAACCTGAACTCTGAATAGACTCAACTAACAAACTTTCACGTAAAATAACCTCTTAAACTTTTTTTGTTACTTTCTTAGGTGTGAGGTAACCAAAGTCAAAGTTGTTGGGTTTTGTTGGATACAAAACATATAAGTAAGGCACATCGAAAGTTTAAAATTTTGTTTCTTACTTACCCCAACAAATTTTCTGGTATGGTTATACAACAATGGAACTTGTAACATAAAAACATTTAGTTACAAGTTGTAAAATATGGAGTCTTTATCTACTATAAGGTGCACACACAGTTGCCCTTCCGATTGCAAGCTTCAATGTACTTCTCCTTCGGAAAGCTAGGAAATCCGGCAGAGGTTCGAGAGTATTTGATTCTAAGTCTCTAAGGCTTAGAATGTATTCAGAAATTAGTGTAGAATAATGAAATGAATGCCTCTATTTATAGTTGAAAATTAGGTCAAAAAATCGGATTAGGGTTTGATATTGTGCCTGACCCAAAATCGACGCAGAGGCGCCGCGGCCCTAGGGTATGGGCGTCGCGGCGCTTGATGAATTTACGCCTTCTTGCGCCTAGGGTATGAGCGTCGCGACGCTGACGTCTTGATTACCTTTGCCTCGATTTAATTTCCGTGCATTCTTAATTAAATCCAAAATCCAATTTTGACTTAATTAATGTAATCATTATTCATTTAAATGTCTCGATTCCAAATCGAACATTTTAATTACTCTCTCAATACATTCTTAGATCGAAACGGACAATCGACATAGTGTGACCATACAGGCCTTCATATATCGTAATATAGTTACTGTTACTTTTCTTCATAATGTTTATTTATAGTATTGTGTCATGACTTTTTTACTTTCATCAATTCTTTGCTCCAAAAGGTGGAATCTCCCACCCCAGGAGCCCCCACACCCCGGTCCGACAGGTCTGTGAAGGAGGTAAATCATGGTGACTCAATTGATTTCAAAGGTTAGACCATCTGCAGCGCACAAGGGGCTCTCCTTTATTTCAAGAAGAAACCTCCACACTGCCGCTGACGGGATTCGATCCTTGGTCTTTGCTCCAAATATCCCCCTTGAAACCAATTGAGCTGCCCAAGCGGACAAAAAACTAAGGTAGGGTAAACTTTTTAAAGTGACTGGTCCCACCGCATTACGGCCCCATATCTGACCTTTTGCTCCACTTTTTATTGAGCCGAGGTCTTTCGAAAACAGTATTTCTATCCTCCAAGGTAGGAGTAAGATCTGCGTATACTCTATCATCCCCAGATTCCACTTATGGGATTACAATAAATATGTTATTGTTGTTGATTTTCTTTCCATCTATTTAACTCTTTGGTGGGTGAAGTCTCCTGATATCTTGGTAAAAGATAGTAGATATTCTACGAAATAATGAACAAGCTGGGACAGAATAACATTGTATGATTGCACAAAGAAAATCATTTAATAGAACAATAATTTTATAACATTTTTCAATTTGGGATGATTGGAATATACTGCAACACTATCCAGACATTTGGCGCCTATGAGAGGTTGTCACGAAGGCTTTAGTTTCGTCATAACAGAAAAAATACAATTTAAAAGGGTCCCATTTTCCAAACCTATGTCATTTTCAATTTTCTTCCAACATCCATTCATTTATTCATTCTTGTCCTTTTCTTTTATGATGTCATAGCCATCGTAAAAGACTTTTTATATATTTGGAAAATATATACATGCAAAGTCGCATCAATTTTATTAAGTGAGAATGAAATTAGTACTATTAAAAAAAAAAATCAATTGACCATTATTTTTTTTTATCTTTTTGATATCTATTTATCGATTTATGTCAGACTATTCCTGAAGATAGTAGTTCCGGTCTCTCAGTACTACTACCAGTAAATCGCGGAATATATCTGAATGTCTAGAGTTTGAGAACAGAATAACTGATATCACCTACAATCAATTGACCATTATTGATTCCAAGTGTTGGTCTATTAAGAGTCTTCTTCTATTAAGTGCACAAATCGAACGTAACTCTAGTTCTCGTTTTCCTAATTTGATATAGACTACGCCTAGCATCTTAACCTCAACTACAATTTGCAAAATTATTTTACCCTTCAACAAAAAAGAGATTATATTTCCCTTCAAAAGTTTGAGTGAAAATCATTTTCCATTCTAATTTTTCTTTAAATATCAAACACTTTCCCAACTTTAAATAATAGACATTCTCATAATTTTGCTAGTGATGATTATCTGAAACGGTTGCTCTATGGTCTTAGAGCAGAAAGAATTGGATTAACCGTCTGCTTGACCAAGTTTATGGAACATTAAAAGTATTTATTTTAAAAAAAAATATTTTGCTAGTGATGATTATCAGCAAAAAATAGTGTTTTAAGTTCTTTGATTTATATTTTTCCGTCTCTAATTTCCTCTCAATTCTGTTTTTACTTTGAAATGGTAAACTTACATGAGCGTTATAATTTGAGTTATTGCTAACGTCAACATTTGTTTATCAATTTGATAAAATTCTTTACCAATTAGTAATAGCTTATTTTTTTCTTTATTTCAATGAATTTATAAGCTTATTCCGAAAGTATATAATCATAAACTCCTTTTTGTTACTCTATAATTTTATCCGCGGAATTTAGTGTTGAATAAGATTAATGAAGTTAATTAATTTGAGACGTATTAAATTTAAAAGTACTTTCACACCGCAGGATCACGAAATTCACGTGGTCAAGAAACATCTACTTTTATTGATGTATTTTTGTTGTATTAGATTTTTAATATAGGAGTACTTTTTTAAGAGTTGACTTATAACAGTACCACCACTAGGATAAATCAGTAAATTGATATAGTTTTTATAACGGTTACGCTTTCTCGTGACGACAGAGCGATATACTATTAATCAGGGGACCGTTAAGGTACCCTACTAAATTTACTTCCTAAAATGCCCCTTTCATCAAACTGGGTTTTTTTTCGTAATTGTAATTAATGGAAAAGATTTAGGAAATTGACTTAAAGGATAAGATTCAATTTACCTTTTTTATGGAAAAAGTGACCGACAAATCCTTTTCATTCATTTTAGCTGAAAGTCCCAAACGGCAAAATCAAACTAGTCATTATCCAGGAAATTATGTGTTTTCCAAATTACAATTCTCACCTTCCCATTCTTTGTTAGAATATTTACTTTGACATATATTCCTTATATTGTCTAATGAAAAAAGTAGTACCCCAGTGTCCTATTTGGTACTAGTATATAGTAAAATTTGAAAATTTTGTTTAAAACTTCAAAAACATGGAGCACTTGTTTTTACAAAGAAAATCTTATGGGTTGAATGATGTAAAAATTGAAACATCTTAAAAAATTATTTTATTTAAAAAAGAATAAAGAACTTTTCATTAAATAGATGTTGAAATTAAGTAAAGAAATTGGCTTAAAGCGTTGAGTGAGCCACACTAACATTGCAACTTCAACAATAAGTTATAATTTTAATATTTCTTTATTGGTCTCGTAGAGCAATTTTCTATTATTTCAACTATACAAAGTCTTTTGATATATTTACAGGAAAGTCTTTATTGCTCATATTTATAGTGAGTTTAATTTTGATGGTTCAGTCAATTTGACGCTTAATCAAAAATCTCGTTTTAAATGATATTCAAATGTGCCTTCTAACATTACTGCAGAAGATGTTATTGGAGATTTCAGACTAGTTTCTTATTGTTTTAGTTCTCCGTAAAAAAAAATTATACAAGTCTTTCTCTTTTCTTTTTGCCCTACATGTTTTTTTTAAGTTATTCAAAATATTATGTAAATTAATCATTTTCAAGGAGAATAATGTCATTTCAAAAACATAAGCATGTTACATGTTGAGTTCCTCCATCTCATATTTGCACCACACAAGTTGAGTTCCTCCGTCTCATATTTGCACCACCTCACAGGTGTACACCCTTTCCCTTGACCAAAACCTCATAAACCCTCTCTTAGCTCCACACACACATATATACACACAGACTCTTCTATATCTATACACTCACATACATATATAGATAGAAAGAAAGAAAGAATCTAGAGAGAGAACACAGAAACCCCAGTTCCCACACAAACAACAAAAAATTAGAAACATGGCAACAACATCAACCCAGTTCCCGGACGACTTTCGTTGCCCGATTTCCCTCGAAATCATGTCCGATCCGGTTATCCTCTCTTCGGGTCACACCTTCGACCGTTCTTCAATCCAACGTTGGGTTGACTCCGGTCACCGTACTTGCCCTATTACAAAACTCCCTATACCTGATCCGGTTTCACTCATCCCTAATCATGCCCTTCGTAGTCTCATTTCCAATTATACCCTTGTCTCTTTCCCTAAACCACTATCTTACCCGGACCCACAATCCCTTATTCAAACCCTTATTGCTTCCTCTTCTTCTTCACTCAATTCTAAGCTCAACTTGCTCGACCAACTCAGTAAGATCTCCAAACGTGACTCAGTGATTCGTAGGAAACTCACTGAGTCAGGTGCGATTTCCGCTCTCCTCAACTGTGACGATTCTCAGTTGCAAGAAAAAACCCTTCATTTGTTGTTGAATTTGAGCTTAGATGATGATAATAAAGTTGGGTTAGTAGCAGAAGGGGTGGTGGGGAAGGTGGTGGCAGCGTTAAGACGAGGTGGCGGCGACTCGAGAGCGGTCGCCGCCACCGTTTTAACGAGTTTAGCGGTGGTGGAAGTGAATAAAGCAACAATTGGGGCATACCCAGATGCGATTCCTGGATTAATTTCGCTTCTTTGGTGTGGAAATGGTAGAGAGAGAAAAGAAGCAGCTACAGCACTGTATACGTTATGTTCTTTTGTTGATAATCGGGTTCGGGCCGTGGAGAATCGGGCCGTACCGATATTGGTACAAAATGCTAATTCGGGCCTGGAGAGAGCAGTTGAGGTATTGGGGTTGTTAGCGAAATGTAAAGAGGGGCGTCAAGAAATGATGAAATTTGAGGGGTTATTGGATGTATTGATTAAATTCTTGAAAAATGGGTCGTCAAGAGCTGTGCAATATGGTTTGTTGACTATAAGTTTGTTGTGTAGTTATAGTGAAAGGATGCGTGTGTTGGTTGTAAGAGAAGGGGTGTTTGAGATTTGTGTTGGATTATTGGAAGATGATAATGTCAAGGTTAGAAGGAATGCTAATGGTTTGATTCAAGTTTTGCAAGGTAAAAAATTGAGTCTTTGATTGGTTTATTAGGAAAAAGATTGTGAATTTGGAAAGTGTTGATTTTGATGGATTATGGAAGGTGAAGAAGTTATTGCTTTATTCTAGCCAAGTTTCTATCGGAAACAAACCCTTACCTCCCAGATATGGGTAAGGTCTGCCTACCGTCTATCGTTCCCAGACCCTTACACTTGTTATATTATTGTTGTTGATGGAAGGTGAAGAAGGTGAAGAAGGTGAGTTGGGTTTAATTTCCTCGAAATTATTTTTGGTTTTTTGTTGAATAGTTTTTTTCTTTGTACAAAAAGATTATAATTTTAGGGCAAAAAAAATGTGTATCTCTCTCTTTTGTTTTTTTTGGTTTTATATTTTCAAAATAAAGATGAAAAAAAATCAATGGTTATCTCATTGTCTTTCGCTCTGTTTCTTATCTTACCTTACCTCAGCTCTGTTAACATAAAACTAAAAATCCATTCTTACGGCTAAATGTTTATCTAAAGATTTTTTCATTATAGTCAGTAGTAAGAATGATCAATGTCCTAGCTTGGTTAGCCAATAGAGTTACTTGATATTGATATTTGGTGGAAGGTGACAGATATGAATTAGTGGAGATGCGCGCTCAAGTTAGCTTGTACACCAAGTTATCAAAAAAGAATGATGAATGAGAGCCTATATAGGTGCTCATAACAGTATACAAATACAATAGTGTCCAAGATATTATGTAGTACTGGTAATTAAAGACTACCAAGTAATTAGGCATTGACATTGACATTGACATTGACAAAGGGTGATGAATAAAGAAAGATTCGTCTGGCTATTTTTATCTACAACAGTATGTGCACATTGATACACTTGCTAAAAGATTTCATTCACTGTACTTTTTGTGCATGGAAGAAGAGGGGGGGAGGGGGGAAGGCACATGATTGATTTGATCTTGATTTTTGGATTTCCATATTACTCATATTAAGACTGTCCCACCCACCTCTACTGCATCAATTTTCATCTAACTGGATTGTAGTTTGCTAATGGCTAAATTATTGCTGTTACTTGTGGTAAACTAGCCAAAGCACTCCAATTTTGATGTTATGTCGTTATAGGTTGTCTTGTAATTTGTTACTAACGTTTTGCTGTTTCTTGAGGTAGTCAAGCTAAAAACTATTTCACCAATTTGTTCTCGCAGCCGCCAAATAGTTTAAAGGAATCATTTGATGTTTTGTCGTTATATGTTGGCTTGTAAAGGAATCATTTTTTTTTTCGGCATGTAATTTAGAATGACAGAATTGCTGGTTCTTGTGTCTAGGTCTACCGAAATTGCGTATCTACCTCTCAAGATAAAAATAAGGTGTGCGTATAATCTACTTTCTCCAGATTTCGTACAATCTACTTTCTCCAGACTCCGTACAATCTACTTTTTCCAGACTCCACTTTATGGGATTCCACGTAAGGTGCAAGTACTATGTTTGTTGTTAATTTCGAATGACCAACTTGTGTGCAAAAATTGTGTAAATTGTCAAATATAGGTAGTTATGTTCGAGCAACTAATTCTCACAAGTTATGTGTGCCGTTGGTATACAATTTGGACAACTGGATATTTGACAACTCCAGACGTAATAAAATTTGGATAACTTTTACCTTAGATAGGCTTTGCAGTTATATGAATTGATGGTTATATGTCCTCTTTATGTGGCACAAACAGACTGAAATATGGCTGATGAGTGTGAGATTTGCAGAACACGGATTTCTCATGGTATATTCTCTCGGGAGAGCAAAACATCACTAGACGTCTTTCCATGGCATACACAGATGAATTATAAAACATAGTGGTGTGTTGAATGGGACCAAATAGTTTTATCCATTTGGATTGGATGAACCTATATAAATCTATCTCTTAAATTAAATTTGTTTGGTAAGAACTTATTTCGGGATTTGAATATAACAAAACAAAGTTGGAAAATCTTAGGTGCTTAGCATTTAGATTCCTCTCTGTTGAATTAAATACAGAAGAATTTCAACCTGATTATAAGGAAGAGCTCTCTCTTTTGTTTATGGTTGACAATCTTTCACCAGCTTCTGCTCAACCAAACAAGCCACAATGTCATTGGAAGAAAACATTTAATCGCACAGTATTTACATTAAACTAAATTAAATTAAATTAAATAAAATGTAGATATATATGTTTTATATATGAACTTTTATCACTTAATTCTGGTCAAGCATTTACTTTAATTTAGGATTTTAATATCCAAGTACCTGGTTGGTGGAGCTAAGTATTTTTGACAAAGCTATCTGGTCCGGGGTACCGCGCAATCTATTTAGATCTATTTCAGTTGCCAATGAAATGAAATACGGGGAACTCTCCGTCTAAGTGGTTAATCCGACGAGTCAATTCTCAATGCGATGCATCCGTGAAATGGGACGGAAATCTGCCTAAACTTAGTCCAGTCCTATTAAAAATGGGGGCGAATCAAGCAACTCTTATAGATAGATGGGATAGGAAGGAAGAACCACTGCATTTGACTATTACTCCTATTATATAGTAGGGAAAAGGGTCAAATATACCCCTCTATCGTAGTTTATTAATTAACTTTGTTCTCCGTTAGCGAAAAGTAGTCAAATATACCCCTCCCGTTACAAGTAGAGAAAAAATATATCCCTACCGTTAGCAAAATAATCAAAAATATTCTTTTTTTAAAATATATTCTGAAAAAAATAGATTTTTAATTAAAAAATCTTGAAAATAATTTTTTTAATCTAGAAAACTGTAAAGTATTTTTTAAAAACATAAAGTGTCCAAAACATCTTTTTTTTTTAAATCTGAATTAATTTTAAAAATAAATCTGAAAAAACTGATTTAAAAAAAATCGGAATATTTTAAAAAAATGAGTTTTATAAAATCAAGAAAAAAAATCTTATTTTTAATAAAAGCCATTTCTTAAATTTTTTTTAATTAGAAAAATTAATTTTTCAGATTGTTTTTAAAAAAATTGTCACACAGAAACCATATAGAATAAATTAAATGTTATATGGAATAAGTTAAACACCTATATAATATGTTAAAAATGAGGTGTATTGGTGTGTATTTTCCTATATAATATTTGTATAATTTGGGTGACATATAATATTTAACTCATTTTAAGTGGTGTCTACGTGAGAATATTTTTTAAAAACAATATGGAAAATTGATTTTTCTAATTAAACCAAATTTGAAAAAATGGCTTTTTTAAAAAATATGAAATTTTCTTGATTTTATAAAACTTGTTTTTCTAAAAAAAATATTCTGTAAAATTGGATTTATTTATTAAAAAATCTGGAAAATATATTTTTTAAATCAGTTTTTTATCTTTCTTTTTAAAATTAATCCAGATTTAAAAAATAATAATTTAGGACACTTTATTTTTAAAAAAAACACTTTATAGATTTTTTACTTAAAAAATCCAATTTTGTAGAATATGTTTTAAAAAAAGGATATTTTTGAATATTTTGCTAACAATAGAGATATATTTGGCCTCAACTTGTAACGGGAGGGTATATTTGACTATTTTCGCTAACGGAGGGCAAAGTTGACTAATAAACTAAAGTAGAGGGTATATTTAACCCTTTTACCTATATAATATTATTATTATTCTCTTCGTTTCAATTTATATGATGTAGTCTGATTGGACACATAGTTTAAGACATAAAGTAAGACTTTTGAATCTTGTGATCTAGGATAACCAAAGATATTTGTGTGGTTATAGATCATCTCGTAAATAGTAAAAGATAAATTTAAAGTTAAATTATTGCCAAATAAGGAAATATGTCGTAAAAGGTAAAGTTTAAAATTAAATTGTTGATAAATAAGAAAATGTGATATTTTTTTTAGATTGATTAAAAAGGGATGTGTTTCATATAAATTGGGACAGATGAAGTAATATTTTTTTATGACATACAGTTATTTTCGTTCCTTTTTTAATTCAAACTTTGTATTCAATTGTGAAGCTTTTGTTCAATTTTTCTATGTGGACAATTTCAGTTCCAAGGAAAGTTTCAATTCAACGAGAGTTGCATATAGATTCCTTTCTGGTCCTTTTTTAACATGGTGCCAAGCCTATTATGTTTTATTATTATTATTATTATTATTATTATTATTATTATTATTATTATTATTATTATTATTATTATTATTATTATTATTATATTTCTTTTTCTTTTTCTTTTTCTTTTCCTTTTCCCCCTCAGTCGTCATCTCCTTTTCCTCTTAAGAAAAAAATTTAGAAGCTACTAGTAGTAGTAGGTAACATCCCTTGCTTTAAAGGGGGCCACTATCTCATGGGCCTGGGATTTATTATTGTGGGCTTGACAAGTTTGCAGGCCTATGAACAAGTCCAGCCTGGTAATCTTAATATGGATCAGCAGTCAACTTGAGATAAATATTTGTTTTATTTGACCAATATATTGTGGGAATTTTGTTTTATCCACATCCGGTATTCATATTTATTCAATGAATACACATTAAGTATTTATCTCTAAACCATAATTAATTAATACATGTACTTACCTTAATAAATCACTTTATAATAATAATTAATATAATATGGTATAAAGTTGGATATGAGTTCGTTTTTACCTATTCATTGTCTCTAACGAAAGTAACTACATTCTATTGTATGGGAAACCGAAATTATTGGCGGACGAACCTAGTCCGGACCCGGATTGAAAACCTAGTCTAACTCTAATAGTTTTATGGTAGAATTCTAGTCTAAGTATATTTGATAAATTGTAATTATGATAGTTTTTTTAGAATAAGGTTTCCTTGTTAGACTAGGGAAAGGAAGAACGTACCTCTATATAAGGAGGTCATTGTGATGAATGAAAAGAAAGAAAAGAATTCTCCCATTATTTTTTTCTCTAAATTTTCATCCCTATTGATTTTAACATAGTATCAGAGCCTCGTTAAAAGAACATAAAAACCATAAATAATAGCGGGTGATGGAGAAACCGGCGATAAAAATAAAGAAATCGTCATGAAGAACACAAAATTCAAAGAAAAGTAATATCCCCGTATAATATTACATCAAATGATAATTCAGGAATTGTGGTGACACAAGTCCAATTGAAGGGAGCGAATTACGAAGAATGGGCTCGATCCATGAGGACGACCCTAAAAGCAAAGAAGAAATCGGCTTCATTGATGGTACGATCAAGAAGCTAGATGAATAGTCTCTAGACTTGGAAGTTTGGTGGACCATAAACTCTTTATTGGTGTCGTGGATTCACAACACTATCGAACCAACGCTTCGCTCAACGATCTCTCATAAAGAGGAAGCGGAAGAATTATGGACGAGCATCCAGAAACGATTTGCAGTTATCAACGGACCTCGGATGCAACAGCTGAAGCCAGAACTTTTAGAGTGCAAGAAGAAAGGAAGGATCATAGTGGATTACTATAGAAGATTGACTAAGCTATGGGAAGAATTGGAAAACTACGAACAGATTCTGACTTGCAACTGCGGAAAGTACACGTGCAATCTGGGGATCATTTTGAAAATAAAATAAAAAAAAAAAGTGCATCTTTTCCTCATGGGATTGGATGAGGCAATGTATGGAATGGTGAGATCAATCATACTGGCCTAGGAATTGTTGTCATCATTAAACAAAGTCTATACGAAGCTAGTGTAGGAAGAGTGAGTGAGAGGACTCACACAAAAATGAAGAAACGGAACGAAACCATGGCATTTGCCGTACAAGGAAGAAATCCTTACCGTGATCAAGGAGAAGGGAAGAACGATGGTGCATTTTGCACACATTGCAAGAGATCTGGACACATTGTGGAATGATGTTTTTAACTTATTGGGGTATCCGGAATGATGGCGGGAAATAAAAAAGAAGATGAAAAATTTGAAATAACAAGACGAGGACAACAACAACAACAGAAGAGAGGCCCGGGATCCGATCACGGAAGAGGAAACCGTCGGGCTAATGTCGTTGCTGTCAAGGACACACAGGCGAAGATAGACCGGATGAACACATACATGATAGGACCTCACAAACTGAGATGAGAGATTCGGAAAACGATGATTCTCATGTTGAATTCACAAGGAATAAATCCAAATGGAAAGATGGATGGTGAGACCAAAAACTCATCTTGTATTATTGACTCCGGAGCTACCAATCACATGACAAGTAATCTGGAGAAACTGAGCTATCAGCGGGACATTCCTGAGTGTTCGGTTGGACTTTCGGATGAAAGTAGCTCGGTGGTCACGAAAGAAGGAACGATCAGGCTAAATAATATAATTTGGTTAAAGAATGTCCTCTATATTTCGGACTTAACTTGCAATTTAATTTTTGTATCACAACTTGTTGATCATTTAGATTGTGACGTAAATTTAAACAAAACTATGTGTGCAATACAAGATCCCACCACGAGGAAGCTGCTTGGAACGGGTGAGCGATGAAGTGTATTTTACTATTTTCAAAATGTACCGCGGATGCGAGCTATGAAGGCAGGGACAGTTGATTGGTTCGATCTTTGGCACAAACGGCTAGGTCATCCTTCTACACAAGTGACAAAGTCTATTACAACGTTAGGTTTAAAAGAAAGTAGTGTTGGTTCCAATAAAGAATGTGATGTGTATCAAAGGGTAAAACAAACAAGAAGTGTTTTTCCTTCGAGTGATAATATAGCTCCAATATCTTTTATATGATTTATTGTGATTTATGGGGGCCATATAGAACACCTTCTTCTTGTGGTGCTTCGTATTTCTTGACTGTTGTGGATGATCGATCGCGAGCTGTATGGATTTTTCTTTTAGTTGATAAGAAAAAAGTTTCTCAAATTTTGAAAAGTTCTTCGCACTGGTAGATAGGCAATTTGGTAAGAAGGTGAAAATTGTTAGAAGTGATAACAAAACTGAGTTCACATGTATGAAGACTTACTTCTTCGAGCATGGAATTCTTTTCCAAACTTCTTGCACAGGGACGCCGCAGCAAAATGGAAGAGTTGAAAGAAAACACTGTCACATTCTTAGTGTGGCACGAGCATTAAGATTTCAGGGTCATCTTCTGATCAGATTCTGAGGAGAATGCGTTCTGACTGTGGAATAATTGATCAATAGAACATCATCTTCGATTTTGAATGGGAAAACCCTATGAAATTTTATACGAAGAGGCACCTTATTATAATCACTTAAGGGTGATAGGGTCACTATGTTATTCACACATGAAGGAAAGAACAAGAGACAAGTTTGAGAGTCGGCATCGTAGGTGTGTCTTCTTGGAATACCCCTACGAACAGAAAGGTTGGAGATTGTATGACTTAGAAAACGATGAATATTTAGTCTCAAGAGATGTGAACTTCTATGAGACTAATTTCCATTTTGCCGTAGGAACAGGTAACTTGGTTGACAACATAGAAGTGATCCCGGATGAAACGATGGAAGAAGGAATCAGCAAGATTTCAAAGAAGAATAGACAGATAATGTAAGTACGAACAAATCTCGAAGAGAGAAAATCCAGACACCGGATACCGAACCTATGGATCATCCAGAATTAGACAGGACAGATGCTAGTTCGAATGATAAAATATGGAATAAATACAGACGGAAGGTACCCGGGCCAATGAAAACCCACTGGAGAAACAATTGGGTCGGGGCAAACGTCAGAAGCATGACTCGATTCGATTACGTGACTACATTACTGAAAATTCAAGAAAGAAAGTTCATCACTGAGTTCATCTGATCCTCAGCAACCTTCAGGTGCGATTTATCTTTTAGCTCACTATATATCCTCTAATAAAATTTCCTTGCAACACCAAAGCTTCTTTGCAGCAATTACCACAAGAATTGAACCAAAATCCTTCTCGATGGCCATGAAAAAAGAATGTTGGAGAAAAGACATGCAACAATAAATTCAATCATTTGAGGACAATGGCACATGGACATTGAAAACATTGTCATCGGATAAGAAAGCACTCAGATGTAAATGGGTGTACAAGATCAAATACAACTCGGACGGTACAATTGAACAATATAAAACTCGATCGGTCATCTTCGGTAATAAGCAAGAGAAAGGTATTGACTACAATGAAATATTTGCTCTAGTTGCGAAGGTAGTGACTGTTCGGACCTTCTTGATGGTAGCAGCCACTCGAAATTGAGAGTTGCATTAAAATGGATGTTCATAACGCCTTCTTGCATGGCAAGATGGCTGAAGAAGTTCATATGAAATTATCACTAGATTCTCGTGTGTCTAGTCCGGAGCAAGTATATCGACTCCGAAAATCTTTGTATGGGTTGAAACAAGCCCCACGGTGCTAGTTTGCCAAATTACCAAGAGCCTTGATGAATTATAGGTTCAAAGAGTCATACTCTGTTATTCTCTCTTCACGATGCACCGAGAAAGTATACAACTTAACGTCTTAATTTATGTGGATGACTTGATTATCTCTGGAAATGACCAATGTGCCATTGCACGGTTTAAAGACTATCTCCGAGCCTATTTTCACATGAAGAATTTGGGCCTTCTAAAGTATTTTCTGGGGGTTGAAGTTACGCGTGGACCAACCGGCTTATTCCTTTACCAACGGACATATGCTTTGGATATAATCTCTGAGTCGGGGCTACTGGGAGCAAAACCGATTCATACTCCCATGGAACAGAATCCCAATATGGCATTGGCCAAAGTGGCTAATTTAGAAGATTCAGAACCATACCGATGTTTGGTTTGTAGATTGATATACCTTAGTTTTACGTGACCGGAGTTGCCATACTGTGTGCATGTTCTATCCCAATTCATGCACCAACTGAAGAACCGCTCTCTGAGTAGTAAGATAGTTGAAGAAGAACCCTGGGCAAAGAATTATGTTAAGGAAGGATTGTGATCTCCGGTTGTATGGGTTGTGTGATGTGGACTGGGCTGGATGTCCATTGACGTGAAAATCACTCACCGGATGGTTTCTCTCTCTCGGAAATTCACCAGTATTATGGAAAATCAAGAAGCAACACATTGTCTCTCGCTCATCAGCGAAGGCGGAATACCGTTCAATGGCAAATGCGGTTTGTGAATTGAAATGGTCGAAGAGAATCCTACATAGCTTGGGCGTCGAACATAAATCTCCGCAAAAAATGTACTATGATAGTCAAGCAGTATGTATATTGCAAGAAATCCGATGTTTCACGAACGGACTAAACATATTGAAGTTCAGTATCATTATGTCCGGGATGCACTCTAATCTGGTATAATACTTCCGAGTTATGTGTCAACCAATAAGCAATTGGCCGACGTGTTTATAAACGCTTTGGGCAAATCACAACATGAATATCTGTTTGGCAAGTTAGGCATTCGAGATCCCCATGCTCCAACTTGAGGGGGTATTGACGGACGAACCTAGTTCGAACCCGGATTGAAATTTTAGTCTAACTCTAATAGTTTCATGGTAGAATCTCAATCTAAGTATATTTGATAAATTATGATTATGATAGTTTTATTAGAATAAAATTCCTTGTTAGAATAGAGAAAGAAAAACGTACCTCTATTTAAGGAGTTTATTGTGATGAATGAAAATATTTTTAATTTTCATCCCCTCTTAATTTTAACAGAAATCATTCTAAGGTTACGAGTGTGATAGTCATCATTGAATTAGTTGCTGGAGACATGACCACTAATATCATGAACATCTAAGAAAATCGGAAGCTAGCTAAAGTGACCTTTTATAATTATAAGTAATGAGTCATGCTTGGTGGACCCTACTTCTAGCCAACTTTTTTGACTAAGATGATGAGCTTAATGACTTAATCAAATGAAGAAAAAAAATAGTCTGGATATATTAAAAAAGTGTATGCATATGGAATAACAAGCTCTAGTGGTAGATTCAAAATAAGAATGAAAGCTGACATGATGTAACCCTCGTAAGAGCCAACATTCAACTGAAAAGTGGGACGAATGCCGTGATAATTGTCAAGGACTAATGTGTTCAAGTAATTCATATGTTTCTCCATCATGTTTAATTTGTATTAAGCAATTACAGAGACATTCTTGTGCTATACTATATACTCCCTTCATTTCAATTTATATGAACCTTTTCGGAGTACGAGGATCAAATTTTATAATTTTATTCATAAATTTTGATATAAATTTTTTAAATTTATAAAAATAAAATTTATATATTTAAAAACAACATTAAAAGTACTATAAGTCATTATAATTTATAATTCAAATAATTTTAACAAAAAATAAGAGAAACGTGGTCAAAGAATCACCTTATAGACTCCCAAAATAATAAAGGGTTCACATAAATTGAAACATATGACGGATTAGTTACTTCAGTGACAAGCAATGCTATTAGGGACCAAATGATTTGAAGCTCATGCCTGCCAGCCATCCTTGAACCACAATACACTGCTCCTCATGTTGTGGTTGATCTAATTACGGATTTGATGGAATTCAGTATTTTTTAATCGAACACTGGAGGCATGAAAAACAAGTACAGGTAGAGTTAGATATATGTTTTAGAATTAACTCTTTACTCAGAAGTCAAAACGTCTAAATTTTGAATATTCTATTGCTTTTACAGGTTGTCCAATTAACATATGGAATATTCTATTTCTTTTAGGAGTTAGATAAATGGTTTAATTTTGAGGGAAATGCATATGACCGGGAAGTGTTCTTGCCTCTATCATTAGCTCGGGTAATTCCCGCTTCTGGTGTTTTAGATATATATATATATATATATACCTTCGTCCCAATTTATGTGATATAGTTTGACTGAACACGGAGTTTAAAGAATAAAGGAAGACTTTTGAATCTTGTGGTGTAAAACAAGCCAAAGATATTTGTATGGTTATAAAACATCTCGTCAAGCTTAAAAAGTAAAGTTTAAAGTTAAATTATTGCCAAATAAGAAAATGTATCATTCTTTTTTGGACGAACTAAAAAGAAAAATGTATCACATAAATTGGGACAGAGGGAGTGTGTGTATATATATATATATATGTATGTATATGTATATATGTATATGTATGTATGTATATATCTGAAGTTCAATATTAGTTAGATTAATCAACATTTATCTCTCACGATGCAATAGCAAGATCTTATTTGTAATAAGTGATTTTATTGATTGGTTAATTTGTCACATTTTATTCATGAAATGGCTTGGATTGGTATTAATCTGAATACAGCAAAATAAATCTATTAGATCGAATAAGTACCTTGTGGTATATATATAGTAATTTGTGCGTAAGTTTTAACACAGGATCGTCATAAACCTTCTGTATACTACTTTTTCTGACAAAAATCTAATAGTTGCAAGGTTCATTATATAAGGCTATTCGATGAGACATCTTGAAGTGCAGAAAGAAGAAACATACATACAAGATCTTGAATTTTTGGACTAAAAGTTATAGTTCTAATTGTTGGTAAAAATGGTGTTCGAAAGGTTAAACAAAAAGAAAAGGCTAAGTCGAGAGATGACTCTCTGTCTTTAAGATAAAATTGCCCTGTATAGATATTTTTTTGATGATGGATAATAGTCTCCCAAGATAAAACAACAACCAATCAACTATATAAAGTAAATAAAGTTGATTCTAGTGAAAAAAATAAATAAGAACATATTGCTGATTTGGAGAGGATTTGCGATGTGTTTCTCTGTTGTCTTTATTTTGAAAAACAGAGAGTTTGTGTTCTGTGTTGTAAACTGAACGTTAGTATTCAATTTATAGTTGAAGAGGAGGGTCATTGCAACGTTTCTAAAGTCTTCCGAACCGTTACAACATTTCCGAAATCTTCAGGGACCAAAGTGTAAATAAGAAACACTTCAGGGACCAAAAAGAAATTCCGGAAGAGAGCCCACAACCCATGATCCGAGGCCTGAGAACCCGAGAACCTGAGACCCGACACGGACCGGATCGGGCGGGCGGCGGCGGCGGCGCGCGTGTGGGGCTTAGCCTCGAACCCAAGCTCACCTAGGTCATTTCCCTTCTAAACACATGGGTTACCCCTTGGGGTCCCAAACCCTTACTCAAACTTAGAGTTTATATATTGCACAATCCTTCTATCTTCTACCAATGAGAGAGATTTGTCATTTTTGGCCAAAAACACTCCATCCTTTCATGTCTCAAACACCTTACTTTGTGTTAATCTCTTTTATTTCTTAATGAAATTTGACGATACTTGGCGCTAACATCATCTACTCACTTTGCAGATTAGGCATGTGTGAAGAAACGATGTTTCCGATATGTGGGGCCCACGTGTTTAAGTCATTAAAGACGGGATAAACTCAAACCCACATTAGTAAATTTCCAACAATCCCCTCTTGAAAGAGAATTGGTGCACACGAGGTGCCAAAGTCCAGCAATCTTTCAGCGAAAAGATATTGCATCAGGAAAGGTAGCTTTCGGCTTTGAACCTTCCTTAGTCGATTACCATCGGATTTACTTACGGCGCGGTGAACGTGATGTCTTGAACCGTCAGTGTTTAGTGTAAACCAAGACAATGGTATCAACACAATAACTCTCCTTATTCATTTCTTCTTATCGTTTTGTTCGTTGTGGCCATGGACAACACTTGGATTCTTAAATGCGTACATTGAAGAGACATGTCTTCGCACTTAAATAGGTGATCTCCTATAAGGTATATTGCTCTACCCCACTCGCAAGTGTTAGGAATCATTAAAAGTTTCAGAAACTTATCCTTTACCCATTATGCAGGTAGCACTCAATGTCTATCGCGGGAACGACTTTGGAGTTATATTTCTTTAAAGAATGATAATTCAAAGTGCTCTTACTTCAAGTGAAGCGCTAAACTGAACCTCTATAGTTTAGTTTTCTCATTGAACCAAATTCATGGGATCTTCAGTCAGTAAGGTTAAGTTACCACCATAAAGATTCTTATTGTTTGAGTTTTAAGCCCATTCTCCTAGACAAACAGAATATTTGATCTTTGGGTAGACCTTTAGTTAATGGACCGCTAAGTTATCCTTCGATTTGACGTAATCAATATAAATGACACCCATAGTGATCAACTGTCTAACGGTCTTATGCCTCCGACGAATATGTCTAGACTTGCCGTTGTACATATTACTCCGTGCCCTTCCTAAAGCCGATTGCCTGTTACAGTGAATCATCACCGAAGGTACGAGTTTATCCCAACAAGGAATATCCTCTAAGAAGTCGTGAAGTCACTCTGCTTCTTCTCCTACTTTGTCCAACGCGATAAACTCCGATTCCATCGTGGATTGAGCGATGCATGTTTGCTTAGAGGATTTCCAAGACACAGCCCCACCACCAATTGTGAAAATATACCCACTAGTAGATTTGGTGTTCTTTATGTCCGATATCCAGTTTGCATCACTGTATCCTTCCAGTATGACTGAATATCTTGAATAATGTAATCCGTAAGTCAATGAATATTTCAGATGTCGTAGTATCCGATTTAACGCCTTCCAGTGATCATTTCCAAGATTACGAGTAAATCTAGCCAACTTATTGACTGGATAAGCGATATCGGGTCGGGTGCAGTTTGTAATGTACATTAAACTACCAATGACCTGCTCATATCGCTCTTGGGATATGGGTGCACCACGATTCTTATCAATTCTATGATTCATATCCATTGGTGACTTCATAGGGGAACTATCAAATACATCAAATTTCCTCAAAACATCTTCAATGTAATGAGATTGAGATAAGACCAGCCCGTCAGTTGTCTTAGAAATCTTGATTCCTAAGATTACATATGCAATACCCATATATTTCATGTCGAAGCATTATTTCAACATATTCTTGGTTTTCAAGATCAAGTTTAGACTACTTTCGGTGATGAACATGTCATCTACGTAAAATCATTCATGAGAAATTAGTCAGAGTTCCCTCTTATATAGATATATTTATCACATTCATTTATGGAGAAACCTTTTGATAATAAAGTATTGTCAAACTTTTCATGTCATTGTTTCGGGGCTTGTTTGAGTCCGTATAGAGACTTAACAAGTCGACATACTTTCTTTTCTTGTCCTGGAACCACATACCCCTCGGGTTGTTCCATGTATATTTTCTCTTCCAACTCTCCATTTAGGAAGGTTGTATAAACATCCATTTGATGTATCTCAAGGTCACGCAAAGCTGCAATTGCTATGAATACCCTTATGGACGTTAATCTAGACACATGGGAGTATGTGTCGAAGTAATCAAGGCATTCCTTTTATCTGTAGCCTTTGACTACTAATTTGGCCTTATACTTGTCAATAGTTCCATCTGCTTTGTACTTTCTTTTGAGTATCCACTTACAACCCAAAGGTTTTCTTCCCGGAGGAAGATCAACCATTTTCCAAGTATGGTTTTGCATGATGAAATCTATTTTGCTTTCTATAGCTTCTTTCAAAAGCGGTGCTTTTGGAGTTGACAATGTTTTCTTAATTGTCCTCGATTCATTTTCAACCATATATGTTAGAAAGTCTGGACCAAAGGTTTTGTCCTTTTTGACCCTTTTGCTCCGTCTTGGTTCAACCTCTGAAACTCCTAAGTTCTGTAGGTCTGGAATATTAAGTTTCGGATACTCGGTAACTTCTGAGTCCTGTAGATCTGAAACATCTAGTTCAGGATAATCAGAAACTCTCGGGTCTTGTTGATTTTGAGCATTTTGTTCATAACTTCGTTTGCGCGAAATTATTTCTTTTTTCCTTTCTAGGAAAGATTTGTTCAAAGAATTCAGCATTCCTTGATTCCATGATCGTACCCTTGTGGATATCAGGTATCTCCGACTTATATACTAAGAAGCGATAAGCACTACTGTTATTTGCATATCCGATGAATATGCAATCTACATTCTTAGGTCCAATTTTGACTTGTTTTGGTTTAGGTACTTCGACCTTTGCCAAACAACCCCACACTTTCAAATATTTGTAAGTGGATTTCTTTCCTTTTCGTGATTCATATGGAGTATTATCCTTACGCTTATGCGGAACTCTATTAAGAATTGTATTAGCGGTAAGAATCGCTTCGCCCAATATGTTTTGGGTTAATCCGGAATTGATAAGTAAAGCATTTATCATTTCCTTTAACGTACGGTTTTTGCGCTCGACAATATCGTTAGACTGAGGCGAGTAAGGAACAGTTGTTTGATGAACAATGCCAAATTGAGCACAATATTCTTCAAACAGTGCTACGTATTCTCCCCCTCTATCACTACGAATTGCCTTAATCCGTAGGTTTAGTTGATTTTCAACTTCTGCTTTGTAAAATTTAAATGCTTCAACCGCTTCATCTTTACTTTTCAACAAGTAAACATAACAATATCTTGTACTATCATAAATGAAAGTCACAAAGTACTTGTTCCCCCCTCTAGTTTGCACAAACTTTAAATCACATATGTCGATGTGAATAAGTTCTAGAGTAGCGGTATTTCTTTCGACGGAATGGAAATGCGATTTGGTAAATTTTGCTTCTACGCATACCTCACATTTATGTTAAGGGTTTATGTCGAAGGAAGACAACAATTCCAATTTTACTAACTTTTGAATGGATTTGTAGTTAACGTGTCCTAATCTATGATGCCATAAATTAGAGGACTCAAGCAAGTAGGTAGAAGACTTTATTTCATTTGATGAACGAATTACAGACATAACATTCATTTTGAAGAGGTCGTCACATGCGAAGCCCCTTCCTACAAAATTACCATTCTTAGTTATTACAAATTTGTTGGACTCAAAAACTAGTCTAAAACCAGTCTTGACCAACAGTGGCCCTGAAACCAAGTTCTTGCGGATGTCAGGAAAGTGCATCACTTCCTTTAGAGTGATCTCTTTTCCTGAAGTCATTTTAAGGACAACCTTTCCAACCCATTGCACTTTAGAGGTGGTGTCGTTGCCCATGAACAGCTTCTTGCTCGTGACTAGGGCGTAAGAGGAGAATGCATTCTTATTATTACATATGTGACGGGTTGCACCCGTGTCTATCCACCATTGCCTTGGGTTCTCCACCAGATTTGCCTCCAGCACCACTGCCGAGAAATCCACAATTTTGTTATCAAGATCCGGAGGATTACCCTCGTCTTGTACAACGTTAGCCTCTGCCTTGCGTTTGTTCTTGTCCTTCAGGTCATTTGTGACATGGATATTTTGGCCTACTTCAGTCGTTGTGTTAGACTGAGTGTCCATTGCATCTCCACCAGAATGATGATCTTCTGTCTGAGATCGTGATAGACTCAACGCAGTAAGATAGAACAACATCTTTAGTCTCCTTCTCTTGTTGTGATTGTTATCCAGAACTTTTCTGGGGGTTTGCTTTGGAAACTGTCAGGAGCAGGGACAACAACATTTCCTTGAGCAGCGCTAGAAATAAAACTGTTGACAAGAGTAGAACTAGAACTATCAACGGAGCCAAAACCAGAATTAGAACCAGAACTGGAAACATAACTGTTAACAGACATCTTTCGAACACTCAGAATTTTTTTATTTTAAATTGTTGGTAAAATGGTGTCCGAAAGGTTAAACAAAAAGAAAAAGATGAGTCGAGAGATGACTTTCTATCTTTAAGACAAAATTGCCATGTATAGATGCTTTTACGGTGATGGAAAATAGTCTCCAAAATAAAACAGCAACCAATCAACTATACAAAGCAAATAAAGTTGATTCTAGCGAAGAAAATATAAGAACAGACTGCTGATTTGGAGAGGATTTGCGATGTGTTTCTATGTTGTCTTTATTTCGGAAAACAGAAGAGTTTGTGTTCTGTTGTGTAAACTGAACGTTAGTATTCAATTTATAGTTGAAGAGGAGGGCCGTTGCAACGTTTTCGAAATCTTCAGGGACCAAAGTTTAAATAAGAAATAATTCAGGGACCAAAAAAATTCCAGAAGAGAGCCCACAACCCATGACCTAGGTCTGAGAACCCGAACTGAGCAGGGGGCGGCGGCGACGCGCGTGTGGGGCTTAGAGTTTATATATTGGACGATCCTTCCATTTTCTACGAATGAGGGAGATTTGTCATTTTTGGCGAAAAACATTCCATCTTTTCATGTCTCAAACACCTTAATTTGTGTACCAATAACTCTTTCATTTTTAACGAAATTTGACGATACTTGGCACTAACATCATCTACTCACTTAGTAGATTAGGCATGTGCGAAGAAACGATGTTTCCGACATGCGGGACTCACGTGTTTAAGTCATTAACGACGGGATAAATTCAATCCCACATCAGTAAATTTCCAACACTAATTCTAGTGATGAATTGCTAATCGTAATTGTGACTAAAGCAGTTGAAACAGCTTGCAATTCAACAGTAAGTTAAAAGAAATGCAAGACTAATGAAGATTTTGGCCAAAGGGCCGACCAAAAAGAAAGAGACGTGTCCACATAGAAGATTTAATCCTGAGTATAATGATTGATTAGCAATGATTCATGTTTATTAAGTGCATATTATATTCTATTGTGAAATCATGAAAAAGAAGAACAAAAAGATCATGAAAACTGAGAGAGAAAGAGGATGAACTAAACTAAGAAAAGATGAGCACGCTTCAAAGAGAAAGTATATTGATCATATAATTGTTTCACTCTGATTTGGGTCGACCCTTCGAAATCATGTCCATATAAGCTTATTACTATTGTGACCAAGAGACCAAGAGACCAATGTGAACGTCAATTCGTCAAACCTTTCATGGCAAAACCATGAACATGAAAATAATCAATCGATCGACCTACTTTCTAATATTTGATTTGGATATTGTTAAGACAGAGCTATCTAAACTACCAGAGTTGTGTTATTAATCCCACTCTTTCTAGTTCTACGTACCATCCAGACAAGTCGACCATTTTAAGTTGAGATATTTGGTGGTCTGTTACCAAATTCAATTGGATCTAGTCGTAACTTTGAATTATCAAAGTGTCGTACTATAGCCGGTTTAAGTACTAGATATGGATTTGAACCTAAATCTCTTTTTTAAAATGTATATAATTTTGCCCGCCTTCAGAGCGAGGGGATGATGATGAGCATATCATGAATTAATAAAGATTGAAAAAGAACTAAAGGTTAAATAAGTTAAATATCTACGAAAAATATAACAATGTAGAGGAATTCACTACATGAGTATAATGATTAATGTTGTGACAAGCACAAATGGAATAATCCTATTATATTATATATTTCTTCCCATGTCGATTAAGAATTGATCACATATAAATACTTCACTTCGAGTTTTGAATCTTAACTAACATCCTGTTACTCATGGAGTTACAAAACTATTATTGGAAACTGATGGAGAGAAGTAGTGGACGTGGGGAATCACATACTGAATTACGTACTCCAATACGCCTTTTTTTTTTTTTACTTTGCAACATGCTCAATTTGGTATGTGCGTGTCTAATTTTTTTTTTCTTGTCAAGCAGGATGCAATATTTCGTCAATGGCTGGTCTCGCAACTTTATTTATTTTTAACATTGCAACATGCTACATTATGTATGTGCATGTCGTCTGATTCCTTTTCTTTAGTCAAGCACGATTAAATATTTCGTCGGGTGATAGTGCGCCTTTGTTTATTTTTAACTTTGCAACATGCTACGTTATGTATGTGTATGTGTGATTCTTGTTTTTTAAGTTAAGCAGGATGAAGTATTTTATTGATGGGTGATTGTAAGACTCGAACACATGATGTATCCATGTTTGATAGTCTATCTTGTTTCTTTTAAAACCTAAAACTGTATAAACAAACAAAAAAAAACTTAAACCGTTAGAGATAATATATTTTTATTTTATTTTATATTTATGTTAGGTTTGCTGACTATGAAGGCTATTTATTTCCTCTCCTATTTGATATTGACAGATGAATTAGCCACTGTCATTTTATATGCATAATTTTTTTTGGTGAAGAGAAAGCTTTTATTAATCACCCCACAAATCAAACAAATACAAATCCTATGCTACTATCCCACTATCTCAGTTTGCAAAAATTAAACTCCTACTCTAATTCTGTATGTATAGCCCCTCTATCCATAGCCTGCCCTGTCGACTCTGCTTCCTCCTACTTATACTACGTATCTTAATATATACATCTTGCTTAATTCACTCACAAACCAGGTCTGGTCTTGTCACCTTCATCTTCTAGACTGCCTTATTTCTTGCCTCCCAAATGTTGTATATCAATGCTACCAAGACTGCTGCTATGAATTCTCTGCTATTCCTCCCTTTCTTGTATCTTGTCATGGGCCTCCAAAGCCCAGGAGCTCTGTGTTTTGAACTCCCAGGCCCATCCATAGCATCAGATTGTACAAACACTTCTTAGAAAAGGAACACTCAAACAATAAGTGTTCCACATTCTCCACATCTTCTCACTTTGGGTACAAGATCGGAAATTCCATTCTCTTTTTTACCATCTAAAATCGAAGAAACCCCTGCGAAGAAAACACCTACTTATAAGTCAGGCGCGCTAGAGCACCAAGCAAGAGATCGAGGGAGAAAGGTTAGGCACTTCCTAAAGTCATGTCAATAAGAGGTTGCTTCTTG